>JARHVA010003958.1:1087500-1758028 GCA_037957365.1 Torreya grandis
GATATGATAGTATTTGACCACATTAAGGAGATTTTTGCTTCATAAGTGACTAATAGAAAAAAGGGATTTGAAAATACATGGAAATGTAAGTTGAATCATAGAAATGGAAACCCGAAGGAGGGAAACACTATGAAATATGGTAAAAGTGTCACCAAAAAAATTGTACAAACCTAAAATGGGTTGAACATAAGCATTAATAGGATAAATCATTTAAAAAGAAGGATAACACAAAAATATACCAAAGAATCATAAAAGAAACAATGGTCAACTGTAAGATGCAATAAAAGTAAAGTTATAAAAAACTAAAGGTGATACCAAGGATCCAAAAAATAAACTAAAGATGAAAATAAGAGTGTGATAAATGTAGGATTGTGAAAATAATGACCACATTGTCTCAAAAAAGAAGGAAGAGGAGTACTAAGAACCTGAAAGTGATACTAAAGATCCACAAGGGAAATCAAGGCGAACTATAACTGGAAGAATAATTATATAAAATAAAACCTAAAGGTGATGAAAATTAAAGATTCTGCTATATGAAATATATATAGAACAAGCATAATGTATGCTAAATATAGAAATATGAGATTAAATCATGTGAAAAATTTGAAATAAATGACAATGAAGTATTTACTTACAAAAATTATAAAATGTATCTAGACAAATCATCAATAACATTTATAAAATATCATTTCAAATAATATACAACTCAAAACATAGTATATTATAATTTATCCAAGAGTCATCCAAGGACTTCCTTGTGGATGAGCTCAAAATAAAAAGTAGGCATGCTAGAATGAGGACACAAATCCTCCTAATGTGAATAGCATAAGAAAGTAAGAATAGGTTCCACTTTTGATGAAAGTGGACATATGTATTTTAGACTAAGATGTGGTTCTTAATGTAGGGAAGACAGAAATACTCCTCCATCCTATATAGACCAAGTAAATATGGTTGAGGATATTAGGGCATGAGCCTAGAAAAATATCTAAAATGCTGCTAAATAACTCTACACTTATATGTGGAATGTGTATAACACTCATGCCATAAGAAATATACCTCTTTATTTTTGAAGATATATGTAGTTATAAACTTTGGGGGGTAATATGTTTGGATAAATATAAAAGTTAACTACATTTAGTGATATTAAGTACATCTAGATACTATCAAATATTTTGACAATTAGTATAATAATGTGTACTAGTCCCATATAAACAAGGATACCCAAGAGTAGATAAATACAGTGGTGGAATATCTATGGTGGGAGCTTGGCCTTGAAACCTTTGCTATGATAAAAATCTATGGTAAGCTCTATAATCATAATCTTAATGACTAGAGAGCTTGTGAAACTCACAAAATACTCCTTTAAGGTTAGTGGGAAATATGTTAGTTCCAACCTATGATGAGGAACATAAATATATTTTCCAAGAGTGTTATAAAGATCATATATGTCATAAACATTATTGAATGGATTGGAATGTCTAGAAAAATAATAAGGTCCTATACTAGATTGATCATCAAGCATGTTTTGAAGAGGCTTAGAAGTAACATGTGTGATGTTTGTAATCCAAGTATAAATTCAATATATATCAAATTTTTGAATAGAAAATAAATAAGGGACGATGTTAAGAACATCCAAAGGATTAGGAGAATTAGGTTGAACAAGATAAACTAAGATAAAATTAGATGAAAATGAGGATTGATTTTAAGAACATTAAAGGAAAGAATAATAACATAGGATTTTGTGCATCCTTAGCTTTGGAATATCCAAAAAATTAAGGGTCATGTAAAGTTTAACCATAATCATAATTATGAATAGTGAGATCCACATCAAGAGATTCAACCACTATGTCTCTTGAATATCAATTAAAAGATGGATTATTTAGAATGACCACATGAGCATGAAACTTATTAGTTGACCTTTTATGAGAACAAGGACTCATAGTAGATAGCAATTAAGCTATGATTCTATGAGGAAGGTCCAATTTTTTTAATTATAGGTTACTCATCATCATAATCAAGGAGGTTTTTTGGGATGTTTCCCAAAAGATCAAGGTGACCATTATAATCTCTATAAGATTCGATGAGATTTTAAAATAATTTATATTCATAGACTGTAGATGATTTTAAATGTGATTATACTTGAATTTAAGATAATTTATAATGTTTTGGACCTATTATTATAGTATATGTAAGACTACGCAATTGTGCCATCCTGATTTATGCAGTTGGTGACATAGAAGCATCATAAATAGACTGTATCTAGTTAACTGATATAGTATAACTAGCCATGAAAATAAATTTTATCAAGTTGGTTGATATAGTTGGAATAAAATTGGTTGAAGAAATAAAATTTATCAATATAGACAATATAGTTATTCCTCATTGGAAATGGAAGATTGTATTAGGTTTGCTGATAAAGTAAGATCAACTATAAATTGTATTATATTGGTTGATATAGTTTTAAATATGGAGAATTATATTAGATTGGATGATATAGTTGGATTAAAAATAAAATTTATCGTACTAGTTGATACATTTGGAAGGAAATAAGTGATGATTTTTATAGATGAAATATATGAAAAATGATGTGTAGCATAGGCCTAAATTTTTCTTTAGGTCAGAGGAAGAATTTTTATCCTAATAGGATAAGAATCACTAGGATAATAAGTATCAACATATATTGGTGAGGGTCTAAGAAGGCATTTCCTAACCTCATCAAGGGTAAAATGTTGATGGAATTTACATGTGATGAATTGTGAATGAGGAGAAAGAGGCTTAAAGGGAATTTATACTATGGGTTGGAGAGAGCCACTTCATTGGATATTCCTAAAATAATAGATAATGGTTCTCTTAGAATAATAATTATCAGTGACACCATCATTTGAATAAATATTATTCTTAGTTATCCTAAGTTTCCAAGTTCTTAGGTTAATCTGAGAAGTCTCAAATTTCTTAGAAGATGGTGATACCATTTAGCTTCGTCTAAGGCTTATTCTAAGGATTTTTGAGAGAATGGTCTAAAAATGTATTACAAACTAGTGTAAGAGGTGGAAGAGGTTATCTTATATCATATTATACTTATATTTTTGAGCTTAGGCTTTCCAAAACTTGATGAAATTTTGGGTAGTCTCATTTTCTACTTTCTTGAAATTGATAAAGTTGGGTGAATTATTTTTAGATATGTCATTGGATTGAAAATCTTAGAAAAATGTATTAACTAACTCTTCCAATATAGAGATAGGGTTAGAATTAAGTTGATAGTATCATTATAATACATCATGAGTTAAGGTTTTGACTAATAGTTTGGTATCTACAAAGGTGTTAATTTTAATTTAATCCTTATAAATATTACTAAAGTCCTTTAAATTCAAATCAAGATAGGTGGATTGATTATAGGAGGTCATAGGTGTAATTCTATCAGTGTCAATGCCCATAATCTAAGGGACTAAGGGTTTATTATAAATTTATATAATGAATTTATTACAAAGAAAATAATGTGAAATGATGTTGCCAAGAGAATATCTAGGGGGCATGTGGGGGAGATTTTGATACAACATTACCTACTACACCTGTTTAAGCATATATTGCATTTTTGTCAACTAGTTATGAAATTTTAACATTTGAGAATTATTGGAAGCTTGTATGGTATATATTTTTATTTATTAAATAAAAATATGAATTAGTTCTAATTGGGAATATTTTGGTTAGAATTAGAGGCTTGAGCGACATGTTGATTTGCACTAGATAGGGCATTAATGTCAACTTAAAATGATCACCTTAGGTAGGCCCACTAAAACAAAGACCTACTATTAGTAGCTTTACTAGGCATGGTAGATGAGGAAGGAAAGATAGAAGTCATAAATTGATTCAACTCAAGTATTGTATAAAATTTATAAGTAGTAAAAAGGGGATACTCCATTTTGGGTTCCATCATCATGTGATAGAAGACCACAAGGTCCTTATCCCAAATCTTGAGATGATATTGGATAAATATTTTCATTTAAAATATATATTCTATGTCACACTCCTCTTACACCTTGGATTTTTGGGCTTGGAGTAATTAAACTCACCAAAGATTCTTAAGGTTGTTATATGGCTCATAGATTTTGGATCTAGTGGAAGCCATGTTAAAATCATTAACAAAGTGATGTTGAGGAATAAGAATGTAAAAAAGCGTAAATTTCTTGGTGTTAGTTGGTTCTATATCATTATGATTTTTGTCATATAATCCTTGAAAATATTGGCTGGTTTTATTTTCTAATTAACTAAAAAGTTGCATTTTGAGAGAGAAATACTTAAATGTATCGAGCTAGGTAATGAAATTTGTTGCACATGAATATAGAATATATAGGGTTGGCCATTACATTAGGTAAAAAATTATAAAATATGAATTTTTATCAGTGTGATTGATACACTAGGACTATAAAATGAACTATATTGGGTTGTATGATATATTTAGAGAAAACACATAACTACATTGGACAGGATGATACACTCATGATAGTTATAAAACTATGTTGAGTCACCTGATATAGTTTCAAACATAGAAAAATGTATCAATTTAACTGATATAGTTGAGTTATAAGCTTCACTAAAATTTATGATGATAATTAAGACAATGCTAAGAAGAAAAAATTAAAAAATGATCTATCCATAGGTGGGTGTTTAACCATTTTTGGAAAGGGTTAAGGGGGATACTAGACTAATCAACTTGGAGAAAACTATTATAAAATAAGGCTAATTAAATCATTTAGATTCAAAATATTATGATATAGTGCTAAATTATGCAAATATGTTAAATATATAAAGTACAATGCCAAACAATAATTTGAATTCTTAAACACAAAGAAGAAATAATACTTAGGTTATTCACTGATGTGTAGGTAGATCTAATTGATACATGTGTGGAAGAAGATAGGTTGGTTCTTTGTTATGATTTTTTAGATTCTATAAATTAGCTATCTATCTGTATAGACATTACCATCATAATCTAGACACTAGTATCAATGATTCTATCTTAGTTTCAATACTTCTATCTAAAATTAAGTACATGTCCCACTTTATAAATTCCACCTATGCTTGTTAGGGTTCACTTTTTCCTAGAAAATTATCTATTCAGATTGCACACATAGTTTTCAGATATCAGTGTGTAGTTCAATTGTTAGGTCCTCTAATTAGGGAATTCTACCTTTCAAAATAGGGTTAGTATGCTCAAGTGAAGTTGAACTAACCTCAAATAATCCTATGTTAGTGACAATTTCCTAGATATTCAATACTTTGAAGAGGGCCTTAAAATGATGCAGTTATCCCCCTTATGTGGGTTTGTGTGTGAACAATTGTGAAATATGGCATATGTTAGTAAATTTAATGATTTATATTATAAATTGACATATACTAATCATGGGATTCTATATGAATGCTTTAAACCTATAATAATACTACTCCTATGAATGATATGGAAATAGAGAAGAATATGTAAGTTTTTGAAGCTTGAGAAATGATTTTTCTTGGTATAAAGTAGATGTGTGCTTGATTTTTAATTGATTATATTGAATGGTATTTTAATCATATTTATAAAAACTTTTGAAATTTTCTCATGGGAGGGTTAATTAAGATAAATAGGCCAACTCATACACGTCAAAAGATTTGAAAATATTGTCATTTTTAATATTTAGACATTAGCATAAGACCTAGGACACCTAGTGTCAAGGTTAGTTTCCTAATCTGGATGGTAGTGTCTAGGAGGATATAAAGTTGTTGAAGATATGTAATTGCTAGATTAGGATATTAATCAAGTTTTATGCATAATTTGGGCTAAAATTGATATGGGTAATTAAAATATTAGGGTCAAACTATATGATAAGCATCTAGGAAAAATGAGATGGGGAACATGATCCTTTCATCATAAGAAAGGTCCTAAATTGAAGGGTTGAGCCATGAATGTTGTTTATCAAGTGTACAAGACTAGCTTATCATATATATTCTAGATTTAACATCTTCATTCCCCCTCCACCCTCCACTTTAATCTAATAATACATAAGGATGAACTTACTAGTTTAGAGAAAAAGAAATGTGTACCATGGTGTGTAAAACACACCTTGATTTTGTAACAACCCCACTGGGTTTTACTAGAATAGAGTAATTAAAAAAAATTAATTATACATATTCATCTAAAAAATTTCACCATGAGAAACCTAACCTAAGTGATATTTAACTAAATGCATTATTTTTAGTTAACCCCGCAAGGTTTATAGCTAATCCATCTAGCTAAAAATCACTAGTATAATGATATAACAAAATATGAACAATGCTAATTAAATAATAAAAACTACATTTATTTCATTTAAGTAATAATACAATTTCATCCATGGTAGATACAACATTACAACCACTGCTTTAGATGTACAAATGAATAAATAGTATAATTTTCAATAATAATAATAATGTCTCAATAATAATAACAATACAATGATACAAAGCTTTATGGAGCATGAGTCTCAATGAACTCAAGTATCTATCGGTAATATCAAGTGTAATGCTTTTTCAAGGAGGAAGAGCACCATCTAAGTGCTTTTACACACCAACCATAGACCATCAATACCCCACACTATCTCCCACAAAGGAATGGCCCTCCCTTAACATATGGGTAGATAATGACAGTGTGACAATCCAAAGTGATAAAATAGAACCTGTGTGCTATAAGATAACTAATACATGATGTATACTATACATAAATCCATTCTAACATGATATTGTACAAACATGTAAACTATATCAAACACATAAAATGATAATTTTTAATTATAAACATTACTTTGGCCAAAGTTTTCAAATAATTAATGATCTCTAGGATGAGTCAATTTCATACACACCACTCAATTATATTATACCTCATCTTGCTTTAATGGTGTTAATTAATATAGTGGAATATATCACACTACTTAATTAGGGTCATGAATACAAGATTTGGCTAATTATATAATAATATAAAAACCAATAGATTCAAATGGAATATTCCCTATTAGCAGATATAAAATATGCTAAGTACAAAAATATCAAATTCATACATTTAGTCCATCAAATGTAATGCAATGAATCTAAGATCAACTAATTCATTACATAATAATAAACATAATCATATATACTCCCTAATAGAAACATACCATCTGGGTAAGAATCATATCTAGAATATGAGTTACTAAATATCAATATGTAACTCAAATGTTATTTCATCCATATAATAACATTAAATCACATCTTAATAACAATATACTACCTGTACATTAATAAGATCATTTAACTACACATCATTAAAAATGACAAGTATGAAAATTAAACACCATATGTTTAAAAGTTCTTATATCCCAATTACAAATAGAAAAAACACCCATATGACATTCCCATGCAATTAAATTTCACCAATATACAACAAGTTGTGTACACATATATATGGTATATCAATTCTTAGGTTTATAACACAATTGACAAATCATATGTATATACCATGTATATATGTACACATTTTAACTCTCAGGGATATAAAATTCTATACAGTGACAAATATGAGAATGTATATGTTATACTCTAAGTAGACAATCCACTATCCATGATCTTAAAGTATCTAATATACTATTGGTATACATTTTAACTATAATAATATGTCACAAACCTTAAAATTACCAACTAATTCCAAACCATAGTACTTCAACTAGCATATTCAAAAGTTAATGAGTTACAAAACTAATAAAAAAATACAGTTATCTATTCACTTAACCATATGTAATTTTCCATTTATATAGTTTTGCAAGACATAATTCAATCGCTATTCAAACCTACTCAATGTATTTAAACTCTCTTTCACAAACTAATCTGAGTTTATTCATGATAAGATATACAAATCTCATGATATTGATAAAACAAGATTACCTTATCGACTATTTAAATTAAGATCTCTATTTTACATAGTTCTTTTTGAATTGATTATAGATTTTGTTTATATATAATTTTATATATATCAATGTATTCTAAGTATATCATTTTGACAAAGACTTATGACAACCTAAAATAAATATTTATATTAAATTTGAATACATAACCAAATATAAATGTTTGCCTATTATGTATATATATCATACTCAATCTTATGTTTGACTCAGTTGACTAGTTATATATATATATATATATATATATATATATATATATATAACTAGTCAACTGAGTCAAACATAAGATTGAGTATGATATATATACATAATAGGCAAATAATATATATATATATATATATGAAGAGGATATAAACATAAAATCCATATACAATAGAAATTTCTTCTACATAAACTCAAGACCTCATAACCAAATGCCACAATCATCTTAAATCAATTTCTCATACATACATACATACATTGGTATGTATATATACCCTAGGCCATTAAATTCCTATAGGGTGTATATAAATATGCTTGTATATGTATATATCGTTATTGTTTAGATATACACATAAATGAAATAAACCCAATTTCATTTTATTTTCGAAATGACTTATAAACATAGTTAACCCCTATTTTTGGGTTTAAAATTGATTGTATTTGTCTCATACAAAATCACAAACAACCCAAATTACAACCATGATTAACTTGACCAAAATATAGGTATAATAGAAAAAGTCCTATATCTTAAGAATAATAAGTTAAAGGATAATCTCAATCAGAGCTAAGTATACTTTGTTAAATAAAATGTTAACCCTTTGAATTTACCTAGGGTTTTTGTCACACCCCAAAATACATAGAGTTTTTTAACACAAATATAACAAGTTTTTAAATTTACACAAAATAGAGAATAAAATTTTTCCCTTACAGGGTTTATTTAAAAACATATTATGCATAATAAGGGTTTACAATTGTGGCTATTTAACTAGGGTTTAGGGTTATATGATGAGTTCTATGGATGGCCAAGCCATACACATGGCCCATAATTTTTACCACTAAATAGTTTTTAAAACAATAATAAACAAAAACCCTTCAATATTTTATCACCACAATCATCATAATAAATATAGGAATCTTAAAACAAAACTGACCTGGTAAAAGAATCTCCAATGCCAATGATTCAAATTTTGCCACCACTGTAAGCTCAAACCTCTTCTCTATTATTCTATATCTAGATGTGTCCTCCATGGCCTATCTTTCTTATACTTTATTCATCTACATGCTAATTTCATGCCACCAAACTCTCCAAAGATTTTTCCATGATTAACCAACTCGCAGTGAACTCCCAAAGAACTAGGGGTTTATCCATACAAACCAAACAAAACTATTCCTTTCTCAAAATACTATGATTAACATTAATTCAAATCCAAGTTAACCCTAATCATCTCAAAATTTTAAATGATTCAACATATAAAATAACAATTAGATTTTCCCTTTCAAACTATGCATGTTTGTTGACCATGATAAATATCCTACATCAAACATTATATAATTTAAAGATATGTTGACTAGTTTGAATAATAACTAGGTAATTGACTATAATGACAAGTATTTTAAACATAAAAACCATTAATAATGCATAATAACATCAACTTCACTAAAATCCATCAAAACCATATTATTCAATATGATAATTTATATATAGCGTATTTCTATTAGAAGACCATTAGTTATAAAAAGTCTTTCAAGCATTATATATCTTCCAATGTTAATGCAACTAATACAAACTTCACTAGAAATCATAAACACATTACTTAACACTATGACTTTGCCTAGTCATGCAACAATATAATCAATGTTTAATTATATTAAAATTTCAACCTTAGTCAACAGTACGTTAAATATAATGATGTTTCCTTTTATCATCTAGCAATGAAACTACCTATATTGAGTTTGTAAAAAATCATGTTTATTGCCTAGGCACAAAGGATTATGACAATCATTTGTCAATAACATTAATTTCATAATTACCATGCAAACTAATGTCATCCACTGATGTTAAAAAATAACTATAATTTACTAATGATGTAATACATGTTTATTCAACTATTATAAATGATAATAATAAGATTATAAGAATCAATAATCACTTAAGACACTGATCAAGCTAAGTAATAGAATCCATCTCTTACTATAACAATGAATCCAAAATAAAACACTATTTATAATACACTCAACTATATCCAATATAATGGCAAGTCATATTAAAACATGTATAAATTCACTCAATCAACCAAGTAATATAATCAACAACCATTAATGTAGCAACACAACTAGATTAGTGTTTTAATATAGCTCAATCAACAAGATAAAAAAATATATATATATATATATCATAACAGACACATATATATCAGAAATCAAGACATATTATAGCTATCTAATTCAAAAAAAGAACATAAATCATGCTAATCTATTATGGTGTGTGCAGGGATTTCCATTTTTTCTCTATGTCATCCCCCAATGCCTTCATCTACACCACCCTTTCTGATGATGCCATCCATCGTCACACTTTAAGGGATGGATATGTTCTACATCCACCTCATAATAATGAAGATAGTTAGATTGAAACATAAATATATCCATAAAATATTATTTTATAAACTAACAAACATGACCATAATGTACAAAATATGAAAGTATAACTAACTTTATACCTAATCGATCATATAAATTAAGCAACATATAAGTGTTCCATAATCAACATATGAAATATAGCTTAATCAAATAATAACCATGAAATCCATAGATCAAAAGGTTATTAAGCTTAGATAAAAATTGGGATGTGACATCCTTCCTACCTAAAGCTTGTCATCATCTCAATGACACTTATTCAAACACAGGTTCTAAATTTAAAATATTATTTAATAGAAAATATCATAATATGTAGTAGTAAATTAAGCAAATAAATGTGGAAACAACATGTAAAACTTATCATAGTCCTCCTAAGTGGAATTATCTTTAGAATATTGGTCATATTAGACCTTGCACTATGAAACTTATCTATTATGTAAATTGAGTTTGTGAGTATCAATTATTCTAATTAGTTCTACCGTGACCACCCTAAGATTTAGAGCCTACAAATCATTCTAATCTAACATGTGTAAAGGATCAATAATATACTTTTTAATATAAGACACATGGAAGACATTATGCAAAAGAACTAGATCTGATGGTAATGTAAGCTTATACACTATAGGATTGAACACTTCCAAAACCTCAAAGAGTCCCACATATCTAAGTGAAAGTTTTTCTGACTTCTTGAACTTAATTGAGCTTTTTTGAGGCTTAACCTATAGAAACATTTTATCACCTATAAAAAATTGCCTTACTATTATCTTCATATTAACATAACTTTTATGTATAGTATCAACCTTGACCAACCTCTCCCTGATTATCCTAGATTATTCTTCTATTTTCACAAGCATCTAAAGTCCAAAGACTACCCTATCCTCTAACTTGTCTTAAATTATTGGTGTTCTACACCTCCTTCCATATAATGCCTCAAATAGAGCCATCTTTAATGCTAATTGGTATGATTTTTTGTAAGTTAACTTAACTTATGGAAGATAATCCTCCCACTTATATTGTTGATCCATGTAATACATATGAAGGAGATATTCTAAAACCTATTTAACTCTCTCTATCTATCCATCAATTTTTGGGTGATAAATAGTGCTAAAATTTAATTGCGTACCTAGAGATGAATTCAAAGTCAACCAAAATATAGAAGTCATCCTTGAATCTTGATCCAAAATTATCTTTTCTAGAAATACATGCAATAAATACAACTCTTTCATGAATCTCTTTGCAAACATAGGTGCATCATCTGTCAAGTTACCTAGTATGCAGTGGGCTGCCTTGGTTAGTTTGTCAACTAAAACTAAGATCATATCCTGTCAGTTACATGATAATGAAAACTCTTGGAAAAAGTCCATACTAATCACCTACCAATTTTATTTTGATATATCATGAGGATATAACAATCCTATTGAATGAACATGTTCATCTTTAACATGTTGACATTCCAAATAATGAGACACAAAATATGTTGAATCTTTATTGATCCCTTTCCAAAAATAGAGTGGTCTTATCTTAGCCATGATCTTGGTTACATCTAGATGTCATAAATATGGGTAATTATTTAGTTCTTTTAGCACCGTGCTCCTTAGATTCTCTTTGTCAGGTGTAGACACTTAAAACTAGCCACAACTAGCCTTCAACATGACTTCAGACTAATTCCTACCAACCACTACAAATTAAGCCTAGGAATCACTAAACATCCCAAATTTGCTTGTGTATCATTCACCAAGGCTCAAAATCATGTTGAGGCATCCCTGATTAGGGTACCCTATCATATGCAATAATAACCCCTCATGGATTCATCTCTAGTTATCATGCACTATCACAACAATCAATTTGGCTTATGGACCTATTAAGTGGGACTCTTGCACAATTAAATAAAATCTTGGAAATGATAAATGGCTAATCAGAATTAATTAACAAGCTAAACCAAACTAAATGCCTAGTTGAATTATCCATGTGTAATTAATGAAATTTAAAAAAAAATCAAGCATTTAAATATCTTAGCCTATCATCAATACCTTTATGATTTTTCAAGCTCTTTGAAAATATCCTAAAATATCTCACTTTGGAGACCCATGCCTATTTATTGTAAATCATGATCAATTAACAACTATTAACTCTACTGGGGTTATATTTGACTCATCTAGGTTAGGTTTGAACCCATTCCATGTTTGTAATCCACCTTAACTCTCCTAGGATTGGGGTTAAATCCTTAGGCTATACATACAATTCCGTGCCAATTAAATTTTAAGCTCTCATAAGCCAAAGTTATAATGCAAATTTGGAGAGAGACAAGCCATTTGATTTAGTGTTATAATTCCAAAATTGTCTTGCAAGTAGTGTTATAATGCCAAGATCTTGATCCAAGCTACATCAAGCCACATAAAATCCAATGGTGCCAAGGAGAGAAGGAGCCTATAATATTCATTTTCCAAAGACTCTTTGATGCACAAGCCAAAAAAACCATTCAAAAAATCATTTAGAGCTCTCAAAGAAGGTAAGGGATTTGTTGTGTTTTAAATTTTATTTGTGCTTTCATTTATCTTTTATTACTATGCTCACCCCTAATATCTAGGCTTGGAGTGTAAGTGTTAGTGTGTTTATTGAAGTTTTTATTGCTTAAACTAACATATTACTAACCTCACTGCTTGGATTCCTATGATAAAAAATGACACACTTGGTGAGACCTTATGGAGCAACCCATAAATGTAAGGATATGCAAATATTGCTCTTAGTTTTTATATTGAGTGCATGATAATCTAAAAAATTTGAGTTTTTACTTTGTTTTTCCTATATTTTATTTTTTAGTAACACACAATTTACACAAAGATTGACACCAACCCTGATAGAACTAATGTTGATCATACCAAAATCGATAATGATCCATCTAGGATCGACATCGACCCCTATGTGTAGAACAAGGCATGGTGGAAACATGTTTGACAAGTTGTTCTTGAGCTTTCTAGTTTTCATTTTGTTCCTAACATCTTGAATATCATTTGAATGACTATTTACTTTCAGGACTTAATCTTATCTATTGGTTTTATGATCATCTTGCTAACCATCTATCTATGAGAAAATGTATTCTATTTTAATTTATTTTTTGTAGGCAAGAAAGAATTGACATTAATCCATAATCAATTGTTATATATCCCTATGTGGATCAATGATGATCTCTGTAACAATAAAATAGAGAAACTTGAGAGAAAAGTTTTGGAATATTGTTTTCTCACCCACATTTATGCTTCAAATTAGGAAAAAACCCACTAAAATTTTAGGACCAAAGCGGGAAAAAGGGGCACAAGTTTGAAAGTGTTTAAGTCTTGGACATTTTATTTGGTGCCTAAAAATATTCTAATTATTTTTATGATTAGTTGATTTGTGAAAGTTTTTTTAAGATTGTTTAACTAAGGCTAAGGGGCTAAATTTCATAAACATTTCAATTTGGTGCATTAAAATAAACACTCACACTTAGATTATATACTCTTAAGAATGTTTTATTTAATGCTTATTCTTTCAAGGTTATTTATTTTCGTAAAATGATTGATACGTGTATGCTCTCCCCTCATCCCCTTTAGGGAACTCAGGTGACCAAAAACACTCTTTATTTGAATTTGTGCCTAGTCTGAAGGTGTGAAAAGAACACATTAAATCTCTCCTCAAATCTATATGGTTTGGGTGATCTAAAGATGACCTTAAAATCTTTTTCTTTGTTATTTATTTTCATGTAATTTGGATTATGAGTAGTAGTTCATAGCCTCCTCACGAGTTCTCTAAGAAAAATTTTACCTAGGAATTCATATCCTAGCATTGTTTTAACCCCACTCTATGGTGGGGTATATAAATTGAGGTTGATTTACTAAGATATTTGTTTGAGTGGTTAAACAAACTCCATTAGTAAAATACTACCTCAGACCATAGGGGCAACTTGAACCTCGTACTATACTAAGCAAGTGATGGATGTAGTCATTGTGAAAAGGATAAGACCTTTTAAAAATAAGCAAATTAACATGGATCTAAATGACATGATCATCCATTGTGTCAGACACACTTGTGACCATCTAAAAATCCATGAAAATTTAGTTTTAAAATAACCCCACTTGCCATGGATATACTATTGATGTATAATGAGTAGATTGAAGTTCCATGTCACCATAAAATCTTTTGAGATAAGGTTGGTTTAAAAACCCTACTTATTCATGGACTTTTATTTTTGGATTAACACTTAAAAACCTCTCAAGATCATTTATATAGATGGAATTTGATAGTACTATGCAACCTTATTAGTTTTAAGATCTTGGATGTTACACTTAGGTGTTTGTGTCATTTTATCCTTTATTACATGGTTTTTGGAGTTTAAAGCTATCTATTTTGTTTTTTATGCCACATAAAAACAAGTTTTGTCTTGTACACATCCTTCCATTGTTTGAGGAGGCGTTATGCCATCCATTTGACACTATACATTTGCCTTAATTTTTTCACAAAATATTTGTGTGTATGTCACTTGATTGAAAAGGATAACATTATACTTCCCAATCCATTTCAAGTTTTGTGCCTTAAAGTCTTGAAACAAATCATTTGTTACATATTTATATCATAATAACATCATTATGATACGCAAATTATTTCATAGATTTATTTTTCTTATGTCCAAAATTCCCTTCTTGAAACTAATCTGCATGTGTCTTTTAGATCTTTATCTATTACCATTGTGCTATTCAATTTTATCTAGCTTTTTATTTTTTCAAAGAATCCTAGTTTACTAAGTTGAGTTTTTAAATTAACATTTCAAAGTTCAAATGCAAACATTGACTGATTTATGTCTATGCCTTGTGTATTTTAGGCCTAGACACTGATCTTTATCTTTTGGGTTGTGTAACTTAGGTTACCCACTTTGAAAACTATTGTTTATGCCTAAATTTGCGATAAATAACCTATATTCCTTGTGATTTCTATTTCATGTCTTATACCAATTAACCAAGTTCATGTTTAAATTTAAATGCCTAGTATATGCCAAAGTGTTTCAAATTTTTTATATTAAATCACACCCTTAATTTTTAAGTCTAGATTTTGTGCTTGTTTTACCAAAAGTCCTAGTACATGCCTATTTTGAGCCTAGCTTTTGATGTTGCATTTGGATGAAAGACCTAGAAAATTTGTTTTCTTATTTTAGACTTGTTTAGAACACTTTGAACCTAGAGTTTGGCATTCTAGTTTTATTTCATCTACTTGACCACTTTGTGTGAGACATTTAACATTAGAGATTTGATGTTAGATTATTTTTACCAAGTTTTAGCATAAACCATTTTGGAGATATAACTCCATCCTTTAACCAATTTAGACCAAGTTCAAATCATTTATCCTTTATACATTTATTTTAAGAGTTTATATACCTCTATGCCCTTTCATTACAAAACTTTCATCATTGATTTGAACAAGTCTCACTATACTCATAGTGGAGCTATGTAGAATCTAGGATATGGTAATGTGGTCACATAAGAAGACTTTGTTCAAGACACCTATGGTGATGATGTAGTTTTTGAGATAGATACTTATCCACCTTACACCAATTAATCAAGGGAATAAAGACAAGATCCTTTAGTTCACTATTTGGTTAACACACCTCCATACTCAGATCAAGATCAAGAGAAAACAATGCAGTACTTAGCTATTATATGGTTATAACCAAGCTACAAAAAAACTATACTACATTACAATTCCATTAGCTTATGACCCTTATTTATTTGATCATCACTTTCTTGTAAAAAAGGATGAAGTCTTTATCAAATTCATGGAGGTAGGAGTTGAGTTTCTAGTAGACTCCCCCCATGAAAACTTGCCAAGTCTATAGGAAGAGTGCCTTACAACATAGCTTATAATCAAAACATTGAACAAACCTCTTCTAACAATCCTAAAGCTCTAGTATCGATGCCATATTAGGACCCACATATGCTTGTCATAGAAAAAGGCCTCATAGAGGACCACTTCATATAGATGCAAACAACATACTAGACCTATTTTAACTTAACACATAATTTTAACAACATGACCATGTCAAATGATCCTCTTATCAAGCTAGCTCCTTCAATAGGTGTATTAATCTAATAGATAGGCCACAAAAATTAGGGTATATACCCATTCATGTAGATTAATTAAATTGAAGACATGTTCAAAGCCCTAACTATCAAAGAAGTGTCTTCTTCTTATACATAAAACAATGGGCTAAAGATAGTGGATAACACACAAGTACCATCCAATCTAGACCAAAGTGGTGTAAATGCACAAACAACTAGTCCATAACAAAATGTGCCTTTAGTTAATATAATGAGTGGTTTATAAATTTAGGGGTAGGAAATTATACCTCCCAACCATAATCATCTACCTTTAATCCTTAACCAACTACTTTCTCAACAACGTAACCATATGGATTAAGTAGTCAAGCAATAATTAGTGTTGTACATTAATAAAATGTGAAAAATGTTACTCCACCACAATAGGTGACAACTACCATTCCAAAAAAATAGGTGCAATCCAACATACATATGCAATAGAGGTAAAAAATTATACCACCTCAATAAGGGGAACCAATGTTCTACCTCATTATGTAGTGACAAACGTACCTCTTTAATCATAGACCAACATACCATTATAATCATAAATGATGTCTAATCAACAACATACATATATTAGTCAGTGATAAATGCAAAAAACTCTACAAGAATTTACTTCAAAATAAGATTTCATTCAATTAAGAGGTTCTACCATTCCATAAGTGCCAGTTAGGCAATAATTGCCTTCTGTTCTCAATGTGTTATAAATCCAATGACAAGGCCTTGGTTCACAAGTTCCCCTTAATCATCAAGGTTTGAGTAATCAATATAAATTCCCTATTCAATTGAATTAGGCACAATACTTCACCCCTATCCATATCCTTCCATCTCAATCACAATTTCCCCAAAACTAGGCCTACATACTAGATCCTAACCAAAATATTACACCACAACATGTGTAATTTCAACAATCACATCTTAATACATGAATTCATATTCTTAGTCAATTCCCTAGCCAAACCAACATTCCACAACAAACCATTCCTCCATTATACCTATCAAAGTAATCCATTTTTGATTGCCTAGCCTCTACCTCAAACCAATGTTCCATCAAGTTTCCTAATGCAAGAACTACAACAAATGAAGGATGCAATTGTTATCATCCAAGCTAGGAAATAGAACAAGAATTTTATGTTGGATGATGTGTGGTCCTACCCATTTAACTTGGAGTATCTACAAATACCATTTCATCTAGGGTACCAACCACTGCAATATGATAACTATAAGGGTAAAGGATACCCCAAGACCCATTTAAGGGATTTATTTGTTTCTTGTCAACTAGTGGCCTACAATGACATAGACCTCTTATTTTTGTTTCATTGGAGTCTCATAGGAAATGATTTGGAATGGTTACTAAAATTTCCTAAGAAATTATTTTTTGATTTTGATGATCTTTCAAACAAGTTTGTGTAACATTTCTCCTACAATATCAAGCATGAGATTTCATTAGTAGATTTGATGCAAGAAAAATAGAAGGTTGGTGAAATTTTCATAAGTTATCTACAGTAATTGAGATAACTTTCTATCTATTTCACTCATAATTTACCATAAAATAAATTAGCCACTATGTTTACCAAGAATTTACACAATGAGATATATTACCATTTAGAGCTGCAGTGTGCACACACTTTCAAAGAAATCATTGAAAAAGGTTTTTTCATAAAAAGGAACTTATTAACAAAGGGATTATCAATATTAACTCATAAAATTAGAACCAAAATAAAAAATAGAATAATGGCCAAAATAAAAATCAAAACCAAGTCCAAGTGCAAGTGCAAGCGACCCACCTAACCCAATCTAGTAATTATGAAAATACTAAGCTGTTTATTCATAATAAGAATATTGTTGGAAATGGAGTAACTAAGTCATGACATGTCAAAATGGTGAAAAAACCATTTTATCAACCTACATTTCATATTCAAATTACTTTAAACCAACAACCTATTCATCAAGTGCAACCTTTGCAATAACCTAAATGAGTGTAAAAAATGCAGTAACTTTTGCCTTTGCAAACTCCCCCTCCTCCAAGGAGAACTGTGCCTACTCATCACATATTTAATGACCTTAGAGAGACTATTTAATCCATTTTTCACAAGATAGATACCACTAATATGATTAGTTTTCCCATTTTGAAGCATTATCTTAAGGGCATTCCCTATTTAGATTGGTATAGACAAAATGACTTTTGTAAATACCATTAGGTTAATGGACATAAGCTGCACTATTGCATGAAAATCAAATACCTAATTTAGAATATGTTTGAAAATAAGGAGATAACATTGGATAATAGAGCTTCCACATCTAATAAAAACCTTGGTATTTATCAAAACCCTTTTCCACAACATAACAACCAATAACAACAATAACAGTGGCCAGAATAACAATAACAATAGTATCAATAACCAAGATAGAACCAAAAATATTAGTAACAATAGAACCAACATCAACCAAATGGATGGAACCAAGTCCAAAATGATGCCAACAACCAATATGTTGTCCCCCAAAAATATCACTCATTTTTGGAACAACATATGAACTATTTTGGGCCCTGCAAGACCAAAATTGTCTCTTCCCTTTTCGAAATTTGTTCTGAGCATTCAAATTCATCATTTTTCAATATTCTCATAAATCTACGGACTCTACAGGATTGAATTTATGGACTCTATAGGCTTGAATCTACGGAATCTACAAGAAGAAAATCTATGGACTCTGCAGGCCAAGTTTTATGAGCTTCATAGGTTGATTTCTACGGATTTTGCAAGAAAGAAGCAAGCTCTCAACACTTAGATGATTTCAAAGTTGGTTCAACCAAAAGAGTTCATCGAAAAGCTTCTAAGCAAGGATTGAACCATTGAACCTTGAACCATTTTGGTTTAATGGGTTCAAAGGTTCAACGTCATCAACAAGAGTTAAGCGCATTTTTCAAGGTTCAAAGTTCAACCGCTTCAAGGTTCAACGGCTTCAAAACACTTATCAAAGAGAAGAAGGCTTGAACCATTGAACCACTTTGGTTCAAAGGTTTAACGGGTTCAATGGTTCAATAGGTTTAATGGCCATGTGGTTCAATGCATTTGGTTCAAGGGATAAAAAAGACTTAGCCAAATAAAAAGAATGAACCGATTGAACCATTGAACCTTGAACCAAAAGGTTCAATGAGTTCATAGGCTCAAAGGTTTAACTAGTGTGATGAATATCAAAGAGCTTAGAAAGAACAAGTGACAGACAAAGGATGAACCAATGAACCGATTGAACTTTGAACTAAAAGAGTTCAAAGTTAAATGGTTCATGGGTTCAAAGGTGGCCTTAGTCAAAGAAAGAAGCAACAAACAGGTGGTTCAACAGATGGTTCAACCAAGGAGCAAGAAAGTGATTGAACCAAGAAGCGATGGAACAAAAGAGGTAGAATGAACTGATGAACTAATGAAGTAATGTACTTTTAGCGGGTTCAAAGGTTTAAGGTTCAACATGGTTCAATCAGCTAGCGACCATTGACGGCCCTGCAGACGTCAAATTTAAAGTAAGGGAATATCCGTTGAAATTCAAATAAAGCGTAAAACTTGAAGGAAGAACCAAGTGACTGGCTAAAAAGATAGCTTAGGAGCTTAAATTCTAGGAAGAGACAAAGCTAGAAAAGACAAAGCTGGAAAGGACAAAAGTGAAAAGAGGGAAAAGCTTGAAATATCTACACAGAAGTTATTCTAATAGGTGGAATAGTCTACAAAGTAGATATTTGAGTTTGAAAACATTGAAGGCATGGCCTATTGGTCTCCTTTAGAGTAAAGACAAAATGGACAACTACACAGATGTCAGAGGGGATAGACCAGATGATCTAGACTCAGGAGAAGACATATGGGATGAAATGACACACCATAGTTAAGACAACTGCCCTATTTTCAATGCAATCCTTTGACAAACTTGGAAATGCATTCAAGGCATTAAATGCACAACATGAGCCATTCTATGGAATAAAGTGCCAAGTCTTTCTTGGCTACTATATATTGTAATCTCTTGTATCATTCTAAGGGAGATATTCCCAATACAGAAGCAAAACTCTACCCAAATTGAAAGGTGAATACTGAGACTTTGAGCTCAGATTGTTGTTCATATTATTTTATCTGAATGAGAAAGCAAGTTACTTGTAGACTTTGTGTTGTTATAGCTTGTGATACTTTAGGAAATTGTTCTTATGTCTATTTCCTAGAAGCATTTTTGTTTATTTGATCTAACAAGCAGAACTAGTGGAAGTGATCAAGAAGGTATCCTAAAACCTATTAATTTCAGACTTTGTGCTGATATAATTGTTTTTAGTGTGTGTTTTTAGTTTCTATTTCTATGTAAAGGACCTTGGGATGAATTTGTGCCCTCATTGTCCTTCATATCTCATTCTTGGGCAATCGAGGTGGAGACTTTGTGCTACATCACAGGCTGCTGGTTACTACGCCCTTGGTTACCACTTACTTTTACTACCTGAAAGAACTCCTGCTATTTCCTGCAAGAACACTTTTGAAAGAAGAGAAGTGCCTTCAGTGTTTTTACCAAGATTTTCTCCTCTATTTTTTAACATCATCTCTGAAAAAAGAGAGATGGATGGCTTATCCTACTCCCAAGTGTTATTTTCTACTTATATATATAACATATAGCTCCTGCATATTCATAGGGAACCTCCCCTTGATGAGAGGAGAGATTTGTCCCCTGATGATGTAGTAAACCTGCACATCTGGCTGACCAATCTCTCTATGTTGTGGTTGAAGAGACCTATTTTACTCACCAGTTAGCTGGTTGACAAAATATTCACCCAACAATTTTTTGGTGACTCTACTAGGGATGAATGTGTAGTCTGAAGCCTCAAGTTTTAGATTAAAGTAGTCCTTGCCCTTATCCAGTATAGACTCTGGTGACTCCATTCTGTGTCTTACCCATTATCATTATAGCCTTATCATTTTCCTCCATCTCTATTATTTTATCTGGTCTACAAAACTAGAGCTGCTGGAAAAGAGTGTGCAGTTTGAAGCCTCAAGCCTCAAGCTGAAGTAGGGCCAGTTCTTTTCCATTTTTGTTCTACAATCTGGCCACTCCACCCAAATTTTTTATCCCTATTTTTTATCATTAAATCATGGTATTTCGAGGCCCTTGGGGTAACTCTTTTGGCCCACTCAACTTGACTCCACCTCTGCATGAACTTCCATGCAGCTTAAGAAAGAACTTCCCCAAATTCTTTGGAGATGGGAGAGTTCACCTTGATGAACAGATTACAACCTTCAGCATAGATTGTGGTGTGATAGGGGTGGAATTTGAAGACGTGGTAGTCAGGATTTTTGTTAAGACCCTACAAGGTGCTACTATAGAGTGGTTCTACCATCTACAGGCTAGATCAATGATCAATTGGGATACACTCAAAGCCAAGTTTGAAGCCAGGTTCAAGCTTGCAGAGGATGTATATGATTTGCTAGCCCAACTCACTCAAATGAAGAAGGAACTTCATGAGCCTATAAGGGATTTTATTGCCAAGTTTGACAAGCTAAGGAACAAGATTCTTATAATTACTCAGCCAACACCAGAAAACCTCAAATGCTTCTTCATCAACTCATAGCTACTTGAAGTGAGTTTTCTATTGAAATGAGTTGGCCACATAGACCTTACTACTGCTCAAGACTTGGCTATTGAGGTAGAAGATGACCTTATCTTGGTAGGAAAGATAAGGAGAGACCTAAATAGAGGTAAATCCTCTTCATCTTCTGAGTATCCATCTACAGGCACCATAGATCAGATGGTGCAAAAGTTGGAAAATGAATTGCTAGCCTTGAAAAGGCAAATGGCCCAAAGTATGTCTGCTCCTCCTAATTGGGATATGACAAGGAGGGCATTTCAGAATCAACCATATCAAGGCAATGTCACCAGGAATCAAGGGCAGCCAAATCATCTTCCTCCCCCATAGAGGAACCTTGCCCTTGAAGCACCTCCAACCAACTCAGCAGTTGGATATCTGGAAATAGAACATGATTTCTCTTTCCAACTTGAGTTTGAGCAAGAAAATGATGTTGATCTCTTCACAGAGGATCAAGAAGAATTAGCTGATGACTCCCACATTGATTTCTTGAATTACCAAGATGAACCCAGAAGTGAAGGTGAAGCAGTTAAAGGATCATATGCAATATTCACTTGGTCCAAGAATCAATTAGCCCAACCAGCTGATAAGGAGAAAGTAGAGGAGTGACCTCAACTAGCAATTTCAATTGCTAAGTAGGGAACCACTTTACCTTTCCAGCCAAAGGATCTGGTGATTGCCAAAAAAGTAAGTACCCCAAACATTTCTACACCTTCAACTTCAAATTCACAAGCCAGTCTTCCCCCTCACGAAAACCAAAAGGATGAACTCCCATCCTCTCTTCCTAGTCCATTTCAGTCATCTGACATAATTGATCATGTCAAGAAATCCAAAATTCAAATGACTAAATTTGAATTCCTACAAGTCAATCTTGAGCGATTGGACATTGGTGGAGAACTAAGTATGGACTTGTCTAAGGAAAAATTTGTTGTCACCCAAATGTTTGCTCCTATAACTCAAATTCTATTTGAGCCATCAGGTAGGGGTAATTACTTCTTGACCACAGAGGATGCTCATGTCTTAGCTGATGAAAGTCCTGTAGCTGGCAATCCAAGATTTGATCCAAACAAGAGATCAGAAGAATTGGTAGGGCACAGTATAAATCAAGAAGGATCTTCCATCTCTAATGAAGATAAATCTAATATAAGATTAGCTTCTAATGATGCTTAGATCCTAGAATCTGATGGCATCAATTCTTCCACTAATGCTAGAGCTGGGACTATGTTGATATCTCCTCAAGGAGATATTTTTCCTTCATACAAGTTACAATTCAACAACACCAACAACACAACTAGATGCAAATATCTATTACTCAGATTGAAGATTACTCAAGATGAAGATATTTTACTCCTTCACACCAAAGGAGATGCTGAGCTGATGATTTGTCAAGAGTTTGATGCTGACAATCAAAGCATGTGCTGGACTAGACCAAGAGAACATCAAGCTATGGTGGTGGACCATACTGCTATACTCCAAAGTCAGCAAAAGGAACTCTTTGCCAAGAGAGCAAGGAGTTATGGTTTTTAGTTTGAAGACCACGTCCTGCCATGGGGTAAGAAGAAGAAAGAACCAAGAGGAAGACATAGAAAATTGGTTTCTTGGTGGAGAGTTCCATTTGCCTGTCACCATTTCTAGGGACAAAATAGTTTCCTACTGGTTTATCAAGATGGAACATCATTTTCATTATCTCATAATGGTCAGCATCTGAATCACTTCAATTCTTAAAGTATCAGATAAGTTCACCTGTACATATGTATATTTGTATAGTCTTTGGTTCTATTTTTTGCTTTTCATTTTCATTTTCATTTTTTGGAGCCTTTATTTTTGGGTAGCATGACTCCATATCCCAATGACATACTTCAAGGCACTAGAGATTCTAGTTTATACTCCCCTTAGTTGTTTTAAAATTTTAACTAAAGGAAGTTCCCCAACTAGAGCCAGCTATTAGAAGTAACCAGGAAGGTGTCTTGAAACCAGCTATTAGAAGCATTCTTGTTTATTTGATCTAACAAGCAGAACTAGTGGAAGTAACCAGGAAGGTGTCCTGAAACCAGTTACTTTCAGACTTTGTGTTGATATAATTGTTTTTAGTGTGTGTTTTTAGTTTCTATTTCTATGTAAAGGACCTTGGGATGACTTTGTTCCCTCATTGCCCTTCATATCTCACTCTTGGGCAGTCGAGGTGGAGACTTTGTGCTACATCTTAGGCTGCTAGTTACTATGCCCTTGGTTACCAGTTACTTTTACTACCTAAAAGAACTCTTGTTGTTTCTTGCAAGAACACTTCTGAAAGAAGAGAAGTGCCTTTAGTGTTTTCACCAAGATTTTCTCCTCTATTTGTTAACATCATCTCTAAAAAAAGAGAGATGGATGGCTTATCCTACCCTCGAGTGTTATTTTTTTCTTATATATATAACATATAGCTCCTACATTTTCATAAGGAACCTCCCCTTGATGAGAGGAGAGATTTGTCCCCTGTTGATGTAGTAAACCTGCACATCTAGCTGACCAATCTCCTTATGCTATGGTTGAAGAGACCTATTTTGCTCACCAGTTAGCTGGTTGACAAAATATTCACCCAAAACAATATACCTACCATGCAGTTTCACATGACTATAATAAGGTTGTAGTCCATATTGCAGGAGGTTGCATTTCCACCATCTTCATCAATCTGAGACTAATTATCAACTAAAAAATACCATTAATAGTCAATTCCAACCAACCAACGTATTCTAATAATCCTTCCTTGACTTGGGACTGCATACAGGCATACCAACAAGTAGGGATTACTAATTTTGGACCTCATACTAATTTGACATGTGATCATGCATAAGTGCACTTAATAATTGAGACTTATTCTATCTGGTCCCTCTCCACCATCATTTACTATCAACAATGTTCTTGTACTTAATCCTAAGTGCATAATCACAACTCAATGGTTGAATATTACCATCTTAGGCCCATAGCCATCTGCCACTACATCCATCTAATCTACCATTCTAGCTAGGAACAATCCATTTAACACTGTGCAAGACAAGACTTTTGATACTGTGGAATAATTACAAAATACATCCATGAAAAATTCCATTTTTGATTTATTGCATACATCTACAATCCACAAGAACATCTTGACAAAGTTCCTCAACCAATATTAAGTTCCTATTGACATAAGCCCAGACAATTTCTAAGCTTTGGTTTTAGACATCTAGCCCCAAGCCATCAATTATCCTTTGATCAAAGTGATATGTTATCCCTTGGCCCTTTACATAACAATCCATTATACATCAAAGTTATCATCATATAAAAAAAGTGACGTGTTTCCTTATAAATAATGGATTGGGTCTCAATATTGTGTTTCTAAATCTCATCAAGCTTCTTGAATACATAACAACTGATCTCCAACCATAAAAGATCACCATCAAGGCTTATGAAAATGAGGAGTGGGAATCACAAGGCACCATCAACTTGCCAGTTATTATTGGGTCTTTGATCCATGATACTTTATGCCATGTGTTAGACCTTGATTTGTCATATAATTTAATTCTTGGTAGACTTTGGATACATGAGATTCATGCAATACCTTCAACATTGCACCATTATATCAAGTTTTATCACTTAGGTATGTAAGTCATTATCCATGGAGATTTGTAGCCCTACAGACATTGTAAACATTTAGAGGTCAAGTATGAAAAACATAATTATTGTTTTGTCTTGAATATAATTCTTAAAAAGGATAAGGGCAAATAAATACTTGTTGATTCATCATAGGCTTATTGCATTGACCTCAATACCCTTGATTCATCTTCACATATGCCATCTCCTAAAATGTCCAATCATTTTACCATCACAGCTAATGACCTAGGAGAATATTTGACCTATGATACTTTCCACATTGCCAAGCTTCCATAGAACCCTAAGTCCTATGGAATACCTAAATCCAAACCACCTTGTATGGAATGGAAATGAAAAATAAAATTCAAAATGCATAGTCCATCTCTTATTATTTTCACACCAACTATTGGCTTAGAACAGGACCCTCTCGTAGATGATGAATCATGGTTATATAATGTTAAATTGGTTGACTATTATAAAAATGCCAATTACCCTATTCCTAACATGATCATGGAGAAGCATGCATATCAAGGAGGAGGTCTCAGCCCAAATCATCAAGGAAAAATTGAGCTAATTTATGCCACTCAGTATAAAGGAACCTATGGTCTCAGATTTAAACCACCTAGGGGTGACCCCATATATATTATTCATGTTCCAATGCCAATGAATAGTGATGATAATGTCAATAGTGAAATAGAGTCTGATCTTAGCCCTTACAAAGACCTAGCCAATACTAATCTATTTGATACTAATGGCATTTTTACCCTTAGACCAGTCATTCACAATAATCCATTTCTATTATATCACCCTCAACATATAGCCTGGGACTAATAAGAATCCATAGTGCCTATAGACAAGTTTGAGAATGATGAGGCCTTTTGTGATTTTTTAGGCCTAAGAGATAATGTTTCATTGGGAGACCATAAACAAGGGTTTTCAATCACATTGAATCTTTTAGCCTATTTTATAGAATTGGTGAGAACCCTTAGCCATAAAAAAATTAAATAAAACATTGAGGTCTCAAAGTGATAACTTATTTGAGGTGATTTTGGACTAGGGTAAAAGTAAAGAGAAAGGCCATTCTTTTGGTGAAAACCTATTTTAGGCACCATTATATGAGGGTGTTTAACCTTCCTCAAATATAACTTAGGAGACCATCAATGATGAACTTACCTATGGGTCTAGGTTTAGTTCTATTGAACAAGATGCCTTCGACTAGATCATTCAAGAGTTTCCAATAGTGTTTGTCACATGGCCATACTTACCATTGGGAGATTTAAATTCCTCTTGCCTAGGGGAAATTTAAGAGATAATATAAATTGAATAATCTATTGTTGTAGGTAAATTTACCTCTTTGCCAACCATTTTAGAAGATGATTCCACTCTATGGAGAACACTACAAAGGTTAACATCAAAACTCTGAATGACTTGAAATGGATAAAATTAGGTGCGTCTCTCACTAAGGAGGAATGTGACATCTTTATATCCCTTTAAATGGAATTTGTTGATATATTTTCTTGGACCTACTCAGACATGCCAGGTTTGGACCCTACCTTGGTTGTACACCACCTTGTGATACATCCTAATGCCAAGCCTATGAAATAAAAATTGCATAAGATGTATCCTCCCATTACTGTATTAGTATAGAAAGAGTTAAAAAAATCTTATCAATAAGATGTATTTGACCCATCAACTACTCAAAATGGATCTTGAATGTTGTGCCAATCAGTAGGAAGCCAAAGGGAATCTAAATCTACAATGATTTCTAAGATATTAACAAGGCCTATCCTAAGGATGAATTTACTTTGCCAAACATTAACATTATTATTTATTCCAAAGCTAGATACAAAATAATTACACTGATGGATGGATTTTTAAGATACAACCAGATCTAGATTGTGCTAGAAGACTAACATAAAATAGTGTTCACCACTCCATGGGGGACATTTTTTTATCAAGTTATTCCATTTGGTCTAAAAAATTTTAGGGCCACATACCAAAGAGCCATGATAATCATATTTCATGATATGATGCATGACATTGTTGAAGACTAAATTGATGACATACTCAAAAAATCCAAGACCAAGGGTGATCATCTAGTAATACTACAATGGATATTTGAGAGACTACATGAATACAAATTTAGGCTCAATCCTAAGAAGTGTGTTTTTGGAGTTACTTTAGGAAAATTTCTAGGATTAATAGTGTATCATAGAGGTATTGAAGTAGATCCAACCAAAGTATATGCCATTATCAAGATGCCACCACTGACTAATTTGAAGTAGCCTCATAGTTTGCAGGAGAAGATATAGTCTATCAGATGCTTCATTACTTAGTTGGCTAACAAATTCCATCTATTTACACACCTACTAAATAATGGTGTCATATTTCATTGGGATGAAGGATGCTAGAAAACCTTACAACATTTAAAAGAATACCTTGCCAATCTACCTATTTTATTATGACCAATGCTAAGAAAACTATTTTTATAGTATTTATTTACCATAGACAAAGCTATGGAGGCACTTCTAACTCAAAATGATGATAATGGAAAATAACATGCCATGTAATATCTAATCCATACACTAGTAATGTATGAGCATAATTATATACCCATTGAAACAACCTATTTAGCTATGGTAATTATAACTTAGAAAATACAACATCACATGTTAAACAAAAAGACCATAGTTATTTCTAAATTAGATCTGCTCAAGTATCTACTATCCAGAATAGTTTCACAAGGCCACTGGCCAAATGGATCATGTTTTTGAGTGAGTTTGAGATAGATTATGTCAACCAAAAAGCCATCAAGGGATAGGTGCTTACATATCAACTTGTTGAATCTCCCCTTGTAGAGACAAAATTGCTAACAGTCTAATTCCTAAATGAATCCATTATGACCATCATTGAAACACCTCTTGAGGATTAACACTAGAAGCTATATTTTGATGGTCATTCATAACACATGGATTAGGGGTAGGCCTTTTGTTTATTACACCATAGGGGGATCTTATCCCCAAATCATTCTGTATCAACTTTCCTTATACCAAAAACATGGATGAATACAAATAACTCATTATGGGACTTTGTTAGGAATTAAAATGGAATATATGACATCTAAAGGTTTATGGTGATTCTCAATTTATCATCAATCTTGTTACATACCACTTTTAGACCAAGGATGACAAGCTAGTACCATTCAAGGCCATGGTTGAAACTCTCAAATAATAGATTTCTGATGTATAGTTTGAACATATACCAAGGGATAGTAATAGAATAGTAGATGCCATGGCCACCATAGGATCTTTGATTCATCATATAAATACAACAAAAGAATACCAATTCCTCATTGAAAATCTATTATCACTAGCTCATAAACCTTCAACCATTATAATGATCTATGATATTGTTGGTCCCAACTCTATATGGTATTCAGACCTTTATGCCTACCTTCACTAAGTAATGCCACTAGACTTATCTTGTAAACAATACAAGACCTTTATCCACCATGTTTCACATTATACCTTACTTAGACCAACCCTATACCACTGAAGCTTTGATGAAAATTTACTTTGTTGTTTAACTTTGGTAGAATCAACATTAGCATTATAGGAAGTTCATGAAGGAGTTTATGGATCCAACATAAGTGGGGATTTCATATCCAAAAATATATTTTGTACCAAGTATTATTAGCCAATGATAGATGCAGATGCAACTACATATGTAAAAAAGTGTGGCAAATGTCAAAGGCATGCCACTCTAATTCATACCCTAGACAAAAATCTAAAACTAATGCTTACACCATGTCTATTTGAAACATGGGGCCTGGATCTCTTTGGGAAGATAATCCCCACCTCATTTTATGAACATAAACACATCCTTACTGCTATTGAGTATTTAACTAAGTGGGTTGAAGTTATACCCCTCACTTATGTGATTGGAAATAAAATTTCCAAATTCATATTCAACCATCTCATCTATCACTATGGCATATCATCTGACATTATATTTGATAATGGTAGATCATTCACAAATAATGATGTCAAATCACTATGTGCTGAGTACAAAATTAATCAACATTTTTATATAACATATCACCCATAAGGTAATGGATAAGAAGAAGCATCTAATAAAAACATTGTCAACATCCTTAAGAAGATTGTCAATGATGTCAGCCAAAATTAACACCTCCAAATATTCCATACCCTCTAAGCATACTACACCAATTATCATACCCCAATAGGTGCCATTCTATATTCACTTGTTTATGGCATTGAGGAAATTCTTCCCATTGAGGTTGACTTACACTCATTACACATCTCTTTGAAGCATATCTTGGATGATGAAGACTATCGAGTAGCTCACCTATTATAGATGGAGTTACTTGATGAAAAATACATGGCCATAGTTAATAACCTTCAATCATACCAGAACCAACTCCATGGCCACTATAACTAGTGGGTCATACATAGAGAATTCAAACTTGGTGATCTTGTACTTAAGAAAACCAATAGAATACCATGGTTGAGAAGAAACATAAAGGCAAGTTCAAACCCAACTAAATCAACCATTTTATCATTATTTCAAACTATGTTGCTAGAGAATATAATCTTGCTAAACTAAATGAAGATGAACTCGATGAGACATTGAACATTAAACACCTCAAGCATTACTTTTATTGAGGGACCTAATGTATTGTCTATAAGGCACATTTCCATTATACCATACTATTGACATTCTTATTTATATCATACCATTATATCACCATATCATTCTACCATACCTTTCCTATGAAACAATTATTTTCACCCTCCCTACCCAACCGTTTGACCTTAGTTTTGTTCCATTGGTTCTATGGCCATTTTTAGCTAGAAGATTCACATCAAGTTTCAATAGTTATATAAATATTCTAGATAGGGGTCATATTTTGGAGTAGTATGACAGTGGTTTGGAAATTTCATCCTTGATTTCTTGTTCCATTCTATACCAAGTGTTCTTGATTATAACTGCCTTTGGGCAAATCAATGTTTCACCTTCATGTTACTAATTATAACTACCTATGGGAAAATTGGTATCATTGACCTATGTCATTATTTACTAATTATAATTACCTATGGAAAAATTAGGAACAACACTTATTTTTCATACCTTGAAGTACCACCTTGCCATGCCTATGCCATATTATGCCATTTGCCTACTTTGCCTATTTTGTTTGAATTGGCTGATACCTAGCAGATTCCTTTGCTATAAGGTGGAACTATAATTACTTGAGGTCCCAACTTGGGAATATGTAGACAAAAATTGATTCATATTGAGGTCAGCTCAGTTACCCTTTGCTACACTCTCACCATTTTATGAGCATTTTAAGTTGAACACTCTCACCATTTTGTGATCTTAGACCATTTTAATATCTCATCATTCTATGATTGATTTGAGATGCTTCACATTTTCCAAAAACATTTAAAAACATATCTTAAAAATAAAAAATTCTCATTTATTTACCTTAAGGATTATGGGAACCCTCACTACATCATAAGAAACCACTTGTCATTTAGTTTCCCCATCCTTATTGGCCTCACATCTTACACACACCATTTTTAGAGACCATTCCCATATTCTTGTATAACAACTAGAATATTTTCTTAAATCATCATTTTATTCTATCCCATATCCAAGGAGAATTACACTTGGCTTGAAGTTTATGTTGTATCTTGCTTACATGAAAATATGTAGATAGTGTCCACTTACCTAGTGCATTTGAAGACAAGTCGGCCACCCCCTTCCTTTTATTCTATTCCCCCATTTTGTTTATTCATTTCATCGACTCTTATAACCTAGGGGCAATGCTCCTCATCTTGTTTGTTCTTTGTTTGTATTAAAATTGTACTTAACCATTTTTTGTTTCTATTTTATTTTCATTCTCTTTATTTTTTGTTTGTTTTCATTCTCTTTTTTTTGTGTTATTTCTTTTATTAGTATTTTGTTTGTTTGTTTGTTTGCTTGTTTGTTTACTTATTAGTCGTGTCTTTATTTAGCCTATGTGCATTTATTGAGTGATTCCTTGCACATTATTTTTGAATCCATCCATATTCATACGCCAACATTGTCATCATGGTTTTTATAATTGGTACATTATTTTTAATTATTTATTAGATCACATGTCAGTCCTTATGCATATTTCAACCAAGTTATCATGGTGCTCTATCATGATGCCTACCATCATGTGCTATAACAAAAATCATCTCAAGAAGTCTAAACAATATTGAGGCCACGATACTCTTTGGAAACTAATATTCCTGATCTAATCCAAATCATATCCTAAACAGAGTAATTACATAATGAAAGAATTTTCCTCCTTGCTAATTAGGATTAGCATCTCCCTACTATCAGGTTGCCCAAATTAATATTTCTCCTTTGTACTATCTTACTCTTTATTTTTGACTGTATATTTAGTTCATACACTCCATTATCATATTTTCCACTACCAACGTATGATGCTTATAACCACCTCTAGGCAAATCATTGTATATCATCCCACTTGCATTGCTAATGATTCTAACTACCAATGGGCAAATCATTATGTTTTCATCCATTTGGAGTTTAATGATTATAACCACCTTTGGCCAAACCATTATCTCTATCTCCCAAAGTGGGGCATGTTTTTATCCTATCAATGATTATAACCACCTACGGGTAGATCATTTTCTTATTACTCTAAGCCTTTTTCAATGATTATCATTGCCTTTGGGGAAATCATTACCTATTTTTTGTTCCATCTATGCTAATGATTATAACCACCTATGGGCAAATCATCTCATCTATCTACCTATATGGGTCAGCTCCATATTCCACTAATTATAGTCACTTATGGGAAAACCAGTCTTTTCTACCCCATTTCATCTTTTTGGTCTCATCATTTCCTCCTTTTGAGGGATATATCACTGACCCTTTTTGTTGACTGCTCCCTTGAATGGGAACCTATAGTTCATGTATTGATGTTGAATTCATAGGCATATAGGACCTTTTCATTCTTTGAGAAGACATTACTATGCCTATATCTTGAAATGCCTTCCCAAATAGGGGAAAATTATAGACACCTAAAATAGGCCACAACTGGCCTTCGATAGGACTTCAGACTGATTCTTACCAACCATTGCAAATTAAGCCTAAAAATCACTGAACATCCCAAATTTGTTTGTATATCATTCACCAAGGCTCAAAATTATGTTGAGGCATCCCTAATTGGGGTAGCCTACTGTATATAATAATAACCCCTCATGGATTCAAATCTAATCATCTTGTGGCATCACACTAGTCAATTTGGCCCATGGACCTATTAAGTGGGGCACTTTCACACTTAAATAAATTATTTGAAATGATCAATGGCTAATCACAATTAATTAACAAGTTAAACCAAATTAAATGCCTAGTTGAATTATTTTATGTGTAATTGATGAAATTCTAAAAAAATAAATTCAAAAATTCAAATATCTTAGCCTATCATCATTGCCTTTATGAGTTGTCAAGCTCTTTAAAAATACCCTAAAATATCTCATTTTGGAGACCCATGCCTATTAATTATAAATCATGATCAATTGACAACTATTAACTCTACTGGGGTTATATTTGACTCACCTAGGTTAGGTTTGAACCCATTATATGTTTAAACTCCACCTTAACTCTTCTAGGGTTAGGGTTTAATCCTTAAGATATAAATAAAATACCATACCAAATGAATTTTAATATCTCATAAGCTAGAGTTATAATGCAAATTTGGAGAGAGATAAACCATTTGATTTAATGTTATAATGCAAAAATTGCCTTGTAAGTAGTGTTATAATGCTAAAATATTGAGCCAATATACATCAAGCCACATAAAATCCAATGGTGATAAGGAGAGAAGGAGAATATATTATATAAGAAACATTTTAGGTGATAATTTAGGTGAGGGTTCTACCTCAATTGGTGGCAAAACTTTTGGGAGCCATAACTTTTGCACCATAGCTCCGTTTGACTCTCCATTTGAACCATTGGAAAGCTAAGAATTAGGAGAATGTGATGAGATGGTATGGAAATATTATTGATTATTTTTTAATCTTTAAATACCAATGTAAGTATCCAAAATTTCAATTTTAATAGTGTAGTCTAAAAATAGTAATTTTTAAAATTCTGTAATGTTGTAAATCATGGAAGTCAAACCACTTCATCTCCCTCGAGATTGGTGATCTTCCACATCCTCATCTTACCTTCAAATTATGTATAAAAATATATGTATCTTAAAAAATCAATTAGACATCTCTTCTAAGAGATAGGCATATGTTTGGATCTGCAAATTTGATCAATAAAACATCTCTTCTAAAAGATAGAATTATTACAATTGTGTTATCTTGTTTCTTGAATTATATTTCAACCAAAGCTTCTAAGTTTTGGATTAATGGTATCAGAGCAATTTGTCTTTAGAGTGTATGATCTTGAGGATGAGGTTAGATTATAAGAAGCTTGGGTGTAAAATAATAGAACCATCATATTATCTACCTATTCACTCCAAATGACCTCAAATGGTAGACAACATCAAGACATTTGATCCTTTCAAGGAAATGGTAAATGAAGCTCTCCATTAGTAGCAAGTATAGATGCTACAATAATTTTCCCAAATTCTTTAACAAATCTTGATGGAAAATTTTGGCTCTTCATCTACAACCCTACATCTTTTTAGTGCCCCAACACCCTTCAAGGTTCAAGGGAATTTTAATATCCATAAGTTTAAAGGAAAAATAAATATTGATGTAGTAAAAAATTATTTGGATCAATTTTCATCCTATTTTTATATAAATATATTCATTGATAAAGATAAGATCACTTTTTCTCTTTTGAAAGCATCATTACCTATCAAAAATTGGTGGGAAGTGTACAAGAAGAGATTCAGTATGGATAATATTGGCCTTGAGGTGGAACCTACTTGTGACGATTTCATAGAAGCTGTAAAGGAAGAATACTAACCCATTAGAGAATATGATGATCTATATATAGAGTGGTAACAACTTCACTAAGGTAAGGAATAGTCTATTCAAGATTACATTAACTTTTTTCATTCTCTATCTACAAGATTGGGCATCTAGGAAAGTGAGAAACACAAGGTCATCAAATATCATGGTGGAATCCAATGGTATATATGGGGGGAAATGGAACTCTTCAATTTTAAAACCCTCGGTGAGGTGTAAAAGTTCATGGTGAAGATTGAGTAGAAGTATGGAATAATGAATACAAAGAGTCAGCCTTCAAAATGGAAAAGTGAAAAAGAAGGTCAAACACAAGACCAAAATTGAAAGCAAAAAGAAGGAAAGACTGGGAAATGGTGTGACTATCACAAATATAGAACTCACTCCAAAGAAGAATGTTGAGCCATCAAGTCCCTACTTTCTGAGTCACAATCCTCAACATCTACTGCTCTGCCTCATACACACCTCATAGTCAAAGAGGATGAAGAAGAGATTGTAGATGCTGAGCCCGATGCCATCATTGATTCATCATAGACCCATGAGGAGAGGCAATATGACAAGGAAAGGTTTTTTCACTCTAAGTTAGGGGTGAAAGGTAAGCCTCTACATTTCATGCTTGATAATGGCAGTCAAAACAATTTAATCTTTGCTAGTGTTGTGAAAAGCCTAAATATATCCATGAATCCTCACCTAAATCAATATAATATTAGATGGTTGAGTCCAGGGAGAAACCTCTATGTCACCTACCAATGTCTTCTCTCATATGCAATAAAACCTTTGCAAGATGAGGTTTTGTGTGATAAGGTCAATATGGATGTTTATGATGTACTCCTTGGTTATCCATTCATGTATGATCAACATGACATCTATGAATCAATAACTCAAAGGATCAGCCTCACTCTTATAACATGGTGTTATAGGGTACTAAAGGTACCACCTTATACATTTATCTCCTTAATTAGTGCCAATAAATTTATTCTCATTGTGGTCAAGCCATAGAAATCCAAAAGGGTCGATGTTGCAACCCTGACTACACAAACAACATAATCATAGAAAAAAATAGATACCAAGCTGAGGAAGTTCATATCTTTCCATCCAAAGACTGATGGTCAAATAGAAATGGTGAACAATTGGCCCCTGCACAGCTCCACAAAATAGAGCTCCACAAAGCACAGTCCATTCTAAGTATGCATTAGGAATCAAATCAAAACACAACTAATATAATTGATGAAAAATATTAATGCAATGGGGATCATTTATTCTTAAAATGGGAGGAATGATTTGAGTAATATTTTAGGTGATAATTTGGATGACTATTCTACCCTGATTGGTGGTAGAACTTTTGGGAGCCATAACTTTTGCACCATAGCTCCGTTTGACTCCCTATTTGCACTGTTGAAAAGCTAAGAATGAGGAGAACATGATGAGATGGAATGGAGTTATTTTTTATGGTTTTTTACCCCTAAAATCCCAACATAAGTGTCCTAAATTTCAATTTTAATAGTGAAGTCTAAAAATAGTAAGTTTCTAAAAATAGTAATTTCTCAAATTATGTAATGTTGTAAATCATGGAAGTCGAACCACTTCATCTCCCTCGAGATTAGTGACATTCCAAATCCTCCTCCTAACTTAAAAGCATGTATAAAAATAGATGTATCCTCACAAGGCAATTAGACATCTCTTCTTAGAGATAGACATATGTTTGGATCTACAAATTTAAACAATAAAACATCTCTTCTCAAAGATAAAATTATTACAATTGTGTTATTCTTGTTTATTGAATTATCTTTCAACTAAAGCTCCTGAGTTTTGGATCACTATAAGCTTCATTTTCCAAAGACTCTTTGATGCAAAAGTTGAGCAAGCCACTCAAAAAAGCATTTGGAGATCTCAAGGAAGGTAAGGCATTTGTTGTCTTTTGCATTCTAATTGTGCTTTCATTTGTCTTTTGTTACTATGCTCACCCCTAAGATATAGGCTTGGAGTGTAAGTGTTAGTGTGTTTATTGAAGTTTTTATTACTTAAACTAATATTTTACTAACCTCCCTTCTTGGATTCCTATGATCAGATAAGGCACATACATCCTATCATTATACCTCAAAAGATCATCACTCTCTAGCTTGAATCCTTTATACATAGGATTATGTGCATTTTCTTACAATGATTTATTAACCTAATCATAAAATTTGTATACACATAACATTTTCAAAATTTTATTGATTAATGACACTTCGTATCTTCAAAAAACCTATCAAGTCTTAATTTATTTAAGTGCATGCCTTAAGGGGTGCACTGAGAAAGGGGTGGGTATACCATCGGTGCTTCATAATATTATTGTTCCTTTTCCCACTTTCCATCTACACACTTGTCTCCTAAAACCTTGAACCCTAATCTTAGTTCTCTCTTTCCTATCCATTCTAATCATATTCATGTTTTATTCCTTCATTTCTTACCTTGTTACCCTTTTGAAATATTTAGTAAACTAGGCTGACTTGTCAACCTAGTGTGTTTTGGGGATGCTTTAGCTCTTTTGGATTATTAACCTCCTAGCCGACCTAACACAAACCTAGTGAGTTAGCCCAAAAATATGCCAGGTTGACCTAGTCGTTCTAGTATAGCTGACATGTCTAAAGTTTTTTAGGTAAGATACTACTATATATATAAGGTCATTTACCACCATTTCATAAGAGAGAGAAAAGAATTAAGTGAAAAATTATGAACAAACATTTCCTTATTGACCATTTTACTTGAGAAATAAAGCTTTAGGGTTCAATACTTTCTTTAGAGCTCTAATATTATCTTGTGGAGAAGTATTTTGGATGTTTAGGTAGGTTATGTATCCTAAAGCTGATTTATCTTGGTCATCCTTACAAGCCACAACAATCTCTTGTGAACTACCTTGGCCAAGGGAGAGATTGAGGCTTGACAGGTTTGTCTTCAAAGGTAAGTAATCCTAACTTTATTTTTTCTTTGTAAGAGTAGATAGATAGTGTAGTATGTATTCTTGTATTTCATGTCTTAAGATTCCATATACATTGATGTGAATATATGTCTCCTATGCATGTTTAGTTTAGTTATTGTTTATTTGTTTTGTTCTAACCCCCACTTCGTGCCACAAGCTTTGGTTCACACTAGATTAGTTTAATTTTATTGTTATTAGAATATTTTACTCTCTTTTTAATTAGCATAAGTGAAATATCAAATCATAAGACTATTTTAGGGTTATTGTGCAATTGTGTTAGACTATAGGCTTTAGAACCCTTCCTAACATGATATGTTGTGATAAATGAGACAAGTGATCCCCTAATTGGGTCTAGTGGATCTCCATATTGGTCATAATCTCGCTTAACAAGTGTATACACAATTGGAAGTGTAGGTGTGATCTATCTTATCCAATCCAAGATTAATTCATATACACCATGCAATTATGATTGCATACATTCTGGTGAACCTAATGTGAATCAAACCCTTACAAGATTTATGCAGTTTTATTTCACTTTCTTTAATGTTATTATGATAATCATTTTTATCATATATTTTGACATACTGGTTCAATTTCGCTGACCTAGTTATTTTTCTCTATGCATAAGAAAAGGTGAATGGATCAATCAGCTCGACCTAGTATAGGTTTTCAACATTTTTTAGACTTCTAATTTAGCCTACTAGGTCGACCTATCACATTTTTAGCCACTTTGTAATAGGTTCTTATACAACTTGATTGATTAGCTTGAACTAGTATAGGCTTCAATTTTATAGACTTCTAGATTAGCCTACTAGGTTGACTAACTCGACCTAGTGCATTTATAGACATCTTATTCAACTTATTAGGTCAACCAGGTCAACCTAGTGTATTTTCAACACTTTTTAGTAGGTTTTTATATTATTTGGTCGATTAGATTGACCTAGTTTATAAATTTTTTAAAGATTTATCTAAGGTTCTAGATCAATGATCTTCTCCTTTCCATCTTTAAACCATCAAGGTTAGTCTCTCTATTCTTTGTCTCTTTATATTTTGTACTTTCCTTTCAAGTTTTTAATCTTAAAAACTACCCCTACACAGCTAACTAGATCTACTTAGTTGACCTAGTTATATGTTTTGTGTGTTGTCTAAAATAACTAGGTCAACCTGGTCAACCTAGTAGGTTTTCCAGACCCTATCTTCAAATAGTAATAACTTGACCCTATCGACCTAGGTGTATATAGTTTTTTCACTATACTTTATTTCAAAGTTATAATTCACCTTATATGTTAATCACATATTTTCTTTCAGTTGTTTTTATGCTTAAAATAGTTCACATAGTCTAATTAAGAGGTTTTTAACCAACTGATTAGTTTCATTACTTAAATTTTATTCACACATGACCAAATCACATAACATCAACAAACATTTTAACATTTGACTACCCAGGCCAACCTACTTGGATTTTATCACCAAGGGGGAAGCCAACTTGATGTTCTGGTCAAGTATAAAGCATGGTTAATGGTATATTATAGCTAAGCACCTGACACCCTTATCTCTATAGTGTGTGAATTGAGGGGGTAAGCCCCAATACGAAGCCTGTATCATTGCCACTATAGTCCCTTTCATCTTAAACTCACCTAAAACCATCCATAGATTGCTATCTAGTACATTTATTACAACCAAATCCCTATCATTTAAAATTATTCTTAAATAATTTAATTAACATTATAGGTTGACCAATTATCTATCTTTACTTTCCAAGTTGTCTACTTACTCTTTGCTCAATTGTGTATGCAAGAACTTACATTAGCCAGCATTGATGCAAGATTTTGCTTTATGTGCATCAATAAGATTGGCTAGCATCAATTCAATTAACTATCTATTTACTTTCATCATTTAATTTCTTAGATCAACTAAAAACTATCTTGTTTCCTTTCACAAACTTATTATTATCTCTTTCTTTTACTTCCTATTCACTGCACTAGGTTGACCTTATCGACCTATCATTTTTTTAGCCCTTGTACACTGCACTAGATTGATCTAGTTGACCTATTACTATTTACATGATTTTTCCCCTTTTTTTTTAGTCTTTGTTCTTTGTGTTGGGTCAATCTTGTGGACCCTATATAGTTTCACAACCCTTATTTTTGCACTAGGTTGACTAGGATGACCTAGTTCTATTTTCAGTCACTTTTTGATTCTTTGTTTTCTCATCTTGCTTCTTCTCCTTTCATCATGGAATATCTATTTGGTGATAACACTGGAGTTTATTCTATAAACATGATAAAATTTACCAATCCTAATAGGGTCTCCCATAGATAAAGTAGGGTTCCCTTCAAGAAGGCTAGTAATGTTCATATTGCAACCCACACAATGAACTATGGGAATCCTCATACGCCTTTGTATAAAAACCATCCTCTTCTCTTAGAGGATCAACTTTAATTAGAGTATACTCCTAAAATGATTTTATTTATCACATAATTTCCTCAACATAGAGGGAAAGATCCATCTACCATCTATAACCTTATGATTATCTGTAAAGTTGAAGAACCTCATTCTCCTACTTCCACTTTCTCAATTATATTTGGAGGTACCAATTTATTTGATTATCAACCTATTCCTTAAATATTAACTTCTTATTATGCCATGACATCTTCTTCTCTAACTTTTTCTACCTCCATGCCTAGTATCTCAACTAACATGGTGGGTTCTACATCTAGTGGGCTTCTCATAAGTCCCACTATCCATAATCCTTCCACTAGTTCATTTTTTTATACCCAAGGTACTTATGATTCTAGTGATTCTTATTCTCAACCATTTACTAGTCCATCTTTTGCTTCACAATAAATTTTTTCCTCTAGTGCCTTAAATTTTCATAGCTCTTCTCAAGCTCATATCAACACTAATAGTGGTACCCAAGCCAATAATACTAATTCTTTTAATAACACTAATCGAACTCATCAACTATTATTGAAAACTCTCAATCAACTGAACGCATTCAAATCTCATAATATAAATCAAATGATGTAAATGCAAAACCACCTTCTTAATCTTCAATCTTATCCTCAACCAATGACTTTGGGCACACCTAAATAAAGTGTTCCTCCTCCCCCTATACAATATTCTCAAGGAAATCTCATTCCTCAATCTCCATTAGTCAAAAAAGTCATCAAACATTTACAAAATGAACCTCTTACCACCCAAATTGTTAACATTAACATATGAGGTATAACACCTAAAATATCTTATAATGGATCAACTAATCCTACCCTTCATCTTAAGACATTTGGAAATATTTATAAGGATTGGGTCATGTTAAACACATTTGTTGCTACCAAACTCCTTGCCAAAACCCTCATAGGTGATGCCTTAGATTGGTATAATCAACTTAGACCTCATTCCATTACTAATTTGGAGGATTTAGTGAATGCTTTAGAACAATAATTCTAAACTAGTGATCTTCTTGAAAACACTTTGGCCCATTTCATCAATTGCAAATAAAATGAAAATGAAACTACCCAAGCCTTTGTTAAATGATGGAAGACTTGGTCAAATAAGTGTGAACATAGCATGGATGATGATAATCTATTTCATCTCTTTACCAATGCTCTCTATCTTAAATTATAATATCAAGTATGTACCCTCTCTCCACGTACCTTAGAGGAGGACATCGACCAAGCCAAATGATAAGATTTACTTATGCATCAATTCAATCCACCCCAACCTTCTATGGGTCCTCATTTGTTACTTAAAAACAAAAACTATAATATTACCAATGATGGTGTTAATGATTCATATGATACCATTCACAATGTTCAAGTTGTCATTCTTACCCCTCTTTCAAAACCAACTCCTCAACAATATGCTAATCCTCATTTCTCTTCACCAAATAACATTAATTTTCATAAACCTCTTTCCTTAGATTAATTACTTAAACATATATATAGGCCTCTTCCTTGAGATATTGATCCCACTAATCTTATGAAAACCTGGTATGATCCTAACAAGTTTTTTTAGTTTCATTCTAGTTGGGGTCACTCTCATGAGACCTATAGACAACTTCATGTTTCTATGCTATTTTCACTTTCTACATTCAAAGAGAGAATTAATAAACTAAGAGAAAAGGTCTAAGGCTTGTATGTACCTGGATATAGTTTTGCACACCAAAATTCAGACGATAGTGAGAACTCTTTGGTTGTGGAGGATGACACCTGAAAGAGAAAGACACTAAAACACAAAAAACGTTAGATGACAAAAGGGTGGACTGCCAAGCAAAAGCTTGGTCCTAAAAATGCAAAGGCTTCTTGGAGGATGACAATCCACTGTTAAAAATAGAATGTTGATCAGAAATAGAAAGTGATAAATGATGAAAAATAGAAAGAAAGAACTTAAGGCAAATGCATACCTAATAAGCTGCGATCTGCTTTGCACAGTCACCGACGTCGGTGTTATTGCCAGCATCGATTAGGATGCCGACGTCGGTAGGGGAAATGGACAAGGTCGGTTGGGGCAATAGTCAGGGATGAGTTATAGGTCTGGTCTTGGTCTACAAAATGGATTGAGGCTTCGTCTGAGGGTTTGAGGGTCTGTGTGGGATGGTAAAATAGTAGATAGAATCTTTAATAAGAACTAAGGTAGAGGGTATGTTGTTAGAAAAAGGGGTAAGGAGTAGGAAGAAGGCCTTTCAGCCTTTTCAGGAAGTAATTTAGTCAGGTTGATCAGATTGGTCTTAAGATGGTCTGTAGGTCTCTGATAGCTTGTGCTGAGTTGATTGGATAGAGGGTGTTGTCTAAAGAGAGACTAAACGGGTGTCAGAGGCAAAGAAAAGGGAATAAGAGGTGAGAGAAGGCTTTTCAGCCTCTCCGAGAAGAACAGAGAAGGTTGGGTCAAGGATGTTTGGAATAGAAAGTAGACAGAATGCTAATATATTTGAAATGACACTGAAATAAAAACAATACAAATACTTAGCTGTGACATGAGTTTGCAAAGGTGCAGGGGCTATGTTTCCGTTGTCACTGGTGATGGAGATATCAGGCAATCCCTGTGGAGAATGTCTGATGCAAGACCTCAGTGCCTAGAAAATGCTGTCAAGAATGTTGATCCCTGCCTGAAAATAAGAAGCAAGAGCACACGAGAACTTTGTTTCACTAGAAGAGGATTCAAGATTCGTGATTAGCTCCCCAGAGATTAACCATTTGTGATTTTTTTTTTAAAGGTTAGAAATTTGGTTTAAGTAAAACCGACATCAGCGATCCCACCAGTGTCGGCTGACATTTGACCGACGTCGGTGGGTGGAGAATGAGTAAAAGAGCCACCAAGCCCGTTCTCCATCCGCCAAGTGCATGATCCATTGGAGAATTGTCGAAGGTTGGGCTAAATATGCATGAGAGTTGGTTAGGCAGTTAGAAAGAAGTAGGAATAGGTCTTAGGTGAGTCATAGGGTGGGAAATAGTCCAAGGCAAGGTGTCAGATGAGGTGTTATAGGTGATGTGTCAAAGGGGAGGATATTAATAATAAATTATTATTATTTTAAATTAGTAAGTGCATGGTTTAGGAATGGGTTAGGAATGGACCAAGAGGGAGGATGACCAAGGGTTAGACATGATTTTGGTGTCTACATTTGCCCCTTTTTGTCTTGTTGGTTGTTCTAGATGAACTGTAAGACAAAAATAGGAGTTGGTTGCCCCAGGTATGGGATAAGGTTGTACCCAATGGGATGAGGTATTCCCCCTCAAAGCGGGAGTTGAGGGAATGGAACCTGAAGTCGGGTGTCAATTTGATAGAGAGTGGACGAAGATGGTGAGTGTGAATGCTGCAATAGTTGTGAGTGCATGCATACCACTTCACGAGATGGTCAGGTCAAAGTGCCGCAAGTCAAGGGTCGAGGAGTACCAAAATTGAAGTAATCAGGCCCCAGCATATAGTCGTAGTTGATTAGGTGATTCAATCTAAGTTGAAGCTCCAATGGGTCATCGTGTTCCAGGTATCTCAGGCTTTAGGAAGTGCTCCCAAAAACACGAAAAATTCACAAGTAGTGGAGATCAACCAGCTTGCGATCCTATACTTGTGAGGGTCAAAAATATGCACACAATTTTGCTAACCATTCATGAGGTAGCATACATGTGAAAACAACCAAGGCAAAGTCGCTTTGGAAGTGGTCGTCATCGAAGGAGATAGTCACGATCTCCATGGTCATTGGTCGAGGTGGATGGACAAAGGAATGGCCGAGCTAACCTCAGAAGACCCCATGTCAACTGAGTGTTGCCTACATAGCCCCTGTTGGAAGGGCCTCAGGCCAATGTAGTTCTCCCAAGAGGGAGGAAAAAGATCGAAGTGGTTGATTTTGGTCATGTGTTGAAATGATGAGGATAAGATGATGTTGCAGCCTTTTCCATATTGTGTGATGGTGTATTCTGCAACATTGGTCGAGTGGTCTTTCATCCCTAGCAATTTTCCATATTTGTGATGGATGTATGCTAAAAATGAATTGGGTCTATTTATGCTTCAGCAAGTAATGGTTTATGCTTAACATAAATTGTGTTTGGTCGATAGTCCCGATGTGTATTGTTGTCCATATAAACTATGTGAATGGTCTATAATGATGTATGATGTCATAATGTCATGTTGGTGGTCTAAAAATGTTTGGGTTGGTTTGGTTTGGGAAAATGATTTGGTTGAATGTGACCAAAGTGTGAAAAAAAAGTGAAAGGCAAATTGCTCTTTCATTGACATGGACTAGAATGACAGCATAGATAGGGGTTGTTAGAACAAAAACCCCATTTATGCATTATGTCGTTGACCATAGGTTGTGTTAGAGAGGTAATCGAATCACTTTGACATTGAGCTCAAAATCCCTTGAGTATGTTGGGGTGATAGGCGTGATTATGTGAGGAGAGGGTAACCCCTTGTTAGTAGTGATAACTTTGCCCCTTTTGATAGGAGACCTTGAGACAACTACAAGCCAAGTCCATGACCCCCCTTTTTTTTTTGAGAGCGGACTGATCAATGCGGGAAGTCCACATAGAGATGTCACTTTTCTTGGTGGTCATTTGTGAAGCTGATCGATGCGGGAAGCTTCTAAGATAGCAAGATTTAGTCATAGCCATCCTTCAAGGGAGTGGTCTATATTTTGCTTTATATATGTTTAAGGGATTTTGAATAGTTGTCCTTCGAGGGAGCAGTCTATTAGCTACAGCAATGATAATACAGCTATCCTTCGAGGGAGCAGTCTACTTTTTGATTTGATTTTGTGACCTTGGATATTTTGACATCTTGATTTATTTTTGATAGAATGTTGAGTCATGGACAAGACTATAGAAGGTCAAGGGCTCCCTTTTATTAGGACAAAGCATTCATACGTCATAAAAGGGTTATAGAGGATTTGTTAAGGGAAAAAGGGTGGAAAGGATTGAGGATTAAAAGGACAGAGATTACTCAAGGGATGAGCTCAAGTTAAATGTCAAGTGGATGAGTACGTGACTAACAGTAGAATGGTCATAGATGCAAGGCATTAAGGGGCTCAGGTTCTGGTCAGCCTTCAAGAGAAGACAGATGATAAGTCCCTGATCCATACTTGTGCGTGATGATATAAGGTCCAAGCCAATTAGGAGCAAATTTGCCTTGTTTACTCCATTCCATATTGGTCACATGTTGTTTCTCTTTGAGGATGAGGTCTCTGATATTAAAATCGTGTTCTCTCAGAGTTTTGTTATAGGCTCATTTGATGCGATTTTGATAGACATGGAGATGGTTGAGGGCAGCAAGACGACATTCGTCGAGTAACTCAAGTTGAGCTAATCGATCTTGATGAAAGTCATCATTAGAAAGAATGTCATGCAGAGAAATATGAAGAGATGGGATCTGTACTTTGAGAGGTAGGACAGCCTCTATTTTGTACACTAGAGAGAATAGGGTAGTACCTGTAGAGGTTCGGATGCTAGTGCGGTAAGCCCACAAAGCAAAGGGAATGTGAATGTGCCAATCCCTTCCAGTGTCGTTGACCACCTTCATGAGAATTTTAGTTAATATTTTGTTAGAAGCCTTGGCTTTCCCATTTGCTTGTGGGTAGTAAGGTGAAGAAAAACTGAGTTTAATGCCAAAGGAGTCACAAAGTTTCTAGATAGTTTTGTTTTTAAATGACTTTCCATTATCGGTAATGATTTTATGAGGTACATCAAAATGACAGATGATGTGGGTGTTGATGAAGTTGATAATCTTGTCGGCTTTTGTGGAGATGAGAGGAATAGCTTCCACCCATTTAGTGAAATACTCGGTGGCGGTGATGATGGACTGATGACGAAGAGATGAATGAGGGTTAATCTCGCCGATGAAATCTAAGCCCCATTGTGAAAAGGGCCAGAAATATTGAGCAAATTGTAAGGCGTGGCTAGGGAGATGAAGCAAGTTAGCATGTTGCTGACACTTGATGCAATGCCAGACATAATCACTATAGTTTTGATGAAGAGTGGGCCAATAATAACCCAGGTGAAGGATGCGCTTGGCAACTGAGTTGCCACTGAAGTGTCTGCCATAAATCCCATCATGGGCTTGTTTAATAGCATGAGAGGCTTCAGTGGAGTTTAAACATCGAAGAAGAAGGCCGTCAAAACCTCTTTTATAGAGAAGGCCCCCTAGCATGGTATAGTGAGCAGTGTGCTTGATGAAAGCCCGCCGTGCATTGCTAGAGAGGTTGGGAGGAATGATAGAATGAGCCAAGTAGTCCACAAGTTGTTTATACCATACATCTTGTGAACTAGAGTCTATGGTGTGGACGAGGTTGATGTCAGTAGAAATGTATGAAGGCAATAGCACACAATGTACCATGACATAAATTCTTGATGAGGATGATAAAGAAGGAATATGTGAGGCGAGGGAAGCCATGGTGTCAGCAAACTTATTCGTAGATCGAGGAACAGTCTGTAATAAGTGATGGTTGAAAGATGCTAGAAGGGTGTCAACACGGTGCTTGTACCTTTGTAAAATTTCATTTTTATAAAGATATGAACCATTGATTTGATTGATGACAAGTTGTGAGTCACCGAAGATGTTGATGGTCTTGATGCTTAAAGAAAGGGCAGTTTGAAGTCCCAAAATTAAGGCTTCATATTCGGCCATATTATTGGTACATTCAAAGTCGAGTTTGAAAGATAGGGGCATGGGCTCACCCTCATGTGGGATAAAGATGACCCCCACACCTCCACCGAGTTGACATTCGGAGCCGTCGAAGAACATCGTCATTTGGTAGAATGTGTCATCAGTCGAGAGAGTGGTGATAGATTCATCGAGAAACTCGCACTAAGAAGGTTGATTGTTGGGAAGAGGGGCATCTGCTAGTTGGTCAGTGATTATTTGCCCCTTTATAGATTTTTGCTGGATAAATTCCAAGTCAAGCTTAGCAAGAAGCATGAGCCAACGAGCCATACGCTGGTTTTGGTATGGCTTGGAATGCATGTATTTAAGAGGGTCAGTGTGAGTGATGACAAAGGTTTTGTGATTGAGAAGATAGTGATGGAGCTTGGTGGCAGCAAAGACTAATGCCAAACAGAGTTTCTCGGTATGAGTATATCGAGTTTCATAGTCGACAAGTGTTTGGCTTATGTAGTAAACCGCTTGCTCACGGTGTTGCTCGTCTCGGTGCGCGATCATGGCACCTAACAAATGGTTGGTTGCTGAGATGTAGAGGTAGAAGGGTTGGTCATCTTTAGGTGGAATGAGGACTGGTGGAGAGACCAAATAGCTTTTAAGGGCTTCAAATGCCTCTTGATAGTCCTTATCCCATTTAAAGGAGATGTCCTTCTTGAGGAGATGATGAAAGGGTTGGCAGTGGTCAGAAAGTTGCGAAATGAAGTGGCGGATGGACTAGAGCTTCCCTTGCAAACTATAAAGCTGCTTGAGATTGGTCAGAGGTGGCATCTCAAGGATAGCAAGGATTTTGGCAAGATCTATCTCGATGCCATAGAGAGAAATGATGAACCCCAGGAGTTTTCCTGAGAGGACCCCAAAGATGCATTTCTTGGGGTTAAGGCGGACATTGTACTGAAGAAGGCAAGAGAAGATAATCTTGAGGATAGTCAAATGGTCGCGATGAAGCTTAGACTTGCCAAGCAGGTCATCTACATAGTCCTCCATGATTTTATGGAGGAGATCATGAAAAATGTAAGTCATGGCATGTTGATATGTGGCACCCACATTTTTTAGGCCAAAAGGCATGACTCGATAGCAGAAAGTCCCCCATGGGGTGATGAAGGTGGTCTTGTGCTAATCTTCTGGTGCAATTAGGATTTGGTTATATCCTGAAAACCCATCCATGAGTGAAAACATCTCATGACCGGCTGTGCGATCAACAAGTTGGTCAATGTTGGGAAGAGGAAATTCGTCTTTAGGACAGGCCAAGTTGAGGTCGCGATAGTCTATACAAATTCAGATCCCCCCAGTTGCTTTGGTAATAGGAACGATGTTAGATACCCACTGCAGATAATCAATGGGTTGGATGAAAGAGATAGAGAGAAGATGCTGAAGCTCCTCTTTGACAAGAAGTGCAACACGAGGATGCATTTTATGAAGCTTTTGCCTAACAGGCTTAGCCTCTGGGTTTGTGACGATGTTATGGATGACAATGTTAGGGTCGATTCCAGGCATGTCACTGTAGGTCCAAGCAAAGGCCTTACTATTGTTTGAAAGAAATGTGGTATAGTTGATCTGCTCCTGGGCATCCAAAGACTGACCAATCTTTAAGATGTGAGGAACATCAAAAGATGGAAGGTTAATGTCAATGGTTGATTCATTTAACATAACCTACGTTTCAGAAGGGAGGGAGCGCTGAATAAAAGAGTCATCAGAACCCATGTAGGTGAGAATAGCGTCATCATCTATGCAGTGGATAGTGTTGATGGTTGTCGATTCATCGTCTATCATATTGGGATAAACGAGAGGGAGAGACCTGGAAACCCCGTTGAGTTGATAGGTTAGGGGTTCCAAGCGGATGGTGTTTATGCAAAAAAAACTAGGAGGGATGGAAACCACCGACTCCGTAGGTGAGGTTGGAAGAATAGGCGAGTCTGGATGAGATTGGTCGATGGTGGGTTCATGGCAAAGGTTTGCAGAAGCCTCAGTGGTTTCTTGGAAACCCAATCCATATCATTTTTTGGCATTATCATCATTGGGTGGTTCGATAGGCCGATGGGAGCCTTGTTTGTAGTGCCCAAAGCCAAAACCCTTCCATGCACACCTATAAAGGTAGGTATGTGCAAAGGTGGGGTTGCCAAGAAAGGAGAAATCAGATGTGAATAATTGAGGTGAGGAGGAAGGATTCCTGTTAGTAGGAGCTTGATCTAGCCCCCCATAGATGAGATTAGTTCGAAGGCTAGGAGGACCATAAGGAATGACCATTCCAATCCGACAGTCATAGCTTGGACTTTGATGAAGCTGTCCATACTCTTGAGGAGTCTGAAACATGTCTAGGGTAAGTAAGCGATATTCCCCAAGTGAAAGTCTTTGGAAGATATTGTCCATGGGGTCCTTGGTTGTCACTTGAGAAGGTGATGTGATGGCAACCGCTGTTTGCGTACTAGTTGACGCTTCCACGGATGGAGACGATGTTTGGGTTGGTGCCTTGAGAGGAATAAGAATGTCATTTGGTCGATAGGTTGTGTTACAAGTCTTGAAAGGGGATGGGTCGGCAGGAATGACATGGACTTGTCTGTTGTGTTCAAATTTGACACAACAGTGAAGTGTTGAAGGGATGCAAGCCATGGCACAGATCCAGGGTCATCCTAATAGCATGTTATATTAGAATTCTCCCTCAATGATGTAGAAGAGCTCTGGGATTGTGCGCGGGCCAATGCAAATATGGAGGAAAATAGTGCCAATAGTGTTAGCAGTGGTGTCATTAAAGGATCTAAGGATTGTGTTGGTCTTTGATACACAATTCTTGGGAAGAGCCAATTGATCAAAGGTGTGGGTAGAAATGATATTAATGTTGGTGCCTCCATCAATCATAACGCGCTTAATATGTGTCTGATCAACATAGGCTGTGATGAAAAGAGCAGTGTCCTGATCTTCCAAGGTAGAGGTAGGAATTTCAGAATCACTAAAAGTGATAGAGGCGACGGGGGATAAAGAATGGACTAGGGCGGCTAGTGGTTGAGGGTCTTCAGGTTGGACCTCCGCTGCCTGTAAGGCTTTGATTAGAGCTTGATGATGTTGGGGGGAGCTTTGGATAAGGTCATATAAGGTCATCTTCATGGGCGTTTGGTGATTTTGTTTTATCATAGAGTCTTGAATCAGCCCGAAAGAGGAAGAAGAAGAAGGCTAAGATGTGCCAAGGATAGAAATTTTAGGCTTGGGCGGTTGAGGTGGCTTGATGAAAGGGTAGGTCCAAGGAATGGCAGATTTTTATTTTGCCTTGTCCTTTTGTGACCTAGTGGTTATGTGGATAGCATTAATTTTGAAGATAGGAGGTGAAGAAGGGGTCATGGCCTGCTGGTGAGATGTTGATGTGGTTGAAGAGGTTGGATGGGAAGGTGTCGAGGGTCGATCAAGAGTGTCCTCAAGGAGAAGAGTGTCCTTCTCCATATAGCGGTGAATGACGGCCTTGAGGGCACAGCAAGTCTCAGTATCGTGTCCTGGCGTACGATGGTATAAGCAAATCTTCGTATCGTCGAACTAGGAGGGCTTGGACCTGAGAGGTTGGAAAGGCCTGATGGGTGGAAGGGTTATGCTGGAAGTCTACAAAAGTCGGCGCAATATCAACGAGTATGAGCCCACTAAAGGGTCTGTGCTAGTTGGTGTGTGCAATGCTAGTGACTTTTGCTTGGGAGGTGTTGAAGAAGGCTTCCGTACCACCTTTTGGGTTGGTGGTGCAGCCACATGTAAAGATGACACTTTCTTCGTGAGAGGTGCCAAATTTTTGAGAGGGGGTAGACTTGTGGTTGGCAAAGGAAGTAATGGAGGTAATTTTTTTTGGTTAAGGGTCAGAGTAGGGAGCACTCTGATTAGGGTAGAAGGATGAGGGCCTAAAATGGAGGGTAATGTTGACGGTGGAGGAGGGGTTCACTTTTGTGGTCTGGCAGTCTTATTCAACTTGGTTAGAAGACTACTATTGGTTGAGGTCTGGTCTAAGTCCACCTTCACTTGTGGGTGAGTGAGGGTAGAGACAGGGTGAATGCCAAGTGACTTGATTGGTTTAGATGGGGTAGATGCAGGTTTAGAAGCGAGAGTCTGGTCTTTGTTGAGAGTCTTGGGAGATTCTGCCTTGGGAGGATTGGCAGCATGAGACGAGAGGGCACGGGGATGTTGAAGAGCTTTATGACGCTCCCACAATCCTTGATGCTCCACTTTCCTTGAAGGGAGAAGTTTGATTTTCTCCACTAGTCGAGAAAATGGTTGAGAAGATGTTGGATGAGGTTTGGGTCCTTGAGAAGATGTGAGTGGTTGCGGGGCTGAAAATGTGTTAGGTGTGGCAGTGGTCTCGGACCCAAGGTGTGTGGGAGTTATAAATAGATTGTCATTGGTTGAAGAAGATGGAGAGTCAGGTTCTTCTCTTGGTGGAGAAGGAACTGGAGAATGTGGCTCCTCAAGCAGGTAAAGGGCAGGGATGATGGTGCCCTCCACTTGCGGTCGAGGAGTAGGAAGGGTCGGGTCCTCCATAGGCAGCAAGAAGGAGGATGGTAAGACCGGTGGTGCCGATAAGGTTGAGGTGTCCTCCAAGATGAGAGAGGTTGACGGAGAACAAATCGGGGAAAGAGGTTCATCCACACGTGATGGACTGATAGATGGATTAACCTCTTGAGGTTGGTCGGGGATGAAGGGCGAGACCGTATTGACTGTTCGAATGTTGTGTTCATGAGTGTTGTCAATCAAGGTCTGGACATTGTTTTGGGTTGGTGGATGATTGGGGAATGGTTGCTTGAAGATGTCGATGCCCTGATTAGGAGGTGCATTGGGATTGTCTAGGATGAGGTCACCCTTTTTAAGCATGTCTTGGATTATGTTTTTAAAGGTCTTACAGTTACTCGTGTCATGACCTTTGACACGGTGGTAATTGTAGAAGTCATTTTCCCTATACCACGCAGGGATGGCACGTGAGGGATCAAATTGTGGAGGTGGTCAGATCTAGGGGAGATTGAGAACCCCCTGTCTAACAAGTTTTTCCAGCACAAACGTGTATGATTATCCGAGAGGAGTATACTGTCATTATACGTATCTCTACTGGAATTGGCAGGTGGCACTCTGAGATGTGGATGGCTCAGGCTGATTGGTTGAAGAGGACAAAGGTCTAATGACCATAGCGTTAGCTGAAGCTTTAGACTTAGGATTGGATGATGAAGGTTTAGAAGAAGAGGAGTCATTGATCTTAGAGTTGGGATTCTTGCTCTGCAACTTGACTTTATTCTCCTCGATGGCACGTAATTCAAGTTTGCAGGCCATTGTAAAGGCTTCATCGAAGGTGCGGAAGGTCTGAACCCGTAAGGTGGAAGAAATATGTTTGGCGTAGGCTTGGGAGAAAAGTTCAATAAGTTTAGGTTGGGGTAAGGAAAAGGAGATTTGATTGATGAGGCCTCTCCAGTGAGCAACGAAGTTAGCTATGGATTCATCCTCGAATTGGCAGATAGAATAGAGGTTCGTGATCGAGACCTTCTTGGTGATGTTGATGGAGAAGTGATCAAGAAAGAGCTGGGCCAGCTGTGTAAATGTGAAGAGGAAATGGTTGGAAAGAGAGCTGTACCAGTCAAGCACAGCACTAGAGAGAGACATAGGAAATGTGCGTAAAAACAATGCATCGTCATGGGCAATAAGGTAACAGGCATGTCTGAATGCTCGTAAGTGCTATTGTGGGTCTTCCTTGCTTTGAAAGCGAGAAAATTTAGGAAGTTCCCACTGGCTGGGATATGGCCTGATCGGGATAGAAGGATGAATGGGCTCATTGCAAATTTGCTCATACGAAAGAGCATTGCGTGAGCCATAAATGGAGGTCTATAGGCTAGACATCTTGTCCATCAGCATTTTGATTATGTCTGCTGATGGATTGGTGGGTAGAGCGCCTCCTAGATTATAAGGCACTTGAAAGATATTAAGAGGGGCATATGACGTGGTTGGTTGCGTAGATGCAACATATGGGTAGCTAGTTATCAAGGCAGAATTTGAAGCCAAGGGCACTTGTGTTATGGGGTTGGTAGGTACAAATTGGATAGGGGCCGTCAAAGATGGTTGAGGAGTGGCCACACTTGTTGAAGGGTAGATAACTACTCTTGTGTTGATAGGTGCAAGAGTAGGGGGGATAGAGACCACTAGGTTTTGGAAAGGTGTAGGATTTGGTTGATTAGTTTGAGGTTGAGGGGATATTGGAACCCCCATGGAGGTAAGTCTAGAAGGAGAGGCTAAATTTTGAAGGTAGGACATGGTTGGGTTATTAGTCGAGGTGTTGGCTTGATTGTCTATAGGTTGAATTGTAGATATTGTTGATGTGATCATTGTCTCGACTAAGGAAGTCGGCATCCCATAGATTGGGTTGCCTAAGGAGTCTCGCGTTTGGCTATGCGCGAGATAGTGCTGCAAGGCTTTGACGTTGAGGTCCAAGAATCGTGCGAAATCTTGGTCCCCTTCTGGGACAATAGGAGTCTGGGGTGGGGTTGGGCGAGTAGGAGTTCTTTCAGTCTCTGAGTGGAACTCCATTATAGGAATGGTTATGGATGGTGAAGGCGGAAGTGGTTGTTGCCTCGCGTGGTCAAGAAGAGCCTTGGTTTGACTACGTGTCAAAACCATTCAAGGCAAGAAAGGGTCAGGTTTTAGAAAACTGTGTTTTTTCAGTTTTAGAAACTCAGAATGGGGTTTTGACAGAAAAAGGGGTGGGTTTTAATGTTGCTGTTTTGAAAAAAAAGAACTGTGATAGAGACTGACGTCGGTTGGAAAACCGATGTCGGTGAGAAAGATGGCCGATGTCGATCAGATAATCGATGCCGGCGATAAAAGGTGGCCGACGTCGGTGGTAAAACTGATGTCGGTGACTGTGTTTTCCAGAAACCCAAAAGACTTGATAGTTTTTGTGAAAAAAAGAAGAACGTCCTCACTAGCTCAAACAAGCAGATAAGAATAGAAAAGATGAAGAACACAAGCAGAGCCTAAGCATTAAATCCCTAGAAATAAATTATTAAGCTCATGTGGCTTATGCCTTAAAGTGATGTTTGGGGAGGTTGGCTGTTAGAAGGGTCCTAGAAGAGGTAGTCTATGGATGGTTTCAGGTTTGTTTAGGCACTCAAAAGTCTGTGTTAGGTTTCGTACGTGGCCTAGTGCTAAGGAGCAAGCTCCCCTCACTTCACGATCCCAGTGGTAAGCTGGTCTCGCTTAGCCAAAATATACTTCCCCTATAGATTAGACTCTGCCAGAGAACAGAGTGGGCTTTCCCCTTGGTGGTGAAATCCAAGCAGGATTGCTGGGACGGGTAAGGTATCCGCTGGGTGATGAAATCCCAGTCGGGCCTTGTCTCAGGTAAGTTTGATGTTTGATTTAGTGCACGTGGTTTGGTTGTGTAACATCAAGTGGACTACGATTAATTCAATATGCAGTTATTAATTACTAAGTGTGGACTAAGAAATGCAAGCAAGCATAAATGGAATGCAATGTATTTTAAGCCCCAAGTCAAAATGTTAAGTTGGAATGAAAACAAGTTGAGAAAGGGTTGAAGAATATGATTTTTGACTAGTCTAGAAATGCAAGAAAAGAAAGAAAAGTTCTTTTTATTCCTGCTTATGATGTCTTTTAAAAGAGAAGAAAGAGGTGAAGAGGGAGAAACCTAATGCACCTAAATGAAAAAAGAAGGAAAAGAACCCAAGGAAGGCCCTAAGTGTCCCACCAGACATGCCAGAATATTTCTATGCTATTTTCACTTTCTACATTCAAAGAGAGAATTAAGAAACTAAGAGAAAAGGTCTAAGGCTTGTATGTACCTGGATATAGTTTTGCGCACCAGAATTCAGACGATAGTGAGAACTCCTCTTTGGTTGTGGAGGATGACACCTGAAAGAGAAAGACACTAAAACACAAAAAATGTTAGATGACAAAAGGGTGGACTGTCAAGCAAAAGCTTGGTCCTAGAAATGCAAAGGCTTCTTGGAGGATGACAGTCCACTGTTAAAAATAAAATGTTGATCAGAAACAGAAAGTGATAAATGATGAAAAATAAAAAGAAAGAACTTAAGGCAAATGCATACCTGATAAGCTGTGATCTACTTTGCATAGTCACCGACGTCGGTGGTATTACTGGCATCGGTCAGGAAGGTTGCCAATGTCGGTTAGGATGCCGACGTTGATAGGGGAAATGGACGAGGTCGACTGGAGCAATAGTCAGGGATGAGTTACAGGTCTAGTCTTGGTCTAAAAAATGCACTGAGGCTTCGCCTGAGGGTCTGTGTGGGATGGTAAAATAGTAGATAGAATCTTTAATAAGAACTAAGGCAGAGGGTATGTTGTCAGAAAAAGGGGTAAGGAGTAAGAAGAAGGCCTTTCAGCCTTTCTGGGAAGCAATTTAGTCAGGTTGATCAGATTGGTCTTAAGATGGTTTGTAGGTCTCTGATATCTTGTGCTGAGTTGATTGGACAGAGGGTGTTGTCTAAAGAGAGACTAAACGGGTGTCAGAGGCAAAGAAAAGGGAATAAGAGGTGAGAGAAGGCTTTTTAGCCTCTCCGAGAAGAATAGAGAAGGTTGGGTCAAGGATGTTTGGAATAGACAGTAGACAGAATGCTAATATATTTGAAATGACACTGAAATAAAAACAATACAAATACTTAGCTGTGACACGAGTTGGCAAAGGTGCAGGGGCTGTGTTTTTATTGTCGCTGGTGATGGAGATATTAGGCAATCCCTGTGCAGAATGTCCGATGCAAGACCTTAGTGCCTAGAAAATGCTATCAAGAATGCTGATCCCTGCCCGAAAATAAGAAGCAAGAGCACACAAGAACTTTGTTTCATCGGAAGAGGATTTGAGATTCATGATTAGCTCCCTAGAGATTAACCATTTGTGATTTTTTTTCGTTAAAGGTTAGAAATTTGGTTTAAGTAAAACCAACGTCGGTGATCCCACCAGCGTCGGCTGACATTTGACCGACGTCGATGGGTGGAGAATGAGTAAAAGAGCCACCAAGCCCGATCTCCATCTGCCAAGTGCATGATCCATTGGAGAATTGTCGAAGGTTGGGCTAAATACACACGAGAGTTGGTTAGGTGGTTAGAAAGAAGTAGGAATAGGTCTTGGGTGAGTCATAGGGTGGGAAATAGTCCAAGGCGAGGTGTTAGACGAGGTGTTATAGGTGATGTGTCAAAGGGGAGGATATTAATAATAAATTATTATTACTTTAAATTAGTAAGTGCATGGTTTAGGAATGGGTTAGGAATGGACCAAGAGGGAGGATGACCAAGGGTTAGACACGATTTCAGTGTCTACACTTCGTAATTTATCTATGGAATTTCTTCTTGGCCCTAATTTTGATCATGATTCTATCACTCATAAGCATCAATAATCCTATGAGATATCTTTCAAATAATATAAAACTCATGATAAAAATCAAGCCTTGAATCAAGTAAATTCTCATTTAGCTATCTATAAAGACCCCTTGCCTAATCATCAACCTATTTAAGAAAAACCAAGACAAGCCCACTTCTTCCTCCAAAAATGTATAAAGTCTTGTTGAACCAACTTCTAAAGAGAATGTGGTTATCATTATTAATATGCAAAGAGTAGTGGATTTCATTGATTCACAACCTATTTACACCCCACCTCCTTCTCAAACATACAGTGTTATCCAAAATTCTTCTCCAACTCATTTGAGTGAGTTGGGGCAAGAAGATGTTATAACCTTTGATGATGGTCCAATTTATGATTCTCCCTTGGATAAAAACATCCCATTATATTTCTACCATTCTTTCATCATCTTCTAATACCAATGATAATCAATATTCTAATGATAATCAACCTTTTATTAACACTTTTTCCAAACTTCAAGTCAATCTAAACCAACTACTTCTTCATCACCAAATGATTTACAACTTTCTTCTAAACCTTGTCATTATTAACATAAATTTCAATGCTCTTTAGCCCCTCCTTTTGAAGACCTCCTTAACCATTACGTGCCTATATCTAACAATCTTCTCATGGGTTACGATGAGTGGGATACCATTACGAAACTCACTAATCTCCCATCTAAAATTTCATTTCTTGAGCTTATGATGACCTCTCCCCATTATCAAAACCATCTTATGAAACTATTATTTGAGATGAATGTCCCTCATCCTCCCTTAGTAGGATGGGACATAGACTTATCTAGTTCTAAGGATAATATCTTGAAATAATGTGAAGAGATGTCCATAAATTTTGATGAAACTATCAACATTTATCTTTCTTTGAAATTTACCATCACATCCGTGATTCTCAATGAGATTTTGCTTCATGCAAATGATCCTCCCTTATTTATTAGCATCAAAATAGGTAATATCTAAGTTAAATGAGCATTGATTGATGAGGGTTTTGGAACTTGTGTCACTTCTCTTGATTTCATTAATACCCTTGGATATTCTAAATGCAATCTTAAGTCTACACATAGCACCTACCAAGGATATGATAGAAAGATAATTCCTCCTATTGGGTGTGTCACTATTCATGTGAAGGTGATGCCAAGGATATGATAGAAGGCAATATTAAGTCCCACCTATCACTATTCATGTGAAGGTGATGATCTTTAATTTTCCCATTTCATATAACATCTTGCTTGGTAGGCCATGGACTCATTATATGTGAGCTATCTCTTCTTCTACCTGCCAATGCATTAAATTCCCTCATAATGGAGCCACTTATAGGACTCAAGGAGCTACTAACCCTTAGAATTTTGAAAAATTCTAAAATCATGGTGTTTTTAAGATCCCTACTCTTGAGCCTTTGCCTAGAGTTCCATTCTGTGAGTCACAAAATTTAAATTTTTCTATCAACTCAACCAGAGGTTACAATGGGCATGTTGAGCTCATTTGTAACATTCCTCCCAACCTTTTAGTCTCTGATGATGATGATCTCAATGTGAATAACTTAAAGATCAAAACATCCAATCTTGTATCTCATATCATCTCACAACTTCCTACTTCCTGGCAACCTTATTCTCGTAAACCTACTTGTGATGACATTTTCATAGTCTTATCTAAGACTCATATTTATATTCACCATGCTTCTTATGATGACAAATTTATTCTAACTTGTGTCATTAATCTTCATACAATGAATTATGATGATGGTTATTCTCTAGATGATCCTTTATTAGGCAGTCTTGTCCAAGCTCATGATGCTGAGATTGTGTGTTATTGTTCTTCTTTACTTAAATATTTTTTTGCACCTTCTCATGTTCCAAAATTTATAGTTCCTGATTCTTACATTTTTCCTCTTTATCATAGAGTAGAGATGGAATTGACACCTATATTTTATGAGGAGCCTCATAGGACTATGCTCATAGATCATGCTATGACTAGACCTCACCATTTTGTTGGGTTCCCTGACTCCCATCATTAGTTCACCCCTGAGGTTAGTACAATCCTTCTTAGACCTTTTATTCATCTTGACCCTCCCATAGTGGAACCTATGTTATAAACAATTATTATTTCTACTTCCACTATTGCTGAGCCTACTTTTGCTTCTTCCACTAGTACTCATATTACACGTAGTTCAATTCCTTCTCCATCACCACCTTTTTTGGTGATGGTTTACTTCCTTTGCCTAAGATGGATCCTCTGCCCAAAAAATGGGCTAATGATACATATCTTTCTTATTCCACACCTGTTACACCTTCTCTTATGAGTGTTTCTATTAAAAATACTCATAAGCTTATCTATTGCTTTTATGGGATAGATAATCACTCTTCTACCCATTATCGTAAGTTACAAAAATCTATTGATACCTTACATCCTTATTCCCTATCAATAGACACTAACTTTCCTCCTCCAAATATTATCCTTGAATATATACCTAAGTATGGTGAGAGGTATTGCCTATGGTACCAATGTAACACACATCACACTGATCATTGTCGTATCCTTTAGCAACATCTTAAGGACCATCTTATATATATTATTAGACCTTATACCATTCCTCCCATAGGTTATTCTTACAAAAAGGCTCCCCCTTCTTATCCCATAGCTACACCTACTATGGTCTCTTCACCATCTTCTGTGCCTCCACTTGTAGTTCCTTCTCTACCTATGGACCGTCCTTTACCCATGGAGCCTTCTCCACCGATGATTCCTGTATCTCCCATAGATCCTATTCTCATGCATTATCATAACCATCCTTTGACCAATTTCCCTCCTTAGCATGATCCAATGAGTATTCTTATTTTTTTATTTAAGGATATTAGACAAGAAATATTTGCCCAATATTCAAAAAAGATTGACGAGACATTAGTAACAGTTTGTATTCGACTTCATAGAGATTTATCTGATGTTTTGGATAATGTGTGTGGATAGATTTACTGATATTTATGAGCACATGCATGGTGCATACTCATTTTATATTTGGATTGGATGTGTTCTCTAATCTTATTTATATTTTTGATTATATCATTTGACACTATGTCAAATTATTTCCTATCTTATATCATGTTTCTCTTTCTTCTTGTACTATAGTTAGCTAATGTTTTTTTTTACATTTTGCATATACATGCCTTTTCTTTATCATTTTTATTTTTAAATTATCATTGATTTATTTTCCTTTAAATTTTTTTTATCAAAAATATTCCATTATATCTTCATGATTTTTTTCTTTCTTATCTTTTATTTTCACATATAGTTGTCATGGTGACTTGGTTATATCTACCCTATTCCTTTTGGTTATTATCTCCTTTTACAATGTGATCAGTTAGCAAAAAATATTTCTCATTACTATTTCCTTTTATTGTTCCACCTTTGGATCTCCTTTTTCTTTATTCCTTTTCCATAAACTAATCATATACATGGTTGATACTTGAGATCACATAATTGTTCATTATCAAGCCTAAGTGTCCTAGTCAGTCTTTTGTCTTGGGTTACTTAGCTTCCTTTATCCTTAGCCTACAACTCATTCATGTGTATCAATATATCTCTAATGATTGGTAATTCCAAATCCATAAGGGGGAGGAATCTTAAAAATCCTTCAAAATAAAGTTAAAATCCAAATCATTTAAACAAAAGGCAATGATATCAAAAGGTAAAAATATGAAATATTTTAAAAGTAAAATCACACTAAAATATGTGATTCAAAGCACATCTCCTTATTTTAGTCAAATATTAAACTCCATAATTGACCTCACAGTAGATCTAAAGTCCTTTGGGGTGTGGTAGGCTAGTAATTAGAAGATGATAATAAAAAAATTCTTTTAGTGCTACCTAATTTTTCACACAAGCACCCAATCTTTGTAGTAGACCAATGACTTTGTAAGGGGTCTTGAGGAATGGGGAACATGTCATGGGGAGGTAGGTCCATTTTAATTTTCCTTGTACCAATCTACTTTCATGATTTTATTTTAGTAGCACACCTATTTGCCTACAAGGCTTTGTGTCTATAACAAGTAGGTTTCCTTTGTGCATAGATGACCACTAGTCACTTAGTGTCTTCTCATGTCCTTAGCATGCCTCTTTCCTCTTAAGGTATTCTCATAAGAAACCTAAGTATTTGATTTTTACATTCCATTTTTCATTCCCTTTCCTCATATTTCCTCTTTGGAAATATTTTTTTGCTTTTTGATCACTCCCCATGGGATTTCATTTATGAGTTACTTTGTAAGAACGTAGATAGGACCTGACATCCCTCATAAATTACCACCTTTTCCATCCTATTACCCACATCCTTGATTTACAATTCCTAATCCTTATGCTTACCAATCTTGATTTGGTACCCTTTGGGTTTTTATTTGGTGAATTATAGTGTAAGACCGTGTATAGGACCCGACCCTCCTCACAAATTTTTTCAACAAATAAGTCACCATCGAAATTAGATGTGTCAATTAAGAGATAAGATTCAATTGATTATGATGTTACACATCATTGAAATACTTCCTATCTAGATATTTAATATGTTTTATGCTTACTTTATTTTTTTTGCCTTCTATTTTCTTATTTTTTGAGTACATAGAAGATTACAACCATTTCTTGAATTTCTAATACTTCCTAGCTTGAATTAGTATGATAAATTTAAGACCAAGTTTTTGAAAATTTTATTATTATTTTATACTTCCCATCATGAAATAGTATAATTTTTTGACTTAATTTTAATTTTTTTTTATTACCATTTGAGCTCTTTTACATACCTTTCATTTTATTACATTAATTGTCATACTTCCCAATGTGATATTTAGTATGATTTTACTTGTTTTAATTTGGTGCAAAAATATTATACATTGGTTTAAAAACAAATCCCCTTTTATCATCTTGTTTTCCATTTTCTTGGATTTTTACACTTAGTCATTTTTCATGTTATTACACATTTCCCAGCCTAAATTAGTGTGTAGTGCATTTTATTGATTGGTTATATTTTTACATGTCCTTTTTCATCTATTTCTTTTTAACCATAAATATGTAATCTATAATGCTAGAAAATAAACCACACCACATATATTTCCTATAGCATATACAACAAAGCTAAATACATGTGCTAGAAAGAAATATATATAAAGCATCCACAACCTCAACCATAATGAACAAACAAAACCATCATAAAGAAAACATACACAACCAACACAAATAAGCTAAAATGATACATCATATATATATATATATATATATATATATATATATATATATATATATATATATATATATATATATATATATATATATATATATATATATATATCTCAAGAGTTTGATACAACATATACAAGGCCTCAACACTAGGGATGAACTCCATCCTATCTATCTTGTGGCCTAGCCATGTTGCCTACTAAGACCTCAATCTGACTCCTATACATGATATGCTATAATTAGGTAGTTTGAGATCTCAATCCCTCTACTTATACTTATAGAATTACTATCTACCCCTATTCCTATACCAAATCAATCTAGGTCACTAGATGTGCCTACATCAGTTGGGTCTGCATCACTATATATATCAGCATCATCTACATCACTATCTCTAAATGCATAGATCTCTCATTATCTATGGATTTTTAGGCCTACCTCTCCTCTACACCCATATCTATTGGTGCTTTCACCCTCTCTATACATCCATATTTACCTTGTAGCCTCTCTCACTAATCTAAACTAGATCATTTAAGTTGGGGTAGATGGTACACTCAGATCCTCTAGTGTCATGGGGTTATATAGATATAAAGTCTCATCTAGGATGTCATAGAGTGATCCCATAACTAGGGAACCCCATCTCTCCTCCTCATCCTTAGGTACACTTGAAAAATCACACCAAATGGATGTTAGATCATTGACATATCTCATTATATATATATATATATATATATATATATATATATATATATATATATATATATATATCCAAACTTGAGAAATAAATCAATCATATTTTTCTTACCTAGTTGTGTCTCAGCTCCTATGGTCTCTCCATCCATGTGATTACTTAGCACAGTCTACCCATCTATGTGGCCTCCTAGTACCTCCTTTGTGGGTCACCTCCTCATCTCAAACCTAGATGTCATGGCTTACATCTATCTCAGCCTATGCCTAAGTAGTCTCTCTCTCATTTATCTCTCTTCTAGCTCCTTTATTTACTTGTCAATGATGATGATGGTATTTTATCTCTCTTCTTTCCTCTATCGATTACATGTCCTCAGTGGCCATAGCTCATTTGGTATTTCTACCTCCACTTCCACATCCTCCTACTCTACCCCTCATCATGCCTGACTAGTCCATGGCCACTCTCAACATGGCCTTAATGTCAGTCTCACTATCAATGGTTTGAGTCCCCTCTTCCCTCATGAATCTCTCGCATGTTAATTCCACTACTTAAGCATGAGTATCAGTGTCCCTAGATGAGGTAGACCCATCTACCCTGGCACTTATGACACTAGATGTGGCTCCCTCCACCATTTATAGTGTCTTGTCACCTCTCTCCTCTCTAGCACTAGTCCAACTATGTGCTAACTCTCCTAGGTAGTTTCTAACTATTCATATGGTTTCCATACTCTTTCAATACATCTCACCATCTATAGCACTGGTATATGGGGCATAACCCATGCTACCTAGTCTTCCCTCCACCTCTTCACCTGAGGTAACCTATCATTAGCCACATGGGGTAACACACCTAACTAATACATAAGAAATATCTCATATATCTATGTTGTTATTAGTATTAGTCTCATGGTATTATGTCCTCTAACCTACATCTTGAATAGATCGTGAACAAGCTAGACCTAGATGATAGAGTCTAGATCATATAATGCTCCATCTTCCATCATCATTCTACTCAAGGCTACCGTGTATAGTGTTACCTTTCCATTCGAATTGTGATAGATCACTCACTATGTCACAAGGCCTATCATTTCCTTTTAGATATCTAGAATATGTGATATATACACATCATCCATACTCACTCTCCACCCTAACAATATCATCTCTAAGCCTATAACCCACATTGCTAAGGCTCCCCTCTCCTCTATGCTATCTAGTATCCCTACAGTCACTAGTTCTCATACTATAAGTAGTCTGAGGATGACATGGACTGTAATATCCCTTTCTTAGGGTCTCCTTTTTTTAACAAAAGCTTTGATACCACTGTAATATCCCTTTCTTAGGGTATCCTTTTTTTTAACAAAAGCTCTGATACCACTGTAATATCCCCAACCAATAGGGACTGTAGAAAGACAAAAGCTCTAAATTGCTTATCTTTATTCGTGCAAAATATCTCCAAATAGATAAATAAATCATAGTATAATCACTTATTTATTTGATCAGATGATTACAATAGATGTCCTTTGTCATGCATATAAAGAATATTCAAATATGGTCTTAATAACCTGAGTATTCCACAAATTGGGAATAAAACCTGAATCTGATACGTCTTAGCCTGCTGTGTCAAAAACATAGTCACCGACGTCGATTATACTGCCACCGTTAGTTTCTTGGTGTCATTATCCTATCGATTTCAGTGAGAGGGTCGGTCGATGTCGGTCGCTATTGGTCTCTACCTGCCGATGTCGGTCTCTGCACGGATCTATATAGATTTGTATGGATTTCGTACGGTCGCCAATATAGTACACCCTGTTTGTTGGACCCCTGATCTCAAGATATATGGCTCTAATATAGAAGATCTCTATATGTATAATTTATTGAATCAAGAACCTAATAAAATAAATACCTTAAATACCGGTGATAACTTCTATGTGAAGTTATCTCTCAAACCTATAAACCTTTGTGATAACTTCTGTATGAAGCTATCTCTCAAATTGGAAATAGATCGGCTGATCTCTCACAACCTCTGAATCACACACAATGAAGAGTGGACATTCTTCAATGCAAATGGAATACTGGAACCCTTGGCTCAGTCTTCACAGAAGAATTCTTAGCAACAATCAATATCAATAATCTCATAATCTCATAATCATAATCCAACTCTCTCCCCATGAGAAACCTTTATACCCTCAAAAAGATGTGCTTGCCTTAATTAGGGTTTCTTAAATTAGAATTAGGGTTTCCTAATTAAAATTAGGCCAAATAATTAATATTTGATTAAATCAATCAAATATTAATATCTCCCTCAATACATGTTGGATCCTCGAACCGACTGAAGCTAGTGAATCAGGGAGTGATTCTGCATATGACCATACCAAAACAAGGGTGCTCTGTTACATGTCAAATATCCCTAAATAATAGGAGTTTAGGCAAATGTGTCTGAAAGAGCCTAAATGAAATCCAACTATAGGAATTCTACTAATCAAAGCCAAGCCAAGCTCCATCATGACCCTCTATCCATCCTATCAGCCTACGAAGGTTGCATAATAGGCTAACCATCAACTCTAAACATATCAACTAAAAAGGGGACATGACATGGACATCCTCTGGTGTGATAATGACCTCTATCACATCCCCATCCACCTCCCATTTGAAGGTGTTGGTCAACCATTCCCAACAACTAAGGAACATGACCAAAAAATATATACTAAGGGGGATCTTGCACGTATCTGATATACCTCTTAGACTTATGGATATCATTCTAGCTCTATCTCTATTTGTCAACCTAACTAAAAAATCTAGCAATAAAGACATGTATAACAACCTCCAGAACCACAACCATCTTTGTAATCAAGAAACAACATAGGATGTATTAGTTCCTCTATGTCATGTATAATCATAATACATTCTTTATAATTTTTATTTTTAATAAAAAAACAAGAATAATTTATTCATTTTTATCCATTTTATCCTATTTTAGTCACTCTTGCCCCTTTTTGGTCATTTCAGGCCATTCTATCCCTTTTTTAGCTTTCAACACGCTTTTTTGTGTTTATTCTCATTCCCTGATCAACCTTGTTTGACTATAATTTCCTTATTTTTGTCTTATTTTATCCTAAATTTCTTATTTTCTTATTTTTCCTCTTATCTTCTTCTCCCTAGTGTTAATTTTCCATTATGGGCCTTACAGACTAATTGGACACTTTTTCACTAGGTCTTAGCTTATAGATTACACTAGGTCGACCTATACCTACTAGTTTGACCATACGGATTTTTACCTTGATTTAACCTACTAGTTCAACCTGGTTAACCTAGTAGGTTCAGTGTGCCAATCTATTAAATTTTTCTAAAAAAGTGCATTTTTCTTGTTTTCTCCTTATTTCCTTTCAACCCATTTCTCATCTTCCTATTTATTACACTTGGAATCTAATTTTGTTCATTTTTGACATATATAAATGCTTAAAATCAAATTTTATAAAAAAATTACTTAATTCAATACAAATTTCAAATATTAGTTTGAGATCCATAGTTGCATACTTGTAGTGCACCTGTTGCCACCTTTGGGTGTCCCTCTCATCTAGCATGTCATCCTCTCACCATACTAGCCTTGTTTGGTCTCAGATATCTCTTTATTCTCTTTCACAACTCAAAATAACAAAATGACTTCTCTTTTTCCTATTTAAAACCACTTTTCAATAATTCAAATTCTTCAATTATTTTCCTTTAAATTCCTTATTTTGCTCATATCTTTATTTCTGCTCATCCATTTTGCAAATCATAAAATACATTAGATTCATGATGACAAAGAGATTATTTTCCACTATCATACACCTATCTTCCATTTTTTTTTATTTTTATCTATTTTTTCCCACTAACTTCTACAAGTTTGCCTAGTGTGCTTTACATTAGATGCCTTCACTTTCTTGTAATCTTCTTTATCTACAACACTAAGGTAAGTTAAGGTATGTGTTTTTTAATTCTATCCTTTAAATTATCTTATTTTCTACTTACTACACCATACTTAGCATCAATGTTGTGTGTTATCATGTTCTATCTCTGAAGCACCATCCCATGTTACATTTACATGACACATGATGAGCTTCAGCTAGGGCATATGTATACACATAATATTTTCAAACTTTTATTGATTACTGACACTTTATATCTTGAAAGAACCTATCAAGTCTCAATTTCTCTAAGTGCATGCCTTAAGGGGTACACTAGGAAAGGGGTGGGTAGACCATCTATGCTTTGTAAGATTATTGTTCCTTTTTCCACTCACCATCTACACCATTATCTCCTAAAACCTTAAACCCTAAGCTTATTTCTTTCTTTTGTATCCATTCTCATCATAGTCATGCTTTATTCCTTCATTTATTACCTTGTTACCCCTTTGATCTATGCAATAAACTAGGTCAACTTGGTCAACCTAGTGTGTTTTGGGGACACTTTAGCTCTTTCACATTATTAGCCTCTCAGTCAACCTAACACAGACCTAGTGAGTTAGCTTGAAAATATGCTAGGTTGATCTGGTCGACCTAATACAACTAACATTTCTAAATTTTTTTAGTTAAGATACTACTTCATATACAAGGTTATTTACCACCATTTCATAAGATAACGTGAAGAATTAAGTGAAGAAGTGCGAATGAACATCTACTTATTGACCATTCTATTTGAGGAATAAAGCTTGAGGGTTCAATACTTTCTTTGGAGCTCTAATATTGTCTTATGGAGAAGTCTTTTGGATGATTAGGTAGATTAAGTATCTTAGAGTGGATTTATATTAGTTATCCTTATAAGACATGATAATATCTTGTAAAGAACCTTGGCCAAGGGAGAGATTGAGGCTCGACAGATTCATCTTCAAAGGTAAGTATTCCTAACTTTATTTCTCCTTTGTAAGATTAGATAAATAATGCAGTATGTATTCTTCTCTTCCATGTATTAAGATTTTGTATACATTGATATGATTATATGTCTCCTATGCATGTTTGGTTTAGTTTTTATTTATTTGTTTTGTTATAACCCCCACTTTGTGCCACAAGCTTTGGTGCACACTAGATTAGTTTACTTTTCTTGTTATTAGAGTAATTTACTCTTTTGTTTATTAGCATAAGTGAAATATTAAATCATAGGACTCCTTTAGGATTGTTGTGCAATTCTATTAGACTATAGGCTTTAGAACCCTTCCTAGCATGATATGTTATGACACATCATATAATTGATCCCCTAATCAGGTCTAGTGTATCCCTGTATTGGTCATGCTCCCACTTAACAAGTGTATACCCAATAATAAGTGTAGGTGTGCTCTATCTTATCTGATCTAAGATTAATTCATGTACATCATGAAATTCCAATTGCATACAAAATTTATCTCCTAGTAAGAATTTGACTACCCAATATCAAAAAGTACTCATAATAGTAGCCATGACTACTATGTACCATCTATGCCTTAGAGCATCAATAAATCTATTTTACTTACCCTTGATATAATTAATATCAAAATCATAATCAGATAGAAATTCTAACCATCATCTCTGATGAGCATTTAGGTTCAATTAGGGGAAGATATACTTGAGTCTCAAGTTGTTAGTCTTGAGATCAAATGGTTTCCCCAATAGATAATGCCTCCAAAACTATAAGGCATACATAATTACAACAAGTTATAGATCATGAGGGGCATAATTCACCTCATAGGCTTTAGTTTTCTAGACTTCTATGCTACAACTAAGCCATCCTACATAAGAACTCCTCAGGGTCCATCCCTAGATGCATTCATGATCATTGAGAATTGACTATTAAGATTAGGAACTCTTAGCATTGGTCCTGAAGTAAGCATATTTTTCATTTCCTCAAAGGTTTTATCACACTTGTATGACTAGACAAAACTCTGATTCTTTTAATAAATAAAGGTAATTATATTAGCTATGTTAGATAAATTCAAAATGAATTTCCTGTAATAGCCCACTAATCTCATGAAACTCCTCACCTCATGCACATTCTTAGTCATTGCCCACTCCATTATGGCTCTTATCTTCACTAGATCCACTTAAATTCTATTTATGGAGATAATATGTCCCAAATATTGCACTTTTTTATAAAATGCACACTTAGACAAATTATCATACAACATGTGCTTTCAAAACCACTACAAAACTAGTTTTAAATGTTATAGATGTTCTTCCTCATCCTTATAATATATGAGGATCTCATCTAGAAATATATATGAAAAATGATCTAAATAATCTTTGAATACGCTATTCATGAGATTCATAAATGATACAGGAGAATTTTTCAACCCAAAAGGTAACACTATGAATTTTTAGTGCCCATATCAAGTTTTGAATGCTATTTTTAGAATATCCTCACCTCAGAGTCTTAGTTAATGATACCCTAATCTAAGATAAAACTTAAAAAAGACTGTTACCCCTCACATATGATCAAAGAGGTCATCAATAAGATTTATTAAATATCTATTATTGATTATCACCTTGTTTAACATCTTGTAATCATTAAACATGTAAAGAGTACCATAATTCTTCTTGATGAAGACTACTAGTGAACCCCATGGCAACGCACTTGGTCAAATCATACATTTTGACAACAACTCTTGAAGTTGAGCCTTTAACTCAACCAATTTAGTGGTTGTCATCCTATATGGTTCCTTAGACTATGGTTTTGATCCAAGTATGATATCAATCAAGAAATCAAACTCATGCATGGGTGGAAATCCATGTATTTCCTCATAAAACACATCCTAAAAGTTCCTTAGAAAAGGATAATACTTGATAAATAGTTCCTTATATTCCTTCATATCATTTATCTTAATGATAAATGCCTATCATCCCTTCCTCTGAGCTTTCTTGAGTTGCATTATAGAAATTTTCCTGAGCTTCAAATCCCTTTTATCACCTTGAAGTTGTGTCTAATTTCCAAAACCATCTTGACACTCAACCTTCTATAGATAATTGACTCATAGGATCACATCATATGACCCTAGAAGTGAAACATAAAGATCCACTTCTATAGTGAATTCAAGCAACCTAATCTCATCTTGACTAGATACTTGTAAATTTTAACCTTTGACTCATTCACATACTATACTAACCATGCATTTTCCATAACTCTAGATTTTCTAGACAATTTACTGAGCATTATAAGAGTAATGAAGCATTATGTTTCTCTTGTGTCAATCAAAATAGAAACTAGATGATCAAACAAAACACCTGATAATAATAAGGGTGAAGTTTGATAGTTAGCTTGATGATTGTCAATAGCTGCATGAATTCGTTACTAAAATTTACCTTACTGAGGAGTAAAATCTTTGTTATTTGACTTGTCTTGAGTACACTCTTGAGAATAATGGTCACCTCCACAAATGAATCAACTGCTAGTGGTCCTTTCCCATCAAATTATTGGTTTCCATTGAAACCTCCCTTGAAACTATTACTAAGTTTCCTATTCCTTGAACCACTACTGAACTTAGAATTTAGTTATTGAACTGACTCCTGGAGTCTCCACTCCTTTGCTTCCAATTATTCTTTTTGAAATTTGGTTTAAAACTTCCAAAATTCTTCTTTAACTTATCTCTGATTTAGGTAATAGATTTTAGTTTTTATTCCTACTTGATTACCTTCTCTAAGACCTAATCCATAATCGATGGCCCATGCACATCTACTTCATAACTAATTTGGGGTTTTAATCACATGATGAATTTCATTATATTGAACCTTTCATCTACTTGATACTAAGGTACATACTTAAGGAGCTTGGTGAATGAATCCTAGTATTCATTCATTGATAGGTTTCCTTGCTTAAGATTCTATAAATTTTTAAGATTTTAATTAAAGTATAACTATGGAAGCCATAATGACCTAAACAATGTCACAAAATGTTTCTAGGTGGTGGTGGTAGATTTGAGGTTCATCTTGAGCTTCCTGTTTGCCCACGAATTTTCTATTTCACTAGTAAGCTGATATGTTCCCCATATTTATTTGGTGACTTTAGAGTAATTCTAAATCTCAAAATATTTCTCCATCTTTGTCAACCATGCTTTAGCTCCAAATCCCAATATAGTTCCATCAAACTTGTGTGGATTCACCTTTTTCATGTATCATGCTAACTCTATAACTAATCAATCTCTCACATCTTGTGGCACTTCCTCATGCCTCTAATCTTGAGGATGTTCCTACTCAACAAGATTATTTTTAGGTTCTTCCTAAGCATAATTCTCTTCATGACCATGCACTTCATTTTCGAGGGTTGTGATTCAGTCCCTAATCTCTTACATGGTTGTGAGGATTTGATCCAAATTCATAACTCTCTTAGTGGTGAACTGATTTGGATCAATAAGGAGATTGATATTTGAAGTACCCTCACTTTCTAGTATAACATGCACCATTCTTCTTCCTAATCAATAGGAGAATAATTTTGTATTAGAAAACACATTAAGTCTCAGAGTTTGAGTCTTGACTATGATTCCATAATGTAACAACCCTACTGGGTTTTACTAGAATAGAGAAACTTTAAAAAAAATATGCATATTTATCTAACAAATTTAACCATGAGAAACCTAAATCAGTGATATTTAACTAAATGTATTATTTTTAGTTAACCCCACAAGGTTTATAGATAATCTATTTAGCTAATGATCACCATTATAATGATATAACAAAACATGAACACTGCTAATTAAACAATAAAAATTACATTTATTTCATTTAAATAATGATATAATTTTAGCCACGGCTGATATAATATTACAACCACTGCTATAGATATATAAATGAATAAATAATATAGTTTTCAATAATAATAATAATAATGTCTCAATAATAATAATAATAAAATGATATAAAGCTCCACTGAGCATGAGTCTCAAAAAACTCAAGTATCCACTGGTAATCTCAGGTTTAGTCTCTAGTGAAGTACTATTGCAGGGAGGGAGATCATCATCCAAGTGATTTTCCACACCAATGACAAACCATCGATCCCCTATACTATCTACTAATAAGGTAATGGCCCTCCATTCATAGATGGGTAAATAATAATGGTGCAGGAATCCAAAGTGATAAACTAGAACTTGTGTACTTAAAGATAACTAATACATGATGTATAACATAAATAAATCCATTCTAACATGATATCATACAAACATGTAAACTATATCAAACACATAAACTAACAATGTTTAGATATAAACATTACTTTGGCCAAAGTTTTCAAATAGTTAATGATTTCTATGATCAATCAATTTCATACACACTATTCAATTGGATTATACATCATCTTGTATTAATGACACTACTTAAGCTAGGAATCCATTACATTATTTGATTAGGGTCATGAATGTGAGATTTAATTAATTCTATAATAATATAAAAACTAATAGATTCAAATTGCTAAGTACAAAAATATCAAATTCATACATTTAGTCCTTAAAATTTCATGCAATGAATCTAAGATCATCTAATTTATTACAGAATAATAAAGAAAATTATATACAATCCTCAACAGAAACATACCATTTGGGTAAGAATCATATCTAGACTACGAGTTAATAAATATCAATATGTAACGCAAATGTTATTTCATCCATGAAATAACAGTAAATCATAGCTTAACAACAATATACTAGATGTACATTAATAAGATCATTTAACTACACATCATTGAAAATGATAAGTATGAAACTTAAACACCAAATGTTTAAAATTTCCTATATCCCAATTACAAATAGCAAAACCACCCATATATCATTTCCATGTAATTAAATTTCACTAATATACAAAAATTAATGTACATCTATATATGGTATATCAATTCTTAGCTTTATAAAATAGTTGACAAATCATATGTATATACTATGTATTTGTGTACACATTTTAAACTCTCAAGTATATAAAATTCTTTATAGTCACAAATATGAGAATGTATGCATTATACTCTAAGTAGATAATCGACTCTCTATGATCTTAGAGTATCTATATACTATCAGTATACATTCAAACTATAATAGTACATCACAAACCTTAAAATTGCCAAACAATTCCAATTCATAGTACTTTGACTAGCATACTCAAAATTTAATGAATTGCATAACTAATAAAAATATATAGTTATATATTCACTTATCCATATGTATTTTTCCATTTCTATAGTTTTTCAAGACTGAATTCAATCACTATTCAGACCCACTAAATGTCTTTAAACTCTCTTTCACAAACTAATCTAATTTTATTCATGATAAGATATACAAATCTCATGATATTGATACAACAAGATTACCTAGTCAACTATTTAAACTCAGCCCTCTATTTTACATAGTTCTTTTTGAATTGATTATAGATTTTTTTTTTATATCATTTTATATATATTGATGTATGATAAGTCTACCATTATGGCCAAGACTTATGAGAACCTAAAATAAACATATATATTAAATTTAAATACACTATCAAATACAAATATTCACCTCTTATGTATATATATAATACTCAACCATATGTTTGACTTAGTCAACTAGTTATATATATATATATATATATATTTAGAGGATATAAACATAAAATATGTATACAATAGAACTGTCCTCTACATAAAATCAAGACCTCATAATCAAATGACACAATCATCTTAAATCAATTTCTCATACATACATATACATATACATATACATACATATATATATATATATATATATATATATATATATATATATATATATATACATATACATATACATGTGTGTGTGTACATATACATACATACATACTACACACACATTGTTATATATATATATATATCCTAGGTCACTGAAGTCTTATAGGGTATATACACATACCCTAATATATGTATATATATATTTATCATTTAGATATACACATAAATAAAATAAAACCAATTTATTTATATTTGCCAAATGTATTACAAACACAGTCAACCCCTATTTCTAGGTTTAAAATTGACTGTAATTATCTCATAAAAATTCACAAACAACTAACATTGTAATTGTGATTAACTTGAATAAAATATAGGTATAATAACAAAGGTCACATATATTTATAATAATAAGCTAAAGGATAATCTCAATCAGAGTCATAAGTATACTTTGTTAAATAAAATGTTAACCCTTTAACTTTACCTAGGGTTTTCATCACACCCCAAAATGCATAGAGTTATCTTACACATATATACCAAGTTTTCAAATTTGCACATAACATAGAATAATATCCATCCCTTATAGGGTTTATTAAAAAACTTATTTTGCATAGAAAGGGTTTAAATTTGTGGCCATTTAAGCAGAGTTTAGGGTTATATGATGGGTTCTATGGATGGTTGAGCCATCCATAAAGCCCATCATTTAGCCCACTAAATAGTTTTTAAAACAAGAATAAACTAAAACCCTTAAATATTTTATCACCAGAATCATCATAATAAACATAGGAATCTTATACAAAACTGACTTGGTAAAATATTCTCTAATGCTAATGCCAATGATTCAAATTTTACTCCCACTGTAAGCTCAAACCTTTTCTCTATTCTTGTGTCTCCAGTCATGTCCTCCATAGCCTCTCCTTCTATTTTATTCATATGCATGCTAATTTAATGACACCAAACTCTCCAGATATTTGGCCATTATTAACCAACTTGCATTGAACTACCAAAGAACTAGGTGTTTCTCCATGCACACCAAATAAAACTATTCCTTTATCTAACTGATATGATTAACACTAAGTCAATTCCAAGTTAACCCTAGTCATCTCAAAAGTTTGAATGATTAAATAGATAAAATAATTATTATATTATCCCTTTCAAACTATGCATGTTTGTTGACCTTGATAAATATCCATGCATCAAACATTATATAATTTAGATATATGTCGACTAGTTTGAATCAAAACTAGGTCATCGGCTATAGTGACAAGTCCTTTAAACATAAAAACCATTGTCAATTCATAATAACATTGTCTTCACTAAAATACATTGAAACCATATTATTCCATATGAAAATGTGGATATAGCTTATTACTATAAAAATATCATTAGTTATAACAAGTCTTTCAAACATTATATATATTCTAATGTTAATGCAACTAATACAACCTTCACTATAAATCATAAACACATTGCTTAACACTATGACTTCGCCTAGTCATGAAACAATATAATAATTATTTAATTATATGAATAATTAAACTTTAGTCAACACTAAGTGAAATATAATGATGTTTCCTTTTATAATTTAGCAATGAAATTGCCTATATTGACTTTGTAAAGACTCATGATTATTGCCTAGGCACAAAGGCTTATGATAATCATTAGTCAATAATGTTAATATCATAATTACCATTCCAACTAATGTCATCCACTAATACTAACAAAGAACTATATTTTATTAATGACTTAATATAGGTTTATTCAACTATTATAAATGATAATAGTAAGCTTATAAGCATTAATAATCACTTGACAAATAGATCAAGCCAAGTAATAGAATCTATTTATTACTATAACAATGAAGTTACAACAAAACATTTTTTTTAATATACTCAGCTATATCCAAGATAAAGATAAGTCATATTAAAACATATATAGATTCACTCAATCAACTAAGCAATATAATCAACATCTATTGATTTATTAACATAACCACATTAGTGCCATCATATAGATAAATACATAAGATCAACAAATAGTAAATAAGATCACAATATATATATATATATATCCATAAAATATTGCTATATAAACAAAAATCATATATACAAAATATGAAATTACAACTAACTCTATAGCTAATAAATCATGTAAATTAATAAACATATAATTGTCCCATAATCAACATATGAAATATAGCTTGATCAAATAGTATTTAATCAAATAATAGCCATGAAAATCTATAGATCAAAAGGTTATTAAACTTAGTGAGAAAGTAGGATGTGACATACTTTATTTGAGCCTTGTCTAAATTTATTGTTTATGTATTACCTACCAAAAAAAATATGTTACAATGTAATTAGTGAATATAATCTAAAAAATGAATAATCACCCTCCAATTATCATTAAATCTCAATTGTAAAACTCAAATTTATACATGATATAGCCAATATATCCAATCTTGCCCAGGTCAAATGGTATGACCATCTTAAATTAAAAAATGGAAATAGTGCCAAGGCCATCGAGTGTGATGAATCTCAATTTCACTATTCAAGGTAGCCAAATACTGCAAAAAGTAAAGCTCAGTCAGTGCATCTAGGTAAGTTAGGTGCATAAATGTGTATAAAATCTAAATATGTCTTTGTGATTTGGGGCATTTGCATGGAATATGCATTTTTAATGTGTTTAAATATAAAGTATATCTCAAAATGTAACCTCTTCTCTATAAATTATGTATAATATCTATTACAAAATCTTAAAAAAACCCTATCCCAAATATGTGAAAATTGGTGCCAAGTGCATAATATTTCATCCCAAGTGTATATCTAAATCATGTAAACTGTATCAAATTCTAACATTTTTTAAAACTTCATGTGTATGTGGGCTCGTGTCTCCATGACATTCCCCCACTGATATTCCCATATGTTGAGTTGAGGGGAATGTAATATGATAGTCACTTTATCTCAAAATACTAATATAAAAATGTTATATTTCTATCAATCATGTAGTAAAGAATCATATAATGGTATCAATGAAGCTCATAGTATCCAATCGTAAAAAATCATAATATGCATTCATGGAAATGCATAAGAGTAACAATAATGAGCTCAAAAAATAATCAAGCACACACACAAGAGCACTCAATATCACACAAAAGTGGGTCTAAGGAGATTGAAAACAAGGGGCATGTTAAAATGTCACACACTCAAGGAAGATGACATGTTTGTCATAACCTTAATTTTTCCATAAAATTTAAAACTTATAAAAAATAAAGATTATGCTCTAACTAATAATTCATTAGCTAAAAATAATGATTAAAAAATCAAAACAAGTTTGTTTTATTAACCAGAATAAGATAATCTCACAAAAATCAAAATGCACAACATCATTTACAATGTGAATTACTTCAAAAGGATCAATTCTAACCCAATTTTGAACTCCATGTTAGTGACATAATCTGAATCCCTATCACAAATTCTCATGTATTATTGGTTTTGAATCCATACTAGCAAATCCACACATACAACACCAAATAATAACCACATCTTTACATTATTCCATGTTCTTGATTAGATCATTATAGGGAAAGAATAATTGATTTAACTATCCCCAATAACCATCAACAATTGAGGCACCAGTCTCATTCGAAAAGGATCCTCAAGACTTAAATACATACATACATATGAAACATTTGACCAATCTAAACCCCTATGTTAAGGTTGTGAGCCCACTATAGAATAAAAATGAGTGGAACCCATCAATATCCATGCTTGACACAATAAGATGGTTTCCATTCATATCTCTCATATAATCTTCCCTTACCTACTGATAACTTAAACATTATTAATAACACAACCCACAATAGGTTTCTCTAAGTCAACAAACATATTCAATGACTCTTTAAATAATGTCAAGCATACCTGTAACCATAGCCTTGCCTCATGACTAATTTTAGCTCGAAAATCAATCCATAAAGATCAGTTCATGATTAACATGCGATTACATAATCCTTGCTTGATTTATTATCTATCTCTATATTTGTGTGTAATAGATAAGAGTCATAAACATGACAATATCTTAATTAATTTACACCACATTCCATTTTGTGACACATAAGTCATTTACACCATGTTTACACCAACATGTTTAACCATATAAGTATCTCTATAATTTAATCACATGTACATATATTTATTTACATCCAAAATTAATAAATTTAGTTAAAATCATGTTATGTCCTCTACAACAATATACTTCACATATTTTTATGCAACTCAACTTCTAGAGTATGGTTATAATCTTTAATTATGAAAAAACATATTTTAAATATATTGCATTCAATAATGCACCGCATTATAAAATAATAGTTTCCAATAGAAATGAAAGTCACTTTACTTCACAATTCACATATCTATTTATGTCACACATTTCAACTATCCAAAAGGTTTTATTACAATCAACACACATAATGATATATACATACATATATACATATACATACATATAGATATATATAATTATATATAGAGATAATGTATATATATATATATATATATAATGATATACTTATATATAAAGATATACACATTCATATATACACACACACACACAAACATATATATGTATATGTATATGTATATGTATATATGTATATCATTATATATCTTATATTCTTATTTCTAAATAATCGTGGGCATACAAAATTATATAAATTTTTAAACCTTGTATATTAAGTCCAAATCAATTATCTGTAGGGACTATCACCATAACTATTTAGTTTTGTTTCCATTCTTCATTATGCCATAAATAATCAAGGCTCTTCCTAAAACTTAAAACATTTTATTTCATTACCATATTGATTTCAAACTCTAATTCATATCAATCATTATGCCTTATAATGAACCCACACTAATAATCACTAGCACACCATTATATATTAAAAATGGCAACCATCGATTCCTTCTAAATACACCATAGAATTCCAAAACAAAAGGATAGTTCAAATATAACCAACATTTATTTAAAAGAGTCTGGTGTACCCCATTCACAACCTCTATAATAATATTAAATTATGTAATGAATAATTACCAGTCAAACAATTAGAGTAACCGATTCAAGCTCATGACAAATACATTCAATCAACCAATTCTTGACAATATAAATGAAATTGATTGTTATTTGGTGAACATAATGCCTATTTAAAATTGTAGTGTTTTTGCCTTGAAAATCATAATATAATTACAACATATTTTATAAAATACCAAGACTATGCACAACTATAATGAATAATAATAATTCATAAAACAATTCAAGTTCATTACCACATTCATATGCTTGCAATATCGAATACCAAGACGGATTCATTACAATAATACATCACTTTTTGACATATAGACATTCCATATGATATTAAATAGAATTTAATGAATAAATATAACAAAGTAATATTATCAAAATGAAAAATGCATGGTCATGCATGACTCAACTATAAAATTTGATCCAATTTCCAAGCCATAACTTTAATTAATTAACACCCTACTTATTCACAAATTCATAAGCGATATCATTAGAAATTTCATGTCATGAATCTTTGATATCAATAATCATCTACAAAGACTACAAGAGTGATCTAGATCCCAATAGATCATCTGTAGATCCGTGTAGCTTTATTCATTTCCAAATGATCAAAATATTGAAGTAATATTATAACGACTGGAATTGAATAACCTAAAATCTATTTATATCCTAGAAATAAGGAATGTTAACATTATAATATTTGAAAGCACATAAAAATACCTTACAAATATATTGTTTACATGAATTACAAGAATGAAAACATTATAATAAAGTGTTACTAGTACATAATGATGTGAAGACACCTTTGTATATAATGAAACTATTATACATAAATGAATTCATTAATTAATTGCCACTCCATTATATACATCAAAATGCAAGACACATTACAATTTCACCTTTAGAATACACCATAAACCCTACAAATTATTACTTGAAAATAATGCCATATTTTTAACACTATGATGTATACCATGCAACCATGTCTAATGTAACATAATATAAATCAATATTTATACATGATACAAAATAACTCACAACTCCACTATATTCTTAGAATATAAAGACATTACAAAATATCCTAATAATACAAACATACTCTACATTATTCTAAATAGCCTACAAACTATCACATTTATCTATGAATGAAATCAACCTAGATTTACAAGCATATCCATAACAATGGACAATATTACCATCGCTGCAGAGTTGATCCCAATGCATACTAGCTACACAAAAAGGTATTGCACATTTTTTGTGACAATATTTCAAACATAAAACTTTATAAATATAAGATTTCCAAAGAAATCCATTTATATGCTCGAGATACGCCCAACCATAAATAAGTTTTCTGATCCAAACCAAAAATTTATTGGATATAGAAGTAGGAACCTGACCAAAAACACATGGTACTCAATTGAGCCATGACAGTGATTCAATAATGATAAATAACCTAAGGGTTTAAGGTCCAAATGAAAATACTCAAGATAAACCTTACTTAAGGGTTTTTAACAATAACAAGAACTTCAATGCAGTCATAAATGAAATACCCACAACTAGGTTTTGCACCTCAAAACAAAAAAACTCATAAACCATTTAAAACTTTAAGCTTCTAAACCAATCCAACAAAAACCATTGCACCTTTTCATTTACTCATTTACATATATGGGAAAGTATTCTAAATTGTTTAACCATACTAGGTATAATAGACTAAGTTTCATTCACAAAAAACAATAGGTTTATTCCAAAAAACAATTGTAAACCTTATACATTGTTTGTATTAGTGAATTCACTCACCATTTCAACATTTTAGTTTAAAAAACACTTATTTTCTCAATGAAATGTGATACTAGGAAGGGTTCTTGGCCTACACTCATTTCTTATCTTTTCTCCTCCACATTATTTTATTTTAACCTTTCTCATCCCACTTTTTTCTTCTTGCCAACCTCTTTATCCACCATTGGTAATGACTATACGATTCAATATAATTGTGATTTATACTAAGTAGAACTCCCACTCCTTTCTTAATGCAAAACCCACATTTATGATTTCCTCTACGTTCCACCAAGTGAAAATAGAAAGGTTTCCACCTCTTGCATGCTTACTATTTTCATATGTAGAGCCAAGTACATCACCATGCATAATCCCATCAATTAGCTTCCTTAAAATAAAAATGAAAACCCTAATCATAGTTTTCCCTAAGTCAATGACAACATCATAACCGTGGTTGCTTAGTATAACCCAATATGATTACTTTGCCCTAAACTTGCGCCCTTGGCTTAAATTTTGAGTTACAAATGAAAAACAAGATTTAGGTCCATATTAGGCATATCTTATGTTTTGATATACCCTTAAAACCTTTAACCATCATGCTTTGACTTAAGTCTTATGACTTATGGTGTAAGTTTAGACATGACCCTATCAAGAATAAGTCCTAGTCCCTTTTATGGACTATAATAACATCTACATCCTTCATTAATTTATATTATAAAATATGAAATAATTTCCTTTGTATTATAATGGACTTTATTAACATAGTGTCATCCCTTCCCGCTCTTGGTATCTTTTGAAGTTTTTGGTACACAAACCTAAACTAATATTTTAATTAGGGATTATATAACTCATCCAAGATATCATAATATTTGAGTAACATATGTTTAATTTTAAGTGCATCATCAATATTAGAGTGAATCACATTCACATTTAATGGTTAATTTTATTTCTTCATTATCCTTAAATAACAAAGGATAAAAGATGACATAATAACAAACTAATTAAAAATTGAAAAATATAGCTAAATGACAAAATGACCAAGACAAGGGATTAACTAAGGTTCTAAAAACTATTGCATCAACATGGTGGTTTACCTATGTACCATTTCCTTTCCACCAAATGCATAACTTCTACCTCCAACCTACACTTATTTGTTACATACATGCAATCAATTCACATAAATGTAAACAATATCTGATCATAGTCAACAACAATAAGGAATATCATAAACTCATTAAATAATTCAATAATGTTCTGAACATCAAATAATTTTTACAAACATAACATAATACTATTAAAATAATTATGATAATCATTTAAATTCAATGTCTTAGGCAGGTGTGGTCATGACAATGTTTAAATGTCTACAAACTAGAGAAATAACACATAATGGCATTGTGGATAATAAAAAAGGAACATGTTCAAATGTTCCACACTCAATAAAAGGTATACAACAAGAAGTACACTTAATTAATCCATGTGATAATATGAATAAGTGAAATATAAGCAACTAGCATAAGCATATCATATTAGTCCTGACTTAAATGTTTTATAAATATGTCTTGTAACATAGCATATCTAGGACACTATGTAATATATAATCATGGGTATATACATGTGCATGCATTAGTATATAATATAAACATGATAATGTAAAATTATCATAAAATAATGTAACATGTATCAATCATGATCAATAGAAGGAGATGACCCCAACATAGTGTGTCATGTGGGTGGAGGAAACCGGATTCTCTTGTATCGTGTATCTAAAGTAAGCTTGTGTCACACTCAAGTACCCATGAAACATATGTGAGTATATAAATAAAGTGATATGATATCTACTAATATAAATTAAAAAACATATGAAAAATATAGTAAAGACATATGCTACGTATTTTTATATTTTTTCTTTATTTGAATATAGTTATATATTCTTGATTTTAGAGTGTTTAAAATACACAAGCTATCTAATGATATCAAGATGAGGATAATATTTTTAGTAGTGGTAAATAAATAAAATCTCCTAAAAAATGTGTCATATACATGCAAGGTAGAATTAGAAAGAGAATCATGTTATTTTGTTAATATTTCACTAGTTATATTTTCTTGAGAGATGATTTACTTTAGGCAATCATGTTATAAATATGTTCCTTATTATTTGTCCCTAAAATATAGATTAATGAATCTAAGGTTAAAGTGGATAGAGATATCCTAGGGCACAAGGGTGATAAACTATCTCTATAATAGACCAATTAATTTGAAAATAAATAAACATTATTCTAAATTTGTATATTTAGATATGCTAAAAATAGTAAGTACAACTAGTGATTGATATACCAATGAAATGAAAATAAGAGTACTTATTTGGATTAATGTGCACATTCATATCTAATATGGAACAAAGTATAAATATATAAGATCTATATTCTATATTAGTTGTCAAATTCTAAAATTTGACCTTTATGATCTTGGACATTTGTGTTGACCTCAAATGGTTATGTTGATGCTTATATCTAACTTAGACACAAGTTTTCAATACATAATACCTACTAGATCTAGATGTGACCACCTATAATTTTTTATATTTTATGTCACCTTCACTATGGTGTGCTTTCATGGACTATCACTCCTTATCAATATCAAAACCCTAATTATTCATCTTCATAGTGACTATGGAAAAAATGGGTTAGTGAGCTCAAAATGTCAAGCTAACCCAAAATCCTCCTCTATTAGTGGGTACTAGATACATATCCACTAATATGAAGAGGGATTAAAACTCATGTAGTTCTCTCCTCTATGTTGGATTATGTGTAAGGATGCATTATGTGATAAAAAAGTACAATATTGATCTAGCTTGAAACTTTGTAATATTGCTAATGGGATGCTCCTAAAATACTTCAGAACTATGGATGTATTTTTCATATGACTAATATGGAAAGAGAGGAAACTATGGAAGATTTGCTCACTTGAATGCTTTTGGTAAGTTTCCTTGTGATTTTTTTGGTCTGTGATAGGTTAATAATGAATGAGGATTGATCATGAATATATACCAATCCTTTTAGAGAATATATTGTATTAAATCACTTAGGATGAAAATAGGGATACACTTCATTAAAAATTTATATGAATTTAGGTCACTAAACACTTGCATCGTGATAGGAATCTAATTGAGACACAAGTGTCTGAGTAGCTGGAAAATAGTCACAAGTCCAGAACTTGCAAAAAAATAAGATAAGTAGGTTTATAACATTATAAGTGTCATATAATGTCTAAGTCATCAAAATAACATTGGTAAAACTAAGATATAAGCAATAGGCATAGAGAGATAGAATATTGAATCTTTTTGATAGTGGTAAAATGTCTATAACTAAGAGGAACAACAAGGGTCTATATTTTCCAAATGTACAAGACTAAGGCACTATATAGTTCAAAAATAGTGTTTAAAATCCCCCCTTTTAATATAGTAATGAAATCACTAGTTTAAAGGAAAATAAATGTGTATTTGGGAGTGTTTAACACACCTTATCTTTACATGAGCTCAACTTGATTAATTTTTTGGTGACTGACGTACAACTAAGAGCACCTTAATTTATGTCATCTTCACTCTAGTGTGCTTTCATGGACTATCACTCCTTATCATTATCAAAACCCTAGTTCTTCATCTTCATAATGACTATGGAAAAAATGAGTTAGTGGGTTCATAATTTCAAGCTAACCCCAAAGACCCCTCTATTAGTGGGTGATGCACACATAACCACTACTCTAAAGAGGGATTTAGACTCATGTAGTTATATCTTACATTTTGGATTATGTGTGCATAAGGATGCACTATGTGATAAATAAGTACAATAGTGATCTAGCTTGCAAATTTGTATTTATGGCTAATGGGATTATCTTTAAATACTTCAGACCTATTGATTTTTTCTCCATATGACTAATATGGAATAAAGGAAACTATGAAAGCTTTTATAATTTGAATGCTTGATTGAATGTTTTTGGTAAGTTGCCTTGTGATTTTTTTGGTCTGTGTTAGGTTAATAATGAATGAGGATTGATCATGCATATATACCAATCCTTTTGGATAATATATTGTTTTAAATCACTTAGGTATACCATAGGGATACATTTCATTAAAAAATTAGATGAATTTAGGGCATTGAACACTTAAATTTGGATATGCATATGACTGGGACACAAGTGTCTGGGTAGCTAAAAAATAGGCACAAAACTAGAACTTATAAAAAATAAGAAGGTTTATAACATTCTAAGTGTTATAGAATGTCTAAGTCATCAAAATAAAATTGGTAAAAATAATAGATAAGCAATAGGCAAAGAGAGATAGCATATGCAAGCCTTTCAATAATGGTAAAAAGTCTATAACTAAGAGGAACAACCAAGGTCTATATTTTCTAAGTGTACAAGATTAAGGTGATATATAGTTCAAAAATAGTGTCTAAAATCCCCCCCCCTTTAATATAATAATGAAATCACTAGTTTAAAGGAAAATAAATGTGTATTTGGGTGTGTATAACACACCTTATCTTTATATGAGCTCAACTTGATAAATTCTATGGTGACTGACCTCCAACCAAGAACATGTTATAGTGTGTAATTAGTGCATATAATTTGAAATTGAAAGCATTAAATTGATTGAAATTGAAAGAGAAAGGTTTAGGAGTACACCTATGTATTGATGTAACCACCTTGCCTTTCACTAATTTTATTTGAAAATATTTATCATTATAAACCCTTAAAGATGATAATAGGACAAACATAAATCTAGAAAGAAAATATACATAAATATATTGGATGATAAACTTACCCCCAACCTTAGATAAAAAATGAGTTGCCACCCATTAGTTGAGATTAACTCAACCATGTAACCCAATCATACTTATAATCTAGTGAGCATGGGTTGATCTAAGTCAACTCACACTATAAATATGGTGAGCTTAGATGATGTAATCAAGTCCAACCTATAAAACTTGGCAAGATTGAGTGATTTAACCACCTCAAGCATACCAAAATCAAACTAACTACTATAGTATATTTTCTTAATATAGTTTATAACAATCCAACCTAGTGAGCTAAAGTCTGATGAAGTATTTTGAAATATGAAACTTATTTCAATTTTGTAATTTAGGTTCCCTTTTCAGAGTATATGCATCTCATATATATCTCATGCATGCTGAAACCTATGCATAGTAATGGTACCAATGTATAGAATTATACACAAATATGTATCAAAATCATATAACTATATAATTTGGCCAATTTTGAACTATTTAAGTGTGGAGAACATGTTTCCATAACATTCCCACACTATAATACGAAACTAAAAACTAGTGTAAGAGTGGAAAACATGTTTTCATAATATGCCCCCACTGTATATCTAAAATTTAGAATTGGTATGAGTGTGGAGAACATGTTTCCAAAACATACCCCCACTACAATCTAAATCTATGAAGAATGTGGAAGCCATGCCTCTATGTCATGCCCCCACTAATAAGGACCCTATTTTAAGGTGAGTGTTAGGTTGTGGAGCTAAAAGCTTCACTGATGCAAACAGGGGAGGAGGTTGTTGAAGGTTGCTGAGTTGCAGAGCAATCAGCGTCGGTCTGATCAACTGACGTCGGTCAGGTTAGTGAAGAGAATCAACTAACGTCGGTTAAGGATTTTCCAATTTCGGTCACCTCCAGGTAGATAAGGACCGACGTCGGTCGCCTGTGTGGTTCAGAACTGCAAGTTTTATGGGCAGTTAGTTAATGAACCACGTGTTTGCATATCAAGAGCCAAATTTAGACTAGAAGTTGTGGATATAATTATTGTAATTGTATGTCTAATTATTTTATGCATGAGATCTATATAATAGAATCATAGGCTATATTATAAAAGTGTGCTAGAGAGTAAGAGAGCAGAAATTAGCTCCTTCAGAGAGAAGAGAGCATGGTGTGTTCCTCCTAGTTCCAAAGGGGTGCTGAGTGTGTATGATCTTGGAGAGTTGTAGGTTTGAAAGTTTAGGTAGAAGATCCACTGGGGTACTGGTTGAAGAATCATAAGGACTTGGTGAGGCAAGGACAAGGGTTCTTCAGGGTGTAGAGATATCTACAGGGTAAGTAAGGTCTGTTGATTTGCAGGTGGCAGCAAGGAAAGGGAGATCTACTTGGAGTACAGTTGTGTACTTGGTGCACTGGCAGCATTGTTACTGACTGGTTGGAGAGGTGAACACCAACTCTATATTATATTTGTGTGTTGGGACCATGTGAGAGAGAGGGAAGAAGTCCTTGAGGTGTGGCAAGCCTTTGAGGTGGAAGAAGAAGTGGCATCTTCTTTATTGTATTTTCTTCTAAGTGAATATTAATACAATTGTGTATTGTCTCTCATATCTTGTGTTGTTTCATATTTCTAGTTACTTATCATTCTAGTTAAATTCCGTGTTTATTTTCTAATACAAGAGGTAATCATATATACTCTTATTGGGGAGAGTAGGATCCTGACAGGAGGAGAAGTAATAAGTGGTAGTTACCTTACCTCAAAAGGATAATATAACCGTATAATTTGGTATGAATCATGTAACATATAGGAGTAACATGTCTAAGTATATAAAATAATGAATTAGATATTATTTGATCACATGAACTCATACTATGCATGATATAGATCATGGTAACATCTATATAGTGATAGTACACACTCAATAATAAATCAAGCACACACAAACAAAAATACTCAAAAGAAAATCAAAAGACAATGGTCGAAGGAGACCTAAAACAAGGGGCATGTTTAAATGATACACATTCTAAGGGACATGATTTAGTCAAATGTCTATAAATAAAGGAATAACATATTCAACTGTCAATTACAACAACCCATGATATATGCAAATTTCACAATAGGTGAACATAGGCATGGGGGCCATAAAAATGAAGCATATTTAAATGATTGAAAAATTAATACAATATATGAAAATATAAAGCAAGGAACACACTAAAGGAAGTGTAAAAGGAAAGATTGGATAATAACCAACCAACATAAATATAGAATAATATTCCATGGATCATATATGTTGACAAAAAATGTTAAGTACATAGCATATCAAGTACACTAAAAAAAATATAAGAATGGATAAAGGAATGTGTAAGTACATAATCTCAGACATGATAATGTATATTGATCATGGAATAATATAACCTAGATGTATCATGATCAAATAAGTGAATTCCACCAATGTCCACATGACATGAGTAGAGGGAAGACTCAACATCCAAAAGTGCATAGATCATATATCTCTGTATGCCTATATCACACTCAAATCATGTGTGAAACACATGTATATAAAAATAAATAATATGTTATCTAACAACACATAAACAAAAGTATATATGACAAGAAGCTATTAGAACCTAAGAATGCTACAAGTATTTTTGGGTTTTGTAAGTTTTTATTTTTTGTGGGTATTTTTGAAATATTTCAAATAAATATCTAATGATCTCATCCAATGGATTCTCATAGCTATCTCACCTCGAGGATCCTTATTCAATAAAATAGTATAACTTCCAAGGATAATGTATAGTTTCCATATATATCACTATAGACTCTATAATTCTTTATGCATGTATGATATGATTCTATGGTCATGAAAAAAATAGGAGTAGTATGGGTTTGTGGAACCCATTCTTGAATGATTTGTGATTTATTTATAATATTAGTAATAGGAAAATGTTTAGGTTCTATTGATATCTAAATATGGTGAGTTGTAGATGAAGATTCCATACTATGTATCTCTAATGCAATCATCTATCAATCATTGGTCAGATAGTAAAGGGAATTTCTTGTTGCTCACCCTTTTGCAGAGGATTAAACTTAGTAGGTTTGATAATTAATTATTTGGGTATAAATTTCTCTTATTTAAAAGGATGTGTGATTTATTTGTTTGTGTAATGAATATTTGGATTGATAAATTGCATAGTGGTATAAAATATTTCAATTTAATGAAATTTGAAATTTTGTAATAATGAGGTAATTATCATATACAATGAAAATTAGTTGGAAAAAATAAATATCGACCATAATGATCATTTATTAATGGGACCTCTAATTTTGTTTCTATCACTATCACTAACACATCTATAAAGATATCCTGTGTATGTATACGTGAAATTTTAGGTACCCAAATCTGTTAGTAGGTATGCCTCCTCCACATGTCCCTCTATTGAAAGCTTTATCAACTTATGGTTTCATGGTAGGACCAGTGTGGGATATATTAGTATTAGTAGAGGGTACACTAGGATAAGAAATTATACTAGTGGTTATCTTCTACAAAGGTTGATGGACCACATGTTCCTTAAAAGGAGTAGCATGAGATGTCTTGATATTCTTAGAATAATATCTAGAAATAGGGGAAATATATCTAAATTTATCTTTAAAAAATGTAATAAGTCCTTGATTTACCAACTATGTAAGATTTTTATCAAGATCAAACAATCATTATGTTGGAGCCTGTTTATACCATGTAAGTGCAAAAGTGTTATCCTTTTACCTTTTTAAATATATGTGGTGGATGGTGAGAATTAAGAGGGAATTTAATCATTTGTTTATCCAATAGTGTATGAAATATACCATGTGGTATATCATGGTACCAATTAAACTGAAGTGGTTACCTTTTTGAAGAGGCACATGGTTTAATTATAGGAGGTAACATGTAAGTATGTTCCCTTCCTTTGTTCAATACCTTTACTCTTTGTTATCTAGTATGCACTCCTAGTTCTGAGGAGGGTTTTTGAAATATTTCCTATTCCTTCTTGGTTTATTTTATTTATTTTAAAACATTGTTCTTACCATATCATCATTTAGGCAGAGAAATGGTAACTCGGTTTTGATATTCATTAAATCATAAGCATATTTATGGACACCCTAATATAAAGTTTTGAATGAAGTAAATGGATTATGTAATGATCTTTCTCTACGTGGAGAAACAAGACCCCTACTAAATATAAATTACACTTCCAAATCTAAGGGGGTATAACTTAAGGAGTATAATATATCCTTAAATCTAATAGCGTGGTCTTGAATGGACTCATCCTCATTTTTTGTTAATAATTAAAAATGTGCCAATGGTAACTTAGGTAAGGTATATCTATGAACATTAGATAAGAACACATCTTCAAATTTCTTAAAGGTTGATAAGGAACCATTTGGGAGTGTATATAACCAATCAAGAGCCTCTTTAGTTAAACTTCTATGGAAAGATTTTAATAACAAGTGTCCATCTTTAGTCTAGTGTTCAAAGGAGTGTATATATTTTTTCAAATGATTTGTAAGATCTCCTTTGCCATCAAAAGAAGAGAACATAAGAATGATAAAGTTGAAATGATATGGATAATCAAAAACATCTATAGTAATGGGTTGGTCCTCCAAGATATTATCATTAAAATTACCCTCATGGGAGGAAAATTTTAACTTAAGAATAGTCATTTATTGTTGAATATCTCCCATGGTAGTTATTAGAGATAGCATATCACTAGGAGGTGTTGGTAAAGAGGTTGAATAATTGATTAGAGGTTTAAATTTTCCATCCATATGGAACATAATAATAATAAGATCCTTACCATACTCTTTTATTTTAGGATAGGATCATCATGTTATTTTTAAAAAATAGATAAAGGCATATTCACTTTGTATGATGATTCAATAGAGATCATTATATCATTTTGAATATCAAAAATGTTAATGCAATCATTATTTGAAATGGAATTAGTAATTGGATTATTATTACATGAAAGAGGGATATAATATGCACTTTCATTATTTTCATCTATAATTGGAACATGATTTTTAGTAGAAAATGTGAAAGAGGAAGAGAGAGGAATGTCTTCCATTTTTTTTGAAATATTATCATAGGAAGGAAAGATGAAAGCTTAATTTTCATTTTTGAATTCAAAATAAAATGTGGTATAATATGAAATATCACTTTATAGTTTAGGTACATCATTTTTATGAGAAATGGATATTATCATAATAAGCATTTGAATCTTGAGTTGCCTTATTGCTACTTTTTTTGGGAAATTTTTTCATTAGGAAACCATTGGAAAAGATGTTTTGTTGTTTTTATTAAATTGGAGGAGTAGAAGAACATGAATCTACACTACTTTGACTACTATTATCATTTTCATCTCTACAATTTAAAAGAATATGAAGAGAAGTAGTACATGTATTTATATCATTGAGATATAAAAAGAGAAAGTACTTTTACTAGTTACATTTGAGTGATCTAAAGAAGGAAAAAATTCCACATTATCATTACTTTGGAAATAAGGCACAAACTCACTTTATTCATTATTTGAATTATTTAAAAATAAAGAGAAGCATTCAATTTTTGGTTCATATTGAGAATTTTTTAATGAAACATTTCTAATTTCAACATCACAAGTGCTAATTTATTACATGTGTATTAGATCATATTTATGTGATTCACTATAAAAATGATCACTTGTAACTTTTTAGGATTTTCATCATGTAAAAGACAAAAAATAGGAGAACTAGGCTCTTCATACCCAAGAGGAACATCATCACACTCATAATCATATGAAATAATGCTATGAATATCAACATGTTCATTTATACTTGTATTTACATCATTATTTATTTCATTATCATAATTATAAGAAAAAATAAAGAGTTTGAGAATATTTTTGATATTATATAAGATCTTCATATGTAATACATTGATCATCAGCAACACTAAACAAAATATGCAAAGGATGGGGCTTGACATGGATTTTAATAATGGACTCCATTATGAATTTTAATTTTAACTCAATGTAAAATAAAGAAAGCACAAGGCCTAGATAAAAGATATAAATAAAATTTCCTTAAGCTATGCTCATTCATTAAATTATATCTATTTTCTAATTGGGTGAAAACCCTAATATTAAAACTAGGGTTTGGCTCAACAAAATAGTGGATGGGTTCACCAAATGTTTAAACCTAAACTATAGATTAAGAAATATAGGGTTAAATGGGATAGAGATAGCATAGGCCAAAAGGGTGATAAATTATCTCTATAATATGATACTTAATTTTTAAGATAAGGTAAATAATATTTTGAGTTTATATACTAGGATATGCTAAAAATAGTAAGTACAACTAGTTATTGATATATCAACAAAATTAAAATAAGAGTACTTAGTTGGATGACTATGCACATTCAGATATGATATGGAACATGCTATAAATATATTGGATATAGAATATATATTAGTCATTAGATTATATAAATTTTACCTCTATGACCTCAAACACTTGTGTCAGCCTCAGATGATTATGTTGATTCTTTTATCTAACCTAGACATAGGTGTCTAGTATATAATACCTACTAGATTTAAATGTGACCACATGGAATATTCTAGGTTAAATGTCACGACATAGGTCACAAGGGTGATAAATTATCTCTACAATATGATAATTTTTAAGCTAAGGTAAATAATATTTTGAATTTATATACTAGGATATGCTAAAAATAGTAAGTACAACTAGTTATTGATATATCAACAAAATTAAAATAAGAGTACTTAGATGGATGACTATGCAAATTCAGATATTATATGGAACACGATATAAATATATTGGATATATATTCTATATTTGTCATAAAATTATATAAATTTTACCTCTATGACCTCAAACACTTGTGTCAGCCTAAGATGATTATGTTGATGCTTATATCTAACCTAGACATAGGTGTTCAGTATATAATACCTACTAGATTTGAATGTGACCACATAGAATATTCTAGGTTAAATGTCACGTTTGCTCTAGTGTGCTTAGATATGGCTCATGGACCATTTTTCCTTGTCAATAAAAAAACCCCAGTTCTTCATCTTCATAGTGACTTTGGAAAAAATGGGTTAATGGGATCAAAATTTTGAGCTAACCCTAAAGACCCCTTTGTTAGTGGATGTTACCTACATAGCCACTACTTGAAGAGGGACTCATAATCATGTAGTTCTCCCATACATGTGGGATTATGTGTGCATAAGGATGCAATATGTGATAATCAAGTACAATAGTGACCTAGCTTGTAACTTGGAAAATATGGATAATGGGATTCTCCTTTAGTACTTCATACCTATATATGTGTTATCCCTATGATTGATATGTAAATAGGTGAAATTAAGGAAGCTTTATTTACTTGAATGCTTTTGGTAAGTTGCCTTGTGAGTTGTTTAGTTTGTGCTAGGTTAAGAATGAATGAGGATTGATGATACATATATACCAATACTTTTGGAGAATATATTACATTAAATCACTTAAGATGACCATAGGGAAACTTTTAATTTGAAAATTGGATGATTTTAAGGTACTAAACACTTATTTCAGGATAGGACACTTGCATCGATGTAGGCATCTGACTGGGATGCAAGTGTCTAGGTAATTTGAAAATAGGAACAAGTCCAAGACTTATAGAAAAATAAGATAAATATGTTTATAAAACTATGACCATGATATAATGTTTGAGTCATAAATATAACATTGGTCAAAGTAATAGATAAGTAATAGGAATATAGAGATAGAAGATGTAAGCCTTTCAACAGTGATAAAAGGTCTAGAATTGAGAGGAACAACCAAGGTTTGTATTTTCCAAGTGTACAAAACTGAGCTATTATATAATTTAGAAATAGTGTTTACACCTTTATAAAAGGATGTAACATTTAATTCATGATCAAATGATATGCAACCTCTATTTTTATCAATCATTTCTCATATTATGTGTAACCATGATTGTCTAAGCACAACATTATATGCACTTGGATTATAAATAACATGGAAAGTAAGATAACATTATTTTGAATAAGATGAAACTCTTAAATGAATTGATCCCACACTTTTTATGATTGCATTAGTTTTATCTAATTATTGATACTTATTTATAAGAGATCTAAGAAATGCCATAAAATAAAAAATTGTATCTTGATAGTCCATAACCTAGATATCTGTAAATTACTTGCCATCTATATGAGTAGTGATAAGGAAAGGGTCATGATAAGAGGAAAGACTTATAATTTACCCATTTGTATCCAAATTTAAAACTTTAGCCTTTTCAATTGTCTCTTACTTTTTTACCTCTTTTGTCAAAAATCCTTTTTAAGCATGTTTTTTTTCTTGAGCTTGAGTTTGATTTACCAATTGATATTTTTGTAGAATTTCCTTTTTAATACATTGCTTTTATATTTTTTCATTTTCATGTTGTGCCATTTTTTTAATTTTTATCTTTCATCTTGATCTTTTTGTAACATTGTTTACTCTAGATTTGCCTTTTGAATATTTTGTTGTTATTATTTTTTATTTTGAATATTTTATTACTTTAAGTTTTACATGTGCAACTATTTTTTATCTAAATTATCTTTTTGTACCTATACTTGTTCTTATTTCACTTATGTTGTAGAAGATACACTCATAAGTTGAGTGGGTTGTTTGATTGAAGTATCTATGATAGAATCACCACTATCAATTATATTTTTTATTTTGTCCTTCAAATCCAAATAAAATTTTTTATGATGCCCATTAATTTTATGCACAATAGCATTTTGATCTCCATAAAGGATGTAGAAGAGGTAATTTAATCAACTTGTTTATAAAAATATCTATTAGAATCTCAATTTAAATCTTATTATCCTTATGTTCACTTTTTAAATCACTAGTTTTAGATGTATTTTATTTAGGCTTCTTGTTAGGCATAACATTGCTAGCTAAAAATGAAAACACATGATTAACACTAACATAGTCTAGATTCTTTTTATGTGTAACTTAATTTTAAAATGATGTGATATTTGAACTAAAAAATAGAATTGTTTTTTAAACTCTTATATTAAATTTATCATAATTATAATTTTATCCTTGAGGGATTCACAAGCACAAACCCTAAGTACTTCATATTGAATATGCATACATACACTATCTAGAGAAGATGTGGGAGGTGGAGGGGGTTGAGGAAGGATATGTTGGTTACCTTAATTTTTACTATAGGATTGGATAACTTACCCTTTGATGTAGTGATAACATGTAAAATGGAATCCAAGATAAGCTTAGGTTGAATAATGGAAGTGGGATGGTAGCTATCACTCTTCTTAGGTTAGAAGGAGGCATAGATTATTTTTTATCCGTTTTAAATTTTCCAAAGACTAAGAAGAGAATAGGAAAAGAGTTACATATGAATTCTATAAAATAATCCAACATTATAATAAAATCATAACTAAATAATTACTATAATTTTAAACCCTAGAAGCCTAAAAATCATAGAGCAAGCTAAGGTTGGATAATAAGATGCAGAAGTTAGGTTCAACAAATGTTTAACCCTTTTTTGAAAGAGTTAAGGGGGAGTGGGGGGGATAACCTAATTAAATTTTATAAAAATATTTCAATTGAATAATTTAGATTCACAATATTCTAATACAGTGTTGAATTATCTAAATATCCTAAATTTAGAAATCATAATGCGAAATAGTAATTTGAATGTTTAAATATGAAGAATAGATACATATGTATATTATTAATTAATGTGTAAGTAGTTATGAATGATATATGTGTGTAATAATACATGTTTTTCCTCTTTTATGATTCATCAAATTATGGAAATTAGCTCTCCATCTGCCTAGACACTACCATCAGAATTTGGACACTAGCATCAACATGTTTGTTTAGTTTTGACACTTTTATCTAAGATGAAGTATAGGTAATTTTATATAAACTCCACCTACACATATTATGGTTCATTATCACTTTGTATATTCTTTTCTTAGATTACATACATAGGTTCTAGATATCAATGTGTAGCTCAAACCCTAGGTCCTTTAATTAGGGCATACCACCTTAAAAAGTAGGGGTTAAAGGGATAAAGTGAATTAAAGATGAAATTAAATACCTTAATTTTAATTATCACTTAATACATATCCAATAATCAAAATATGGCCTCAAACTAATGTAGTTCTTCCCCTTGTGTCGGATTGTGTGCGTGAAAAAGTGTATAATAGGTTATATGAAAGTACATGTAGTGATATAGATTGTAACTTTAAATTATTACTTATGGTATGATATTTTAATGATTCATACCTTTAAGAATACTTATCCTATGATTTATATGGAAATTGGGAAGAATAGGGTAATTTTACTAGCTTAAGAGGTCATTTTACTTGGTATAAGATATATGTGTGCTTGATTTGTAGTTGATTATAATTAATGGTCTTTTAATTGTATTTAAACATAAAATTTTGAAATTATCTCATGGTAGGTTAATTAATACAAATATGTCAACCCATACATGTTAAAATATTTGAATATGTTTTCATTTGTAAGGTTCAGACACTAGCATCAAACTTGGGACACTAGCATCGATGTTAGTATCCTTATATAGATGGTAGTGTTATGGAGGATAAAAAATCATTAAGGATATGTAACTTAAAAATTAGGATATTAATCAGGTTTTATATAGACTATGGGGTACAAGTGATTCAGGTAATCATAATATTAATGCCAAACTATAGGATAAACATTTAGGTATAATTAGATGGAGAATACGAGACTTTCAATAGTGGAAAGGCCCTAAAATAAAGCATTTAGATAAGATTTATATTTATCAAGTTTACAAGACTAAATTATGATATATAATATATATTTAACATCTACATTGGGATAATATTCACGTTGGTTCTTCAAAATGTATGCACACGATAAGATGACGAATGAAAACCCTATCTATCTCTATAGACTAGGATAAAAAAAGGTCATAAAAATAGATCTTGTGTATATTTATATGGTACAATGATGGTGCTCAAGGTATTGATAAATATAGTAGGCCAACATCCACACTATCTTAGGCATAGGATTACAAATGCTATGTATAAGATGCAAGGTATGGTTCTAACTAGATCTCAAAGAAAATAAAATGATATTGTAAAAGTAAGAAAGGGGTGTATCAAGGATATAATAAGGATACCATATATAAATAATTAAAAAACAAGGGTAATTTAAATCCAAGATAGCTATAACATAATAAACTAATAATAAAGTAAGTGCTTTAATGGTCAACCAATGGGTGTTTTATACAACCTAACGTGATAATGGAAAGCCTAAAAAATCTTATAAGTACACCAACTTATTTGATATAAGGAGGATCATATGAAAGGACACACAAACATACATATATTTTAAAAATAAGTAAATCACATATATATAATAAGTAAATAAATGAAAGAGAATAAGGATAGAGATACTTACCTTTGTGATGACTCATCGATGCATCAATCTCTCCCTTGGCTCAAGTGGCACTTTGTAAGATATGTTGTAGGAATAAGACCTCAAATGTAAAGAATAAGACCTTTATATCCTTAGTTGGGGACTCTAAATATTGGGATGTCTCTTTATAATGACTTTTCCTATTGATCTAAAAAAACCTTTAAGCAATCCTAGACTTCCAAAACTAAGACCTTCACCTCTAAATCTTCATTTTAATACTTAATACCATAAATTAGAGTGAAACTAGAGAATATGAGTGTTATGATATATTTGGAATGAGAATATGACCCATATATGTGACTTCAAACCCAAAATTAACCCTACACTCTAAGCCAATAATATTGGCCAACCTAATATAGTTGGAAATTACATCAATTGACACAAAATTGTATCATTTATACCAATATAGTATAATTAAAAAATTATAAGACTCGTAATTATATTTGCAAGGCTAATATAGTACTGTGAAAAGACAAGTGAAAAATAGACTATGTTATCATGGTTGATATAATAGGAATATATAGTGGGTAGTAATATTAAACTAGAAGTATATAGAAAGGTAAGATGGAGAGAGACTCATATAAGGTTATACTAGTAGTAATGAAGGAATGACATAATAGTATGCAAATATCTCATTAAAAGTACCATGAGCTGATCCCACCACATTATTTTTGCACTTCTTAGGACATGCACTTAGGGATATTGATGCACCCATAAGCCTTTCAAGATAAACTATCATTAAAGTGATAAATATGAAAAATATTAGGTGTATATAGGTTCTTTTATTCTAATTGAATGTTCTCTCCTTATTGGTTTACCTCAAGGTTGGGGTTTTGATTTCCTAATAATTATGCCATACAATTTTTTGTTCCTCAAGCCTAACTTAAAGAGTTCTTAAAAATTCAAAAATTAATTAGAGGGATTATACATTGTTTACATGAGGGAGAGGAGGAGGATTATATTATTTTCCTAATTTTTATTTTTATTCAAATCTTGATATTGGTTTTAATTTTGGCTTCCCCTTTGATCCTTAGGTCTAGCCCTTCTCCTAGCTTTTCCTCTTCCCTAGCTCCTAGAATTTTCAACATTATTGGCATTGCCCACATTGCCACTTCATGTCCTCACTATTTAATTTTGAGTGAAAAGCAAGAAGTAACTTTTTAACCTAAAGTTTCATAGTGTTAAACCTGGGTTTGATACCAATTTTAACATCCACTTAAAGTCATCTAAAAAATCATCCCTTTTTTATTTTGATTTATGTTAATGAGATAACTCATTATTAATTTGTTTTTATATTTAATTGTTATATTTATTTTAGAGATTAATCTCAACTTGGTTTAATAAACCTTTCCATGTGAACTAATATAATTCATAAGCACTAATTACTTAAGCAAGTTTTATATTAAGGTAAAAACAGGTTTTGAAGGGACCCCGAAACCCTAAAACAAAAGATGAAGGATATAACAATAACGTTCACAGGTGAAACCTATAACCTACTTCAAAGAAGTATCAAAAATAGGTTTTACAGGGACCTGAAACCACCATTCAAGAACATCAAAAGATAGACCCCAGGTTTTACAGAGACTTGGAAACTCCAGTGTGATAAGAAAATAAACAACCAAAAAATGGAACCAGTTATTACATCCAACTAAATAAACCAGGACAGTAAGAACTCAAGAACCTACTCTTCTAATTCCAAAATCATCTTCACTGCTTCCTTTCCAATCATAGCAATGTCCTGTAAATATATAGCCGCCGACGTAGCACCCTCTTGCATTGCTTTCTTCCTTGATCTTTGTCTGTTTCTCTTGCTGGGCCCCACCAAGGATTTAATTTCCTCATTTGTTCATTTTCTAATGTTTACAGCAGCTACACATATGCTAGAGGTTACCTCCTCCATCTTCATTCTGCTTTCCTTAATGAGTTCCCTTAGATTGTTCTCATAGTCTTTAAGTTTGATAGGAATATCCCTCATCTACTTTTCCATATTATTGATTTTATTTTGATCTGTTTCCTGATTATGTTCCAATATTTCCATTTTCTTCTTGAGGCCCATTATCTCCTTATACATCCATGGGTCAAATTGAAGGATAACGTCTGCTTTGCATTTGGCCGAGGTCATAAAGGGGTGCCTCCCATCATTCTACCCTATATCACTTAAAGCTTTTGTATTCTCTTTTGGATTGTCTTCATTCTTTTTCGTATGATCCTCCCTCTCCATTCATTTTTGTTCCTTAGTTTCAATAGGGCTTTCATTATGGATAAGTTCATCCTTTACTTGATCACCAGTTTCCATTGCTTGATTGGTATCCTGAACTAGATGATCCTTCTTTGTTTTTGATGCAGGATCCTCAAATAGATCGTCCATATCTTTTTCAATTTCCCCTAGCACTTGATAATTTTCCTCAAGATCATAGTTATTATTTTCAGTTTTTTCCTCTATAGTGATCCCTTCTTTCTCATTCTTACCTTTATCTTCTCCTTCCTCACTGGAGCTAGATTCCCCACTTTCTATTCCTTCCTCTTCCTCCATACTCTCCTCCTCAGAGCTTTCAATGCTTTCCCACTCTGTTTCCTCATCATCAGTCTATTTTTTGAAGATGGAGGATTTGGGTTTCACTTTTTCTTTCCCCTTTACTATTTCATTCTTCTTACTCTATGAGTCCTTATTTTTATTTGGATAAGGATTCAGGACAATGGCCTTGTTTTTGCAGAAACCTTCAATTATTAGAATTAATCCCTCATGTAATATAGGATGATACTCCTTTTTTCTATGAGTGAACAGACTTTGGAGCAGCGAGAAGCGCAAATAAAAAGGAAAGGAGATTCTAACTTTGTGCCTAAAATGATTAAGAAAAACAAAGTGAAATTTATGTACTCTTTTGCTTCTTCCATCAAGTATGAAATACTCACGAATGCAACATAAGATGTCTCTCCAGATTCCTTCAATCTACTCCAGGTCAAAGAAATCCCCACTCTTTTCCAACTGCTGCTCCTCAGCATCCATCTTTGGGAAGTTGCTAAATGCCTCATTAGAAATGTTGGTCTACTTTGAGAATTTTATTCCCTCCATTGGAAGCCCCGTGACCTCCACTATGAATTACTCGGTGAGTTTCACCGTGATGCCATGGAGGGTTACCCTGTCATCGACCCAATTTTTGAAAAAAACCATCGTTATATGGGTTTTTGAACCATGTAGCCATTCTAGTTAGCTCAAAACCTTCCCTCTTTGAAGGATCTTCCAGACATCTTGTTTTGCTTTCCAATCTTCGCAATTTTTAGGTCCCTGCTTCCTTGGTTCACCTTTCATTTTATGAGCCATACAAATATATAGTGACACCCAAACACTGAATACTAAGCAATGAGACCAACTATTATCAACTTGTAATGAAGCTCACTTATTTTCAGGCACATACAGAACCCACTTCACATTCTCTAGAATATTTCTGTTCAATAGATGTAATCCTTCCTCTGTGAGGCCACTCTGCCAAATCATTGATTTTCTATTCCAATCAGATCTTTCCCTCCTTTGAATAAATTGCATCATAATTAATGAGCGCTCTAAGATCCATGTTCTTATTTAATGTATCCTGCCACCTCACCTTGTGTCTAGTTCAAACTGCATGATTTGCTATCCAATCAGTAAGTTAAGCACTTGGTCATAAGCAATTTCACCTCTTACCCTAGGTCAAGTACATAGATTAGAATAATTAAGGTTCATGATTGGTAACAAATGCACTAACTTACTATAATCTAAAACATAGGGAACTAAATGATATTTTAAAGTATATCTTTAAGATTTTACTGCGTGTAAGTTAAGTATATACTTAGAGTTAAGTATTAATATATTAATTTCTTAAAGATCATTCAAAATAACTCAATTCATAGGGATTATGAGTGCATGTTGAAATAACACCTATCCAAGTCTATTGATTTGTCAAAACTTATTGAGAAAACAAAATTATCTACTTCAATTCCATATAACATATTAAATGCAAGTATTGTTCATAGTTATGTAAACGAGTATGTTTCATACAACACAACATTGTACTATAATGTTAAAACTATGTGTTAACTTTTAATTAAAATGTCATATCCTTGAACACGATTAATTTTAGGTAGCTTTATACAAATGCAAGAAAAATACCCTTTCAAACTTAGGTTTGATGTATTACCACACTCCTTACATTCATAATACTTTAATATTTTAAATCAAATGAATCTCTTAACTTGATTTAACATTAGTACAAATACCAATGACTTTAAATCAAACCTTATAATATTTCATTTAATAGTTCACCAAGATATGATAATTTATAAATGACCTAAGAAAACATAGAATCTCATCTTACATTTAAAATAAATATCATCTATTTAAGCATGCCCAAAATATCATAGTACTATATATAATATCTATATGCATGAAAAATAATATCAACATTACTTACACAATATGACATTATATGAATCCATACTTTCATGATGAAATATTGAGCTTATAACCTTATATTATGGGTTTAAATATTATAAAACAATTTTTTTAATGTAGATCAAGTAAACCACATATTATAATAATTTTTGATATATTATAAACACAGTCAACTAAATTATAATTTAAATTTAAAATAACCCATTTTTTTTAAATTAGTTTACTATTTAACCCTAAAAATCTAGATTAGTGAATATAGGGTTAAAGGGGAGAGATATAAATTAGGGCATAAGTATGATAAACTATATCGATAGAAGGTCAATTATTTTTGAAGATTATATAGAACATATACTAAATTTATTATGGAAACTATAACTATACTAGATATTGTAATGATAATGAAAATAAATACTTAGAGAGTTCTAATGTTAATATAAATCTAGATATAGAATAGGTAGGAAGTATACTAGAAGAGTATTCTAGAACAACAAATAAATTCTAGATTAAGTGTCTTTTTAGCCATATACACTTGCATCAACATGGGATGGTTGCATAAACACTAGTGTCTACGTTAGATGCAGGTGTCCTATACATAATACCTACTAAAATGGGATGTGACCACTTATATGATTTTAAGTTTTTCATCACCTTTTCTCTAGTGCATTTAGATTTGAATCATGGATTATTGTTCCTTGTTAAATAATAAAACCCTAGTTCTTCCACCTCAAAGTGGCTATGGAAAAAATGGGTTAGTGGAAACATGGTGTTGAGCTTCCCCAAATATTAATTTATCAATGATCACTCCCTACATAATTAATACTCTAAATAGGGCCTTATAATTATGTAGTCATACCCTAAATGTTAGCTTGGGTGTAAATCATGAAAAATGTGGAAAGTAAGTAAAATAGTGACCTCACTTGTAACTTATATAATTAGGTTCTTAGGTTGCTCATTTAGTACTTAAGACTTTTTTATGTACTATTCTTATGAATGATATGGGAATAAGAGAAAATAGGAAAGTTTTTTCCCTATTGAATGTTTTATTGAATACTTTTGATAAGTTGCCTTGGTTGGTGCTATGTGATAGATGAATGAGGGTTGATATTGTATTTATACCAATCCATTTGGAGAATAAATTGCATTAAATAACTTAGGTCAACCATTAGGATACTTTTCATTTTTAAATTAGATGAATTTTAGGGAACTATACACTTGCATTAAAGTAAGACACCTATGTTAATGTAGGTGTCTATCCAAGACGTAAGTGTCTAAGGAGAAATAAAATATGTATAAGATCAAAACTTGTAAAGGCATAAAATAAGTAGGTTTTAAACATTCTAGGTAAGATATAAGGCTTGGACCATCAATATAAGAATGGTTGGATTAATAGATAGGTCAAGGGGCACAAGAGAGTAGATGTGAGACTTGAAGAAACATGGAAGGTATATAACTAAAAGGAAAAACCAAGGTCTAATTTTTTCAAGTGTACAAGATTGAGGTACTATATAATTCAAAAATAGTGTCTACATCCCCCACCTTTAATTTAGTAATGAAATTGTTAGTTTAAAATAAAGGAATGTGTGTCTGGGTGTGTATAACACATCTTGTCTTTGCTTGAGTCCAAATTGAGTGCTTTGCTAGTGATTGACCTGTAACCAAGAGAATGTTACAATATATAATCAATGTATATAATCTAAAATTGAAAGTATTAAAATGATTTGAAATTAAAAGAGCAAGGTTTAGGAGTACACATGTGTATCAATTCAACCATCTTGCCTATTAAAAACTTGATTTGAAATATGTATCATTATGAATCATTAAAATTGAGATTAGGACAAGTATAAATCTAAAAATTTCATATATCTAAGGAGATAGAGATAGAGATAGAGATAGAGATAGAGATAGATAGATATAGGAGGGATCATTCCCCTATTCTTGGAATAACTATCAATTGCCATTTGGTATTTGAGACTACCTCAACTATGTAACCTAATCATCTTATAACCTGGTGAGTGTGAGTGAACCTAGTCAGCTCACACTATAAAACTGGTGAGGTTAGATGATAAAATCGATCCCAACCTAGAAACCTGGTAATATTGATTGATTTAATCATCTTAACCATACCAAAAATTGAACCAAATACTATAATAGACTCACTCAATATACTTAATAATATTCCAACTTGGTGGGTGGTGACAATCCCTAAAAGTGTTTTGAATCTAAAATTGATTTGAATTTTGAAATATTAGGTGCACATTGAATAGCATATGCACCTTAGATATGTCTCATGATAAACTATATATAATAATTATACAAATGTATAGAATTATGCCACAAATATGTATCTAAATCATATAATTATGTGCTTTAGCTAATTTGGAAATTTGAACAAGTGTGGGTGACATGTTACCATAACATTCCCCCACTATACATGGAGAAATATGAAAACTAATATAAGTTCCAATGTGGAGGACATGTTTCTAAAACATACCCTCAATATAATCTGGGTATGTTGAATACTGAATAAGTGTGGAGAACATGTTTCTAAAACATGCCCCCACTTTATATCTGAAACTATGAATGTGTGCAAGACATGTCTCTATGACATTCCCCCATTGAATCTACAACTTTAAATGCATAGAATCCATGCCTCTATGACATGACCCAACTGATATGTCCCCATCTTAGGTGAGGTAAAAATAAAAAATGGTATTTACCTCACCTTACAAGGACAAGATAACCATATAACTATGAATGAACCATGTAACATATATGAGAGCATGTCTAGGTAAATGTTCCATTAAATCAAATATAAATTAATCACATCAAGGTGTAAGAATGATGAATATCATGGAAATGTATAGATATTAATAGCATAATTTCAAAAAATAAATCAAACACACACATAAGATTACTCAAAAGTAAGTCAAAGGGTAATAGTCCAAAGAGACCAAAAATAAAGGGCATGTTCAAATACTAAAAAATCAAAGGGACATGACTTATTCCAATGTCTACAAAAGTAATAATGGCATATTAAAATGTATATACCATAATAAATGACATATTAAAATGTCCAAGAGGAAAACAAAGGCATGGGGGGCGTAAATAATGGAACATATTTAAATTCTCAATAGACAATACAATAGCAAGGAAAGACACTCAAATAAGTGCATAAAGTAAATTAAAATTATGTAACATAAACATACCATAGTATCCCATGGATCGTGTAATCACCTAAAAATTACACTTGAATGCTAAGAGTGCTACTTGATACCACCTATCCCTAGCTTATCCCTATGCCTATCTTAGGGCTTATTTCCAAACTTATCCAATCTTTGTGTGGGCCACATGTGTCTTTAGACATCCCTAAAATAGTCTCAAAACTCATTTTGACAGCTTAAACCTTTGTGCCTTAGGTTATCACACTTATACACTAGCACCATAATAGGGAAAATAACATAGCATGGTTCTAGTGTCCCAATTTTGATGCTACTATCCTTTCCCTCCTTTTTCTACCAACATATATATTTTTAAATCTTAGACCACCTAGGGTCGGCCTCTACCCATTTTAACATCCACACAAGCACCATAATAGTATATATACATGAACTTTATCCCTCTAACCACTAGATGGAAATGAGATGCAAATTACATATACAAAATTAGAATAAGCTATGCATGATTAAGGTTATTAATACCTAATCTACCCTATTTATGAATACTACCATCTACAAAATTCTTAAGCTTAGATTACTCAGGTCTCCTATCTGAAGCACAATCAAATCACTAATGTCTAGAATCATACTATCTTCACTTATAATTGTACTAACACTTATGTGGTCATAACTACATCGGGCTTGATCCCTATTCAAAATATTGGTATGTAGGCAACTCTCATCACAACAAGGTGTTGAGGATGTCCAACCTACCTAACTAACAACATAATTTATTTCTTATATCAACTATATTCCATAGAAACATGGAGTATTAGGGTTTTTCACATAAAATTAGTCAAAATACATCATTTATAGGGATCTAGAATTGGTGCATGTAGGAACAAGCTTGATATACATAAACACAGGTGCACCTAAAAGCTCAAAATAGTTCTACATAGACGACACTACCACCAAAATAAGGACACTAGTGCCATATGGTGCTACTATCCAATTAGAAATCCACTATCTGAAAGGGGTTTTAACACCTAAATCCTATTTTATAGAACTAGACCAACCTATGCCTTATTTTTTAGCCTCCAAATCATCTGTCTTAGTCATTTTTTAACTAAATTCTTATTTACATCATTTGTTGTTATTTTTATAAAGGTCAAATGACTATATTTATTACATATTTCTACATTGATTTACTATACTTAGTTCTTTAAAAACATAGGATTTAAATTCATCTAATTCCTAAAAGGTTAAAACATTTGGTGAACCTGACTTACTTTGAATACTATTCAAACCCAAACCCTAAATGTTATTAGGTTTTATATCCTTCTTTTTCCTATTTTCATTGGTTGTGTCAAGCTTTTTAGATTTCATTCATTCTATTCTAATATCCTTATTTCACTTTTTTTACTATATGCAATATAAATAAGTTATATCTCTTCCCTTAATAAGTGCTAGGCTTAGTGGCAATCCTATTGAGCATACTTAGATTCCTTCCATTTAAACTTATACCATGGATAAGGGACTAGTTAAAACTCCCATTATTGATCCTTAACACCCTAATTATGTGGAATTCAATGATAATACATCTAAATATGAGAAATATATTGGAATAAAAATGATTGAGAAGGGGGGTGAATCATTCTTCAAAAACTTCCTTATATAATTTGACTTAAGCAATCATTGGTCATTTATACAAGCATGTACATCTCAGCAAACACAAGCATCAATTTAGAAGAGCATGAAACACATGAACACAATATGTATGTAGGAAACCCTCAAGGGGAAAAATCCCATTGATGATGCAAATGGACTATAGTCCTATAATTCAAACACAAATTTTAGTGAAGCGCCAACTTCACATAGAACACTAACTCAGCTAGGCTTTAAGTGGTACCTACCTGCAAAGAAGCACCAACCCCCTAGATGACTCAACACAAACTCATCCACCTAAAACACTTGATGAAATTTATAATACTATGTTTCTCATAAAATAGATGGTGATCTCCTTCTTTATATCTTCACACACTTCTATCCCTCTCAAATTGGCCTCTAACCTTCTTTGTTCAACTAACCCTCTTTTTGACTTGATTAGGTCATATGAACTTGATATTCACACAAAAACCTATGTCAAATGTTCATCACTAATCCTATATCTCATTATGATGGTATAAAATACATCCTTTTTTTCTAGAATATACTTTCTTGTTCCCTTACCCTTGATACTCCCTAATAGGCCTAAAATTTCCTAGTGTGTGTGTGTGTGTGTTTATGTGTGTGTGTGTGTGTGTGTGTTTGTGTGTGTGTGTGTGTGTGTGTGTGTGTGTGTGTGTGTGTGTGTGCGTGTGTGTGTGTGTGTGTGTGTGTGTGTGTGTGTGTGTGTGTGTGTGCGTGCGTGTGTGTGCGTGTGTGTGTAAGAATTTCTTGTTCATATCCTTCTTGGTTGAACAAACACTTTTATCCTATTATTTTAGACATGGAATGGTTATTATTACATATCATAGACATGGATAAAATGTTATTTTAGTCCCTTTAGGTATGATATTCCTCAAATAGGCCTTATCTCTCCTTTTAGGTCTCATGGAGACCTAATCCCATTGGGCCTACTTAGCACATGTTACCCTTTGATATTATTGGAGAGAAATAAAACATTTTGAACAAAATATAAACATCATATTATATCCCAATAGACCCATTATAATCTCATATATTCTCAATAACACTTTCTAATTCAAACCACTACTTGGAGCACATCATTAATATTGTTCATATTAGGCTTGTGCATACCTAGAAAGTTTGTCTTGAATAATTGAAGCATAAAAACAAATTTTAAAAATAAACATGGAAAAAATACATATTTATAAGATAAATTACATTATATTCATCACAATTTTCTTTATACTTCACAACTTAGGGTAAAAAGACTCACCCTTATCTGCAAGTAGTTCACATAGAACTGCTAACTAGCCTAAAAACACAATCATGGAAGCATGAAATTGTGACACATAAAGGGACACATAAAAGTAATTAAAATGAATTAAAATGATCTTATAACATACTTATAAAAACCTAAAATAAATAGATCATAATCTATAATGGAAACTATTGGTCTTGTAGACCAATCTGTTGACATTCTCTCTCACGGTCCTTACTCAACTAGATAAGCCATTTTGGCTTTGATGTTTGAACCTCTTAAACTAAATATAAAAAAATATAAAAAAAACTTATAGTTCATTAAATTATAAAAAAATAACACCATGTACATTATATTAATAAACTTAGGGCAAATATGCTCCAACTCATCACTATAACTTGCTTACCCAGATCTACCAATTTACCTTCAAACACAATCATGGTGCTAATGAATTTCAATTTCAAGGACTTATGATGAATTTTAATTATCTTATGATATAATTAAATAACTCAGATAAAAATATACCATGGTTAAGTGAAAATATGGTCTTCCAAACCAAACTCATAATCTTACACCTTTACTGTCTCATTTACACTAGATAGGTCAACTTATGAGCAAAAATTTAATCATATCCACTAACCACCAAAATATATATCTAATATTAACATTTATTAAAGTTATTTTAAAACTTATCCATGTATTTTTATTCATCCCTAGTCCATGATAACACTTTCCTAATCAACTTCTCACTGTTGCCTAGTTTTTTCACTATCTACACCATTAGGCCTTTTAGTGATAGGTCAACTTGCATGACCAGTTTATCACTCTTGAGATATGTAAACTGATCATAAACCACCATTAAAATATAATATAAGTTTCAAAATTAAACTTACATCTAATTATCAACTTTGACTTGGTCAATTCTACTTACTCAATAAATTTATGAGAAACAAGACTTTTTTTGTAGGGTCCACTCACTCTCTTGAAAAACAAATCACACATAGAGATACTTGGGAGAGTTTAATAAAAAATACAATCACTTACATAGAAATTACAAACCATTTTATTCTATTTTTATCAATATCTTTATCATTAGGTCAATTTTAGGGTTTTAGATAGGTTTAAACCACCTTACAATCTTAACGATCGTTCATAAAGCTTAGCCCTATATTCCAAAAACTAATGCTTGGAAATTTAATATAGGAACATTCCCAATATACCAATAATGGGATATCTTTTCATGCAGAGGTTATACATGCTAATGAACACATGAAAGTCCTTCTCAGGTTGAGAACCCTTCATTTTGTGCACTCAAGAGACCTTGAAACACTTTTTCTTACCCTTTATTGAAAAAATTAATCTCATACTTGGTTAACACACCTAGTAAAACCTATAAAACCAATAATAATTCTCGAATTTTCATTCTTACCATGTAAATTGATCTTGATGCCCCATTAGGCTAGCATCTCTCTCTTTGCTCTCTAGGCCTTTGACCTGCAAGTCACATTAGGCCTTGAAGATAACCTTCAAGCCTCTTTATATGCACTCACCACCTCACTAAAATGATCAAGAAAACTATTAAATTCAAAAAAATTACTTTACATCCTTCATAGGTCTTGACAACACTTCATGGTACCTCATTGGATCAAGCAAGGTGTATAACTAGTCTAGTTACATACTAGGTCTGTAGGTTTTACCCCTATAGGCTCACCTTAAAACACACCTGAGTACACTAATGAATCATATGAATAATCATACAACCATATACTAATTTTTATGCCTCTATTAATCCATCTCATCATGCCACTAAGATCATACCTTCTCACAAGGTCTCTTTTAATGACTAGTGTCATGACTAGGCTTCTCAATCACTTGAAGTTTGACAACTAACCATGAGACACTCCTTGATGCTTCTACACCATTATCACATGTATTTAATGATCCTTATATATTATTATACATATATAAACAACTCTTAATTATCATCATGCACATGCTTGTTATGACTAGGCTTATCAAGACACCTAGTACTCAAAACATGCTTATCTTGACCTGATCATCAAACCTCTTTATGACAACACTGATAATCATCAAGCTAACCTAAATAATGACATTGAAATTAGAAGAATCATTATGCTACCTTAAAATTCTCTCTCAATAGAGAGACAATAGTTTTCCTTCAAATTATCTCCTACCACATGGCTTCCTTGTCACATACCACTTCACCATGCATCTATACTAGATGTACCTTAAAATTAATGACATCAACCTTGGTCTTGACATCAATGAAAACAATTTTTAACACAATAAAATCAAGATCAATATGATATACAAGATTGGAATTGGGATATTACCCCTACTTAACAATGAGAATCTTATAGTAAATAAGGATGAGATTATATAGATCTTTAGAGATACTTTGGGAACAACCCCATGATCATGCACATATTTTACAATCCATAATGGAAATAAATAAAATATAAAATAATGGTCAATATTCAATTCCCATAGATAATAACATTGTTACACCTACATTGGGGCCAACTAATCTTTTACATTAACCAATTTTAACTCAACAACCTTCAGTGGTAGATACACCTCCTATAGCTAGTTCCTCCTCTCTAGATGTACAATCCTATATGCATGAGGTTCATTATGTTTAGGCTAAGGTGTTACATCTTGAGTAGGGATATACTAGGCCATCACATGCCTTGTATTTTCATGTTATTTTATATAAACCTTTGTCACATCACATAGTGGCAACTCCTTTACTATATGTATTTGTGGCACCTAAGCTTACATTATATGATGGTAAGGGTGACCTAGAGCATTATCTCCAATTTTTACATGTAACATGTTGGACCAGATGTCCAATGATTGGATCCTCACTAAGTTATTTTCAAACAATCTAAAAAATTATGCTTTAAAATGGTTATATGATCTACTGAATTAGTCTATCACCACATTCAATCTATTGGTAGATATGTTTTTAGCACACTTCTCAATAAACATCAGTGAGAAGATATCATATTCTCAAGTAACTCAACTGAAACAAAAATCTAATGAGCCTATTATAGAATATGTCTTACATTATAATACCATATTGGAAAATTTGACTATCCCCATGGTAGATAAATCACTCTAGGACATATTCAAATACATCTTACTAATAACATTACATGAAGTTATCTTTTTTAAGAAGTTTCCAACCTTCGTAGATTTATGCCACATAATGAAACAAAGGGAATTCAAACTTCTATATATGGGTAAAATAAAATATATAAGTGGATTAGAATCAGCTACTAAGAGTTATAATAATCCCCCATACAAATTAAGGTACACCAATAATAAGAGTGATCTAAAGGTCATTTAATGTAGCTTCAAAGTCATCTCATCACCTAGTTTTATCAACTCCTCAATGGAGAGTTTCACCAACCATCTAAAATTCCTAGCACATGTTTTACAGTATCTCTTGGAATGCAATGTCATATCTCTCCCTCCCATAAAATAGGTTAATATGACATTACCTCTTCTAAAAAGTTATGATTCTAATGTATTTTATGAATATCATAGATCAATAGGCCATAAAAAAAATTGATGTATCACATTGAAAGATAATATATAATATTTGATAGAGGATAACATTATTATTGTGGGCACACCCATAGAGGCACCCAAAGTTAAAAAAAATGGAAGCTAAGGCATTGAAAATATTATTAGATCCATTTATAAAGTATATAAAAAATGAGGTAAGGGGCATTTCAGGTGTTTACTATATGTATCAGATGCATCTACCACTAACATCATATCACACTACTATAGAGGATGCACACCCCTTACATAATATCATTAGTTTATATCATACTATAGTAGTAGCTAGACCATTCATCACTTTCTTAGAGCTAGAGCTTATTGATGATGATTCAGATATATATGCACTCTTTGTATGAGCCTACATAGATCATCATCCTATTCATAGTGGTATGGTTGACGATGGGTCATGTATTTACATGTGAACTATCACACTTATACAATATTTGGGTTATTAAGAGAAGAATTTATGTCCTATAGACATAGTTATTCATGGTTTCAGTGGCCATGTTCAGAGCTCCATCAAGGTGATTGTACTTATACTATAGGTTAGACCAACACATGTGGCCATTATATTCTTAGTAATATTTAGTGTAGGCACATTTCACATGTTATTGGGTAGGCCATGGATATAATAGCTATGATTCATACCATCAACCATGCATAGATGACTTAAATATATAGTATAAATTAGGTGATCACAATTGAGGGTCTTTCATATGAGTATCCTCTACCTGTTCCAAAGACAATTATACTATAATTACCAATTATAACTTAGTTACTTGTTACAACTCTGACCATATTTCCTATTAGTAAACCAAAAATTTTAGTGAAGTGACCAGTGTAGGTGAGGTCTACTGCTATAGTGTTTCCACATATGTATACTTTACCATAGAGACCATTATTAGAGAGACCCCTATGTCTGAGATATGTTTTAGGTTCTAGAGGGCCTCCCTCTACTCATTTTCTTTTGAGATCAATATTATTAAGTTATTAGGGATCTCAACTTAGGGAATCTATGTCATCTACAACATCTTCTACCAAATTGGTTCTTAAGACCCCTACAATTCACAAGACACTACGGTCAGTTTCATAGATTCTTAGTACCACTTCATAGGTAGTGCTATCTATAGATCACTCAGTACAATAGGTTTTGGGACCATAATTACCTTTCCATACAACATTCATGATCACTACTACTTTACTTTACATAGGCCACATTGATAGCAAGTCTCTCATGAGACTCATAGATTAGTATTTTTCCTCCCTTCTTGTACATACTTTCCTTATTTATTACTCATATATAGTTATATTTTCATGTTGTTTTTACATAGCTTAAATCTAAAAAATATAAAGTAATACAATATTTAAAAAACATAAAAACACTCAAATATTTACTCAAAAAATACATAAAATTTAGATAGTATGTATTGCCATGTTTACATCTCTTATATTTTCCAGACACTATGTATGCTAGCTATCTTCGTATAGTCAGTTTTATCATACATACATGCTTCATATGTTCTTATTGAGTGCTTGTAGATTGCTTATAGGACTCAAGTCCAAGAAACAAATCTAAATTTTCTATTATCTACCACTAAGGGCATATACACAGACACAAGTTATTTATTTGACACATTCACCCATTTATGGGTACCTTATACATAGTTTTGATTACCAAGTTACATATTTTTACACTCTCCACCATAGATTTAGCATTATTATATCTTAATATTGATCATGATACACCTAATCAATTTTTTTCAGCTACTACTACTTTAGACTTATCATATGTAACTCTTATATATTACATAGATTTGTATTACATGTTCATGCATACTTTCATTTCTATCTTTCCTCATTTATACTTGATTATGTCTCTATGCTTCTTTTATTTTATGGAATTTGAATGTGCCATTGCTTTATGGCTATATGCCACTTATTTTCATTATATATATGATTTGAACATGTGCTCGTGTCCTTTTGTGTGCTTTCCTAATTGTCTATGTGGACATTTCAACATGTCCTATGTGGCTCTAAGCTAACTTGCTTGTTATTTATGTATGTGGACATTTGAATATGTCCTTGTATGTCTTGATTTCTCAGATTCAGTGATATGTGCCCATGTCCCTTATATTATGGTACCTTGGCCTACTTTATATACCTCATGTGTGTTGTATGTATGCTTTCTTGTATACATCATGGCTATGACACTTATCTATTGCATGTTACACACTCTAATCTTATATGCAATGAGGGACCTCATGCATCTCCCCTTCCTATTTAGGTGCCTTGATGAACATCATGCCCCATCCCTGAGGTAGATACTTAGTTATTACTCATATTTTCTAGTCATATACATTGTTATTTATATCTTGATAGCCTCATGAATGCTAGACATAACATACATCACCTATTATAAATGTATGCTTAGATTATCATACATTCCACTTTTATGTATGCACATTATATTATATTATTATGAAAATATAATATATGATTCAATTAACACACATTTTAAAGAGATTTTTCTTTTGAGGACAATTCTTACATAGGTTCAAAAACTCCCATCAAAAGAGGGGGCATTCATAGAGGTTTGTCATAGAGATCAAGCTATTATAATTCACTTAGAGTAAAACTTTTAGCACACAAGCTCAGATTACTAAAATTAGACTTAGATAATCACAATGGGAAGCAATGACACAAAGATTAGTTACAATTTTATAAAAATTAGAATAATCAGACACTAGCACCTAAATTAGGACACTAGCCCCACATAGCACTACTATCCAAGATATGGCACTACTATCCCATAACCTCAATTTTAGAAAAATTATCAATTAATTAGAAAAGTACATGTATAGTCTAGGTTTATTTAGGTTCAGTTATAATGTAGACACTATGAATTTACACCATTATATTATTATGAATATATGTGTCTTACCACTTCCCTATACTTTTTACGTTAGTTAGTTTAGCTTTAGAAATTATTATCTTACTTCATGTAATTAGTCTTACTAATTACTCTCTACCTAGGTAACTAATTTTAACTACTTAAACATCCTTAAAACTAGTCAAATGTTCACAAATGTATTAGAAGTAAGTTTTTTTTAACCTCTTAAAAATCTATCACTAGCCAGACTATGTTTGAAATAGCTTAGGACTAAGTTTAACCTCATGGATTGGATTTTTTTGAAAAAACTTGGTAAACTTAGAATGGATAGACACCAATACCCATGATCATCATCAATCTTATTAGGATCACCATCGATTTAAACTTAAACCATCCTCAAGCAGAAGGATCCCAAATTCATACTCTAAAATGCTAAAGAAATTATCCTAGAATACCTATAAAAGAATGACATACCTATCTCAGTCCATCCTCACTCATTCAAAGATTCAGAACATCCCCACCAATGTGATACTTCTCCATAATATTGAAAGCATTTCAGAGGTAAGTATATTGATAATTTGAATATATTTTGATTCTTGTATTATTTGATTACGTAATGTTTATCACCCTTAGTCTAGTCAGATTATCATTAATTATTCATAAAGCCATTTAAAATCCACCTTTAGTCTCCATCTTGAGCTTTCTTTCCCCACTATTAGGATCAATGATGATTCCTCACATGAATCATCCCTGATTAGTATAATCAATAGTGATTTTGAGATAGTCAACATCGATCACTATATTTTTACTTTCTATCTATAATTTAAAGTTAGTTTAACAGTCTAAATTAATTTTAATTAGCTACTTTTGGTCTTAAAATCATGAATCTCTACTTTTAGATGACATTAATAGGAGTTGTACGTGATGTGGTTTCCATCTATGATTTACCCATAGTCTCTCACCCCCTCTTCACATATCAGAGTGATATTTATTTTGAGATATGACATTTTGCAATTTTGTTTACCCCTACTCTAGAAGTAGTAATTAAAAAAATTAGAAGTAATACATGAACAATAATAATTAGCTATAGCTTATTAGAATGAATAATTTGACAACATCTATGTGATAGATTAATCCATTTCATTTCAGTATCACATCTATATTATCATATGATTTCTTGTAATTTTCATTATTACATTTTTTACTTAATTTCTTAATACAATAGACTGGCATCCTCTTAAATAAGTGTACCACTTCCTATAACTGATCTAGCATCAGGTATTCCACTTATCTATCCTATTAATCAATCTTTTTTGAGTTGTATCTTGTGTGTAGGTAATTTCCCACTTCACTAGATCAATGATGTGTAACCTCCATCATAGGTATCCCTTTAAAACTTGTATCATAATTTCCATATTTAGTAAGTTTATTTATTTAAAAAAATGAACAAATATATACTAAACATTATGACATGCTTGGTGGGACTCCTAGGTCTCATTATTCTTATTTTTTTTCATTGTGAAATAGTTTGTTAGTTATATTTTCTTGATTGTGTGTTTGCATTAAAAAAAAGAGAAAATACAAAATTCTTGCTTTCTTTTTTAAAGTCTAAACAAGAATTGCATTCATCCCCATATTTTTTTAGAGAATACACATAGATTAATTTAGGTGTACTAATACATCATGATAGTCACATTATCATATGCACAACCAAACCACAGTAATCTTAAAAACAATCATCAAAACATTTCTTACCTAGGTGGACCTACTTAGATTTCATCACCAGGGGTAAAACTGACTTGTTGTACTGGTTGAGTATAAAAATTCTATAAAATAAGTAAAAAGGCTAAACAAGTAACACCCTTATCATTATGGTGTGTGAAGTGAGGGTGTAGGCCCTAATACCAAGCCACATACTTCCTTACAACATAGAATGAGGCCTCAATGTACCTTTGCATATATAGAGGTTATCAATCTTAAAAAAAACTTAAAACTAATCTTAGACCCATTTATTAGTACCTTAATTAACCTATCTTTGCATCACATTCTTAATTTTATTTCTTAAAAAGTAAAAATATTTAACTATGTTTAATAGAGTGTGTATTTTCTTTCACTAAAATTAGATAATCAAAAAAATTATGCATCTTTGCATTTCTTTCTTTGTTTATTTTTTAGTACTACATGGTTATAACACAAATATAGTCACTAAAATAAACCAAATCTCATACCTCATCCTTATCCATGGAGAACACACCAAGTCCTCCTTCCTCTCCTAAATTCATGGGGGAAGGCATTCCCCAATTTTACACACAGGGAGACCTAGACGTTGCTAGTATATTGGATAGTAATCCAATTCCCCTCAATCATTATCTTAGTATTTAAGCCATACAAATTACTATTTCCCCTCCACCCCAATCTTACAAGTTTTTATATGGCATGCCCCTAGAGGGATTTGAAGTGCTTATTGCAACCATGGTTTCCTCTTCCATTAATCCACCTCCAATAGGTTATGATACCAATGTAATAAAACCCATAAATAACCAACCAACATAAGTATCTAATAACCCTTATCCAACCATTACCTAAACCCAAAATGTTACCCCAACCCATTTTATGCTTACTCCACCACCCAATACTTCACCCTATAATTTGCTAGTCTCAATCCCTAAAACTCTCCCACCTATCTAAACAAGTATAACTTTTAATCCTCAAACCTAATCCTTAAAACCTACACCAAAGGTTCTTTCAAGTTAGCCTCTTCATCAATATATCCCTTTGACTACTCAATACCTAGTGTATACACATAATATTTTCAAATTTTATCAAATACTTATGTTTTACATCTTGTAAGAACTCATCAAGACTCAATATTTTTGAGTGCATGCATTAAGGGGTACACCAAGAAAGGGGTGGGAAGACCATTCGTGATTCATAAGAGTATTTTCCCTTATTTCCACATATTACTAATCCAACCAACTCCTAAAAACCATTCCCTAAGCTATTGCTCCTTTGAACCACTTTTCATCCCTCTTTTCCTCACCTTAAGTCCCTTTTGTTAGTCAGTTATGTTAGGTCAACTAGGTTGACCTTGTATAATTTTGGGATATTTTTACTTAGGAATTAGGTTATCCTTTAGTCAACCTAGCTTAAGACCTAGTGAATAATTATCCAAAACTATGCTAGGCCAACTGGGTCAATCCTATTGGCCAAGACTTTTAGAAGGGTCAAGGGTTAAATCTTCCTATAAATACAAGATCATTTCATCATTATTTCAATATGAAATCAAGAGTTATTATTCTCTCATACTTCTTTATGATTTGATCTTCCACCATTCTACTTGAGGAGTCTTAGCTTATGGTTTATACTTGGAGAATCTAGTATTATGTATAAGTCTTGGATGCTTTGGCCTTTCTTAGTGATCTTTATAAACCATAAAAACCTCTTACGATGCCCCATTGGCCAAGGGAGATATTTAGTCTTGATGGGTTCATATTCAGGTAAGTATTCTCTAGCTTTGCTCATCTTTTTAGTATATAAAATTAGCATAAGTATTGGATTCAAATAATATTACTCGTCATATTCCATGTATTAGGTCTTACTTATACATAAATTAATTAAGATTCTCTTATACTTGTTTTTATTATTTACTAACCTCTCATGTTGTGCCACAAGCTTTGGTGAACACTAGATTAAATTTTATTTCCTTATTATTAGTATAGGTGAAATATCAAAACTCAAGACCCCTTTAGTATTATTGTGTGATTGTGTTAGACTCGAGGATTTGAAACTCTCCTTAGCATGGTGTATAATGATAAGATATCCCCTAATCGGGTCTAGTGGATCCCCATATTGGTCATGCTTCCACTTAACAAATATATCACCAATAAAAAGTGTATGGTATGATTTATCTTCTCTAAGTTAGGATTTATTTATAGATATGATGCATTTATGAATGCATACATTCTAGTGAACCTAATGTGAATCTAACCCTTGTAGAATTTATTTCACTTAGTTCATTACTTTATCATTTTTTATCATAGATTCACAATAATGGGTCAACTGTATTGACATAATTCTAACTTTTGTGCATAACTTTAACACATAGTCACATCCAAACAAATCTATTCTTTTTATGCAAGTTTTTTCCAAGTATAAGCTAATAGATTGACTCAGTTGACATAGTATAGTTTTTTAAATTTTTAGACATCTAGTCTAGACTACTAGGTTGACCTAATTGACCCTATATATTTTAGGCACTTAGTAATAGGTTTCTACAAAGCTTAATTGACCCATTCAACCCTGTTAGCAAGATTTTCAAGAATTTAACAAGGTTCTTTGATAGTAATATCACTTTTTTGCATCTTTCAACCCACCAAGGTTCCTTTCTATCCTTTCTCTCTTTCCTTGCAGTCTTTCTTTTCATAGTTTGTAGTTTTTAAAATTGTCCCTGTACAGTCAACTAGATCGACTCTATTGACCTAGTTCTATATTCTATGTAGAGTATAGAAAGCTAGATCGACTGTATTGATGTAGTTCAATTTCAAACTTTTTGCTTCCATAGTATAGGGTTGACCCTGTCGACTCTATTTTGTATTCTATGCATATATTGTCAATTGAATCGACACTGTACTATGTTTTAAAGTTGGAATTAACCCTTATATACTATTAATTAGCTCATGCTTTCATTTTTTATTGCTTGCATGCTTATAATAGATCACATATTTTAATTAAGTGGTTTATAATATACCATTTAGTTTCACTATTTTTTATTTTATGCACACATGACCAAATCACAAATCTTACACAAGAATTTTAATAATTGTCTACCCAAGGTCTACCTTCTTGGATTTCATAATTAAAGTGGAAGATGACTTGGTTTTTTGGCCAAGTATAAACACATGGTTTAATGGTATATTTTAGCTAAGAACTCGACACCCTTATCAATAAAGTGTGTGAAGTGAAGGGGTAGGCCCCAATGCCAAGTCTGTACCATTACCAATACAAATCCCTTTCATCACAAACATCTTGAATCCATACTTAGATTACTTTCTAGTTCCTTACTTACAGCCAAATTCCTATCAAATTTAAAACTATACTCTAATAATTTAATAACATTTAGGTTGACCACTTAACTTTTGATTTTCAAGTTGATTATTTACTCTTTACTCAAATTACGTATTATTTTACAAAAAATTACATTATCCAACATTAATTCAAGGTTTTGTGTTGTTTTCCTTAATTGGATCACCTTCATTAATTAAATTAATTATTTGTTTCCCTTCAAATATTGCTTTTTAAAATATTTCTTATTTTAGTACATAGTCATTTCAGTTGACATACTATCTGATTTTCCCTATCTATTGTGTTAGGTCAACCCAGTCAACCTTGTATACTTTTTCATCCTCTATTTGTTATGTTAAGTCAACCTGATCAACTATGTACTATTTATCACCTTCTTTGTTTGCTAATCTAGTTCACTATTTTTCCTTGTTAGCATTTTGTTTATTTCTCTCTAGTTATAATGAAGTCTCCTATCGAAATCTTCTTGGATAGCTTGAATCCATTTAAATACTATAAGGGATGTTCCTTTCTTACTCTCTTTTTCTCCCAAGAGCACCATCACTCTTGGGGAACCTCTTCCCCTTCTTCATCCATGACCTACAACATGGTGGAAATAACACCTCAAGATGTAGTTGATGGGTCTGATCCTTTTTATACCTACCAAGATACTTCTCATCTAAAAATATTTAAACTAATGTGGGATAAATTGACACAAGTTTAATCAATAATCCCACTCATAATCCATATTCTAATAATCCTCCCCCTAATAACAATTTGAGGAGTGCTCCTACCAACACCAACCCACCTCATGATACAACTCAACATCTTGCCCAAGTTATCTAGTAAATGAACATAATAAAAAACCCTAACACCAACCAAATGATGCAAATTTAACATCATTTAATTAATATGGCTAATCAACCTAAAAATATTCATCCTCAAACTAATCCTAATTACATTCCTCCACCTCTTAGGGATGCCTTAGGTAATGTTATTACTAAAGCCATAATGAATAATAAGATGCTTCAAACTATTCAAAATGAGCCTTTATCTCCCTTAATTGTGTCCATTGACATTGGTTACATATCTCCAACTATCAAGTATGATGAGACTAAAGATACTGATATATTTCTTAAAGATTTTGGTAGCTTTACAAAGAGTGGATCTAAACTAATACCTTCACCACAACTAAACTCTTAGTCAAAACCTTCACTGATGATGTATTATAGTGGTATAACAAATTAACCCATTATACTATTTAATAACTTGAAGATTTGGTTAATCCCTTAGTTAAAGTGTTTTAACACAATGATCTTCTTGAAAATAATCTTAACCACTTCATCAATGCTAAAAAATCTCCTACTAAATCAGCTCATGAATTTATCAAAAGATGGAAATAATTGGCCCACAAAGATGACCATAACATGACTGATGATAACTTGTTCAAACTCTTTATAACTACTTTAAATCCTTATATTCAATACAAGGTTTGAACCTTTTCTCCGTAAACACTTAATGAAGCTCTTGACCAAGCTAAATATGAAGCAATTCAAACCTAATCCTAAACTATTAAAAGAATCTTTTCAAACATCTACCAATGTTATCACTAGTAATACTTTATAAACATAACTAGGAGTTTTCAAAGCTAATATTCCTTCATCTTATCACACACCACTTTTTGTGCAACAAATGAAATAATTTTTACCACCATCTAAACCGCTCACCTATCCTAACAATCCTCCTAAGTGGTATGACCATAATCTATTTTTTTGGTTCCATGCCAACATTGGTCATTCCCATGAATCCTGTAGAGGTATCACTAAATTTATTGTATCTTATATGCTTGGTGATTAATTTAATCATGAATCCATGATCAACCTTCATTATCTAGAGTACATTATTACTTTTCATAAATGATAGCTTCTAAAGCTTCTACTTCCAATAACCAAACTTATTTTTCAAATAATAAACCAAAACCAAGGATGTTTGTGCCATTAATGCTGATTATTATTAATATTATTACAATTCTCAATATGTTAACACTACTAAAGGTCAATTATCATCACAAGTTGGCTCACAAAGATCCTGTTACGAAACCTAAGAAGCCATATTTGCAAAAAAAACTCCTCAAGGATACTATAAATATTAATCTAGATTTGGAAGCCTATGATGAACCACTTCCTCCTTCTGAACCTCCAACCACATCTATACCTTCAAAATCTACTTTATCTCCTAAACCTCAAGTTGGTTATTCTAAATCTCATTGGAACTTTCTTTAAGAACTCAACTCGATGCCTTGTAAGATTCCACTTATGGAGTTGGTTGATACTTATCCCTATCATCATAAGTTCCTTATGCAATAACTCCAAGAAATTGAAGATCCATCTTCTATAGGTGAATAATCACCTTCTATTGAATCTCAACCTACCAATGTCAATACCATTGAAACTATGTGTCCTGCTTCCAAGCCTTCTATTGAGTTTCTTGAAGAGGACATGATTAATGATGAAGTTATTTTTCATGTTGATGATCCACCACTTTTCATTAAGATAGCCATTAATACTACCCTTATCCATAAAGTTCTAGTGACGAAAGCTCTAGTATTAATGTGACATCTTCATGGCTTATTCAACAGCTTGATTATAATAAAGATCATATTAAATAACCCATCTCACCTATCATGGTTTTGATAAGACAAATTGAAATCCACTTGGTTTCATTTGGCTTCCATTAACCATAGGACCTAAGATCATTCAAACTAATATTATGGTCCTTGACTTACTTTATCTTATAATATACTCCTTGGTCACCCTTGGACTCATAGAATGAGGGCCATTGCTTCTTCTAATAGCCAATGCATTAAATTATTACATAATGGGAAATGATACAATCATGAAGATGATCCCAACCCATGGAGTATTCAACTTCCTAATCCAAAATATCCATGTCACATTCCTACCATTCCTAAGATCAATAATGCTCCTTTACTTGAGTTTATCAACATGAATCCTAATTTACAAGTTACTCTTGTAGATTTTGATGATGGTGAACCCAATGATTTACAAAATACTTGTAATAATACCAAGCTACCTCCCTAAATTTTGTAATGGTTTCATCCTTTTCTATTATCAAAAGACCATACTATTCCTCTTATTGATGAGATTACTGATTTTCCCCTCTATACAATGCTTAGGATCCTTCTTTACCTAAATATGCCTTCACTTGTAATTATTTTAGAGTGACCAAATTATTTCAATATCCTCTCATCATGTCTCATTGTACATTCAGTAATATGGGGATTTCACCTTCTGAAACTCCCCTAACTCTCAAGCATGTAAAATTTATCTAGCATATGATAATAATTACATAATGGACCTAGCTCAATATTGAGACTTGGATGTCCATCATTATCAAAAAACCTTATCCCAAATTCATGATTTTAATCAAGATGTCCATACCATTTATATGGATCCTAACTTAGAACTTGAGGTTCATATGATTCTTGCCAACTATCCTCTTATTGATACTCCTTGGGTGGTAGATCAAATTTTACCTTCTAAATCACCATAAATTCTAACATCTACTTTACCACATATTGATCCAATCATTTCATCTAATCCTTCTCCCATCACCAAAACCAACAACACTCTAATCCCTTCTGATCTATCTCCCTCTCCTACTCCCAAGATTACACTAGATGCCAAAGTAATCGATGTCCATTAGATACATTATGATCATGATCACCATGGTAATAAATTTCTATATATTGAAGTAGATGTTGAGTATTATGGTCCTCTTCCTTCCTTTCCTAGTGACAAAGCTATTCTTAAAATACTTTATGCTCAAAAATCTCAACTTTATCGAAAACATCATAAATTTGGGAATTTTGAAACCAAAACCCCTTATTTTAATAACTTTTTTACTATAATTGATCCCAAAACTAATCCAATCTCTTATTTACCTAATACACCATACCATTTTCAAGAAGGCAATTCCATGCTTATCAAATAAACCACTCATATTGAATATGATACTCCATTTTATCCTTGACCAATTATAGTTTCTTATGAACTCTCACTTAGCTAGCATGATAATTTTATCTTATTCTTTGATAATTATCATGATTTTTTTTCCTAGTCCTATGAGGACATGCCTAGTATTGACCCTAGAATTATGGTGCATAACATCATTACTTATCTTAATGCCAAACCTGTGCATCAAAATCAGAGGAAATTTCACCTAAGGTTTCCACCTTATATCACTATTAAATCATAAAATTACTCAATGCTAAATTTATCAAACCAATAGACTATTTTGAATGGGTTTCTAACATGGAGCCCATTCATAAAAAGGTCATTATGGTCTTCACATTTGTATTACTTTCCACAATATCTTAACCTCACTTGTCCTAAGGATAACTTACCTTTACCTTCAATAGATCCATCATTGATTCCAAAACTAGTTATGAAATGTTATCTCTTATGGATGGCTTCTAAGGCTACAATCATATTCACATTACCCCCAAGTACCAACATGAGATCACTTTCACCATAGAATGGGGTACCTATTGCTATGTCAAAATGCCTTTGAGATTCAAAAATGTTGGAGCCACTTACCAATGAACAATTAATAATATCTTTCATGATATTATACAAAAAAATGTTGAAACCTATGTGGATGACCTCATTAATAAATATAGAAGTCATAAAACTCATCTCTCAGATCTTGTTGTCATCTTTGATCACCTTCTTAAATACCAGGTTAAACTCAATCCTTACATTTGTGTCTTTGATATCACATCTAGAAAATTGTTAGGATTCCTAGTCTCTATCCATGGCATCAATGTTTACCCCACTAAAATTAGTGATATCATAAATATGCCCATTCTTTATTCCATTCCCAACATTCATACTTAGGAAAACTTGGGGCAATTAAATGATTTATCCATGAAATGGCTTACTATATCCACTCTATCAATTCTCTTCTTAATAAATACACCACTCTATAATGGATGGACCCTTGTCAAAAATCCTTTGATAACATGAAATAGTAATTTATTCACCCACCCACACTTCATCCTCATACCAATGATCAACCCTTGATTCTATATACTTCTTCCACACCCATATCCATTGGGGTAATGTTTGCCCAACAAGATGATACTAGAAAAGAGTATTCCATTTATTACATTAGTCAAGGTCTCATCAACTATGAGATGCATTATACCAAATTCAAATGTGATTACCTTAATATTTATTTTGTAGCTAAAATTTTGCCACTACATGCTTTACCAGACTACTTATGTCATCATTCATTCTGACCCCCTTCATCACTTCTTCTCTAAACCCTTTCTTCTTGGAGATAAAATTGGCAAATGGATGGTCCTCCTTATGTAATTTTATCTTCATATCATCACTAAAAAAACTATTAAAGGATAAGTCATAGCTAATCAACATGTCATAGCTCATGTGCTAGCTACCAATCAATTCAATCTGGTCTTCTAAATGATAATATTATCTATGTTAAGGGTCTTAATCAAGCTATTTTTCTCAAAGATTACTTTCATAACTTTACTATTGATATTTAGGTAAGTAATCTTGATGAATCCTCTATTTCCTTTAATACTACTAAACTTAAAGTAGTTATCAAGGAAGTTTCTTAAATTAATGTTGACTTACATGAGGATACTTGGACCCTTTATTTTGATGGTGCTAACTGCCTTCAAGGAGCTAGGGCAAGTTTAATTTTTATAAGTCCTCTTAGCAAGATCATACCTTTAGCATTTTGTTTCACCTTTTATGTCATAAATAATATGGCTGAATACAAAGCTCTAATCTTAGGCATGAGATCAACTCTTGATTTATATATTCTATACCTACATGCCTTAGGTGACTCTCAATTTATTTTCCACCAAGTCAATGGTGATTACAAATATAAAAGTGAAAATTTCATTACCTATCATAAAATTACAACCACTCTCACTAATTATTTCATCTCTTTCACTATTGAACATATCCCTAGAGATCAAAATTCCATTTTTGATTCCCTTAATTCTTTAGCTTCTCTCTTTCATTCCCACCAAGTTATTTTTGATCTTTTATTTTTTTATATAAATAATAAAATATCCATATTCCACTCAACCAATAGATTCTCTTATCTACCACATCGAGGCTATCACCATTTGACAAAGCCTATGGTATAAATACATTATTCAATTCTTGGAATGTCAAACTTATCCTCTTAACTTAGGCTCATGTGAAAAGACACACATTCATAAAGAAGATTTCAAGTATGTGTTTCAACATAACATCCTTTATTATCAAATGTTAAATGTAACTTACTCCATTGTGTTATGCAAAATGATGTCCTTCCTCTTCTTGAACAAGCACACGGGGGAATTTGTGGTGGCCACTATAACATACATGCTTCGATCCACAAATGCCTACGTATGGGTTAATTTCAGACTACTCTTAAAAAGGATAAAATTAAATTCACTAAAGAATGTACTTCTTGCCAAATTCATGATGATCTAATTCATTCACCTCTAGTCAAGATTCAAACTATCAAATCTCCTTGGTCATTCTCCATGTGGGGATTACATCTCATTAGAAAATTACCTGACTCTTAAGATGGGCATGTTTTTATCATCACCGCTACCAAATATTTTACCAAATGGATTGAATCCATACTTATTTTTAATCTCAATGGTAACACAATTTATAAATTTATCATTAATTAAATCATTTGTTGATTTGGTGTTCCCTACACTATCATTTCAAATAATGGTGGTAATTTCAAAAATAAGGATGTTAAACAACTTTGTGCTAAATTCAAGATCAATCACAAATTTTCTACACATTATCATCTAAAATTCAATGGCCAAGCTAAGGCCACTAAAAAAAATTCTCCAAAATATAATTCATGAAACCTACATGTATTAGCACATTCACCTCTATCCCACTCTTTGGGCCTATTAGACTAGCATACGTACTACCACTGGGTCAACTCCATTCTCTCTATTCTATGGTTTTGAATCAATTCTTCCATTGGAAGTTGAGCTTCCCTCTCTCTATATATCTCTACATGGTATCATTCTTGATGAATGCTTATGAATGTTCACTTTCATGCTCTTGATCTCCTTAATGAAGACTATCTTTTTGCTTTGTAACATAATCACCAATACAAAGCTCATATTAACAAATAACATAAAAAACATGCTAAAATTTTCACATTTAATGTTGGTGAACTTGTTTTAAATTAGACTACATCCATTATAAAGAAGGTAAATATGCCTAAAAATGGTGGGCCCCTTATTTAGTTAAATATATTCTTGGTCCAAGCACCTACTGCTTTCAAACTAATGAAGGCCATTTTTTCAAAGAGCCCACCAATGCCCAATTCCTCAAGAATTAATTTGCCTAAAAATTTCCTTCTTTTCATGATTTTTATCTGCATCCATCTAAAAAAATTTGTAGGCTACTTACATGGGTCTCACCCTCTATACTAGTTCTCTATTTTTACAAACCTTTAGTCCTTCCTTTTTAGTCTTTTGGTTTCCCCTTTCTCTCATGAGTTGCATTATAAAACCATGGATAGGACCCAATATTCCTCATGATGTACCATAATCTTCTTTATTTTTCATACTTTTTTACACACTTTTTAGCACCCCTAGGGTTTCTCTTTTTATGAGTTGCATTGTAAAACCATCGACAGGACCCAATTTTCCTCATAAAATACCATCTTTTTGCTTACCTCATTTGTTTTTCACATGATTTTTGGCACCCTCATAGGTTTCTCTTTTATGAGTTAAAATGTAAGACCATGGATAGGACCTGGCCTTCCTCATAAAATTAATATCTTGTCATTCCTTTTATAATAAATTGTGTTCTTGATCTTTGTTTTCAACTTTAGCTTTTACTTCTTTTGATAGATGAAATTTACATAAAAATATATATGTTAGCATGTTTTCCTCCATTTTACCTTATTATTATGATAAAGAATCACACTTTACCATCATTGTATCCCTTTTCACCCTTTTGTCACATTTTTTGTAATTTTAAGTAATTTAAATTGTTCCATATGTCACTCCTCTTGATTTCCTTTCCTTTCACCCCTCATTGGATAAAATAAAGTTCAAGTAAAGATAGAATTTTTATTTCACCTAGATTTATGAGACTCTTAGACCCCATGCTCTTTGAAGTTCTCTCTTTTATCAACCAAGTCCCAAGTATTCAAATGAAAGTCATCTTTAGCACCCATGCTTGGTTTTCAAATCCATATGGAGGAGGAATAGAAAAAGCCATTAAGAAAGTTAAAACCCAAATCATTTAATACAAAAGGAAATGATATACAAAAGGTAAAAACATAAAAATTTCAAAACTTGAAATCACACCAAAATATGTGATTACAAGCACATCTCCTATCTCTAATTGAAGATCAAAATCCATAGTTGGCCTCACCATAGATCCGAGGTCCATTGGGGTGCAATAGGCCAGTAGATTGGAATAAGAAAATTTAATAAACTTTATAGTGATACCTACTTTATCATATGAGTACCCAATCTTTGTAGTAGACTGATAACCCCATAATTGGTCCTGAAGAATAGGGAACACATTATAATATGGTAGGTCTATTTTACTTTTCATGCATATAACCTTCATGGGATGATCTATATACTTCATTTGTTGACCAATGACTTGTGTGGATAAGAGAAGTTCTTTAGAGTCCTTAAGGTTGAAAGTCCTCTTGTTTTGACAAACCTAATTTGAGTGTCTTGACTTTGATAAAGAGTTACTATACCTTGGTTTTTCCTCCATTCTCCCCTCCACCCATTCCATTTCCCCCCTTGATAAAAAAAATTGTGATTCCAAATCTATTTTCCCTTCTTCTTCACCTCTTATAAACATGATAGAACTACTTTGTTTCAGTTTTATCTATCCTTAAAGCAAAACAACATGTTTGAAAAACTATGAATTACTTTATCTAAACCATAGAATTACATTCCTAGCATTATTTTACTATCCTACTATTATGGACATATGAGTTTGTAACTTTTTTCCATTGTTGAGTGAGGTTGGCTTGTTACTTCTCACTCAACAATGTTGTTTTCCCCTTTTATGCACTTTTTACATTGTTGAATGAGATAAGGATTGTTACTACTCACTCATCAATGTTATTTTACCATTCTATTTCTACTTTTACACTTCACTATTTTATTACCATCATTTTTGACATGCATCCTTGGTTTTACTTGGTGAGTTTGCCTTTCCTACTTAAGGTTTACTTGTTTGAGTTTTTTGATCTTTAGTAGCATTGGATTTTTGATTACCTAATTTACTCTTATTTTTGACTTGGTAATCTGGTATAACATAGCACTTGTCACCTCATCTTGCCAAATTCCCAAGTACATCCCATCCTCATAGCACTAGTTATCTTATCTTTCCTGCATTTGTTTGTTTTTACTTTTTAGTTTTGTATTCTTCATTTTATTGAAAGTAATTTATATGCCCTACATAATAAAAACTAACAACATAATAGATAACTATCCAATGATGAAGGTAACTCAAGGTATGCATCACATTTACTTTTTCAGTTATTTTCCTTTTTAGTTATTTTATGCTTTAAAATACTATAACTCTTTTTAGCATCAATGTTATGTGTTCTTATGTTCTTTATCAAAACACCATGCCCTATTTCACCTTAGTGATACATGATGAGTTTCAAGTGGAGCATATGTATGCACATAATATCTTCAAATTTTATCAAATAATGGCACTTTACATCTTGTAGAAACTAATTGAGACTCAATATCTAAGTGCATTCCCTAAGGGATGCACCGAGAAAGGGGTGGGAAGACCATTAGTGCTTTATAGGATTGTTTTCCCTTGTTTCCACATATTACTAATCCAATCAGCTCCTAAAAACCATTCCCTAAGATATTATTCCTCTTTTTCACACTCCTCTAGTCTTTTCCCACTTTCCATCCCTCTTTTCCTCACCTTAAGTCCCTTTTGTTAGTCGATTGTGCTAGGTTGACTAGGTTAACCCTATATAATTTTGATATATTTTCACTTAAGAATTAGGTTAGCCTTTGACTAACCTAGCTCTAGACATAGTGAATAATTGTCCAAAATTATGCTAGGTCAACTAGGTCAATCTTGTGGGCTATGATTTTCAGAAGGGTTAAATCCACCTATAAATACAAGATCATTTCATCATTATTTCAATATGAAATCAAGATTTATTATTTACTCACATTTTTTTACAATCTGATCTTTCACCATTCTACTTGAGGAGTCTTAGTTTAGGGTTTCTACTTGGATAATCTAGTCTTGTGGATAAGTCTTAGATGTTTTGTCTTTTTTTAATGATCCTTACAAACCAAAACAACCTTTTGTGAATCCCCATTGGCCAAGGGAGAGATTGAGTCTTGATGAGTTCACATTCAAGTAATTATTCTCTAACTTTGATCTTTTTTTAGTAGATAGAAGTAGCATAAGTATTGGATTTGAATAATATTACTCTTCATATTTCATGTATTATGGTCTTACTCATATATAACTTAATTGAGATTCTCCTATACATGTTTTTATTTACTAACCTCTTATGTTGTGCCACAATCTTTGGTGAGCACTAGATTATATTTGATTTACTCGTTATTAGTATAAGTGAAATATCAAAACTCATGACCCCTTTAGGGTTATTACATGATTGTGTTAGATTGGAGGCTTTGAAATCCTCCTGAGCATGGTGTATTATGATAAGAGATATCCTAATCAGGTCCATCAGATCCCCATATTGGTCATGCTCCCACTTAACAGATGTATCCCCAATCATAAATATATGGTATGATCTATCTTCTTTGAGTTAGGATTAATTTATAAACATGATGAATTTTTTATTACATACACCTAACTCCCTAATAATCCATTAAAACCAATCACCTTCACTCATTCATGAAAAAAATAAACTTTCAAATCCCATAGTATGTGGTTGCATCTCAACCTATCATGACCACTTCTATTGGTTATTCCCTTTCATAACAATTTTCCACTCCACACCCCACCTATCAACATTTACAATAAAATGTCTTAGGGGGTATGCCTCAATACAATACCCAACCTAACCCCATGAACATCCTTATGATTAGGATGGTGAACCTAGAGGCTTCTACATTTGGTTAAAAGAATATGTTCATATACAAGAAAATTTACAATGAAACTATCAATCCTACCATCCTAATTAGGCCATATCCCTCACATTGGGAACTTCCTAAATCTATGAAATTTCAAAACAAGGAAGATCCTCAACAACACATTAGGGCATTAAACATGCTTGTTACCTTATAGTTTGTGATGATTCTCTCCTTATAAGGACATTTCCCATGTCATCAGCTAGACCACTCTTATATTGGTACAACTCTATCCCTCCATATTCCTTATTTTATTTTGGGCAATTATCTCAAATATTCTTATAACACTTCTCCATTAATATCACAAGGAAAGTAACCATAACCAACCTGTACACCATTAGGTAATGTGATGATGAGTTTATTACCAACTTTGTAGCTAGTTGGTGATGCCTTATAAATCAACTAACCTTCTCCCTTCCTCACCCTGAATTAATAGAGTTATTTTCAATATTGTGCACTAAGCATACCTCATTAACACTATAAGTATAATCATTTAAATTTTTTCACAAAGCCTTTACCATGGCTAGTAAACTAGAAGTTTGAGCCTTAGAGGAAGGAAAAGTTAAGTTACATAATAATAACTTCAAACATGACCCCTCTAAAGGGACCAACATTTCTAAAACTAAAGGTACAATAAATGCTTTTATCTTGAAATTGGCACCTCCACAAACAATGAACTAATCCAAACCTTCTACCTCCCAAACATAACCACAAAAACCCTTAACATATTCCTCAATAATACACACCCTTATGGGAGTCCTATGTTTTCATTCTAGATAAACTCCTAAAATCTTCAATTATCGATCTTCCTTTGGTTAGACCCATTGATGATTCTAACCCTAAACATAAATAGTACAATGAAATTGATTTTTGCACTTATCATTATGTACCTAGCCATGGGGTCAATAAATTTTGGTATTTTAGAGGTTTGGTTCATAACCTTATTGCTATGACCTTAACCTCTGGTGTGTCTAGGGATATGTGTGCCTAACTTGTGGCTTACATACCTCTTTTATATTTTGGTTGCATTTCTCTATGTTCTTAGTTAGGTCATCCTATAGAATAACCATGGCTAACTAGACTATATATAGAAGGTAGTGGTTAGTCTTTGATCATCATGTTAAGTATTATGCTCTTAGTGAATTATTATGTAGTCACCCCCTTGAAATAGCTTTACTATATTATCTAGTATTATGCTCTAATATTAACTATTACTATGTGATCTCTTATAGTTCCTTATTTTTTGCAAACATATAAGTAATTTCATTATGAGTAGTATCAGAGCTTTGATTTGGGCAAGTTTCCTATGGTGTTGTTTTTTTGGATCTAGTGAGGCATGACTTCTAAGAGAGAAAGGAGAAAAAAAACATGACTTGTAATCTGAGAAGAATTAATTTTTTCTGTTAGTGTAATTTGTTTGAAATGTTTTTTTTTTTAAATAATTAAAAAAAAATCTAGGAAAAAAATTTTGCTTTGCACAATTACAGTCATTGGATTCATCTCGATGAGAGGATCACAATGATATATTTTGTAAGTACACTTTTTTGGTGCCAAATGTTTTTACCCTACTACATAAAGGTAGTCATTAAATTCATCTTGGCGAGGTGATCACAATAGTACCATCTCTTGGTACACTTTTTTGGGGGAAAAACCCCTCCTAGGCTTTGTATATGGTAGGTCATTTTACATGAGGAAGAAAAGGGGGAAATAAACTCCTAAGACACCTTTTACTAGTGACATGAAATTTGAAACTTCAGATCCATTGATTTCTCAACTTTAGGCTAACATAAGGGCTTGGTAAAGCATGATGACTTTGTTTTAATTTAAAGTAATGTTTTAGGGATGTGCAAAGAGATTAATGGGGTTCACACTCAATTGAATTATATCGCTACTCAATTTTATACCCTTTCATCTTAGTTACATTCAAATAACCCTCCACTTCATCATTTGGGTCCTCTTCCTCTCAACACTAACAACTCCAATTCTGGTGTGAAACCTATGTTGCCAAAAGTGGACATGTATAAGTTTGATGGTATGGATCCTCTCACTTAGATTACCCAAATGGATAATTTATTTGATCTACATCAAACTCCTAGTTCTTAAAAGGTGAAAGTGGCATCTCTATATCTGGAACTTGAGTAGTTCATTTGGTATCACTGGGTGTATGCTCAAAATAAAAAAGGGTGCTCTTATTACATGGTCTATTTTCACTGATGAGTTTTTGGCTCATTATCATAATAACGTCTCTTAGAACTACTTCAACCAGTTAGCCAAACTGTAGTAAACAAGATTTGTGAAGGATTATATTCACCAATTTCAAAATCTATCTTTATGGGTGGAAGACATCACTAAGGAAAATTTGATTGATCTATTTTTGGGTGGACTCAAAGATAACATCCAATTGGAGGTTTGAATGTTTAACCTAACATCTATATTAGAAGCAATTCCATGGGCATGCATGTTAAATGAAAAAGAGATGGTTAAATAGAAACCATTCACTATTGGTCATGATCACACCTTTCTAGCACCATCATATCCTCAACCCACCAGATTGACACCTTGATAAATTGAGGATAAGTGAGCCAAAGGGTTGTGTTATGGTTACAATAAAAAATGGAGAAAAGACCATCATTGTGCTGAAAAGAAGTTATTTTACATCAAAGGTGCCAATGAGGATGATGATGATGAGGAGGTAATTGGCAAGGATGAAGAAGGTCTTGAGGAGGAATCTAAATACTCTTAGCCTATTATTTCTTATCATGCTCTTTCAAGTATTAGTACTCCCCAAAATCTTAAGGTGGTGGGTTTTCTAAAGAAATATAAGGTCATGATATTGATTGATTCTAGGAGTACACACAACTTCATCTATAGTAAGTTGGCTACTCGCTTGAACTATTTCATTCATCCCACTCTAGAATTTTAGGTCATGATTGTAGATGGTGGTATTGTTAACTACTCAAGAAAATGCCATTGTATTAAGCTGGCCATGGGAGACTTGTTGGATTATCCTATGTTTTCTATTCCCATGGGGGGAGATGACATTATTTTGGGAGTATAGTGACTCACCACTTTAGGCACTACTGAGATGAATTTCCAAGAATTATTCGTGCACTTTCATTCTGAGGGAAGGACATTTGATCTAAGGGGATTAAGGGATAAATCTACATAATTAGTTAGCTACTATCAAATGATAAAGATTATTTGAAAGGGTGTTGAAGGATTTTTAGCTCACTTATTTTCCATAAAAGTTTATCCAACTCAGCCATCTACACCTCATGATTTACAACAAGTGATTGATGCCTATTTGATTATTTTTAGTGACATGCCAAAAGGACTTCCACCTAGCCACATACATGATCATGATATAAAAATTATTCTTGGTGGTACACCACCTAACATTAGTCCATACAAGTATCCCTATGCCTAGAAAAGTGAAATTTAAAATATAGTACAAGAGATGTTAGATGTAGGAATCATTCACCATAGCCAAAGTGAATATTCTTCACTAGTTGTCATGGTGAGAAAGAAAGATGACACTTGGAGGATGTGCCCTGACTATAGAGAACTCAACAAGTACACTATCAAATATAAGTTTCCTCTTCCTATCATTAATGATTTTCTAGATAAATTAAATGGTTCTCTTTATTTTACCAAGTTATATTTGCATTTTGGGTATCATCAAATCTAGATCCATGATGAAGACATACCCAAAACTAATTTTAGGACTCATGTGGGCCATTATGAGTTTTTTCTTATGCCTTTTGGGCTAATAAATGCACCATCCACCTTACAAAGTTTGATGAATACTATTTTTAGACCATTTTTGAGGAAATTTGTTCTAGTATTTTTTGATGATATCCTCATTTATAGTAAAAATTTGGAAGACCATTTATACCATGTGAAACAAGGACTTTCAATTCTGAAACAACATTAGTTGTATGCCAAACCTTCCAATTGTAATTTTAGAGCTTTTGAGTTTGAGTATTTGGCTCATTTGGTTTCACATGCAAGAGTGAAACTGGATCCTAAAAAAATTCAAGCAATGATGAACTGGTTGATTCCTAAGACACTCAAGTAGCTAAGGGGATTTTTGGGGATAAATAGTTACTATCATAGGTTTGTCAAAAATTATGGTAATATTGTAGCCCCACTCACCTCTTTGTTGAATACTCCATTTAATGGACTGATAAAACTACCAAAGCATTTGAATAATTGAAATTGGCTATGTGTACCACTCCAATGTTGGCCACTCCTAATTTTTCCAGGACTTTTATGGTTGAATGTGATGCATTTGGGTATGGTATGGCTGTTGTACTCATGAAATAAGGCAAACCACTTGCATTTGAAAGTTGTCAACTGAAGGGTAAAAATAAACACAAGCCCATTATGAGAAGGAAATGATGGCCATTTTACATGTAGTCAAACAATGGAGGCCTTATTTGATGGGTCATCACTTTCAGGTAAACACTGATCATGATAGTCTCAAATATTTTTTGGAACAAAGGTTGTCATCTGAAGAATTAAAAAAATGGGTAACTAAGATGTTAGGCTATGATTTTGAAATAATTTACTAGAAAGGCAAAGACAATGTAGTGGGAGATGCACTATCCAAGAAGGATGAATCAGGTAAGGCATTTCTATGTGATATGACCATTCTATAGGTAGATTGGCTAGAGGAAGCACAATCAGAATGGGATAATGATAGTGCTACCCATGATTTGATTTAGAATCTTTAGCAAGGTTTGGGTGGATTTTAAAAATTCACATGGAAGGGTGATGTATTATGGTATAAATATAGATTATACCTATGTAATAATTCTCTTATTAAACAAAAAATCCTTCAAGAACTTATGCAACTCCAATTGGGGTTCATTTAGGATTTTTTAAAACCTTTCATAAAATTAAGAAAGATTTTTTTAGGAAGGACTAAAGGGGGATGTCCAAAAATATGTGGGTGAATGTATGATCTATCAATAAAATAAAAGAGAAACCATCAAAACCCTAGGTCTTTTGTATCCTTTATCCATCCCTAGCCAACATTGGGAAGAGGTGTCTATGGATTTCATTACAGGGTTACCAAGATTTGATGGTCAAAATGTTATCATGGTTGTGGTATATCATCTCAATAAGTATGCTCATTTTTTTTCTTTATCATAACCATTTGTTCTTAGTACAGTAGCTTCTACTTTTCTTAATATAGTTTATAAATTGCATGGTACCCCTAAGATCATTTTCAGTGATAGAGATACCATTTTCACTATTAATTTTTAGACTGAGTTATTTACATGTTTGGGAACCTAATTGGCTCATAGTTCATCCTATCATCCTTAATCAGATGTATAGACTAAGATAGTCAACAAATGTCTAGAAGGATATCTTTTTTATTTTATTTTTCATTAGTAGGATAAATCGATTCATTGGTTACCACTTGTTGAATGGTGGTATAATACTTTTCTTCATAGTTATTCTAAAATGTCTCCTTTTTTATCACTATATGGATACCAACCTCCATCCACCACTTTAACCTTGAAGGTCCATCCTAAGTTTCATGTAGTTGAATAACATATACATCATCAACTGGAAGTCCTTGCAAGTTTTCATGAAAATTTAGCGATGGCCCAAAATCACATGAAGCAATAGGTAGATCAACACAAGAGTGAGAGGCATTTTGGCATTGGTGATTGGGTCTTTGTTCACTTGCATCCATATAATTATATGTCCTTGAAGAAATAAAAAAGGATAACAAGATGTCCTCTAAGTATTATTGGCCTTATCAGATCTTGGAAAATATTGGTAGTGTGGCCTATAAGTTAGAGTTTCCTTCCTCCAATTACATACATCTAGTATTTCATGTATCATGCTTGAAGAAAGTCATTAGACATAGATTTGATACTCAAATTGAGTTACCAAAATTGGATGAGGAAAGAAGAGTTATTCTTGATCCTGAGGTGATCCTTCAAATATGCACTAAGTAATTATAATCTAGAGTGATTAAAGAGTACTTGATCAAATAGAAGAATATACCTTGTGAAGATGCCACTTGGGAGGATGAATCCTTTGTGTAGAAACATCCATATTTTGATAGAAATAGATACTAAGAGGGGGGTTGGATCAGTAGTTAATAATGCAAATTCAATTTTATAAACTCATTCATCATAGAAAAACATGACCATGAAAGCTTATACATCTAAATCATGAACAAGAGAAAACTTTAAATGAGCACATCATTTAGATGGGAAACCCTCTAGGGGAAAAAACCCACTCTCAAGCCTAAAAAATAATGGAATATACTTCTATAATTATAATACAAACATGATATTTTATACCATCTCCAATTGATCAAGGAGCATCCACCCCTCAATTTAGTCCAACTCCAACTAGACCTTTAGCTAGCTCCAACTAGCAAAGAGGATACAACACCCTAGGTGATAAATAAACCAATAAACCACATATAATATGATTTAAACCACTAATATAATGTATTTTACACTTGATGATGACATTTTATTATTCTAACACCTGAAAAACTACTTTTCTTCTCAAGGCAAGTACACCTACCTCATTCACTCAACCAAGTCAACCTTTAGACTGTTAGGTATAATGACTTGTTAACTCATGATCATGATTATTTAAACATGAATTATCCTCTTCACCCTCTTATGGTCCTCAATGACTTATCTCTACTCCTTAACTGGGCTCCTTCCTTTGCTTTTATCCACACACACATAAATAGGCCAAATACACCTAGTATATATACTGCTCTTTCATCTAACCCCTCTGGGTCAGCCAAGATGCTTCACTTACATGTATACAACTCAAAATATTTTCTTACACACATTAAATATGATAACCAAACATTCCATAGGTCTTCCATTTCCCTTAAGACCCAAAAATCAATTAGGCCTAATAGAAACCTAAAGGAATTAGGCCTACAAACTAACATGATACTCCTTGGTCTCTTTGGTCCACCTTAAACCTTCACCAATAGATAAAACACATAAAAAATACATAAAATATATCATTTATCACTCACACATGGGTCTACAACATCTACAACTCTAAACCACTACTCCATCCAAGCCATTCTCTCTCTCGCTCCAAGTCTTGCAAATACCCAAAAAATACTAGAAAGAAGAGCTAAGGAATACTATTGATTTTTTAAAAAAACATATAAATAAATCACATGGATATATCCTCCATGAAAAAAAATACTTAAAAATCCATTTTTGACCTTCACATAGCTCACACAGGGCCAAACCAACTCAACCAAACTAATTACTCAAACTTGTCATGCACACCAGAAACTCAATCAAATATATTTAACTCATCCAAAAAAAATAGAGATAAATTATAAATAAAAAATAAATTTAATGAAGATATGACACTAATATAATATCAGCAATCTCTCACTCACCTCAAAATCTACTCAAAATAACTCAAACTAGCCTCTCCAAATAGACCACTCCAAACTGCCTACAAGCTCCAAAAACTAGTCATGATGAACATGACATCTAAAACTTGTGTAAAAACTTTATTTATATTTAAATTCATTCATTTTAACCTCCCAAAAACTTATAAAATTTCCAATGAACAAATATATATATGTGTCTAATGTCATATATGAAACATATAGATCATTTTATGAGACATACTTTTGTACTGTCCTCATTACTCAAATAAGTCATCTTAAAGGAAACTTATTGCCTATGTATGGTCATCAACATCACATAAAAATAAAGGTAACATAAGTAATAGGTATTAAACAAAGACCCCAAACCATTTGATTCATCCCTACTCACCTACACACCATCTCTAAATGGATTGTCACTCATACTAACTTTTTGTCACTATTTTCACTGTCTGACAGATTAGTGATAGGGAAACCTTATTGACTTAGATAATTGACATATAGAACATAACTTGAACAACTGACTCCACATACCTCAATAAAAATTCTTGATCTTGAATCTCTAATGACTCTCATGCATTGAATCAATCAACCCTATCTGTAGTACTAAAATCTTTAGAAACAAGCATATTTATATACCTTCTACTCATTTCCCTGACATACCACTAACACCTAGATATTCCTAGATGAGTCTTATATACCTTAAAATAGTCAAACTTGGTTAACCAATCCATTCTAGGTTCTTTCTAGCAAGTTATTTCTAATCACTCCATTATGAGGGTTTATAAAGGGTTTTGACCAATTTACATTCTTAATGAATGTTCATAAAGACCTATCCATTAATCCAATGAAAAATACTTGAAAAACCCGATTATTTTTATGTACCACCTCTCTAAAAATGCTTGGGGCCCCATGCAAAGTCTACATGAACTAGTGAACGTTGAAACTTTCCTCTTGAGCTCAAAATGCACCATTCGATCCACCTCTAAAATGCATGAACACTTTTCTTGAATTTATATCTCCTTATCTAACCTAAAATATCATAAAAATTCTTTAAAAAATGTTCCTGGCTATCTTCCATGAAAAAATAAGCTTCATCAACTTGCAAACACTCTTTGACCCTTCACAAGGCCTCACAAGCCCACCTAGGCCAACTAAGCCAATGACCAAATTATCTTTTAGACCACTATCCACCTCATTCAAACCATATATTTGACTTCTCATCATCCTATAAATTTCCAACATGCATATTCCAAGAAGACTAAGCTCCTTATCATGATATAGCTCTCAAAGTACTCAAAACCCCATATGCAACCATACATAGTCAAGCCCACAAGGCATAAGATGACTTGCACTCCATACATATTCAAGCCCAAAAGGCATAATAAGGATTAAAATTTCTCTCTCAACCACATGTACATACCATTTACTCTCTCTCCATTCTCCATGATAACCAACTACTCCCATAAGCTCTCACTAGTAACCAAGACTGAACTGAGCACTCTCGTATCACTTTATCATCACCAATGTCAATTGAAATCAATGAAAACACATCACTTCCACCAATATCCAAAAAATATACCCCTTTTTCATTTATGAAAACACTCCTTTTATCTCTCCCCCTTTTCCAAAATGACAAAGTGGACTCCTCTATCAAGCAGGCTCTTCTATCTTTAATCAAGTAATTTAAGAAGTTAAACCAATAACACAACCAAGAGCATATACCTTTCTCTCTCATCTCTTAAAAATAAAAGAATACCAACTATCAACATAATATCACAAATAAACCACAGTGATCCCATTTAGACCAAGCTCCCTTCAAGAACCAACTCAGGTCATAGCTCTAAAAGACCTATAAGATCCTTGGACCTAACTACTTAGGAAAACACCCTCAAACCACTACCACTTGAAAAACAAATAAATCAGCTCCCCCTTTGATAACCACTAAACTCAAACCTATAATTATCCAAGAGACCTAGACAACATTGAATCACACTCCCTTCCTTCAAAATGTCTGATCAGCCAACTAAATCTTCTCAAGGAAAATTCACTAGCTAGAACTTAGTCCTTCTCCTAAGCTACCTAGATCCTTGAACCTATCACCAATTTCATAGTAACATATCTCCCCCTAGGACCCTAATACACTTTTAATGCTCTTCCTTAGTCTATACAATCCATGTAAACCTGTAGGACCTCCAAGAATAACTACCATGACTTCAAATAACAATATGAACACCATAACACTATGCAAGCTCTCATACCTATGCACTCAAGGCACTCTATAGAACACCAAGGGAACTCCAAGTATATAAAAACACATTAATCATGCTTATAATATACAAACATGATCAACTATAACCAAACATTCCATCCTTCTTTTGAAAATTTTCTCAAAAATCTTCTTTCGCTAGGTCAACTTAGACCTCTTGTAACCCTATCTAGCCACTACAGACCTCACATCTCTTTTCCATAATCACTTCAAGCCATGAAAATTCATATTTTCATATAAATATCATGCCCCCTTAGGCATGCCAAGAATGAGACTCCAACTCTAATTATTCTCTATACTGCCTTCACAAGCCTATTAGCCAATTAGGCCTCCTAGAGCACCAAAACTTAAATAATTTTAAATATACTCACCTTAAAAATAATATAAAGTATTATTTATCCACCCATTTTTTCCTTTTAACTAATAAATATCTTCCAGCCTCCAACTCCAAAGCTTGACCACTTTTCTAAACATGCCCAAAACACTAGGCCTTTAAAGCAACAATTGGTCAATAGTCAACCTACGATCAATGCCATGACTTGAAACTGTTTCCACACCTATATGTTACCTATCCATAATTTTGGACCTAATTTTAATCTCCCATTCCATGGGTAACCATGACTTCCTTTACACCTCTAAACACATGCACTTGAAAAGAGAATCATGTGACCACTCAAAACCTTCCACCTGGCATAAAAACATTCAACCACATATGAAACCACTTGAAACATAACCCATTGAGATTTACATACCTTTTTGAGCATAAAAAACTTCATGATACATTTTCATTCTTCAAATGACCTTTAAAATCAAGCATTCTATGCATATAGGCAAGAACCTATAGTAGTCACTTTGACCAAATGGTAAAACACATACCTAAGCACCTCATGGACATCATCAAACCTCCTATTATGATTTTACATGTCAAACCCAACTTGAATAATCTATTTCCAATATTCTATCCATAATAAATCACCATAAGAACACCTTGGGCATCTTCTAGGTAGTCATCACTGCCAAAATTGGTCAACTCTAACTTTTGACCATAAAACTAACGTCTGACCTCATCAAGGACTTAGACCACATGGGAATGACTCATGACCTAATACAAAAATATTCATCCATATCCTTCAGACACCACAAGCCATTATGTCTAATAATTCTTCAAAGCACTTTATGAAACACATAGTCATATATTTCCTTGTATACTTCTACTATTTATTAGTCATCTGATAAGAAATATTTACTTCAAAACACTCTTAAAAAAATACCAAAATGAGTGTACTCAAGCTACATGATCCTAAGGTTATATTCAACCATTTAGACCACTGAAACTTCTTGAAGACTCTTTATATATACTTAAATAATCAACTTCAACAAGCATTGTTTGGCTTTGATAGGAAACTCAGAACTTGTCATTTACAAAACATTGAGATCTTCTTAAAACTTCATGAAAACCAATTATCATCTTGAAGAACATTTGTCTTGAAATCCAATCCTCAAATCAATATCTTTCACCTCTTGAGCTAGCTCTTCAAATTTGATATCAAAGGATCAATCTCACCCTTATAGTTAAGACTCAGAACTTATGGTATCTTCAGATATGTAACAAAGACAAAACAACATTATTAAAATCATTCAATGATCCTTAGATCATTCTCCCTTTTTTAAACATCTCATCTATAAGGTACACACTCAAAGGTAATTTTTTAAACAAAATTCTTCAACTTTTGTAGTAAGCATACACATAATTCTGATAAGAAACTCAGAATAACATAAAACCTTCAAGATCACAATCAATCTCTTTCAAGCTCACAAACAATCTTGTGAAGATATAATAATAAGAAACATATTTAGAACTTATATGACCCTATTATAATATAGGCTTATTTTAACCTCTTGAGGCATCACACATGATTTCCAAGCACTCTTGTAAACCTACAAATCTATTTGATAATCTCAAAGCTTATATGCTTAATCACCATATAGATAAGAATGTATATTCAAACCTTTATAACTCATGATGTCTAAAACAAACCTCAAATAGGTCTCATCAAAATGCTCATGCTTCTTTAGCTTGATGATCAACTCATCCTTCACTTGCAGACCTCTACCTACTTGCTTCACCAAGATGCCTTTACATACCTTTCTTCTACCACCTTCAATAAGATCTATAATTCAATTCAGGTTTGATCTTGGATTTGGCTTCAATATAATTCTTCTCCATTAAAATATGCCTTCTTTGAAAAACCTTCATGCTTAAATACCCATATATGATATAAAACAACTAACCTTGGCTTGAGTGAAGAAAAATCCCTACCTTAACATATTTATCCATCTTAGAGTAACCTTCAAAGTTCATCAACCCTTGAATTCACAATTCAAAAAGCATGAAGAAATATGACAACAACCAGGCTACTCACAAGATCACCTTCCAAGCTGATTAATCCATAATAAGGACCTACTCTGATACCAATTGATGGAAATAGCTAATAATATGGGAGATGAACCAATATTTAACAATGCACATTCAACTCCATAAACTCATTCATCATACAACAACAAGAACATGAAAGCTTATACATCCAAAGCGCGAACAACATCAAACATCATATGAACACATCATTTATGTGGGAAACCCTATAGGGGGACAAAAACCACTTTCAAGCCTAAAAACCAATGGACTATATTACTATAAGGATAATACAAACATGAGACTTTAGACCAGCTCCAATTGATCAAGGAGCATCCACCCCTCAATTTAGTCCAGCTCTAATTAGACCTTTAGCTAACTCCAAGTAGCAATGAGGCTACAACCCCCTAGGTGATTAAGCACCCACTCAACCACCTCTACTATGATTTAAACTATTATTCTGATGTCTTATACACATGATGATAACCTTATTTTATTCTAACACCTGCAAAACTGCTTCTCTTCTCAAGGTAGGTAAACCTACCTCATTCACTCAACCAAGTCACCCTTTAGACTGTTAGGTTTAATGAATTGTTTACTCATGAAAATGATTAGTCAAACATGACTAATAATATTCAACCTCTTATGGTCCTCAATGACTCATCTCTACTCCTTGACTGAGCTACTTCCTTCACTTTTGTCCACACACACTCACATCCACAAATAGGCCAAATAGACCTAGTATATATACCATTCTTTCATCTAACCCATCTTGGTCAAAAAATATGCTTCACTTACATGGATCACAATAAAAATAGTTTATTACACATGTTACATATGAGAACCAAATATTACATAGGTCTTCCATTTCCCTTAAGACCCAAAAATCAATTAGGCCTAATAAAAACCTAAAGGAATTAGGCCTATAAACCAACATGGTAATCCTTGGACTCTTTGGTCCAATTTTAGCCCTCAAAAATATATTAAACACATCAAACCTACCTAAAATAGATCAATTATCACTCCCACATGGGTCTAAAACATCTGGAACTCTAAACCACTACTCCATGCAAGCCATTCTCTCTCTCATTCCAAGTCTTGCAAACACCCAAAAAATACTACCAAGAAGAACTAAGGCATAAATTTGATTTTCTCAAACAATAACATAAAAAAATAACATATAAAGGTCCTCCATGACATAAAAAACACCTCCAAATCCATTTTTCACCTTTACATAGCTCACATAGGTCCAAACCAACTCAACCAAATTGATTACTCAATCTGGCCATGCACACCAGAAACTTAGTCAAAGATATTTGAATGATAAAACCTAAATAGAGACAAAGTATAAAGACAAAATAAATTTAATGAAGATATTACACTCATATAATATCACCAAGTTCTCACTCACCTCAAACTCTACATAGAATAACTCAAACTAGCCTCTCTAAATATGCCACTCTAGACTGCCTACAAGCTCCAAATACCAGTCATGATCAACATGACATATAATACTTATGCATACACTTTATTGATCTTCTAATTCATTCATTTTATCCTTTAAAAACCTTATAACATTTCCAATCACAAACATATATAGGTATAATTTCATATATGAAACATATAGATCATTCTATGAGACATACTTCTTTATTGTCTTCATTACTCAGACAAGTCATCTTGAAGTAACCTTCTTGCCTATGTATTGTAATCAACATCACATACCAATAAATGTAACATAATTCATGTCTTAAAAAAATACCCCAAACCATTGGATTCATCCCTACTCACGTACACACCATCCCTAAATGGATTCTCACTCATACTGGCTTTTTGTCACTATTTTCACTATTTCATAGATTAGAAATAGGAAAAATTTATTGACTCAGATAATTGAAATATATCACATAAATTGACAAACTAACTTCATAGACCTTAATAAAAATTCTTGACCTTCAAGCTCTAATGACTCTCATGTGTTGACTCAGTCAACCCTGCTTGTATTACTAAAATATTTAGAAACAATCATATTTATGTACCTTCTACTCACTTCCCTAACATACCACCTGGAGATGACTAGAGGAGTCCTCTATACCTTCCAATATTCAAATTTGGTCAACCAAGCCATTATAGGCTCTTTCTAGCAAGTTCTTTCTAATCATTCCATTCTGAGGGTTTACAGAGGGTTTTGACCAATTTACATTCTTAACAAATGTTTATAAAGCTTTATCCCTTAATCTAATGAGAAATATTTATAAAACCTTCTTAGGTCCATGTGACACCTCTCCCAAAAGGCTTAGGTCCCCATGCAAAGTCTTCATGAATTAGTGAACATTGAAACTTTCCAATCGAGCTTAAAATGCACCATTTGAGCCACCTCTAAAATACATGAAGACTTTTCTTGACTTTATATCTCCTTCTCTAACCTCAAATCTCATAAACATGCTTCAAAAAACTTGCTTTACCACATTCCATGAAAAAATAAGCTTCATCAACCTGAAAACACTCTTTGACCCTTCACAAGGCCTCACAAGCCCACCTAGCTAATGACCAAACTGTCTTGCAGACTACTAGCCACCTCTTACAAACCACCTATATAAATTATTAGAATCCTATACATTTTCAACATGCATATGCCAAGCATACTAAGCTCCTTATCATGATATATCTCTCAAAGTATTCAAAAACCCATAGGTAACCACACATGGTCAAGCCCACAAGTCATAAGATGACTTGTACTCCACTTGAAGACCACCAAGAAGGACTCCAATTGCTCTCTCAACCACATGTACATACCATGTACTCTCTCTCCATGCTCCATGACAACCATCTACTCCCACAAGCTCTCACTAGCAACCAAGACTAAACTGAGCACTCTCATATCACTTTGTCATCACCAATGCCACTTGACATCAATGACAACACATCACTACCACCAATCTCCCAACATATTTGACTCAAAATTGAGGACAATGTTGTTTTTAAGTGGATGGGAATGTTATGCCCTTAACCTTTGGTGTGTTTAGGGATATGTGAGGCTAACTTGTGGCTTACATATCTCTTTTATATTCTTGTTACATTTCTCTATGTTCTTATTTAGGTTGGCCTATAGAATAACCATGGTTAAGTAGACTATATATAAGAGGTAGTGTTTAGTATTTGATCATTATGTTAAGTATTCTAATCTTAATGCATTATTGTGGAGGTTTCCCCCTTGAAGTGGCTTTTCTATATTATCCAATATTCTACTCTATTTCAATTATTGTTTTGTGATCTATTATATTTTCTTATTTTGTGTGATATATATTCATTTTATGTGAACATCTAAGTAATTACGTTACACTTATCTACCAAGGGTAGTTACAAATGGATAATCTTAATGCTCCTCCCAATAAATCCATTGATATCATTAGGTAACCATTCTCCAACCATCCTTCTACATCTAATTTTATACAAGCAAATGCAATAAGCACCTAAGATCATGAAACCCATGTAATACACATAATCCATGATCAAATTTTACCTAAAAAATTTTATAATGATTTTCTTTTAAAATAACAAGGATCCCATATCTCCTTATAGGAGATATTTTCAAACCATCTAAACTTGTTGGTTTTGTTCCTAATATCCATTCAAGTATTCTTAATCTTATTATTTGGGATCCTCCTGAAGAAATGCTACCTAAGCTTGTTCAAGGAAACTAATCAAAAATAAAGGATGAAAAATATATCAAGGGGGACACTTGTTTAGATATCCCAAAAAAAACACACGTTACTCCTGTAGTCACTAAAAAACCTTTACATAGCATGATTACTCCCTCTAGCTCACTCCTTCCTGAGATGTATGCTATATTACATTGACTAGCTCCAAAACCAGCTTGCCTTACAGCTCAATCCAAGCCAAATCCTGTAAAAGGGGAAATGTTTTAGCAAGTGGATACAAATGACTAGGGGAACCAAGAGATAAATCCTTAAAACATCCACCGATAAGAATTGATGTCCCTAAATAGGATGTCCCTACTTCTTTCGACCTAGCTCAAAAAGGGAAAATGGTTATGCCACCACCTCAAACTAAAACATTCATATTAGGACTATATCCTTCCATGAGTCCAAAATCCACCATTAAGTAATCCTCCTTTTAAAAACCTACACCAGTACAAAATTATATTCCCATAATAATAATGCCAATACATAATCCTTTAAATCCTTATTACCCTTAGATTCTTGGCATAAGGTCTTATTCCAAACATAAAATACCCTCTATTGGAAACATTCAAACAATCAATGTAAGAAATCAAGACACCAAAGTGAACGTATACCCCATGGAAATTCCTTAAAAAGTGAAAAAACCTAACCAAGATCCATTATGAGGGTATTATTCCATGATTCTTGATCAACTCCTTTGAACCTCCCTTATCACACTACCACCTATAAATCTTATTAACCTCCATTGTCAAAAACTAGCATGATATCAAGAAAATAAGAAATGTATTTAACATCCAATAATAGGGCATGATATCAAAATATTTAATGATCTCAAAGCTATAATCCAAGATTTGTTAGCAAAGGGTGATATTTTATGGAAACATTTTGGTCCTGATTATCCTCATAATCAATCTACTAGAGTCGTAACCACCCTATGAACTAGTACATTATTGAGAGGGTAAAAATGAACTTAAAAAAAGGAAGAGAGAACCTCCAATGAAACTTAGTATCAACCTCTCTTATACCCTCTAGACTCAGATGATTATGGAAACACAATAAACTAACCATTGTTTCAAACATATGCAATATGCATAGTTACTCAATCCAAAACATAGGGTCATAAAACCCAAAATCCCAACAAATTCAAGGTGTCTATTATAAAAGCTCCTACTTCTACTACAAATAATCTTACATTGCCTATCCCAAAACCCAAAGTTTCTATTCTAGGAAAACCACATAATAATAATCCATTATATTTGATATAAATATTGGTTCTAGAAATAAATCCACCAACTTCTTGTCCAAATGTATTTATATGAACATATCCAAACTTATACATAATATTTTGAAGCTATAATATAGTCCTTATAGGTCACCCATGTATAATCAAATGAACCTCAACCTCTATCAACCTTCATTGGATCTTTAAATAAGTTGTCATCTATCACATTTCATGATTTCAAAATATCCCCATTATAACTTGAAGACCATGACCCACCATTATTTATCACTACCCAAGTTAATCAAACATGGATCAAAAGAGTTATGATTGATAATGAAACAAGTATAAATATTCACACAATTTTAGGCAACTTCAATTTTTAAAAACCATTGTGGCTTAATATCCAACTGTCCTATGAGCTTTTAATGATATTATTTCCCCCATATTAGGTACAGTTGTCTTCCTTATCTAGGTAGGTATACATACTCTCCCAGAGCTATTTTACATGATAGAGGGAGAATTTTAGTATAACATATTACCAGGACACCCTTGGATACACGTTATGCATAATGTCCCCTCTACTTTACATCAATGCCTTAAATATGAACATGAAGATAATATCCATGTCATCCCAATAGATCCACATCCGCTCAAGATGTGCAACTTAACTTATTAGCTTAATAATGTCTTGATCCCCATAAATAACTCAATCTCATTATTTTGAGGGGAAACATCAGCTAGTTATATAATACCCTCATCTTATATCCATGATAAAAATTCCCTTTACTCGTCATTCCAACAACTCTCTTTAAGGGAGTATCAGTTGTTAACTCTTAGCACCTTATCGACCCCTCAGGAATATGGATTCCATAAATAAAAATATACTTAACAACCCAACCTAGGAGATATTATCCCCTTCTAACCCCTTACCTCTGAACACACTTAATTTATGGGGGAATCAATTAGTCCCCTTTATACAGGGAAAGTTAAACACATACCAAACCATTCTTGTCTAACTTTTCCATTATTGACAAACCACACTTCACGCAAACCTATCTAAAATGATGTTATTGGAATGTATTTGGCATGGGATGTTGTGAACAAGGACCCCATGAAGTTATGATAAATGACCTTAAAAAATCAAATGAGAAACATGGCCTTAGTTTCAATAAAACACTTGAAGCTAATAATGATGGCACTTTTCCATCTAGTATCTCTATAAACATAGATGATGAATCAACATCATCCCCGTTCGATTCTCCTAAAATAATCAAGGACACCATATCCATCCCACCTAACATTTTTTTAATTATCACCATTAACTTATAAAAACAAAAAAAAACCCTATACCTTTCCCTAATGTTTCCTAGCCAAATAGATGAAAATTCCTCCTCAGTCCATGTAATGAAGTGTCAGGATGATGACTTTATTATCATATGACATTATTATTGAATATCAAATTACATTTTTTTTTATGGATCTAAATGCAAATGTGGAGGGTGAGTAGGGATTATTTTAATACCTCCAAAAGGCATCCCTATACCCTTATCTTTCAAGCTTGATTTTGACTGTACTAATAATATGGTAGAATATGAAGCCCTAATTATAGGTCTCCAAACAAATCTGACTCTAAGTATTAATTCACTTTGTATTTTTTGGGACTCCTAAATGGTAGTCAATCAAATAATTAGCATATATTAATGCATTAATATCATCCTTCATAGGTATAAAATGGTATTAGAATAGTTATTAGCCACCCTCAACCACTATGTCATCCAAGACACTCCTCGGTCAACCAACAAGTTTGTTGATACCATGGATTGCATGGCTTCCTTTATCCCATCTTCCTCTCAAGAATCTAAATTATTTATCCTTATCCATAAGGTCAATCAAACTTCTAATAAAAATACTGATCTTCTTTATATCCATATTGTAGAATAAAATCACTTAGATCTATGGTACACATAGATATTCAATTATTAATCTAAAGGTATGCTTCCTTTAGATTTATCCAAAAATGCTAAGCATTCTTTTTAGTACCAGAATACCTAGTATATAATATTAAAGGGTGTAATTTATAATTGAGGGTTTGATGGTATTCTCCTACATTGTCTCCATAACTCTGAAACATACCTCACAATCAAAGAAACACATGATGGAATATGTAGCGGCCATTTTAGTGGTTTAGCTATCACCAAGAAGATTGTGTGAAAATGTTATTATTGGCCTACTTTAAACTCAGACTATTTTGACTATGTAAAGAAATGCATGAAGTGATAATAACATGCTAACTTATCACATGTACCTAATCATGCATTGTAGGTAGCCAATGGGGATTAGACCTTATAGGGAAGATTAATACTAAATATTCCCAATGACATAGTTTTATCACTACTACTACTGAATATTTCACTAAATGGTTGGAGGCTATTCCCCTTATTTCAACTAAGGAAAATAAGATTGTTGATTTTATTAATCATCACATCATATGTCATTTTGGTGTTCCACACAAAATCATTACAACTAATGGGAAATATTTTAAAAATAATCAAGTCTAAAAATTCTTTGATTCCTTCAACATTAAGCTAAGCTTCTCATTTCCTTATTATCTGTAATCCAATGGATAAGCTGAGGCATCCAACAAAACCCTTGTCAAAATGTTAACCAAACTAGTCAATGAGGTTGGAAAGAATTTTCATCTTCACATACCTTTAACTTTATGGCTTATCAAACTAGTTTTTGAACCCCTACAAGTACTACCCCTTTTTATTTGGTCTATGTTACTGAAGTGGTTCCCACCCTAGAAGTCCAAATTCCTTCTCTTTGGATATATCTTAAGGACATTATTTATGAAGAGGATTATCATCAATAATGATTAACACAACTATAAATTTTAGATGAGCATCGATCCACAGTTTTGGATCACCTTCATGTATATCAAGAATGGATAAAACATGCATATAATCAACATTTAAAAGTATGAGGATTTAATATCGATGACCTTGTCCTTAAATAAAATCAACATGTCACAAATATTTAAAGAAGTAAATGAGTAAAGTTTGCCCTAAATTATCTTGGACCCTATATTATCACTCATAAATATGGATCTAGGGCATACTTCTTGGCCTCCCTTGATGAGAAACTAAAATGTGAACCTCTAAAGGCTTTGCATATGTGTCCTTTCTATTATTGATAATATTATTACAAACTATAGTCAATATAAGTTTTCCTTAAGTCTAGTACCCTATCTTTAAATGTACCTAATAATTATAGAGAATCATGTGAATTTACAATAGTATACCTATTTTATCCTTAAATATAGACACCCTAGCTCTGTTCATACCATGTTCTCATAGATTAACTACACCAAAAACATGGCAGAGTTCCAAATCATTATTTCCTAAAAATTGTCCACCTTAAAAAGTTTGTTGGAAAAGAATAAATTATTATCTTGTCATATGGCTTGGTTTATGTAAACACCATAGGTTGCCTTAATCTAATCCATGGCAAAAGGTTAATTTGGGATACAAAATCAAGAAAAAGGTCAAAGTTACAAACTAATCCCTTGAAGGATAGTTATTATTAAAACCAAAGAAAAGATCAAAGTTGTACACTGATCCCTTAAAGGATAGATGCTAAAATACATCCATATAAACATATAGACCACTCCCTTGAAATATGGCTATATGCTTATTTTTTAAAAAAAATATATCACATTGATTAGTTTCCTATTAAAACTAGACCCTTTAAAAATATATAAAATCAAAATTATATCCCACAAAATCTTCCCGCATTGATTAAATTTCATAAATTTGTATAATTCTCGCATTGATCAGTCTACATATATACATTGATTAGCTTAAGGTTAACCTAAAAAGCTTAGAAACACAAAATAAGATGTGTATTCCTAGAGAATTAAGTTTTTCCCCTATTCCTTGAAAATGTAAAAATCCCCATTTAAAGCCAAAGAATTGTGAATTTGGTTGACATGAGATTGTTAAGGATTCTCACTAACATTAGATAAAAATGTGCATATGAAAAAGTATTAGGAGGCCTAACGTTGGTTAGGGTCCAATAAAATTATGAGTCATACACTCTTTATAAGTTAATATAGAAACCATTTTATCATAAATTACCATTATTCAAAAACATTTAAATTCATAAAAACCATAGCATAATCTAAATCCATAAACAGCCATGACATAAAACCCAATCCATGATGTCCCATATAATCCAATTAGTATAATCAAAAACAAAAAACCATGTAAACACCATCCATGTAATATCAAATCCATCATAAATTTATAAGCTTGTGAAATTATTACATGATTTAAAATCCTTGATCCATAAAAAATCCATTAAAACACATAAATATAAATCCATAATCAAGACAACAATTTAAAGCTACATCACATGATCTAACAACCATAATCCATGTAATAACCATATAATCAATAATAACCATGATGTATCACATAAATAAACTCATATAACATATAAACATAATCTAAGTAAGCTAGATCCATAATATAATAGTGTAATATCATGTAAAAAATATGTGGCACATTAAATTCATGAGTATATATACATAAGCTCATGTACACATTGTAATAATGTCATGATACAATATATATACAAAGCCAATCCATAGATATGGATACTCTATAGACTAGAGCTAGATTAGGTGGATACTCACTATGCCTCCTATAATGCCTCCAACCTCACCTCCATCTCCTCCTCTATCCCTCCCATATCTCCCTCATGATACACTCCCCACACTAACTATAGCATTGTGTTTGGCATGGAGTTTGACCCTATGTGGCTATATAAGTGGCACATATGAGAACCTCTAAAAGATATTCTATAATAATATTCTCATAATACCAAAGCTCTACCATGACATCCTGGTATCTATCCATACTAACAGTACCTAATGGCCCCATCCTCCTACCCTATGTCCCTCCCCTTATAAATCCTAACACAGCTCCTCCTATAATCCCTACCAATACCCAAAGTATCTCATGCTAGTATTAATATCTATCTCAATCTTGATATACCTCATTATAGCTCACCTTTAATGAATAAAATTTCCCCTATAGCTCCATCATGTTATCCTGTAATTGATCCCACTAAAACTCAACTCTAGATAGCTATTCTTGTAAAACATGGCATTTTACCTATAGAATATCCCTCTATGTTAACACTAAATGTATATATGTCTCTCCCTCCCCATATCATCCTCTCTCATCCAGATCCACCATCTCTAAATATCCTACCTCTCATCAAGGCCATACCACTCTCTCCTATACTCCTCCCAACTAATCCATCCACCATAAAAGGTATGTCGTTATAGTCTCAACATCATCCACATCCACCCCCTTTATCTCCTCCACTACTAAAAGCTCAAGACCTATCACCTATGGCTCTAGTAACTCCCCATAAAATTCATCTCTCTTATATACTTGTGGTACCTTAGGTATATCTTAGAGCATCTTAAAATATCACTACAATCACCCAAACTAAAATTTATCTACATGCTCCACACAATGCCCTCAAAACCACCTCTCCTACTACCCCATAATAAATTCCCTATCCATCCATGACTATGATGGAAATATAACATATGGCCTCCATACCACCTCTTCCTCCTCCATCTCCTCTAAAATCCATCAATAGTAATCTAATTATCATACTCTCCCATCTCCATATGCATGGTTGAAGTTATCTCTCCATCATAAAAAGCACAAAATGAATGCAAATTAGTACCATCCCATCCCTGATAGCCTTGGTGGTTCCAATACTTGTATATGCCCATACGCCTAACCATGAAGGTCACATATAAAAAAAAAGCATCACTATGTATTTCATCCCCATAACTCTTTATATAGTTGTGTTAAAAGTGTAGGAACTAGGGAAACACTATACAATGCTCTCACTATCTGCTAGTACCCTTGTTAAATTCTTTGTGAATATCCCATCATCTGAATCAAGCAATACATAACATGATATCCAACATCATCATGGTAATTATTCATCTCCCACCTCAATCCTAATCATATAGAGCCTCAAAACTAAACCTTCCTACTATAAAAATAATATCTACAACATCCTCTCCATATAAACATGTCAACACTATTATTCATCTTTTATCATCTACAAAAATAATATCTACCCCCACACTGATAGTCATAATATCTAATATATATCTTCTAATGTTAGGGTCATCTCCCAAATAGGTAACCAAAAGGTCCATTTAGCTGGATCCCATCACTCTAATACTGCCACAAGTAGAATCTGATCTCTATGCACTCAATGATAGTGGCATAGTTCACCTAATCCTAAAACCTATAAATGATCCCAATTTACATCTTCCATCACCTTTCAAAGCTACTCTTACAATGTTTTTAATCATTCTTATATGGTAATCAATATGCGTGCCTATAATCCTATAAACCCCCCTTATTTCTTTAATTTCCTAAACCACTAACTTTATATTCTAAGTTTTCTCTTCTACCTAAGAATTGGCACTGACCCTTACGATATCAACACAAATTAGCATCCAATCATCACCAATTTTTAGATTGACACTGATCCATAACTAATCAATGGTTGATCATCAGATGAATTAGTATCGATCCACTATGGATCGATACCAACCCTTGCTAACTCTAATAACTGCAAAAAAAAAATAACAAAAATAACATACAAAAAACTAAAAATTCAAAACAAAAAACAAAAAATTACCCCTACCTCATCATGTGATCATCATCATCATCATTGTTGACCACTCCCACTAGCCTATATCTTATATACTTCACTAAAACATGTAGATAGGCATCAAATTTTCTCTATTACAAACACATTTTTAAATCACAAATGAGCTTCCAATGCATCCAAAATACTATATATAGCTTTAAGAAATTTATCATGATTCTTTTATGATCATCATTGATTCTACAATAATCAATGTCAATTTATAGTTAATAGACATTGATTAGAGAAATTAGTAGCGATTCCTTTCTCCTTAGTATTGATTTCTTTCCTTGACCCTACTATCTATTGTGACCCAAGACCACACAAGTTCCCTTGCTATCACTATCCTTTTATTTTCCACCCTATACCCCTGGTTAGTGGACATAGACCCTCTATTGTCCCATAAAATTTTCAAAAGGCCTACATTCCCTTCAATACATTTCCCTTGTAAACTCAAGAATGTATTCTATCCTATGTACAATCATTTTTAGGTCATGATCATGTTCCACACACACCAGATGCTTTGGTCAGCCCACCCTAGTCATTGTTCTCTTCATCCCTTTTACTTCCACATAATTTTTCATAGTTATAGTAGTTCATTACTTGTTTACCTTGGGGCATTATGACCTGTATTCTCATGTGTCTTGATCATGCATACCTAGTGTTATTCTTGCTAGTTAGTTTCCCATCTTGTTTTTTACCCTATACCTATAATATCCATTACCATTTACTTCAAACCCACCACTTGTTTGTTCTCCTACACTATTTCTTGGTTTGAAGGGGGATACCTCTTCACATAAACCTATGGAATTGAACCCATCCTAGTTTTTGTCTCATAATAGGTTATCAAAAATTACTCAACAAAAGGGGTAAATATAGACAATACATATTTACACCATTATATTAATATGAATATATATGTCTTGCCACTTCCATATCCTTTCTTACATTAGTTAATTTAGTTTTACCAATTACTATCATACTTCATGTAATTAGACTTACTAATTAATTTCTACCAAGGTAACTAATTTTAACTACTTAACCCTCATTAAATCAAGTCAAATCTCCCTAAATGTTTTATAAGTAAGTTATTTTTAACCTCTTAACAACCTCCCACTAGATGGAATATGTTTAAAATAACCTATGATTAAATTTAACCTCGTGGATTGGATTTTTTTTAACGAACTTAGTAAACTTAGATTGGATCGACACCGATCCCCACAATCATCATTGATCTTATTGGGATCATCATTGATTTAAACTTAGACCATCCTTAAGAAAATGGATCTTGAATTCATACACTAGAATGTTGGAAAAGTTGTCTTGGAATACCTATAGAAGAATGATATACCTATCGTAGTCTATCCTCACTCATTCAAAGGTTTAGAATATCCCTACCAATGTGATAATTCTCTAAAATATTAGAAGCATTTTATAAGTGAGTATATTTCTCATTTAAATATATTATGATTATTTTATTATTTTATTACCCTCAATCTGGTTATATTATCATTAATATTCCCAAAGCCATTTAAAATCCCTTAAAGCCCACCTTTAGGCCCCATCTTGAGCTTTCTTTCCCCATTATTAGGATCAATGATGATTCCTCACATGAATCATCCCTGATTAGTATACTTGATAGCAATTCTAAGATAATTGACACTGATCCTTATGTATTTACTTTATATCTATAATTTGAAGCTATTTTTATAGTCTAAATTAATTTTAATTAGTTATTTCTAGTCTTCAAATCAAGAATCTTTGTTTATAGATGATATTACTAGGAGTTGTACGTGGTGTTGTTTTCATTTATGATTTACCCATAGTCCCCACCCCCTCTTCATATATCATAGTGATATTTATTTTGAGCTAATACTTTGTGAAATTATGTTTACCCCTACTCTATAAGTAGTCACTGAACAATTAGAAGTAATACAAGAACAAGAAGATTCAATTATAGCTTATTGGAATGAATAATTTGACAACATCTATGTGATAGATTAATATATTTCATTTTAGTATCACATCTATATTATCATATGATTTATTGTATTTTTTATTATTGCATTTTCCACTTAATTTATTAATACAATGGACTGACGTCATCTTAAGGAAGTGTATCACGTCCTGGAATTGATCTAGCATCAAGTAGTCCACTTATTTATCCTATTAATCAATATTTTTTGAGTTGTATCTTATGTCTAGGTTATCCTTCCTAGCATAAAATGAGTTCCCACTTTACTAGATCAATGGTGCATAACCTCCATCACAAGTATCCATTTAAAACCCTTTATCATAATTTCCATTTTTAGTAAGTTTATTTATTAATAAAAAAATAAAAATATACTTAAAAAAACCATAAGGGGATCTCATTTCCAAGGCATTCCATATTGGTTTCCATTGCAGGACTCCATATCACTCATTTTAGGACTCCATCTCACCATACAATGGAATATTTAGTACTTAATGGTATATGGGGATTCCTAGTTAATCATTAATTAGGCTATAAACTAGTATCAAACAAGGGATGAGAAGCTTATACCTTATAAGAGTATGGTAGACAATCTCAAGTCACATTTTTAAGATCTTTAGTTTGATCAAATACCAAGGGCCAATAATAGATCAACTGATGCAATGGTCACCATTAGCTCCATGCTAATAGTGGTCGATAATGTTAAAGAGTATTAGTTTATCATTGAGAAACTTCTTTAACTAGTGCATGAACAACCAAATTATGAGATGGTGTGTCATATTGTTGGTCCTAATTTTATTTGGTACCATGACCTTTACACCTACCTTCATGACTATATTATTATTCTAAACCTATAATGAACCCAACATAAAGCCTTAATCTATTACACCACTCGATATACCTTACTTGAGAATATTCTCTATCATAGGGCCTATGATGAAACACTAATTCATTATTTATCTTCAAGATAATCTAAATTAACATTGAAGGATGTACACAAATAAATATATGGGGCCCACATTAGTGCCTTCACCCTTTTTAATAAGCTCCTTTAAATTGGGTATTATTGGCCCATAATGGAGATAGATGATTGCCAACATGTCAAGAAGTGTGATGCTTGTGAAAGATAGTGATTTGATTCATGCTCTTTCCTTGTCGATATATCCGATCACTACACCATGGTCATTCTCTACTTAGGGACTTGATATCATAGGGAAATTAAACCCTACTTCATCAAATGGCCATAAGCATATCTTAATTACCAAAAACTAATTTACTAAGTGGATAGAGGCCATTCCCCTCACATATATAACCAAAAATATATTTCCAAGTTTATTCATTACCATATCATCTATCACTCTAGAATTCACTCCACCATTATCACTAATAATATTGGGCCATTAAAAAACAAAGATACTAATTCCCTTTGTACCAAATTTCAATCAAACATAAGAAATCCATAACCTTTTACCCTCAATGTAATGACCAAGCTAAGACATCAAACAAAACTATTGTTTAATTATGAATAAGATTGTCAATGATGTTGATCATGATTGGTACCTATAATTATTCATAGCTTTATGGGCTTACCATACCAATAAATTCACACCTATATGTGTTACTCTCTATTCTTTAATTTTTGGCTCTAAGGCCATTATTACTATTGAGATTGAGTTTCCCTCTCTTTTCATTTCTATATATAATATCATTGATGATGAAGATTATAGGGTGGCCATATTACAATATTAAGATCTCTTGGATGATAAATGACAATAAAAATTTGACCATTTTTGAGCTTATAAAAATAATATATCATATATACAACCAATGTATTCTCTATAGAGAATTTAAAATTGGTGATTTGGTGCTAAAAGAGAATCAAAAGAATAGTAACATCAAATCCAATAATAAGGGTAAATTTTAAGCCAATTGGCTTGGGCCTTTTATTATTATTATTATTATTATTATTATTATTATTATTATTATAATTATAATTATAAATGATGATTTTGGGGCATATATACTGGCTAAAATAAATGGGTAAGAGATAAAGAAACCAATGAACATAATGCATCTTAAATGCTACTATACTTAATTGAAAAAGAACCATTGTCTATAAGGGCCCTCACTTAGGGGTACCCATTTCACCTTCATTATTTTACTATGGAATTTCTTAGACCATTCTTATTCCTCATACTATACCATTCTATGGACCATTGTTTATTCATTCCCCATTCCATTCTTATTATTGATCATGATCCTAATTACAAACAAATGTTACAAGTAGATTCAATGACTATTGCTCGAAGGGTACTTCAAAATGATCAACATCAGTATCTTATTTTCATACAAATGTTTTAGGGTATGTTAACAAGGGTGTTACCTACTTGATAGTTCCTTTTAAATTTCCTCTAATTGGTCCTCCTAATATTTATTTCCTTACTATGTTGGTTATGTTCCAATCTTGTTGTTGTGTGGTATCCCTCAGTACCTTAGGTTCTACTATTAGTTTTTGGTAGGTACCATTACAATAGGTTTATCTATTGTTTGATCCTTTATCTAAGGGTGTATGTCATTTTATATATCATTAATTGTACATTTTTTAATTTCATCTTGTTTTATTTTTTCCAAAAAACCCAAAAACATTGAAAAAACCTAAGAAAAACCCAAAAAATTATAAAATCATGAAAATTAGCTTATAATTTCCATGAAAGATATAAAGCCCCAAAAAATTTCTAGGATAGAAGCTCTTATCTAGACTTATTAATTTTTGATCCACATTACCATTACCATACCATTATCCTCCCATCCATGAGAGAAATACATCGACCCAAGGTCCACATGGATACGTAGGTAACGTTTGGATGCATAGGGAATCTTGGGTTAGCTTAGCTAATATAGTTATCCATTTTTATTCCCTAATGATCTCTCCATTTTGTGATAAACATTTTCCTAATAGTCTCATGATTTTATGAGCAACCTATGCCTTATGTTATCACCATTTTTGCAATCAATTAGTTGCCTAATGCTCTCATTGTATTATGAGTATGCCTTTCCTATTTAATCTCTATCATCATATAGCTACTTTTCATATTTTTTATTTTATCCCATATCCTTAGGAGAAATACATTTATGATGATGTCCATAGGACTATGTGGGCATCATCAACTTGAATTAGGGCATTTGGAGTCAACTCAGCCACCCCTTTACTCTTATTTTATTCCACTTGTTGCCACAACTAATTCATATCACCATTGGCCTAGGATCACAATATATAAAGTGCAACACCTTATTCTTTACAAATGCACAAACTGTTGATAACTTATTTCTTTTTCTCTTTTATTGTTGTTTGTTTATTTTTTTTATATTGATTGTTTGTTTATTTTGTTTATCTATTTGTTTATTTGTGTTTAAGTTCAATTTTGTTTCCACTTAAATCTTAGTGATTAATATTTTTATTTTAATTTGGTTAGATTTTATGTTTAAACTATTCTTTATTTTTTGTTTTTATTTATTACATTATTTTTTTAAATTAAGTCTTGAATTTTCATATGTTGTATTTAAGTTATTTACATCTTGTATTTTTAATCTTTTATTTTTTGTTTGTTTTGTGTTGAAATGTGTTATGTTTTCAACTTATGTTTTGATATTTTATCATTATATTAATTTGAATATGTCCATGCACAATTGAAATATAATGTTCTTATAAGTTAGTCATACTTATGATGCATAATTTCATTTGAAAAATCAAATACCAAGTGCTTAAGATCGTACCTAGAAATGTGAAGCCATAATAAATTTATAAAATCACTATCAAACTATCCAATAATCATTCCATTTTCCATAAAAATATTCCATAATATATGCACAACATGTCTATCTCTATGCTCCCTAAACAAGTGCATCTACTAAAGTAGGCATTTATCATCTAGTCATACTGCATGTACATCCATGAGATAACATAATCATGGAAAACAAATATACATAAATATCCATATTATAATCCACATAGAAACATAGAAACATCTCATGTCATGCAAACACAAAGAGCATCACAAGAAAATATTAAGAGTCTATGTACAAATAGCCATGAGATAAAATGAATGTCATATAATATATATATATAACAAGCTTTATACATCACAAGAGTATATATATATATATATATATATGTACAAAAAAAATATGGAGCTAAAAAATATAATCTCAGCTCTAGTTCAACCCAGCTCTAGGGGGATTTTATCAAATATTTGTCATGTACATGGTGATGGTGATGGTGGTATCCATGGTGGTGGCAGACCCATCACTACTTGATATGGATATAGCTATGTCATGGATCACTATGAAGTTGTCGTATGTTGAGATCTAGATGTTATGTTAGTTTGTTGGCTCCATGAATATTCTCTGTAAGTGGGTACCCTAGCCCCTACTAGAACCATCGCCTCATATAAACTATGATAGTAGGCAATCTCATCCTTCGTGCATAAGATATCATATTTCACATATCAGTCATCATCCTTAGCTTTGATCATATCAGCCAATGACCTAGACATACCCTAATATAATACAACTTGATGAGCCTCATCCATCTCCCCATAGAGCCTTTGAACATCACCAATGGCCTAGTCTCAAACTTCAAAAACTTTATCCCACTCATTTATAACTATCATTAGCTCTAAATCCTATGTCATCAACTGAGCCTGGACCCTTGTCAACTAAGTCACCTTCCCTCTCAATTTATCAATATTTTTATCTTGAGATTTAATGATGCCCTATAACCTACTAGTATCTCCCTAGGTCATAGCTAACTTAACTCATATCTCAACCACATCCTGATCTAGGCCTATAATCTCTAATTAATGAAATGTGATCTCATGTTATAGCCTATCAATAAGTTCTAGTTCATTTATTGACCTTGTTGTGTCAGAGGTCCAAGCCTCCCCTATCCCTGTCCTAGAGGTCCCAACCACCCCTATCCCTATACCAATACCATCATTTGTGCCAAAGGTCCCAACCTATCCATACCTGTATCCTATCCTAATGCACCACCTATTACCTCATCTATCTCTATATCTACCAATGGACCTTGTCTTCCGTCTACTCCCCCATCTTCATCTCCATCTCCATATCCATCCCCATCCTCACCCTATATAAATGAGAGCTATAAATGTTATCGTGATACATTCTACATAGGCTTCTAAATAACTTAACGTGCTAGCAATTGCACCAAAATCTAAATAATTTGTAGGTGATAGCATATGGTATCACATGTTGTATAGGAACTTATCATTATATGTGTTCTTATGCCTATGCCTTACTTGCATCCCTCCTATATTTCAATCTCCTATATTACCCTAGTTATTGGGGCTAAGGTCTAGTCAATTATATGGGTCGAAATCCTACCCAACATGATATATAGGAATATATCATGTTGACATGTATAACCCCACCTAAATAAGCCCACACTATTAATTGTGTTAGTGCCCAAAATTGCACTAGAGAAATTGGGCCCTTGTCTATGTCAAAGTTTATGTCCTTAGCCAGATTTATGTTTCAATGTGAATAATTCTTTTGGAAGGTTAAGTTCATGTACATAATTTCCTAAGTCCTTTGTCTTGTCTTTGCTTGGTAAGGGTGTTCTTTCCCTTATAATTTTTTGGCCTTTTTCATGAACATAATGTTTGACACAAATAGGTCTTTGGATTTTTTATCTCAGATAAAAATTCTGAAGACTTATTTATATTAGACATTTTATCCGCTACAAAAGTTATAAAAGAATTCAATGTCTATCGATTTCATGATAAATGTTTTACAAAAGTTACAAAGGGATATTTCATTGGTTTTGGGTCATTTGTTTCACACTTTTTATCCATGATAAAAAGTCTGAAGGGTACTTACCCTTCAAACATTTTACCTACATAAAAATCTTAAAGGAATTGTAAGGTCATTTTTTTAGACCAAAGGTACTTTCCAAAAATCCTAAAGGGTCATTTTGCCTTTGTAAAATTCCCAAAAGGCACTTTCTAAGGGTGAAGGACACTTGCAAAAAATCTAAAAGACACTTTCAAAGGGTCATTTTTCCTTTACAAAATGTCCAAAGCATTATTTCCTTTGGGCATTTTTCCCTTGTAAAATTCCTTAAGGGTGTCTACAAAATGTTCGAAGGATAATTCTAGATTGAGAGGACACTTACACAAATCTTGAATGCAACTTTCAAAAAAAGTTTGAAGGGCACTTTCAAGAGATTGAAGGACCATTCAAAAAGTCTGAAGGGCATTTTTGTAGGGCAAAGGCCCTTAAAAAAAAATTTAAAGGATATTTTCAAAAGCTTAAAAGGTACTTTTAGCAAAATTTCTATGGAGTAGAGGTCCATTTCCTTTGAACATTTTGCATGAGAAAAAAGTTTGAAGGATAAGTCTAGATGGGAAAAGACATTTTAAAAACTCCTGAAGGGAACTTTATGAAGATGGAGGACACTTTAAATATTTCCAAAGGGCACTTTCAAGAGATCGAAGGACCATTCTAAAAGTCTAAAGGGAATTTTTTTAGGGTAGGCACTCTTAAAAAAATTCCAAAGGGTATGTTCAAATTCTTGAAAGATTCTTTTGACAAATTGTTGTGGGGCAGAAGTCTATTTCTTTTGGACATTTTTCTCAACCAAAGATTTTGAAGGAATTGCATTTCTTTAGGATAAGTACTAAGGTCAATTTTTATGGGGAAATTATTTTAGACAAATTGTCTAAAATAATTATCTCGATAAAGGAGCTTAGTACCAAATTCTTTTGACATAAGTGCATAGGTTCAATTCTTTTGGGAGAATTGTTGGGACACATTTCTTGTATGACAATAGTGCCAAAGCAAATAGGGAGGCCAAATAAAAAGGCTTAGACAAAATTATTGTGGAATAAAAGTCCCTAAAAGAATATTTACAAATTATAGCTGATGGTCTCAAAGGCATTTTTGATTGGCATATAGATGTCAAATTTAAGCCACAACAAGTAGTTGTTGGGATTCAAATGTTTAGAATGGTCATGTAAGTGTCATTTTTATACCCCATGAAGTATCCATTTGTTTTAAAATGGGGTAGATCCAATGGCATGCATTTGTTTAGAGTGGGATGATCTAATGGTGTGTAATCAAGGATAAATAGTTAAAAGGACTCAAGAAGCCCGTAGGGATCATAAGTAGCATACCTTAGGGCCAAAGAAGAGGTAGTATCAAATCACACTCCACACCTTAAATCATGATCAGATGGAATGTGTTTACTTACCCAGCTAGATCTAATAGTGTGTGTCCAAGGTCAAAAACTTAGAGATCCTACAAGCAAATGTAAGAAAGACTGGTAGCACAACTACATGCCACAAGGCTATAGATCAAGAATATCATTGCAAGATCTATGGCTCATATGTGCTTAAGAAATGAATATCCAATGGTGCAATTTAGGATAGAATTCTCAAAGGGTTAGGATTACATGAGGAGGTGACAAGTGTCTAGACTAGAGCCATTAGTCTCTCTTAGAGATATGCAGTTACCCAGTTAGATCCAAATTGGAATGCTAAGTGTCAATATATGGTAATATTTGTTTTCAAAGTTAAAATTGATGGTTATTTCATAGACATGGTAATGATTCAAGGAGCAAAATAATTCCTAACTACAAATTCAAAGTGAATATTCCCAATCATGGTTATAGATCATTTTAGTTTCATGTCACAGTTAGATCCACTCCTGAGACATCATTACAAGTAATGGGATCTCCCTTTAGCATACACAAAGAAGAGATTCATATCCAAAAATGTCCATGATTTGAAATTTGGGTAATAGGAAATCATTTTAAAATAAGTTGCATATGATGACAAAAAAAAATTGGCTTTCAAATGATTTTCTCCCTCTAGCTGTGCAAGTGAGTGATCAAGGGATCTTTAGGTAGTTCCACATCAAGAAAAAATCCATTCAGCTCCTTGAGTGAATATCCTCCTTCTAGGCTCATGCAAAAGGAATTTTTTAGCCAAAATATCAAATGATATGCTCCAAATGGTTGCAAGTCCTCATCATTCTTTATGAAGGCAGTTATAATAATGATTAGTCTTGAAAATCAATGAAGACCTCATGCATAGTAAAAGGCATTTTCTAGCTGGGAGCATCTTGATGGGACTGGAAAAGCTCGTTATGTAATTTTTGAAAATTATAGCCCATGGTCCTATATTTGGAAGGATTGAAAAACTATAAATAGAAGGCTTGTCTTATATTTTGAAGGTTGGTTGGCCATTGTGTTGGTCATAGTGTTGGTCTGTTTTCTCCATAGTATAGGCTCTTCTAAATTTTGGGATCACTGTTATGTGTGTGTTTTCTCTCTTGCTAAGGTGGTTGCAGTTGTACAACCATTAGCAAGCTTTGAGAGCATCTCTATATGACTCCCTTGCCCAACATGGAGCAAATCCACCATGCTTGTCCCCATGGTATCATTTTGAAACATTGGTGTATGTAAGATTTTTATTTCAAGTTAATGAAAATGCATGTGGTTCTCTACCATTGTTTTTGATGAAGTGTAGTGATATGTCTTGAAAATTTTGTTGATAGGATATCTTATTCTATGCTCATTACTAGTTATTATCTTGAGTTTAGTTTTTATTACAAATCCCTTTCTACATTATATTTGGAGTATGTTTCTAAATAAATTGTTAGGGAAGCTCAAGTTTATGGATTTAATAGGAAAATTCAAATCCCTCCTTATATTTCCAATAGCTTGCATTTGAGTTTCTCTACATCTTTACAATAATTGATGTCATAAATGATTAAAAGAATCCCTAATAATTGAAGATAACCATCACACCACCCTCCCCTTTTTATAACTATTAATTTATCCTACCCTATCCTACCCTGCATATAACATGCCCTTTTCATATTTGAAGTGTTATTTACCTACATATGTATAAATATTGTATAAATAACATGTATTTGATTTCTGTGCATTAAAGCCCAACATTGCAATCTCTTATTCAACCCATGTGTTATTGAATATTATTTTTAAATGAAGGTTATAGTCACATATTCACATCTATATTTAGTATATTATGTCTAGCCTAGAACATTTGCTCATTCTATGTGACAACCCTTCTTGGGTGGAGTGAGCAAGTTTAGCTGTGTTCTAGTCATATTTGTGTTTGTTTGTGCCAATAATCGCCATGGAGGTTGATTTGTATAATCTCTCCATAGGAGCAAGATATCGTATAAGTCCTCTCACCTTGGTTCAGGTAGAGCCAAAAGTAGCAAGGACTTGACCATACCCTCTGTAGGCACCTCTCAATCATTTTTTCTAGTTTGGTCCATTATTGATGCTAAACCCTTCCTTAGCTATAATGACATTCTAGTGGGTTTGTCATCATTTCTTGCCATTTCCTTCAAGTGTGCAAGGCCAAATTAGAGAGGTGTAAAACTAAGAATCAACACTCTTGTGGTCCATTTCTAGGGACTAAATTGAAGTCCAAGTCACTTGTGTTGCTGGGGAATCTTGTAGAGAGATGTAAGTGTTTTGTTTTAAAAATTATTTTCCTATATTTGCACTCATCTAATCATCTTTGGTGCATCAATGTTTCCAACACTCTTATGGCACCATTATTAGGGATATAAAATACACTTTTGGCACTTGTGTTGTTGATAAATCTTGTAGATACCTTTAAGTGCTTTGTTTGAAAAGTTCTCTGCCTATATTTGCACTCATCTAATCATCTTTGGTGCATCAACATTGCCAACACTTTACTGGTGCCATTGTTATGGAATAAATTGAAGTCCAAGTAAATTTTTTTACTAAGGACTCTTGTAGAGAGATATAAGTGCTTTGTTTGAAAATTTCTCTACCTATATTTTCACTCATTTGATCATCTTTAGTGCGTCAACATCACCAACACTCTTCTTGGTGCCATTACTAGGGAAAGAAAACACCCATGGCACTTTTGTTATTAGGGATTCTTGCAGAGAGATAGAGCTATAAGTATTTAAAATTTGAAGATTCTCTACTTATTTGCTATTATTGGACTATCCTGGCCATCAGCATTGCATCACTCCATAGGGACGTGTCAGGAATCCTTGAGGCTTGATAATTGACTTCTGCTAAGTTTTTTGTAAAGAGCTAAAAATATTACATGTTAGAATGTATATTTTCCCTTTTGAACATTATTTTGAAAATTCTAGTGTCTTTTTTTCTATCTCATTAAGTTTATAAAGTTTAATTTTAGTTTGTATCATAATAATTTGTTAACTATTATATTCTAGAGTTTTGATTCTAGTGGTGACTCTAACTTTATTTTTTGTTTTCAAGAAAGATCAATGCCTCTTTTGAATATCTAACTTTCAATTTTGAGTATTCTTTCTATTACGTGCAAAGATGGAAGGATTGAGATCATCCTTGAAAGGTGACTTGTCAGAACCTTGTCTCACCACTATGTTTGCATTAAAGATAAAGGAGACAAGTTTTGAGGATGGAAGGGAAGTGTTTGATCTATTAAAAACCAAAGTAAATGTTGTGGATTATGATCTTGACATTGATTGGTGTGATAGGTTATTCCTCCCACACCTCCCATGTGATACTTCTAGACCAAGTGATGAAGATTCAGATGAACCTGAGTATGCATCACCCAAATATGAGATTTTCATGTTTGATTATCAAGATTTCTCAGGTGAGTTTTTTACCTTCATGGAAATGATGTTTGCTACTACTATAAAATAGTTTTGGAGTGTGGTCAAGAGAGTCTTGACATATGATGTTACTTGTGATGATAGTAGAACATAAGAAAATGAGTTACCCAATCATGATGAAATTAAATATCCAGAGTGTGCTTTGAAAGAAGTACTAGACATGGGTTTAGAATTGGGTGATCTTGTTGGGAGTATGGACATTGTTGATTAACTAGTTGTTCTTAATGTTGTATTTGAAAATGAAGATGTTGTTTGGAATATGTCTTTTGATGAAGATGGGGTTATCTTTTATGCCCCCAAAGATGAAAAGTTCTAGACCCCTTTCAAGCAGTACTTGAGTGCATAATTGACATTATTGATCCTGGTGCACTCTTGCTTAGTACTCACATGATTGTAGTTGAGAATCATGTTTATTTAAAAATTTTAAAGGAGTATCAAAATATGTTAGCTTGGTCTTACACTAAATTAAGACCATGTAAAGAGGATTTGATTCAATATAGCATCCTATTACAACATAGCAACAATAACTTCAAGAAAGTAAAGAGATGGGTTTACTTCATCTTGGACATCAAGCTACTGGAAAAGTTTAAAAGACTAAGGGATGGTAGAATTCTAAAGATGTCAAATAATGGCAAGCATATAAATCATTTCCTCAACTAAAGTCTAGACAATGTACCATATCATATAGTGTTTTTTTGCTTTGTCCTTTCCTTACTTTTTTGCCCCTTTGCTTTCAGCCTTATTTGTATAGTTTGTTTTGTTATTTTTGTCATGTGTTCATTTTTAGATCCTCCTGGTCTATTTTTCTTAGTCTACCATGTTTTTTAAGCCTTCATGAGTGTTTTCTAATAAATTTTTAACTCTTTGACTTCGTAGCCTAATGGATCATTACTTGTTCTAGTATTTTATGGTTCTTTACACACTCATAGGGGGTATGCATCCCTAGGCGAGAGCTAGTGTTAGTGCCCAAAATTTCACTAGAGAAATTGGGCCCTTAACTATGTCAAATTTTATGTCCTTAGCCATATTTTTGTCTCCATGTATTTCATTAGAAGGTCAAGTTCATGTACAAATATTCTAAGTCCTTTGTCTTGTCTTTGCTTGGTGAGGGTGATCTTTCCCTCAAACGTTTTGGGCCTTTTGCATAAACATAATGTATGACAAAAATAGGTCTTCATATTTTTTGTCTTAGATAAAAATTTTGAAGACTTATTTTTGTCAAACATTTTATCTACTACAAAATTTTTGAAGGAATTCAATGTCTTATCATTTTCAGGCTAAGTCTTTTACAAAATTTCCAAAGGACTATTTCATTGGTTTTAGGTCATTTGTTTCAAACTTTCTATCTATGGAAAAAAGTTTGAAGGGAAATTTCCCTTCGAGCATTTTTCTCACACAAAAATCTTGAAGGAATTATAAGGTCATTTATTTCGGCCAAAGGTACTTTTGAAAAATACTGAAGGGTCATTTTTCCTTTGTAAAATTCCTAAAGGGCACATTCGAAGGGTGAAAGACACTTGAAAAAAACTCAAAAGACATTTTCGAAGGTCCATTTTTCCTGTGAAAAATGTTCGAAGGATTATTTACTTAGATAATTTTTCCATTTTAAAACTCCCAAAGGGTGTCTACAAAATGTCTGAAGGATAATTCTGGATTTGGAGGACAATTACACAAATATTGAAGGGCACTTTTAGAAAGTCTGAAGGGCACTTTCAAGAGATCGAAGAACCATTTAGAAAGTCCAAAGGGAATTTTTGTAGGGCACATGCCCTTAGAAAAAAATTTAATGATATTTTCAAAATCCCAAAAGGTACTTTCATCAAAATTGTTATGAAACGGAGGTCCATTTCCTTCAAACATTTTACCTAAACAAAACGTTTGAAGGGTAAGTCTAGATGGCAAAGGACATTTTCAAAACTCCCTATGGGTACTTTATAAAGATGTAGGACACTTTCAATAGTTATAAATGGAACTTTTAAGAAATTAAAGGACCATTCCAAAAGTTTGAAGGGCATTTTTTAGGGTAGGTTCCCTTAATAAAAATTCCAAAAGGGTATGTTCAAGTGCTCATGTTATAGGGCAGAGGTCTCTTTCCTTCAGACATTTTAGTCAAGAAAAGAGTCTAAAGGAATTGAATTTCTTTAAGATAAGTACTAAGGTCAATTTCTATTCAGAAATTATTTTGAACAAATTATCTGAAATAATTATCTCGACAAAGGAGCTAAGTGCCAAATTCTTTTGGCAAAAGTGCAGAGGTTCAATTCCTTTGAGAGAATTGTTGGGACACATTTCTTATGTGAAAATAGTGATGAAGCAAATAAGGAGGCCAAAGACAAAGACTCAAACAAAATTTCCATTGAAAATATTCCGCAAAAGAATATTTCCAAATTACAAGTGATGGTCTCATGGGCATTTTTTACTAGCATGTAGATGTCAACTTTAAGCCATGACAAGTAGTCATTAGGATTTAAACTTTCAAAATAGTTGCATGATCATCATTTTTAGACCTAGTGAAGTAGCCATTTGTTTTAAAGTATGGTATATCCAATGGCACATGTTTGTTCAGAGTGGGATGATCTGATGATGTAATCAAGGCTAAATAGTTAAAAAGACTTAGAAATCTTGTAGGGCTGCCAATTGACATACCCTTAGGGCTAAGGAAGAGGTAGTATCCAATCATGTTCCACCCCTTAGATCATGATTTTATAGAGTTCATTTATTTTCCCATCCATATTTGATGGCATGGTGCCAAGGTTGAAAATTTAGAGATCTCATGGGCAAATATAAAGAAGATAGGTGGTGTAGCTGCATGCCACAAGGTTATAGCTCGAACATCTCATTATAGAATCTATGGCTTGCATGTGCTCAAGAGATAAATATCCAATGGTATGATCTAGGATAGACTTTTCAAAGGGATAGGATTACATGAGGAGGTGGTAAGTGTCTAGAATAGAGCCATTAGTTTATCTTAAAAATATGTAGATGCCCAGTTAGATCCAAAGTGGAATGCCAAGTGTTAATATGTGGTTATATTTATTTTAAAAGCTAAAATTGATGATTAATTTATAGACATGATAATGGTTTTAGGAGAAAAATAATGTCTAACTACCAATTCAAAAGTTAATATTCCCAATCATGATCGTGGATCATTTTAGTTTCATGTCATAGTCAGATCCACTCCTAAGCCATCATTATAGGTAATGGGATCTCCCTTTAGCATGAACAAAGAAGAGATTCATGTCAAAAAATGTCCATGGTTTGAAATTGAGTAACAAGAAATAATTTTCAAATTGTATATGAGGATAAAATTTGTTTTGCTTTCAAATTATTTTTTCCCTCTAGCTATGATAGTGAGTGATCAAGGGATCTTCAAGTGGTTCCACATCAAGATAAAATCTATTTGGATCCTCAAGCGAATAACCTCCTTCTAGGCTTGTGCAAAAGGCATTTTTAGCCAAAAGATCAAATGATGTGATCTAGGTGGTTGCAAGTCCTCATCATTCTTTGTGAAGGTAGTTACAACAATGATATGTCTTGAAAATTGATAAAGATCTCAAGCGTAGAAAAAGGCATTTTTTGGTTAGGAGCATCTTAATCAAAATTTTTGTTATGTAATTTTTGAAAATTACAGCCCATGGTCCCATATTTAGAAGGATTGAAAAATCATAAATAGAAGGTTTGTCTTATGTTTCAAAGGTTAGTTGGCCATTATGTTGGTTATAGTGTTTATATTTTTTCTCCTCAGTATAGGCTCTTCTAAATTTTGGGATCGCTGCTATTTTTTCTCTCTCTTGATAAGGTGGTTACAACTGTAAAACCATTAGCAAGCTTTGAGATCATCTTTATATGACTCCCCTGCCCAACATGGAGCAAATCCACCATGCTTGTCCCCATGGAAACATTTTAAAACATTGGTATATGTAAGAATTTTATTTCAATTTAATGAAAATGCATGTGGTTCTCTACCATTTTCTATTGATGAAGTGTAGTGATATGTCTTGTAAATGGTGTTGATATGCTATCTTATTCGATGCTCATTATTGGTTACCATCTTATATTTAGTTTTGGATTATAAATCCCTTTCTACATTTTATTTTTAGTATTTTTTGAATAACTTATTAGGGCACCCTAGGTTTATGGATTCAATAGGAAAAGGTAAATCCCTCCTCAGAGTTCCATTAGCTTGCATTTGAGTTTATCTACATCTTTTCAATAAATAATGTCACGAATGATTGAAATAATCCTTGATAATTGAAGACAACCATCACACCACCCTCCCCTTTTTATAACTATCAACTTTTCCTACCCTATCCTACACTACATATAACATAATCTTTGCATATCTAAAGTGTTATTTGCCTATAGATGCATAAACATTGTATATATAACATATATATGCATTTTATGCATTAAAGCCCAATATTAAAATCTCTTATTTAGACCTTATGTTATTAAATACTATTCTCAAATGAAAGTTGTATCCACATGTTCACATCTATCTTTAGTATCTTATGTTTGGCCTAGAACATTTACTCATTTCATGTGATAACCCATCCTAAGTGAAGTGAGATATTTTGGTTGGGTTCTAGTCAAATTTGTGTCTCTTTGTGCCAATAATCCCCATGGAGGTTGAATTAAAAAATATCTAGATATGAGTAAGCTACCTCATAGGTCCTCTCACCTTAGTTCAGGTAGAGCCAAAAGTAGCAGGGAATTGACCATAGCCTCTGTAGGTGCCTCTCAATCATTTTTTCTAGTCTAGTCCATTATTGATGCTAAACCCTCCCCTGGCTATAATGACATTCTAGTGAGTTCATCATCATTTCTTTCCATTTCCTTCAAGTTTTCAAGACTAGGTTAAAGAGGTGTACAATTTGGAACCAACAAGTTGTACCATATTAAAACTAGTAATAGCCTAGGCTCTTAGTATTGGTACCCCCCATTACATAATCTATTGTGTGACATGTGAAAGAAGTGGGGCACCTCCAACACATATTTATGGAATTTTAACTATCATTATACATGATCAAGCCTATACCTCTACATGATGAAGTCATTTTGACCTATAACATAACATGTTATTATCATATATGTGGTCACGAATCCATCTTCTATCTATCCAAACTACATTTCCATATAAGGCCACCAAATGAAGTCACCATCTATCATCTCATCTATGGATTTTTGTGAATGTTTAAGTCTCCTTGGTGGACTTGTATCCCTACTCCCATATAGATCCAACCATAATCCGCAATATCCTCATGTCCCCTCTTGAACCACTAACCAATTGGTCTCTCTATAGCAATGTGCTTCCAAACCCAAACTTGGAACAAAGTGTTGTGTCTAATATTGTGACCCTTATGATAAGTGATCATATGTAAGTCATATTAGAGTTGAGATAATATCAAAGGAAACCATGAAAATTGAGTGGTTAAATACAACATATCTCTAACCACTCCTATGTGCCCAATCTGAAATAATCATCCACTCTTTTCAGGTAGCAAGAGGTTGCTGACAAGAGCCATCAAGATCAATACCTCATAGGGCATTGAACCCATGGTAGAGGTGGTACTACTCTAGGAACAATAATTAAAGGCCAAGATATGTCCTATAAATCATAAATATTGATATACCCATCTATCACTACAAGATATATCACACCAATAAGATCCTCCAGTACTACTATCCTACCCTTTAGCATGTAATATATCTATCGACCTAGAATAATCACTTATAGGATCCTATGTTCATCCTCTAAAATCAAGGTGGAATATCCAATATGTAGGTGACATGTAGAGGTATATGAGTGCAAACATTCTACTATCATTGAAAAATAATCATGATCAACTCAAATAACTAGTATCCAGGCTATATGCCATAAATTTACTACCTCCAAGATCCCTACTATCTCATTTATCATGATCCTAGGTAGGTGTAGTACTCACAATTTTTGCTCATGCACCATCATGGCTCCTACACACTCTTGCATAACAAAAACCAAATATAATTAAGTCGACCACTTATCTATTTCTCTTTTAGTTGATCAATTACATTTTTTTTCTAATTTTAGATAGAATTCTATTCTTTTATCCTAGTTTGCCTTTTCTCTTGGACCGTTTGCAATTTTTGACAACCTCACCATTTTCATAAATGACTTCACCATTACATAGAGTATTTTTTCCACTCTATAGGGTGATCACACCCTTTTCCCTCTCGATTCCATAGCTTCATATTCTATAGGTCATTCCCACCATTTGGCAGGATGACCTCATTGTTTCTATCAAATTCATCATTTTTGTGCACTGTGTTTAGTAGGTGATTTTTTGGTTTAATTGATGATCCCACCATTTGAATCATGTTTTCACTATTATTTTTTATATATCACTATTTATGTGATTTTTGATGAAATATTCAATTTTAACATTTTATAATTTTTCCTATATTTTGGTGATCTTACTAATTTTCATACAAGATCACTGTTTGTGTGGCATTCCTATCATTTATGTTGGTGATTTTTAAAATTTCCTCTTTTTAATAATGGGTAAAATGCTTTTAATCTAATTATAGAGCCTAATAAATACCATAAATGTGAATTTAGAAAAATAAAAAAGGTACTTACTAATGCCTTGCTCCTTAATGGTCATTGGTACTCTCGAACAGGCTTCCCAAGGTGTTTTTGGTGAGGGATATTTTACATTTTATCTAATACTTTGTCATGTAAAAACCAAATCTCTAAATTACAATAGTGGAGGGTAAAAATGAATATTTTTCACCCCTAAGAGATGAATTTATAGTCAAAATTTTGATTTTTTACCCCTTGGACCTTTTTTTTTTTTTTTTTCTTCTTGGGAGTTTCATTTTTGCCTTGTTTACCAATTTTCCAATCCATGTTATTCTAATTACTCCATTTTCAGCCTATTATATTAAAACAAATTTTTATTTCTTATGTTCAATGGATTGCCCCTAAAAAATTAATTTTTCTATTCTCCCCTCGAGAAGGCATCATGGGTCTCCCAAATGAATGTTTGGGTAATTTTCATTGTTCTTTGTGAATTTATTTGATAAACTAGACACTTCTATTATTATTATTTTAGTTTGTATTTTATTGTTTTTTTACATGTTTATTTTTTTCCCTTTTATGTTGTCACCTTGGCTTAGTCCATAATGTTGTTAGAGGCATCATCATGGTGCTTCCTATTATGCAATTATGCCCAAGTCTATCCATTGGCATACACCAACATTCCCATCATGGTTTTTATCATTGGTGAAATGTTTTCATTTGTATAATGTATTTGAGGTTAGTATTTATGCACATTATGGGTTGGTCATCATGGTCATTTATATCATGATGCATATAATTTTGTTATTAAATCAAAAATCAAGGTGTGAAAAGTATAATCGATAATGCTACAACAAGATATCTCCTTGCATATTATCCCCCAACCAATTTATCACATGTTAATAATCATTTCTCAAATTGAAATATGCCTTACTAGCAAAAACCTTTTAGATCGATCAATGATCAAATCTACCCTACTGGTAACTCATTAAATTAAATGGTCAAACTTTCCCTACTGGGGTACATTATTATAAATCGACCAAGACCACATTGTTTTGGGCCATTTCCCTCATTTTATCTTTATTTTAATTCCAAGCCCATGAATTTTTCCCTATTTGGGGAAAGTCAAAGTGTGTAGCTTATTTTGGGATGTATCATTCCCACTTCCCCCCATTTTAGGGCCAATTTCTTTCTATTTTCCTTCACCATTGGAAATTGGCATGTAAAATCCTTTGATCATTTTGATTAATCTCATCCATGGGTTAATTTCATTATTATTTTTATTTAATTTAACTCTTTTTTGAGAGCCCATACATGTATTTCATCTCTACATACCTTCTTGAGGAGGCATCATGGGAAACTAGTTATTTCTTTGGCCAATGTTTTCAACTTCTTCTTAATGATTTTTCATTATTTTAAAATATGTTACTCTACCTGGTATCTCACAATGCATTATCAAACTATGGAAAATGTAGACACTCAATTCTCATCACTATTATTTCAAAATTGCAAGTCTAAATGACATCCCACAATAACACACAAATTGGACCAAAACCACAAAAACACTCTAATTCATCCACACATGTCACATGCAATTCCTAATTTTTGTCAATATGTCACTACTTGGGGTATTATCCTATATGAAATCATTATCTTATTCTAATTCATCTCCAGTAAAATTATGGCCTATAAAATTGATGTTTCTGACTAATAGTGCATGACAACTAATAAAATTCTAAGAATTATAAAAAACCTAATCATAATCACCTATCTAATCAAATAAAATTAAATGCTTAAGTAAAAAATCCATGTCAAATTATTTAATATCTAATTTTATAAAATTAACATTAAAAAAAATCTAAAAAGGTGACATCATCGGTCACAATGTCAAAAATGCAAAATATCAACATAAATGTAATAAAAATTAGAAATGTTGAGCTATGCCTATTAATTAATCCCTTCTGAAAAAATATTAATTGACATATTAATGGCATTTGGCCTCCAAATTTGAATAAAAATTGGACCACACATCATGATCTTAAGATGGATGATCACTATCATTTCAAAAAAACTATCGATACAAGGGCCTCCATGAACAATTATCAAGCTTTATTGTGCAAATATATAATGCTAAAATCACCATTTATTCATCTTGATTGATAAAATACATTGGTTTACAAGGGGATATGTCATTGGAATGAAAAAAGTGCATTGAGAAAGACTCTACTTTAAAAACTGAGCACAAACATTTACAAAATATTTGCTAGGTGGGGTCTTCAAGAAAAGTTATTGTCTTGGTTGTCTTATTTTATTGATTTCCTTGAATAGTAACTCTAGCTCACCCTAGGGAGAAAGCATAAAATGTTAGTTCTTGAATTTGTTTTAGATTTCATTCACTGATGTTGAATTATCCCTCTTTATTTCTTATTCTATAGTTCTAACCCAACAAATGTAGTAAACCACACTATCCAAAATAGATCCAAAGGCCACTGGTGAACATGATGACAATTCAAGAAAAACTTTTACAGTTTAATATCCCTTAGATTTTTAATATCTTTTTCATAATTTCAGATTTTTAGGATTTTGGGCATCTCTACTCAATGGATTATTATGAGATGTAAAATAGTTTAAATCATGAAACGGTGAGAGTATGGCTTAGGTTGTTCATAAAATGATGAAGTGTGGTTTAGGTTACTCACAAAATGGTGATATAATGGTTTAAATTGTTTTAAAAATAGTGAGATCATGGTGAAGGTGGCAACTGAGCTAACCTCAAAAATTGAGTGATGCCTACATAGTCCAAATGGACCTCAGGTCAATGTAGTTTTGCTTACCTATTACATAAGTGAGTGGAATGGATTAAACCCACTTAGTAAAGTATGTAGTTGTAATAAGGATATGTTTATATCCATTTGATGAATTTGGATTTATTTTTCCTATGATATTGAGTCCCCATGTGTAAAATTTCCATGGTGTATTGATTGACTAAAGTGACAAAACTAGTGCATGAATGAGATTGACATGGTTTTAGTAAACCATACATGTTTTTACATATGCACATGCATCATCTTCCATAATGGGCCAATAATACCTAATGAGTATAATTTTACCACCAATTAATCCTGGCAACCTTGTACAACCTCACCTATCTTATAAGATGAAGAAACTACTTGATGCATAAAATAATTAGTTCATTAATTGTCAACCCAGGGGCATTTTATCTTGATAAGGTAATGTCACTATATGTTCACAATTCACTCACTTATTAACTTTGTCAATTGCATATAGGCGCACTTGCATAAAGGAAATTTCATAAATGTAAAGTAATTGAAATTAAATCATACTTGCATGAATGAAATAAATAGAATTAAATGGAACTAAATGTTGTAGAAACTTCCTTAAGAAATTAATATGCATTCATAATACTAAAATCATCTATGATACTCAAAAAACATATACAAAATTAAATAATGAAAGTGAATACTTGTAAATTGAATCTACTTATTTACTCTAAGAAGTCAGTATCTTACCTACAAGTCCTTCTAAGGGGGCTCTCCTCATTTGGTCATGAGATCCAATCCTTCCCTTGGAATTAAAACATTTTACTACAAACTGCTAAAAATATTCATATCTTGTAATAGTTAAAAATTGTTACAATAAGATTACAATAGCTGAAATTATATTACTTGATTACACTTAGATTACCTATTTTATTCCTATATTCTCTATCCCATATCCTGCATATTTATTTTAATATATATATAAGAGGCTATGGTTATTGCTCAACAATAAATTATAATAACTTGAGAATATTCATATTATGTGGAACATAACTAGTAGTGGCTATAGGACAGAAGGGTGATGTTGTTGGGAATTTATAAGGATTGAAATGAAATCTAATAGTAATGTTCCAAATCCTTCTCATCATGTCTATCTATATAGGACCATGCATACTTGTTCTCGACTAGACATTATAACTATTGTATGTTTAGGTAAGCTTAAAGAAAGAATTCATGTTTTTTAAGGTAGTTTTTAGTGGTTTCAAGTTGATAACCTATTGGTTATGGGACATAAATTCCATGTATGCAATATGGTCTTATGGCTATGTATATCCAGACTTCATCTTATTGTTGCAGGACATAACCATTTAGTTGTGCTACATGTAGGTCATATCACTCAAATTACTTAACACATAATATGAGAAGTAAAATAATAACAACAAAGGATAACATATTAAAATTTAATTACAAGACAAAAATTAACTTCATTCCCATAAATATAGTTAATATATATCATCATAATTATAGTACTTAAAATAGGGAAATACACAAGGCATATAGGAAATGTTAACATTTAGAGGCCAAAAAGGTAGATAGATAGGGGTTTAAATTATGACATTTATATGTCTCATCATAACTCCCAAATTAAGGTGTTTTTCATCCTTGAGAAACCAATTTTTGCATCTAAATAACACACACAATTCTAAAGTCTATTACTTTTGATGTACCTACATTTTGATTTCCATAGAAACCATGCTGAGCCTCAAAAATTTTCCATATCCTATCTTATTTTGCCTTATAAATTGGAAATTATCTTCTCCATTATAGAATGAGATATAAAAATGGTAGCTGTTGAAAAGTGATAGCCAACAAATTTGGTCCCTTCCTTCTTGTAATTTTTATATAATTACGAATTTGGTCAAGGGTAGCTTTGAAATTATGTGGAAAGAATGGTTCCTTCTTCTTTAATTTAAGAGTAAGCTCATTCCATATGTACCCACAATATCTGAATGCATCTTTTCCTATGGTAGTTAATAGTCCTAGATAATAGTTTTGACCTTCGGTTTGCTTCCTTACACACTAGGAAGCTACTTCCTCTTATTTCATTAAATAAACCCATTTTTATAATATCACCTCAAGATTAATGGGATCTCATATTATCATTAAAGCATATTCTTTTTATTTTTTATTGTATTTTTCTAATTATTGACCCCTTTTATTCTCATGTACTAGATATGAGAAAAAATCCTTGAGTAATACATTTCCAACATATAAATTAGGGTTTCATTCTACATTATGAGGTATATCCTAATTATGTAGATATAATTCACATAATTGAGCCTATTCTTCAGGGGTAACATAATTATACATACTAAAGAAAGACTAGGGATCTATTACCATTCATGGAATATCATATTATACTCTCATAAATTGAAATTTTAACCATTGTTCTTCAAGTTAAATAGAGTAAACCTAGGCAAGTGGCCTGCATCTTAATAACATAATTGTCAACTGAGCTAACTCTTCAAATTTTGACTTTAATTTAGTGAGTTTTTCTACATATTTATTAACTTTATTTTTCAATTCCATTTTATTTTTTTCAACTGGACATAGTTTTTGAACCAACTAAACTATGTACTTTATAATTGCACATTCTCCTTATAGATACATCTCAAAGAAAATAAATGTTGAGTCAAGTTTTCTTGTCTGTGTAGAAGTGGATACAATAGATATTTGAATAATAATAATTTCAAGATGTTCTTGGGTTACCAGCTATATTTTGGCTATAGGCTAAGACTTAGTCAGTACAATTGGGTCTTGTAGTTGTGAAGTTATTTATGCCAATGTACTCAATTTGTTTCCTTCTTCAAACATACAAACTTCCCCCTTAGTAATTCAATTTCCCTAAGTTCTTACTCTAAGGTATAAAATTTTCCTTGTGATGATGTTTCATAAATATCATATCCCTTGTCTTCAGGTTGTTTAAGCATTTATTCATCCATTTCAATTGAATGCTCTTCCTCAGTTTCTTTAATCAATTGCTCTTGCTTGCTTGTTTTAGTCGATTACAAAGCCTTAGAACTGAAGGAAGAAGAGCCTTCCTCATCACTATTATTATCTATATAAGCATAAATTTCTTTAATTTAATTATCAAATAAACCCTCACTAATATTGATTATGGTAGGCGAGGAGGAGATAGCATTTTTCTATAGTTTCCCCCTTAGTCTATGCGACTGAATCCTATAAACTTGAGGCATTTGAGCTTCTTAGTTGGTTTAGGGTTTGGATGGGCTACATTTTCTTCAAATTAAAAATGTGGAATAAATAATATTATCATCTTATTCATTTCCCTTATCTCTCCTACTACTTATGTTATAGGTTCATTTATTATAGGAAGTCCATTTTCTTCTTTTTCTTTAGATTCCTCCTTAGGTTCTTCTTCTTCAACTTCCTCCTCTTCTTGTTGTACCTCCTATTCATCACTTTCTTCCATTTCATCTTCAAAATTTTATTCCTCATCATGTTCTTCCTCAAATGGAAACTGTAGGAATTGTTCCCAAGTTACATTGGGTCTTTATCTGTTTGGGATATCTTGAATAATGAGTTGTATCAAGTGATGATGGGACAAATTTTTATGATTGCCTTTTTGATGTTCCTTTGCCATTTTCCTAATCATGTTTAACAAGAAATTTGGAACATTTAATCTAATGTTATATCTTATGTTAATGATAAACTTAAAAGTTACACCATATAACATACAATGTCTCCCTTCATAGGTAAAATGCTTTACAATAAACATAACGTCTTTTGCACATCCATGTGGTAGAGATAGACATTTGTTACCTTGTATCTAGAAGCTTAATTAATCATGACCTTATTTGAAAATTTCCCTTTATATATTTTTATCATAAATTTTCCTCCCATAGATCTTCTACTCTAGGTAGGCTAGTAATTTACCTCAGAGATACTTCGATTACCTTTATTTGCAACCCTATGATAGTGGATTTATTATTTTTAAATGAATTGGTGAATTACTCTACTATTACCTAGTCAAATCCTATTAAATTTTCAAAATAGGATAACTACCCTATATTACTAATGAGAATGGTGATGTCTTGTTTCTCTAAAAGTGGTGTCAAGTTTGTAGGCTCCATTTTAACATGATCTTCTCCCATGATGGTTAAACTAGACTTGAATAATGATCAATAGATCCTAATTGTCAATTTTATGAGATAGGAATATTCTTAAACACAACCTTGTATTTTCATTTTACAAACTTCAATAATGTTTATGATGAAACATATCAAGGCTTACAATTGGCAAGTCATTTATGGCAAAAAAACTCCCCCCAACTTACATGTCACTCGACCTCGATTGAATTACAATTTAATGGTACGTGCAGGAGGGTAGGGAAGAAGTTTATGGGGATAATAGGATTGGTGGTGGGATGGGGAAAAAGGTATTGATGTGACCACTACAAAAAATGGTATTTAAATTAAAATGGGATATGCCAGTAACAATTATTTAAAAATCATCTAACATGATAATCATATTAACTATAATTATTAAGAATTAATTGATGATTTACTTTTAAAAAATTGAAGTGGGATGATGTGGATTAGGGTGATTATATCATTATGGCAACCCTTCATTATATGGGTTACCTCATCATATAGATGGGTGCAAATGTCAAGACAATGAAGTGAAGTGGGATGATGTAGATCAAACATCTAATATCATTATGGAGGTATATGTATTTGGTGTGATGTGTAAGCTACCATATGTGTCATCAATAGTGATAGATAAGGTGGAAATTCATGGCTATTTTTGGATTGGATGGTAGTGACCATTGGACTAAAGGAGATGTTTGATCTACCAACCACATATGAATACAATTGGTACATGAGTAAGATATAATGAAAGTGTTGAGAATGGAAGTATTGAAACAAAACCAAAGAATTAGTGCCCATACTTTATTTAAGATAAACAGATGAATTTGCATCATCATATGAAATGATTTATTCTTATGGCCTAAAGATGCACTTTTTACTCAATAAAGGTGAATAGATTGATAATGTAAACTTCCATCTAGTTGCCTCAGAAACCATCCTTCCAAATATGTATAATGTAACTTGTAGGAACCCAATAATTAACCTGTGACAATGGAAGACACATTTTGTTTCTCAAATTTGCAATCTATAATATAGAAGATGAATCTTGTATCATATAATATGGATCTTGTAGCACAAAATCTACATCTTGTAGCATAGAATTTTCATCTTATAGTAATGGAAAAAGATAACTAGGAAGGATAAAAATAGGTGTTTGAATTTATAAGAAAGCAAGATGATGCAAAGGGAGCTAAAAAATACATGTTTATTGCTTTGATGATTTTTCTCATGCATTTATTTTTTACTTTTACCCCTAGATGGTTAACAAGTTGATTTTCCATTTAAGGGTTTGTTTTATATAGATATTGATCATTTAGATACTAGTTTTCTAACCAACACTTAGCAATAATTCCCAAAGATTTTCTTTACTAATTTTTTAATATGATATTTTATGACTCTGCTTGATTGACTAGATAGTTGATTAACCAAAATTTTCATTTAGCTTATAGCCAGCCAAAATAAATGATTGGACTGGTTGTAGTAAAGTGGTTATTATTTAAAAATGGAGACTAAAGGTATACTATAGTATCTTACTGATGTAGAATTAATATATGCAACATACTAAGAAGAAGATGAGGTGTGTCCATCTATAATTTTTTGAGTGAATATCTCCTTGAAAAGCATCTTTTTGTATAGTTTGAGCCTATGGTCATTAACTAGTAGGCAAAAACATACAATATCAATGGTATATAATTTGATATATCCATTCCTAAATACTTCCTCTATTTCATAGGTTCCAATCCATCTAGTTTTTAGTTTTCCCTTAGGCTCTTTGTATTTAGAGTAAAAAATTAGGGCCCAACCTCCTCGCTAAAATTATCGTATCTTTTTATACTTATCATGCCATCAGATCCTTTATTGTTGCATGAATTTAGTAAGATGTAGTGCTTCATTTTATATTTCATCTAAGGCATTCAACTATATGACTTTATCCCTATATGATTGTGATAAATCTAGGCCAATTCTAATGTTTTCCTTAAGGTCTTGTGTTCAAATTCAATGGGCAACACAAACTTCTTTCCATAGACCAATTAATATAGAATGAGGCAAGTTTTTGTATCCCATGTGTTTTGGTATGCCCAAACTAATTCATGAAGATGAGATTCATGATATTTATAGTACACAATGACTATTTTGGTGAGGATTTTCTATAACTCCTTATTTGTGACCTATATATGTCCATTAGATTGAATATGGTAGGGGGTGGATTTTTGGTGCTTAATTTCATATTTCATGACAAGGGAAGCTATGAGATCAAATGTAAATTAAAGTCCTAGGTCTGTAAAAATTTCTCTTGGTACCCTCTAATAGGTGAAAATTTCCTCATATAAAATTTTTGCCATTTTATCATCTCTTTCATGGATTAAGGCCTTCAACTCAACCTATTTAGTGATATAATCCATGTAAACTAATATGTACTCCTTATTATTGGATTTTGGATATATGGGACCCACAAAATCAAGTCCCCACTTATTAAATGGTTCTAAAACCATCTATGGTTGTAGTGGAATTTCATCTAAATGTGTGGGTTTCCCCTTATATTAGCATTGATCACATTGACCGGTTTATTTAACGGCTTCCTTGGGGAAAATAGGCCAATAGTATCTGAAATTGAGAATCTTGATGGAAATCCTTTTTTTAACAAAATGACCCCCACATGGTTCATCATGACATACTCAAAATATGTCAACAACCTCATCTTCCCAGATACATCGATGCATAACTAAATCAGGTCCTATGACAAATAAGTACCCAAAGATCCAAGAGCATGGACCAATTTTTGTAATTAAATTCTACTTTCTTTGGGAGAAATATGTTGTGGTAGTGATCCTATATCCAAATAGTTGGCAATATACACATACCAAGTAGCCTTCATGGATAATGCAAAAAGGTGTTCATCAAGAAAAGAGTCATCTACTATGGTACTTATCTAATTGGATTACAATTAAGATAACAAATTTACAACTATATTATCCTTTCTTGGTTAATAAACAATGGTTAATGTCAAATTCCTGCACTAAAATTAACCATATAATTATTCTACCAGTTACTACAGTCTTATTCATTAAATACCTAATTATTACATGATCAATATGGATGAAGACTTAATACCTAGTAATGTGTTGTCTAAACTTGTTAATATCATAGAATAAAACAATAAAATCCTTATTTGTGACCAAGTAGTTGAGTTCAACTCCTTGGAGGATTTTGTTGATGAAATAAATGGCATAGCTTAAGGACTACTCTTTTTGGCCAAGGATAAATCCTATTGTATAATTAGAAGTGTCTATATGGATATGAAAGGTTTGTGTCTAGTCAAGACCTCTTGGAATGCTTCTTGACATGTAGTAGTCTAAAAAAATCAACATGTGTTGTGATTTTATTAAAGTCCTTGATAAATCTACGATAATAAATAGAGTGTCCTCAGAAACTTTTATCTTTTTTCTTCTTTGTAATTCTTAATTCTTTTATTACACTTATCTTGGTGGGATCTAACTTAATACTTGTAGGAGAGATGTGGTGTCCTAACACAATACCTTATATCATTAACATGTAGTACTTTTCATGACTTAGGGATAGATGATGGTCTTGACAATGTTGAAGGACCTTATCAAGGATTTGAAGAGCTTCATCATAGGTTTATCAATAAATGATAAAGTCATCCATATATATTTCCACACAGTCATGGGAGAGATTAGAAAATATGCTTGAGATAGCTCATTGAAAGGTGGTTGGAACATTGCATAAACTAAATGGAAGTATTGCATATGCATAAGTACCCAAAGGACATATGAAGGTAGTCTTATATTGATATTCAAGTGCTATTATAATCTAATTATACCCACTAAATCCATCAAAGAATGAGAAATACTTTTTTCCTTCCAATGTGTCAAGGACTTGGTCAATAATAGGAAGGGGGAAATTATCCTTCCTTATAGCTGCATTTAATTCCCTATAGTATATAGATATATTCCATTTACCCCATTTTTTAGGTACAATAAAAAGGGTTTGAATGCATTGACTACCATAAATAGGATAAATTAACCTTGCATCTAATAATTTTTGTAACTTGGTTTTGACTATATCTTTAATAATAAGGTTTATCCTACATTGTGGTTAGAGAATGATTTAATTTGGTTTTTTGTTGGAGTATCAACTTTTTTTTTTATATTGAAGGGTTTTTTTGAATGTATTTCCACTTGTTTGGATAGGTACATCATAGATTTAATGTTACCTGTCAATAGGGCATAATTGCAATGGTGTGGTAATAGCTGATGGAAGGTTCTAATGTATTTTTCAAGTTTAGAGGGACCAATCTCAGGGAAGATAATTTCAAGAGGTCATGTTGCACATTGTAAAATATTATTTTATTTATGGTCCTATTGATAAGTGTTTTTCAAAATATCGAAAAGGATTGTGTTTTCCTCTTAATCTTTGATGGATGTGATATGGTATGCATAAAGTATTTAAAGAAACGTGTTTCTCATATACTTCCTCTACTCAAGGAAGTTGTTATTCTTCATAGGAAAGTTTTGATGGTGGATATAACAATAATTTATTAGTGTCATTTCCATTTGAAATTAGTATTTTTCCTGACCTATAACCAATGAAAGCATCGATTGTGGCCAATCATGGCCTTCCTAAGATAAATGGGTAGCCTCCTATGTTTAGTTTTTAGTTGTATAATTATGAAATCTACTAGATATTCCCATGAATCCATAGTGATGAATATATATTAAATCACCCAATTAGGTTTTATAGTTGATCTAGTGGCTATTTACAAGATAGTGAGTGTTGGGTGGAGTTATTTTAGTCTAAGTTTGTGCATGGTTTCCATAATCATAACATTGATGGTTGCCTTTAAATTAATAAATGTATTTTATATAAGTTGTCCATTAATGTTGACATTGACTAGAGGAATTCCTAGATTCGAGTACTTGGGTGGAACTATATTTCCCAACATGATGTCTACAAGTTGGTGAACTACTTAGACAGTTTTGAGATCCTTCCTTTTTTGACCAGGTTTTTTTAAGCATAATTCATAGACAACTTTTGTATAAATGGGCACATATTTAATGTCTTAAAATAGTGGAATCTTGACACACATAGTTTTCAATTATTCTAGGATATCAAATTTAGGTTATTGGTCAGGACATTGGATATTTAACCTCTCATGAAAAGGAGGCTTGATAAGCCCTTTTTATGTTGTAATGAAACTTAGTTTATGAGTAGCAGTAGGTTCATGGGTTTTTAGATTAGTATGGTTGGATATAATCTCCTCATGAGGTTCCATGATCATAGGTGAGGTGGTTTGAGGAAAAATGCATCCTGAATGAAGGTGTACTTCATTTATATCCAAGGTGTAACTTGGATATTGAATTATTTTAGTGGTCTATGTTAGATGAACCAACTTATTTCTAGGGTTTGGTACAAGTTGGGAAAGTAGATGTAGTTGTCTGTGAGGTGGTTACATTCTCAAAATTAAATTTTGTTATGGTTGTTTCTAGAACTATTTTTATTGAAGGAAACCATCACTTATATTGAATCAAGGTTAGTTATTTCTCCATGACTATTATCATGGGTTGGAAGGATAAGACCATTATCAGTTTTGATGTTGGTTCTTCCAAGATTTTTTTTGGGTGGGTTGTGATTACCAATTTTAGGGTGGTTAATAACTACTTAAGGTTGGGTTTTTTTTTTAGACTAATTTTGATTTTTCATGGGTTCCCATGAACTAGGTTCATTCTAATTAGCTAAAAATTGAGAATTTAGAAGTACAAATTTAGATGGCATACCTTGATTGAATGGCCTAGGTGGACATTATTTGCGTTGAGCCACATAAAAAATATGATCTCTATCTCTTCCAATTACATGTAATTATATTATCTCAATATCCTCTTTTGTTATGTTGGCCACCTTTACTTGAATAGCCAAACATTTGTAGTCTAATTTATTTTTTTGATAGTCTGGGTAATAAACCATCAGGGATTTCTTCATTTCTTCTTGCTTGTTCCTTATGTGTAATGTATAAAACTGAGTATCCATATGGTTAATGATGACTTGCTTCATATCCTACAATAAATTACTTACCTCAATTTTTGAGAGTCCATTTGTACATGATAAAGGAAGTATATTTTTTCTATGATTTTTATCCATTGCTAATCTTGATTAATTCCTGTATAGAAGTGTTAAATCTTCAAAAGATAATTTTGAAACATCTCCACTAGTCATTAGGTCTAATGATTCCAAAAAATATTTTATAACTCCTTTAAAAAATATCAATTTGATGGATTTTTTGTCCATTACATTCTGATTATATTTTTTTAGTCTAAACATAAACCTTTCCATGTATTCCTCTAGTGGTTCATCTTCTTCTTTTATTATCTTGAAGATGTCATCCCTCCTATAGTTTCTTCCTCAATAATACTCTTGATATTTGGACATAAACTTATCTTTAATTTCTTCCCAAGTAGAAATTACACCCTTCCCTAGTCCCATAAAACATCAAAGAGTTGCATCTTTGAGTGTTGCTAGAAACAATTTCAGCTTTTGAGCATCTTGGTGATAATAATGACTATGGCATAAGATATCAAACTCAAAGAGGAATGTATCTAGGTATTCACTTGCCTTTTCCATAGAATTAGGTAGGGTAGAGTGAGGGATGTTATTTATAGGTGCATTTCCTCTAGGGCTGTGGATGGGTAATTTAAAAGTTGCAAACTCATTGGTAGTATTCTCTTCTTGATGGTCCTCCATGAATACTCTATATATGTAGACCAAAAACTTCTTCCACCCACTATTTAAATTTTTTGTCAATATTTGTACTCTCTAATGTGTAGTAAACTGAGATTTTGGATTTTTCTAGTGGGATAGAAGGTCTTTTATACAATGGTGAAGGAGTGGAAGTTCTTTAGGATTCATCCTATTATCCAATAAAGAGTTTATCTAATTCAATAGATTTTATAGATCTAGTGTCTCTTCTAAGAGATAGGAAGACTTTAAATGCTTTCTTGGCAATAATTTTGGGTGAGAACAAAGAGAATTAATGTTATATTCTTGAGTGTGAAGTGACAAAGTATAAATTCTTAAATATGGTATAGAGGGGTCCTTCACAAGTCTATAAACCTCTTCCTCTTCTAAATTTCAAATTTTTGTTGCCAACCCAATCTTATTTTTATAGTTCTTATACTACTAATTGTAGATCATATCCAAGAGTTTCCTCATATTCCTCAGTTGTTTCATATTGTATCTTTGTTTCTACAGTATAAATTGACTACCTATACAAGAATATACCTAGATGATCTCATTCTCTCTGCATGCAAATCAACAACTCATTTTTTGGTATTTTTCCTACCCTACCCTACCTAGAGTTAGTATATCTTTTGTTTTTTTCCCCACTATAATCTTATATAAATCAAAACTTTTATCTATAAATTAGTAAATGTTAAGCTATAAAGTAATGAATGTTTAATCAATGAATGCAAAAAATAGCAAAAGAGATTATCAATCTTTGGAGATTTCAAATATGTGACACCATCCCTAGAAATAGTGCCAAAATGATGAGCATAATATTACCACCAGTTAAACCTAACAACCTTATACAACCTCACTTGTGTTTATAGGATAAATCGAACACTTAATGCATCAAATAACTACTTTATTAATTGTCAACCTAGGGGTGTTTTGGATTAATAAGGTGATGACATTGTATATGCACACTTAATTTTATTTTTAACTTTATCAATTTCATATAGGCAAACTTGCATAAATTAAATTATAGAAATGTAAAGTACTTGAAATGAAATCACACTTGCATGAATGAAATAAATAGAATTGAATGAAACTAATGTTGTAGAAGCTTCCTTAAGAAATTAATATGCATTCACAATACTAAAATCATATATTATACCAAAAAAAATATATGAAATTAAAGAATGGAAATGAATACTTGGAAATTTAATCTACTTAGATACTCTAACTAGTTGGTATCTTCCCTACAAGTCCTACTAATGGGGTTATCCTTATTTTGTCTTGAGATCCAATCCTTCCCTTAGAATTAAACATGTTTACTAAAAAATATAGAATTTATTCATATCTTGTAGCAATTAAATATTACTACAGTAAGATTACAATGGTTTAAATGATATTACTTGATCACACTTAGATTATCTATTTTCTTCCTATATTCTCTACCCCCTATCTTACATCTTTGTTCTAATATATGCAGAAGAGGATATGGTTATTTCTCAACAATAAATTGCAACAACTTGAGAACATTATTATTGTGGAGAATGCACCTAGTAGTGGCTATAGGATAGAAATAGGGATGATGTTTTTGGGAAGTTAGAAGGAGAAAAATGTATTTTAATAGGAATGCTCTACATTCCAACTCCTCATCACATATGCATATATAGGGACATGCATGCTTGTTCTCTAATATTTATTGTTTGGACAAAAATCAATGAAAAGAATGTAAGTTATAATTACTGCATGTTTAATCAAGCTTCATGCAATTATTCATGTTTTTTATATTAGTTCCTAGTAGCTAAAGGTGTAGACACTCCATTTTTATCACTTTCGTGTCAAATTACACAATGGAATGACTTCTCTTAATTTCACATATTCTTTGATCAATTATCATTCTCTATTTATTTTATCTGATCAATTATCATTTTCTATTCAATTTATCTAATCAATTACCATTTTATATTTAATTTCCTTGATTAATTATCATTCTTTATTTAATTGATCTGATCAATTATCATTTTCTATTCAATCTATCTAATTAATTATCATTCTCTATTCAATTTCTCTAATCAATTATCATTCTTTGTTAAATTTATCTATTCAATTATTATTCTTTGTTTAAATTATTTGATCAATTTTCAATTTCACTATTCAATTATCAATTTTCTATGTTTAATTCCTTCTTCTCTAATCAATTTGATAATTCTACCTTTTCTATTCAATCACATTATCCATCTCAAATTCAATCTAATAATAAAGTTCTCATATTATACTAGTTAAATAGGTATTTTGATATATTTAATTGATACTCCTTCAATTACTAATTTTCCTCTTATCCCCTTCCAAAGGGCATCTTCATGTAAAGGGGAATCTTGAGATCCTAATAATATAGCCTTGATATCACACTAATTATGTAAATAATTTACAATAAAGGGGGATTATTCTCCACCCCTCATATTGGAAAGAATATGAAGGGCCCACTTTTGAGATCCATGTTCTTTCTTTGAGAGAATGCTACACCTTTCATCTTAGAAACAAGATGAAGGGCCCACATTTAATCATCTTTGTTTGTTACAAAGGATAATACTTCATCCTTAATCTTGGAAATAAGATGAAGGGATTATATTTGTCCATCATTGATATTTGTAAAGGTCATCCTCCACATTTCATCTTAATTGAGAAGAAGGTCTTACATCATTGATCCATGTGCACTCTTGAGGACCCTTTGGAAACCATTCATCTTTATTTCAAGATGAAGGGTCCTCCTTGATCTATATTTCATATAAATACACCTCTTTGCATAATTATTATCATGCTCAAGATATATAATTAAGTGTTGACCATTTCTCAAATCACCTTGTGCATCAAGCTTCTAGTCATTGATCAAATCTATATGATCCATTGCTTTAATGGATGTATCTAACTACACTTGAAATTGGAAAAGACCATCTAAAGATACATCTAAGATGTATCCCTACAAACACAATTTATAATGAAGGTTTGAATTATACTTTATTTGAATCTTTATAAACATTGTATTTCATTTTATATTTATTGAGATTACGAGGTCATATATGTGTGTTTTCCATATTTTTTATCACTTTTATTATTTTGAAACCTTGTGAAAATATAGAAGATCTATAATCTATCAACATATATGGCATTCTTAATGGGACCTTAAAACCCACACCTTTCATTCAAGCCTATATACTAATGTTTATTTGTAAAGAATCTTGATATTTTGGCTCTTTTATGTTCAAATTTACATATTTTGTTTATCTTTGTTTTTCAATGAATTTATTCCTAAAAATGGTGAATTTATCTTTGGTTCTCTATTAATCAGTGAAATCATCCCATAATTGATGAATTAATCCCTATTTAGCTTTTTGTCCACTTTCTATGTTTTTTGCCATTTTTCTATCATCAACAAAATTTTATCATTATTTGGTGAAATCATTTTTTATTTTAATGAATTTGTTTACTTTTCAACAAAATTGTTCTAGGTTCTATTTCTCTTCATTAATAAATTTTTTTTAACTTCAGTGAATTTGTCACTAGTTTTTACAAATTTATCATAGCTTTAGCAAAATTGTGTCTGTTAATCGGTGAAATCATCCCCATAATTGGTGAATTCATCCTTGTCTAGTTTTTTGTCTACTACTTATGTTTTATGTAGGTTTCTAAAAAATAGTGAAAATATTTTGTATATCAATGAAATTGTTTCTATGTGAAAACCTAAGAGTTGAAAAACTAAGAAAATCAACCTCCTTCACTTGTAAAATAACCGTAAGTAAAACTACTCATCTTGTTTGCTTGAAATTTACAAAAAGGGAGTGATATATGTCAAACAAATCATATTTTAGTACACATTTGGTTTTAGGTTTTATAAAGAACACTTGCTTATTTATCAAAGTTTTATTATTTTGTGAAATTAGTCTTTGTTCCTTATTACTTCTTAAGTGTTTTGTGGGGATATTTTATGTGTATGATCTCCCCTTTTGGGTGACTTAGAAATGAAAGTATTCTATTTTTTAATCCTGAGGATTTGTTTATTAAGCTTTTTACTTGCGCTTAGTGGGGGTTATGTGAATCAAAATGGCAATACCTTCTTTTTTTTTAGGAGTGCATTAACCTAGGGTTTCATCTCCCAAAATCATTCCAACCCCACTTATCTAGTGGGGTATACAAATTTATCATACTATTCATCAATATAGTAGTTGAGTGGTTAACTTGACCAACTAAATAGGGTCTCAGGTCATGTGGTGGTCTAGACATTACACTCTACTGAACAAGTGATGGCTAAAGAGGTTGTGAAAGGGACTAGACGCTTTCATAACAATCTATATGATTTGAATCTAATTGATGGATAGTTATAAAGTATCCATGTACCATAAGGTATATCAGGACTATTTTTTATTTTCTCAAAAATTTAGTCTAGAAGCCTTTTTTGCCATTGGAATTATCATTGATGTAGGAATGCAAAGGTTAAAATATCCCTAAGATTGAATTTTACTTAAGATATTTTTAGATAAGGATGGTGTAACAATAACCTATAATAATTAACTAATTTTAAATAATCTTAACCTTTATCCTCTCAAAAGTAAGCATATTGAAAGGATCAGTGATTTTCCCCTAAACCTAAGTCAATTTCTATTTTCTAGCATAGGGAAGGATTATTTGAGTCCTTATTTGGTCAAAAAATTTCACATTATACTTAAACTAAAAGGCATTACTCTATCCATTTCTCTGGTTAAATTCATCTTATTCTACCTTGGTCAAAAATGTTTACATTTCATACCCTTATCTTGTTTGAAATAGTAACATTACTCTATCTATTTCTCTATTCAACTCTATCTCATTCTATCTTGGTAAAAAATATTTATTTTTCATCCTCTTATCTTGTAGTAAATATTAACGTTACTCTGTCTATTTCTATAATCATTTTTTTCTCATTCTACCTTAGTCAAAAACATTTACATTTCATACCCTTATCTTCTGTCAAATAGTAATGTTACTCTGTATGTTTCTTTGGTCAAATTTTATTCCATTTTACCTTGTTTAAAATGTATATGTTTCATACTCTTGACTTGAGTAGTGAAATTACTTAGATTATTTGAAAAAATAGAATTATATATATCATATAATTAAGTGCAAAATAAATAGATCCACAATAATAATTAGTGAAAGAGAAAAATACTTGAATATTATGACTGAGCCACTTCAAGGGGGAAACCTCCACAATAATTTAATAATAACATAATATACAATACGATGATTAAATAATAACCACTACCTCTTATATATACTCTACTTAGCCAAGATTTTTCCATAGGTTGACCATACTAAGAATATAAATAAGTGCAACAAGATAATATGAAGGTGTGTCAGCCAGAAGGTGGCCACACATACCCATAGGACACTATAGGTTAATGGAATAACATGCCCCTCCCCTTAAAAACAATGTTATCCTCAACGTTGAATCAAAACAAGATGTTATTTTAGGAATGATTCATCCTCCCATGTTACATCTTCATAGTGTAGGTTCTTCCATTTGATCAAATACTTTAATGGCTCTAGTCCGTAGTTACTTAGTTCACGTGTGAAGGATCTCTTTAGGTTCCAAAATGACTTAGCCTTCTTCATCAAATTTTGGTAACTCAATCTGAGTGGAAACTCTATGTCCAATTAACTTATTTAAGTAAGATACATGGAATACCATATGCATGTGAGTGGATGGAGGTAATTCCAACTTGTAATCCACACTACTAATTTTTTGTAAGATCTGATAAGGACCATAATACTTAGGTGATAGTTTTTTATCCTTTTTCTATTAATTTAGAGAGATTTTCTTATATGTATACAAACACACAAAGACCAAATCACCTATGTCAAAATGCTACTCATCGTAGTATTGATCTACTTGTTGCTTTATTATATTTTGTTCCATTATTAAATTCTCTCACAAACTGACTATCACCTCCTATCGATGGTGAATGTGTTCCTCAATAGCTCAAACTTTAGGATGCACTAAAAAATTTGAAGTGATGGATGGGGGGTGATACCCATATAATGACACAAAGGGAGACATCTTGGAATAAGTATGAAAATAAGTGTTATACCACCATTCAGTAACTGGAAGTTAATGAACCCATTTGACCTATTTGTCATAAACAAAACAACAAAGAGACCCTTCTATACATTCATTGACTACCTTTTTTAATCCATAATATTGAGGATGATAGGATAATCTATAATCCAAATAAGTACCCAAACATGAAAATAATTTAGTCCAAAAATTACTAGTAAATATGGGATCTTGATCACTTATAATGATCTTTAGAGTACCATATAATTTTTTAAATGTATCAAGAAAAGTAGAAGCTATAGTAATGGAAATAGATGGTTGTGATAAAGAATGAAAATGAGCATACTTGGTGAGTCAATCCACATCTACCATGAAAAAAAATTTACCCTCAGACCATGGTAACCCTATAATGAAATCAATGTAAACCTCCTCCCAACCCTGGCTAGGGATGGATAAAGGCTACAAAAGCCTTGGGTTCTTAATGGTTTCACATTTGTTTTGTTTACATACCATCCATTTAGCCATGTATGTTTGGACATCTCCCTTGATTCCTTCCCAAATTAAATCCTACTTGATTCTATGATATGTTTTCAAAAATATGGAGTGACCTCCAAGTGGAGAGGCATGAAGTTCCTAAATAATTTTATGTTTGAGGAGAGAATGCTTACAAAGGTATAATCTATATTTATACCATAATGTGTTCCTTTTCCACGTAATTTTTTTAGATTTATTTAAACCTTGATAAATATTTTAAATAAAATCCTTGGTATCACTATCATTCTCCCATTTAGATCTTACTTCCTCTAGTCAATCTATCTACTACATGATCAAGCACATAATAATGTCTTAACTGATCCATCACATCGAGAGAGGGCATCTACCGCCACATTCGATTTTCCTTTCTTATACACAATTTAAAAATCAAATCTTAACATTTTAGTCACCCATTTCTATTATTATTTATATGATAATCATTGCTCCAAAAAATATTTGAGGCTATCATGATTAGTCTTTACCTAAAAGTGACAGCCCATTAGATAAGGTCTCCATTGTTTCACTGCATGTAGAATATCCATCATCTCTTTTTCATAGATTGGTTTGAGCCTATAGTTTCACTTAAATTGATGAATTTTAAATTCCAATGGTTTGATTTATTTCATGATTACATCCCTCATGCCATATCCCAATGCACCACACTCCATAACCAAAGTTTTTGAAAAAATAGGAGGCACTAAGACTTGAGTTGTGCACATAGCCATTTTAAACTATTCAAATGCCTTGGTAGTTTAATTGGTCCACTAGAAGGAGTCTTTATTAAATAAAGAGGTGAGTGGGGATGCAATTCTACCATATTTTTTGATAAACCTAAGATATTAACCAGTGAGCCCCAAAAATCCTTAAAGGTTCTTGAGGGTCTTGGGAACCTGCCACTCCATCGTCACTTGGATTTTTTAGGATCAACTTTCACTCCTTCATGTGAAAAAATATAACCCAAGTACTCCACTTCTTAGACACCTAAAATCACATTTAGAAGGTTTGAAATAAATTTGATTTTGTTCTAGATCTTAAAGTACCTATTTCACATTTTAGAGTTTGATGAATAGTATTTTTAGACCATCTACAAAGAAGTCTTATGATAAGATAAAATTTGAAGGAAAAATTTTGTCTCGCTATTGAGATATAATTTAAAGGAAACCTGGTAACTCTTCTAAGGTTGATTACATGTCAAGTCCACATTCAAAGTACAAAGGAAACATAATGTTGAGCACTAGTTATAAGGAGCATACAAGGTAAGCATGCATGGTTTAATAGTATTTATGTTATATATGAGGTCTTGGCATAATGTTATGATGTGATAAGTTCATAAATATGTTAAGAGTATCCTTATCCTCAAATAATCATGTTTGAATAATGTTTTTTGGTGGCATCATTGAGAACTAGCTTATTTAACCCTAAAACTTTGAGTATTAGGTGTCTTGACAAGCCTAGCCTAGCCCTGAGAGAAGGTGTATGCATGAAGCATAGTGAATCTTGGATAAATATGTCATTAAATGTATGATATAATTTTTAAATCTATGTACACATGAATAAAATGCAAATAATCCTTTAGATGAGTTCCAAGGTCAAGTTTGAAGCTTAGTCCTTGCATGAAGAGACTTAGTAAGAAGGCACAAGCTTGGTAGCTTGATGAGGTAAGAAGTCTAAGGATTTTGAGATGATGGGTGTTAGTTTGTGATCAAAGTTTTATTCCATTTAACATGAGAATGAGTTTTTGATAATAGTATAATAAGTTTCAAAGTGTGATCAAGGTCTAAGTATGACTATTAGTTCAAGACCTAATGACCAAAGAGACCTAATGTGGCCTAATGAGGGGTCAAGTTCATTTACCAATATGCCAGAGCTCTTGATATCATTTAAATAGGTATGAGAGGATTTTTTAAGTGTGTTGACCAATTTTTAGGTCATATACTGAAGGAGATAACATGAAAATTTGTGTTGAGGACTTTTGTGTGCATAGCATGGGGTGTTGTAAACCCAAGAATGTTTTTCTTATGATCATTGGCATGTGTAACCTTTGCATGAGATACTGAGTAGTTCATGGAAGCTGGGTAAAGTTCCTATTTTTAATTTCCTGGCATTGGTTTTAGATTTGATGAGCAATACTTTATGAATGATCGTTAAGAATAAAAACTAGTCAAAACCCTCATAATGACCCGATAGGAAAGATCTTGTCAGTTATGGATTGAAATAGTTTTTTGACATAGTTTTATTTTCTAACATGTAAATTACTCTTAAAAAAATTTCTAGGTGGTTTTGGTTTGTTATAAGAGTGAGTAAAAGCTATAGGAAACCCCTTGTTTCCCAAAATTTTGATATAGTAGGCAATGTTGACCAATTCAAATCATGAAAATGGATGGAAGATGATGTGTGAGGATTGTGTTTTATGACCATGTAAGTTTATAATCAGTTTTCAGACCTAAAATTTTCTAAATTTGTCATGTAAGTTAGCCTATCACTAAAAGGGTCTAATGAGCAAGATAGTGAGAAAACTATGTAGTAGTGAGAAAGAGATTAGGGATTGGTTTCAGAGGATTAGGTATGGATCCAAATGCATGGGATAATTTTTAAATACCTATAAATATTATCCCTTTTTTTTTTTTTGGTGATGTACACAAACATGTTAAAATTTATTCTTAAAGTGACCTATCTAACATAGTGAAGTCTATGTAGGGTGAAGATGTGAGATTGGTTTGTAAGACCAATATTGATATTAAACCTTGTAATATATATATTCCAAGATGTTATAAGTATTATTAATTCTTTTTAAAACCCATTTGGATTTCATAAAATTTTTCACATAGGTGTTTTAAATCTTGATCTTCATGACTATGTTTTTGGAGCTACAGATAGTTTTCTGTGTATGAGTGAGAATGTTGTTCGTGAGGCTTTTTTCATGAATTTTATGAATCCAATGCACACTAAGTTGTTATTTAGGTATCATAGGTTAATTTTAACACATTTTTATGCATTAAAAACTCTTATTAAGGTGTGAAAATTCAAAGGATTTTGACTAGGTTCTTAATGCTTGTGTGCAGTTCTGAGTGAGCATATGAAATTGATCAGTTTGAGGTCTTTTGCCTTATTTGGTGAATTATAATGCAATTATTATTTAATATAATTTAATTAATTTTCCATAAATGTGATTTTTTATTATGGTTATGTTTCAAATTTCAGTTTATGATTCATATTTTCTAGACATATTTTTTGGTAGTAAGAATGCCTAATGGCGAGTAGACCTAATTGTGTGGTTCAAGGAGTGAAATGAGATAAATGGTGTTTGGAACATAAATTGAGATTATAATGGGTATAATTTAAGTTTTTATGAATTTTTTCATCCATTTATTGAGGCTCAAAGTGTTCCAAGGAGGCCTAAGTGAAATGTGTGCTTAGAGAAGGCATAATTGCATTAGGTCTCTATTAGGCCTAATGGAGGTTTTGGTCCTTAAGGGTAATGACAACCTATATAATGGATTTTTCACTTATTAAAAAAAATTACATATTTCAAGGGTTATCAAAGTATGGATATGTTCTTGTCTAACCAATATGGGTGAAAGCAAGAGTCAAGTATAAAGAGAAGGTCTAATAGGCCTAATTTGACTAGGTAGAATATTGAACATATGAGAGAATCATATAGAGTTTTGGAAACTATGTACAAGGATTGAAAATAATTATATATTTTTGATTAATATGCAATTAATATATAATTTTGTTTTTACATGTGATAATCAAGTTCATATGACCTAATTCTGCCAAGGAAAGGACTAGTTGAGCAAGAAGGCCTAATAGGCTATTTGAGAGAGATATAAGAGTGAGAAGAGAAAATTAAGGTAGTCATATTAATTTGAGTGAGAAAAATGTGTCCAACGGTGATCATATATTCAATATATCTGATTTTTTTAAATTTACCTAAGGGGTTTGGTGCCTTTTCGAAAGTTGGTGCTTGTTAAAGGACTAGTTGAGTTGGTGTGTGACTAGTGAGGGGTTGGTGCTCCTTTTGGGGTTGGTGCCTCACTAAAAAATTTATTAATTACTTATATAAATATATTCCAAGATATTAATTATTGGTTTATATCCCCAAATAGTGTCCTCCACATATATATTGTGTTCTTATATTATTTTCTTTCATAGATGATTGTTTATGCATTGGTTAATGTATGTATGTGAATGCATGCTTCATAGATTTCAAGTGAAATTAAAGGATTGTTTTAAGTAAAATGATTCAACCTCACCCCCCCCTCTCATTATCTATACTTACAAGAAGGTTAATATATAAATTAGTCTCCCATATCAAGATTAATGTTATGGAATTTTATAGAATAGTTGATTGTACTACCATTTGTAATCATGACTTGAAATTTTGGAGTAGGGTAAGTGAAACAGTTCAAATGAGTAGCCAACTTACTATTGATGAAGTTATGTGTAATCCTAGATTCAAACATATTAACCTTTTATTTATTTATAAAACCCACCACTTTAATATTTTTAGGATTACTAATGCCTGAAAGTGCATGATAGGAAATAGTAGGTTGAAAAACTTTAGATTCATCCTTAGGTTCTTCCAAACCTACCCCTAAAGCCTCATCATCTTCTTCCTCCTCATTGGTGACTTTAATGTAAAACTTATTTTCATCACATTGATTTCTTTTTCTCCATTTTATATCACATCCAAAACATAAACCTTTTGCATGCTTTTCTTTAACTTGTTAAGGTGTCGATTTGGTAGGCTATAGAAATGATGGTGTTGGGAAGGTGTATTCACACACATTAATGAAAGGTATTCATTTGATGAACTCTTTTTAATCATCTAGTTATGACCTTGGTATGGCTTCAGATACATTATTAGGATGAAACATGTGAACCTCTAATTTGATGTTATCTTTGAGGCCACCCAAAAATAGGTCAATAAGATTTTCCTTAGTGATGTCTACCACACAAAAGGAGATATTATAAAATTAATGAATGTAATCCTTTACTATCAGTTTGGTAAAACTTGGATAGTTGGATAAATTAGTTTTTTGAGTCATTATTATGATAGTAGAGATACAACTCTTCATAAAATATAGACCAAGAAACTAAGAGACCCTTATTTTTCTTTTGATCACACAACCAACAATATCAAATAAATTTCTTAGGTTATAGATACAGAGAGGCCATGACACCTTTTATGAATAGGGATTCTAATGTAGATCAAATAAATTTTCAATTTGAGTAATCCAAGTGAGTAGATCATTACCATCAAACTTTTTTAGGTCTAATTTTCACAATAATAACTTCATACCATGGCTGGAATTGTGATTGCTTGGAGGATAAAAACCAAACTAAAGTGGTGGAAGTTTATTTTGAAATTACTGAGTTGAAAAGTTTTCCAATTTCCTATTTATTTGTTTAAAGTGATCTAAAAATCTATTCAGGTCCCCTCTTAGCCTCTAAGGTCCCTCTAACTACATTAAGATCATCTTTCTACACCATGCCTTGCAATTCTGACTTAAGTTGTTGAATTATCTTTGAAATACTTGGATCAAAATTTTATGACTCCATGTTGTCTTTATGAGGAGTTTTAAGCATTTATTTCCCTTTATCGTGACCATGAGTGTAAGGACCTACCATGAACAAACCTTGGGAGGGTCATAACCTAAAAAAATGTATCAATAAATGATACCATTACGATCACCTTGCCAAGATGAATCCAATGACTTTTAATGTGCATAAGGGTGAAAAAAATTAGCCTAAAAATGTGTATCAATAGAATATACCATTATAATCACTTCACAGAGATGAATCTAATGACTGTTAATTTGCATAAAGTTAAAAAAATTACATTTTTTCTTTTTTTAAGAAAACCTCACACACAAAATTGTGGTGATGAAAAAATTCAATTCCTCTTGGATCACAAATTATGTTTTTTTGGCCTTCTAGTGATCACGATGCTAGACCCAAAAAAATACATTGTAAAAACATACCCAAATAAAAGCTTTGATACTACTTGTAATGAAATTACTTAGATGATTCAAAAAAATAGAATTATATATCATAGAATTAAGAGTAGAATAAATAGATCCATAAAAACAAATGGTGAAAGAGCAGAATACTTGAATATTATGACTGGGCCACTTTGAGGGGGAAACCTCCACAATAATACAATAAGAACATAATTCACAATATAATGATAAAATAGTAACCACTACATCCTATATATACTTAGCCACGGTTATTCCATAGGACCATACTAATAACATAGAGAAATACAAAAAGATAATATGAAGGTGTGTAAGCCACAAGTCAGCCACACATATCCCTAGATGGTTAAGGGTATATAAAATGGTTGGAAATATTAATGTTATGTTGTCTACATACATTCAGACCAACTTTATAATTTGCAAGTTTACCTTGAGTCAAACCTATTTAAGTCTTACCATTTATTATCTAAGTCTATTTCAATAATTAATTCCAATATGCCTTGATACACTCAAAGTGGTATGGAATATAATACCACCTATGAGGATGATTAGATCCAAAACCAAATTGATCCATTTTTTCAAGATCAATATGAGTAACCATTGTATGAGGATTATTATATTTAGGATCAAGAGGGTATGGATGTTAATCAATTACTATATAAATAATATCCATGTCTTTATGATGTAGATCAAACTCAATTTGAGCATCAATTATATGATGATAAAGAAAATAATCTACTATGTCTACTAGAGATGGGAACCAAATTCCCTCATGATTTCCCTATATAAAATCTCCATAGGGCATAAATAACATAACCTACATAAAACCATGTCATAATTATTGAGTGGACTAATGAAACACATTATTCTTTTCATAGTCTAAAAGAGGTTCAACCATCAACAAATCTAGAAACATAGATAAAGGGGAAGGAATTACTTGAGTCTAAACCCCAAATATTTCCCATTGTTACCACCATATTAAAAAAATATAATCAAATAATTAATGACCTTTGTGCATTGATAATCAATCTAGTTGTTTTAGATTAAGGTAAAAGCAAGTTTTTTAGAAGGGACCCTGAAACCCTTTACAGAACAAGAAAGATAAAACATTACAAACCACCAGGAAAGGCAAAACCACTAAAAATAGTAACTAAACCAAGTTTTATAGGGACCTAAACCCAATAAAATAAACCAGTTAAAATGCCCTAGGTTTTACAAGGACGTAAAACCTAAACAAAACCAGGCAAAATAGCCTAAAAACCAGGCCAAACAACCTAAAAACCAGCACCCCCAAAAGTTAGGGCTTAGTTCAGAACAATGGCCACTAAATAACATAATGTGTAGCTCTCCCACAGGGGTTTCCCCCAACAAATCCATGGCATCCATCACACAAATAAGATCTCATCATTTCTGTGCCACGCTGCACCATGGATCCCAAAAATTGCACTGCCCAAAACTGACAGCACCACCAACAAAACCTCCAGATCCATCACCACCACCATCCTTTCCACCCACCCAAGTGTCTGCGAGATCATCCCCTCTACTCAGAGGATACACCACCATGGAATTCAAAATATCACCGAAGAAAACACCGATCCACTCAGAACAGGGTATTGGTCCGCACGACAGCCACTAACCAGAAATCCGAGGTAAAAATATAGATCCACGCCATAAAAAATAATCTCTATAGAGCCGCGCAGCCACACATAATAGGTTAAATAGTACATAAAACCGCTGTGTCAAGACCTAAGCAACTCGGGCTGGAAATCCAGTCCGCAGTCCATCTGCAAAACAGAGAAGCCATAGCAAAAATAAAGTTCCACACAGTAATAGATCTAACATTAAAGAATTCTGTGCACATACACATAAGATTTGGGGGGCCACACAAATGCCATCAGAGGTTATGGTTTCAGCCCGGCCATGTCCGCGGCCGTGCTCCCTCTTCCCACTCCCTCTTCCTGCTCCCTTATAATCAATCCAGTTGTTAATCCTCTAATTGAACATCAATAAAAAGAGCCCATAGTTGATCCACTTCCTCATGTTGAAACATCCATAACTCCCAAACAAATGATACTTTTAGATTCTTAAAAACCTATTCTAGAATAACTTCATACATTTCCCAATCCCCATCAATTTTCCTATAATCCCATTCTTTCAAAGTCATTTGATCAAATGCCCTCACAACCATTGAAAATTTTGGGTCATCCTCAATGTGTTCCCATGAAACAATAAACTTTTCCATCAAGTTTGAGACTTATCAATTATAATGTGTATAATGGTCCCTCTAATGTTTTCCAAGCCTTATCTAATACACATCAACGTGTTTCAATAAGTTGACAATAATTCTTAAGATAAAACCAAATGCTTATTCTTATGCCATAATGATGTATTTCCATTCTATATTCTAATCGTAATCCACATCTATTTCCTCTCACTCAATTTAATAATGGATTTAGAATGAATAATTACACTTATTCAAATCCTACTAATCCATGATACCATTCTCAGTCCTACATTATTCCATCCACTTCCCAAAATACTCTCTTCACACAGGATTTGCAAGTGATCAAAGATATAAGAGCAAGATTATAGGTCGTTAATCAAAATAAAAAATATAAGATGGATCATATATGTTCACATCCATTTGATTATATTATTTTCCATATATCTTTTCCATATCACTTTCATACTCCAAATTTTGATAAATATAAAGGAAAAGGAGATCTAAGAGAGCATATGAGTTTGTTCTTTGTCACTTGTCAAGAGGTCAAATATGATGATAACATCCTACTTTGTTTGTTCTCATAGATTTTAGATGGACCTACATTAGAGTGGTTCATACATCTACTAAAAAATTATGTTCCAAACTTTGATGACTTGTCAAAGAAGTTTGTTAAGCATTTTGCATATGATATGGAACATGAGTTAACTAAAGTTGATTTTTGTTATTAATCAAAAGGGAGGTGAAATTTTTGCAATTAATATTCAAAGATAGCATGAATTATCTACTTAATTTCCCCATATACTACTATAAATTGAGTTGACTAATATCTTCATGAAAAATATGAATTCATATTTTGCACTTAATCTAAGATTAGAATGTCTAAACAACTTTGATGATGTTATCACAAAGGGGGTTAAAATGGAGAGAGTAGTGATAGATAAAGGATTGATTAAAATATATTATTTAAATTAGTCTCAAGGTTAATCTTATAATCAAAATAAAAATCAAAGTTAACATCACACTCAGAATGAACATTAATGTCAAATCCAACAAATGTGGTAGGTAAGCCAAAATTGTTCAACTACAATAAAAATGTACTTGGAAATGGTGTTACAGAGGCATGGCATGTTTAAATAATTCAAGCACCACCTATACAAAAGGCACCTCAGTAGTAACTACTTCCATTAAGAACTTAGCCTCCTACAAGAGGGAAGTTTAATCGACGTCCATTTTCCAAATTGGGGGAACCTATTGAGAAGGTGTTCCAAAAACTTATGGTTGTAAATTTGATTGGATGGAAAGACACTAAGCCTTTTGATGAATCTCAATATAAATCAGATTAGTATAGGGATAATGGGTATTGTGAATATCATATAATTAAAGGGCATGACATTCATAGGTGTGTGCACCTTTGGAATATTATATAATATTTACTAACATGGGAGAAATAGATTTGAATAATGTATCATTTGCTAACACTGGTCAAAATATGGGAATCTAAAAAAATGCATTCCATCAACATAATACTAATTAGCATGAGCAATAGATGAATAATGGATGTAATTAGAATCAGGGAACTCAGGCCAACAATGTTGACTACCATGCCATTCCCTTTGATTATGATATATTGGGTCATGTCTACATATAATATTTTCAAATTTTGTCTATTAATAATGTTTTCTCTCTTGAAGGAACCTATTGAGTCTCAATCTCTCTGAGTGCATGACTTAAAGGGTGTACTGAGAAAGGGGTGGGTAGACCATTAGTGCTTCACAAGATTGTTGTCCCCTATATCACCACTTGCTATTTACACAACCTTCTTTTATGTACTTCCCTAAGTCTTTCCTCCTCTCTTGAACACTCTTCCAAGGAATTCATCACTTTACTCAGCCATATTATAAGCCTAAAACCCATTTTTGACATTTAATATGCACTATCAACCTAGGCCAACCCTATATTTAAATTATTTAAAACACATTATGGGTCTAAGTCAGATTTGGCCCACCTAAACTAAGACCTAACTTGATTTTATCAAATAATGATACAAATTAAATTGGGATAACCCTATCAGCTAAACTTTAGGAAAGGTTTAGGGTTAGATTCAACTATCTATATTCATCCATTTTTGTCATTTAAAGAGAAGAGAAGGATAAGAATAATATATTATGCATCTACTTATCCACCATTCTGCTTGAGGAGCATAGTTTAGGGTTTCAATACCTTCTTTGGAGATATGGATCTTGTCTTATGAAGTTTTTTAGATGCATGGAGAAGTTGTGTAGACTAGAGTTGACTTGTCCTTTTTATCCTTACATATCACAACCACCTCTTGTGAAACACCTTGGCTAAGGGAGATATTGAGGCTCATCAGATTCATATTCAAAGGTAAGTATTCCTAATTTTTTTCCTATTTTTATAAGATTAGATAGATCAACATATGTACTTATCTCTCATGCATTAGGATTTCCTATAAATTGACATATGTATAGGTATTATATGCATGTTTACTTTTTATGTTTATTATCCCAACTTTATTCCACAAGATTTAGTGAGCACTATATTAAATTTTACTTTACTTGTCATTTACTTTGTGAATATGAAAACATAGGACCTAGCTAGGGTTATTGCATAGTGTTGATTGACTAGAAGATTTGGAAACCTCTTAGTAATATTATTGTGGTAAGATATCCCTTTCTTATATCTAGTGGATCCATCTTGGTCATGACCCTAAATATCTAACATATCAACAATCGGAAGTGTAATTAGGATTTATCTTCTTCACGCTAGGATTGATTAATAGGTTAGCTACATTTTCCTTTGTATACATTTTAGTGAACTCAACATGAATCAAACCCTTGTAGGTTTTATTTTATGATTTCATTTTTATCATCATATTATCTATTTTTATTTTTGTATTAATTTATTGAACCTATTGGTGTAGTTATAATACTATGTGCACATGTTTACCACATAATCACCCCAAAATGACTATGTTCTATATATGCAAATCTTTTCCAAATATAGGTGACTAAATCAATCAGATCAGTATAGTCTTTTTCTTCAAGTCTAGATTTTCATACATAGTCAAACTAGTCAAATACATTTGCAATTGTCTATTTTTCACATAAGGCCCACAAACATAGTCAAACTAATTGACTCTAATTACAAGTTCTATTCAGCAGATAGATTTTACAAACTCAGTCAAGCCAGTCGAATCTATTATAAAAATATTTAAATTAGAAATTAAGCATCACAACATAAAAAAATTCAATCTAAACATCTTCAATCCCACCAAGGTTCATTCTTACTCTCTCTATCATTTCCATTACTATTTTTCACAAATTTGTATTTTATAAAATTATAACCCTACAACAAACATGGTTGACTAGCTTGACATAAATATGTAGCCTATTTTCTATCTAGAAGACATAAACAACTTATTTGACTTTATTCTCTTAGATCTTGATTCCACAGAATAGTAGTGACCCAATCAACTACATTATACATTGTTTACATATAGTGTCATCTCAACTGACTCTATACTCTTCACAGTTAATGAAATTAACCTATTTTTGCTAGTAATAAATTCACTTTTCATTTCAATTTATTACATGATTAGAGTAATAAACATAGACTAATTAGGTGGTTTTTCAAGTTAATAATTTAGTCACACTATGTTTTTTATTTTTCACACACTTTCAAATTAATTAACACTAAAAAAACACTAAACATTTGTGTTCCCAAGGCCTAACTACTTGGATTTAATTACCAAAAGGGAATCCAACTTGGTTTTATGGCTAAGTATAAACATATGGTTGATGATATATATTGATAAAGAACCTAACACCCTTATCACTTTATGATTGTAAATTAATGGGGTAGGCCCCAATACCAAGATAATACCATTGCTAATATTGATCCCTTTCAGCTAAAACTTCCTAAAACCATCCATAGATTGTTTTTTAGTTCCTTTTTATAACTAACTTCCGATCACATTAATTTAAATATTTATTATAATTTAAAAAACTTAGGAATGACCAATTAGTTAACCTTTACTATTAATTTGTTACTTGGTCTTTGATCATTGTGTTTTATAGTGTAAAATTTGCATTAGTCAGTGTTAGTGCAAGGTTTGTATTGTGTATTCTAATTAGATCAATCACATTGATCTAATTTCTTGTGTGCTTAATTTATTTTGATTAGATGTTTTCTTAAAAAATATTTTTTTATTTTTAGAACACTACTATCCATTTTGATACAATCTCTTAAAGATTATTCATCTTGTTTGCCTTCAGTACACAGTCGCTCAATTCAACTATGTATCCTTGTTTTCTTATTTAGTTCCCTATCTAAGTAGTACACAGTTGATTTTCTGACTATTTCCTCTTTATTCTTGTTTAATTTCATGTCTAGTTAGTACATTCAACCTATCCAATTATGTCCTCTTGCTTCCCTTTTAGCTACTTATCTAAGCAATGCATAATCAACCGGTTTGACTATGTCCTCTTGTTTCCTATTCAATTTCCTATTTAGTAGTACACAATTGACTTGTATGACTATGTTCTATTATTTTCTATTTTGTTTCCCATTTTTCATAACATTGTCGACCTATTCAATTATGTATCATATTTCTTGATTTTTCTTTCTATCAACTTGGTATCCTCTTTTTCTCATCATGATATTCCTATTGGAAGATAATACATAGTTAAATTCAACAAACATGATCAGTCTTACCAATCTTGATATGTTTCCAAAGAAATAGCTTGTGGCTTCTACTTTAGATTTTAAAAATGTTCACATTACCACTCACACTACCAATTATGGGACTCTTCCTCATTCATCCTCAATTCATAATCCTTTTTTTTCCTTAGAAGATGAGTGTGAATTAGAGTACACACTTGAAATGCTCTTCTTCACTAAGGAGTTTAATTAACATCAAGGAAAGGATCCTTCAACCATTTATAATATTATGATAGGCCCTCAAGTAGAATAACCTCATTTACCCTCCCCTACCTTCTCTCATAGGTTTGGGGGAGACACTTTCTTTTATTCTCAACCTTTTCCTTCTATTTTGTCTCCTTCACACACCATGACATCTTTTTATATGACTTATTCAACCTTCATGCCAAGTATCTCCACTAACATGGCAGGTTCAACCTCTAGTGGTCCTTTTCTAATGACCCTCCTCCTTAATAATACAACTAGTTCATCTTTTGCTACCAATTCTAATCATGCTACTAGTTCTTCATTTTATTCATATGTTAACCATTCCACTAGTGCATATTTTACTACCAATGTTAATCATTCTACTAGTACTTCTTTTTCTACCAATGCTTCTCACACCACTAGTGTGATGTATGCTACTACTCAGTGTAATTCAAGACATTAATATCAATACCAATGCTTCACATGCTATGCACACTAGTAAAATAATTCCCAAACTTACCAAATTTTATTAAAAACACTCAATCAAATACATAATTTTCAAACCAATAACACAAATTAAATGATGCAAATGTAAAAACATCTTATTAATCTTCAAACCAACCCCAACAGGTTTCATGGGGAGTGCAAAATCAAAATGTCCCCCCACCACCCCTTAGGGATGCCTATGGTAACCTTATTCCTCAACCACCCCTCATTAATAAAATGATCAAACATCTCTAAAATTAACCGATTGAACCTAAAATTTCTAATATCGCCATAGGAGGTATCACACCTACCATCAGTTATAACAAGTCTACCAATCCCACATTACACTTAAAGATATTTAGTAATATCAATAAAGATTGGGTCAAACTTAATACCTTTTCAAATACCAAGATATTACATAAAACACTCTCATGAGATGATTTATATTATTACAATCAAATAAAAACCCATTATATCACTAGTTTGGAAGATTTGGTTAACTCACTAGTCTAAAATTTCAAACTAGCAAACTTTTTGAGAATAACTTAGCTCACTTTATAAATTGTAAACAACTTGAGATTGAAACAACACAAGATTTCATCAAATAATTCAAGAACTTGTCTAAAAAATGTGAGAATAATATGGCAGATGATAACCTCTTCCACATATTCACTAATGTTATTTGCCCCAAGTTGCAATATAGGGTTAGGACTCTCTCTCCAAGAACTTTGGAAGAATACCTTGACCAAGATAAGCAACAAGATTTTATCATGCACTAATTTTTACCATATAAACCTTATGTGGGAACTCATATGCTCATTAAAAAAAATTATCATGCTAACAATGATAGTATTAATGATACTTATGACACTATTCACAACATTTAAGCCATTGCTCCCAACAACAAACTAGAGCATGTTCCCCCTCCAAAAAACACTCCTAATCCTACATATTCTCAAACAAACCAAATTAATTTCCACAAACCATTATCCTTAGCTGAAATTCAAAAGGGTATTCTAAGGCCTCTACCATGAGATTTTAACCCCACTCATCCAATGAAATCATGGTATGATCTGAACAAAATTTGTTGGTTTCATGCAAGTTAGGGATATTCTCATGAGACTTGTAGACAATTATGTAATCTAGATATGGATTTCCTTATTGGAGAAATTTTTGATACATAATCACTCATTCTCAAGTGACAACAAGTATATGATATATATTTTAAAGCCCATGAAACACAAAATAGAAATCAAACTTTAAACCAAGCTAATGATCATCTTGGTATATAAAAATATCCTCTTCTCAATTATCAAGATATAAATGACAAGCCTACTCCTTCTAAAAATAATTTTTAAAGTATTATATACCTCACTACTAATGATGAAAATGTGGTAAAGATGACTAGCATGCAAAGAGTAGTTACTTTTATTGACTCTACTCCAACACCCACGCACAAACCTCTCAAACATTCTATGTCATTCAAGACACTTCCCCATCTCATCTCATATAATTTGGGTAAGATGAAATTATAACCTTAAAATAACCATCTTCAATATCTCAACTTGATCATACCTCCTACACAATTTCTACTCTTCATTCAACATATATAAATTTAGACAATGTACCCCAACCTTCCAATAGTATTTATGCAACTCAATCACAAAAAATACCTCAATCAACCATCCCATCACTTAAAATCAACCAACCTATTTGTCCTCAACCTAAATCAACCATATCCTACCAACACAAGTTTAATTTCACTTTTAACCCTCCTTCACAAGAGCTGTTACAACATTATGCACCTTTATCTAAACATCCCCCCATGGGTTATGATGAATTGGACCCCATCACAAAACTTTCTCATCTCCCTTCTCAAATACTTTTCCTATAATTAATGTGAAATTACACCATCATTGAAATCATATAATATAATAATTGTTTGAAATGAAATCCCTCATCTTCCTCTAGAAGGACACTAAGCTACCTTGTCTAGGTCTGAAGATAGTATTCTTCAACAATATGAAGATATGTCCATATATGTTGATAAAATAATGGACACTTTATTTCCCTTAAGTTTCTTAATACTTCCATGATTCCCAATGAGATTCTACTTCATGTAGATGATCCACTTATATTCATTAGCATCTAAATCAGTGATATCTAAGTCAAATGTGATTTGATTTATGAGCATTTAGGTACTTATATTGCCTCCCTCAATTTTTTTAGAACTCTTGGATATTCTAAATTCAATCTCAAGTCCACACATAACACATCTGAATGCTACTATAGAATGAAAATTTCTCCTTTAGGTTGCATGTGGCTTCTCATTACCATCCCCCTTGTCACTATTTGCATGAAAGTTATGATTTTTAACTTTACCCTCTTTTATAACATCTTGCTTGGTAGACATTAGACTCATCGCATGAAGATTGTTTCCTTATCCACATGCCAATGTGTCAAATTCCTCCATAATGGTGTTATTTATAATATTAAAGGAGACATAAACCTTTTAAATTTTGAACAATTCTAAGAACATGGTGTCTTTAAAATTCCTACCCTTGAACCTTTGCCTAGTATCCAATTTAAGGAATCTCAAATCTTCAATTATCCTATCAATTCTACCTGAGGCTATAATGGTCACCTAGAACTCATTAGGAACATAACACCTAACCTCCTAGATTTTGATGATGATTTATTGGATGAGATAATCCTCAAGATCAAAACTTCCAATCTATCTCCTCATATCATCACCCATCATCTTCTCTCTTTGTAGCCTCAATCCCATTAACCTCCTATCAATGATATACCTATATTCTTAACAAAGAATATAAATTATATTCATCATATGATTTATGATGATAAGTTCATACTTACATGTACCATCAACCTGCATACACTGAACTACAATGATGGTTATACTTTAGATGACCCATTTCTAGGTGGATTGGTCTAAGCTAGAGATGTTAAGATTCTTTGATAACATACTTATTTATTTTAGTCTCTTATTTTATCTTATCACATTCTTTCCTTCATAGTTAATAATTCTATCATTCTTATTATTTTTCATAGGGTAGAGATGGAATGATCACATGGCACACCTCTAGTTTTAGTAGAGCCTTAATATGTGGACTTCCTCTAGAGTAATAACCACCTTAATGGTGTCCCCCTCCACCTCCCATCATAAAGTGTTGGTAAATTAGTCTAATATTCATAGGAACATGAAAATGAGATCAACACTCAGATGGATCCATCTCATCTCCATGATTCTACTTAATCCTAAGGTGACCAATTGATCTCTATCCACATCACCCAGTGACTCTAACAGATCTGATAGCCATGATGCATCTACTAGGCACCAAAATGTATGACATCTCTAAAACATATCAAATAACAAAGGATGTATTAGATATCGATGTCATAAATAATTAAAATACAATCTCAAAAAGTTGCAAATTAACTACTTTATTAGCTTGTTTGACTTAGTTGTCTAGTTTTCCTATTTTTATACACCATCGATCAATTTTATACTAAATCAACCCTATTACATTCTTGTTATACTACATCAATCTAATGGTACACAATCAACCATTTAATGTTTAGACTATATTAGCCTATTTGATAATAAATTGACCCCTTTCCTAGGATTAGCATACTACATCATCCCTATGGTACATAGTCAGCCCTTTCTAACAAATTCTATCGACCACATATTACCAACTACATCAACCAGAGGGTACCATGTTGGCCATCTTCCCATTCCAGACTATGCCATCCTAATTCTATGTAGTTGGCCACCTTTATCAATACTATATCAAGCCACTACTATGTAGTTTACCCCTTATTTCCCTCTCACCTTATAAACTGAGTCAACCAGGTCGACTATGTTCTTTATTTGTAGTGAATTTTTTACCATTTATCATAAATACCTTAGGGATTTATTGTTCTAACCTTTTCCTACCAAGTAACATGTTCTACCCCTAGTCTACCTAAAAAATCCCTAGGGTCAATTTCAATGTTTATATTTTGCCTACTAGTCATTTTTTTTATATTTACCTCACTTTCACATAAAATGCTCAAAAATCTAAATTCACGTTTTCTTACATGTGGTGCACTAGTTGTGGCCCCTATGCACCCTCCACATCATAGTTGTCATCTTCTCACCATGGTTTATCTCTAGGCTCAAACTCTGTCTCTCAGATCAATGTTTTCTTATAATAGTAAAAATAAAAAATGAATTTTTTCATGTTATTTATATTTACTGTTCAAAATTATTTACCTATCAAATATTTGCCACCAAATTCTATTTTTAAGCATATATCTATTTCTACTAGTTCTTTTTTTAACTGAAAGATGTCCTGGAATCTTGATGTCATAGAGAATATTTTCACATATTATATGTGTTTTTTACAAGAAAAATGTTTTTTTTCTCTTTTTTGCTAATTTCTATAGGTTTGCCTAATGTTCCCTAAATTAGACACCTTCACATTTATCTCATTTCATTTCTTATCTACAACACTAAGGTAAGTAAGGGTATGTATTTATCAATTATGTCCTTTCATTTATCTTATTTTGCTTCTTACTATAATTTATTCATCTTTAGTGTTGTGTGTTGTTATGTTCCTTTCTCGAAGCACTATCCCATGTTTCACCTATGGCATGTGATGAGCTTCGAGTGGGGCATATATATACACATAATATTTCAAATTTTATGAATTACTAATGATATCTCTCTTACATGAACCTATCGAGCCTCAATCTCTTTAAGTGCATACCTTAATGGGTGCACTAGGAAAGGAGTGGGTAGACCATTAGTGGTTTGTAGGATTGTTGTCCTCCTATACCATCACTTGCTATCCACACAAATTTATCCTATGTACTTACCTAATCTTTACCTCCTTGCTTACACACTCCTTCAAGTAATTCACCACCTTACTTATCTCCTTTTCAAGCCTAAACCCCCTTTTTGACATTTAGCATACATTGTCATCCTAGTCTAACCCTGTATTTAAATTGTTAAAAGCATGTTATGGGTCTAGGTCCAGCTTTGGCTGACCTAGACTGGGACCTAACTTGATTATATCAAATACTTATATAGATTCGATTAGACTAACCCTATTGGTTAAAATTTTATAAAGGTTTAGGGTTAGATTCAAATATATATACACATCCATTTCTATCATTTGAATATAAAAGAATAAGAATAATATATTTTGCATCTGCTTATCCACTATTCTACTTGAGGAGAATAGTTTAAGGTTTAATTACTTTCTTTGGAGATACATGTCTTGTGGAGAATTATTTGGGATGCATAGAGAAGTTATGTAGCCTTATTGTCCTTACATATCACAACAACCTCTTGCAAATCACCTTCACCAATTGAGAGATTAAGGATCAATGGGTTTGTATTCAAAACTAAGTACTCCTAACTTTTTTATTATTTTTATAAGAGTAAATAGAATAACATATGTACTTCTCTCCCATGCATTAGGATTTCATATACATTAAATTGAGTATAGATCTTATATTTATGTTTGATTTTTATGTTTATTACCCCCACTTTATGTCATAAGCTTTGGTGAGCACTAGATTAAATTTTAATTTACTTATAATTTACTTTATGAATATGAAAACATAGGACCTATCTAGGGTTATTAAATAGTGTTACTTGACTAGAGGCTTTGAAACCCTCTCTAATAATGTTATTGTGGTAAGATATCCCTTGGTTAGGTCTAAAAGGTACATCTTGGTCATGACCCCAAATATATAATGTATCAATAATTGAAAGTATAAGTAACATTTATCTTCTTTGAGCTAGGATTGATTAGTAGATCAATTGCATTTCCCTTTGTATATATATTATGTCATGAAACATAATATTGCATCCATTACCATAAATATCCATTCTCATACCAATAATTATTAAAAAATAAATCCCTCCATTCTAGGATCAGGTCCATCTATTAGGGATTTTATCCATCTCATAATCCCCATCCTTGAGTGATTACTCTAGGGCCTATATGTTTTTCTTCACATTTTGACATTTCTATCCCCACTCAAAATTGTGTTGTCATAACTTGACATTCAAAGATTACCATTAAAGGCCTTGGTCAAAATCCACCTTTGAGTTCACCTCCTATTCAAAATAAGTGTAAATCCAAGTATGTACCTCCTATTAAAAGGAAATATGATTTTATGGATCAAATGAATAAAAAACCAACACAAATTTCCATTTTAGATATATTATGTACTTATCTATTACATAAGGATGTCCTGTATGAAATTTTGATCTATTCTCAAGTGCCTAGTAATTTTACACTAGATAAATTTCAATAATTAATGGGATATTTATCTCCTGGTCCATAATTGAGATTTGATCAAATTGATATATCCTCCCTTGGGGATTCTCATAAAAATTATTTATACATTTATGTTACAATTACCCATCATAAGATCAAGAGAGTATTAATAGATGATGGGTTAATTCTTAACATTATTCCACTGAAGCTAGTTATATGAGTAGGATATACTTTAAATGACTTAAATAATAAAATCAGCCATTAAGGGATATGATAACATAAAGAGACAATTTGTATGAACCATTTCCTTGCCTATCCAAGATGGGTCAATTATTCATAGCACCCTTTTTCATGTCATTGATCTTTACTTGCCATATAATCTTCTTCTTGTTCATCTGTGGATTCAAGAGATACATGTAGTGCCTTCCATGCTTCATCAATTTATTAAGGTTATGCATGATGGTATGTAGGTTACTATTCTAATTTATTTATAACCCTCTTAATATTATAAACATATATAAGTAAAAGGGCATCAATATAATTATTGTCTCGGTATTACTCAACCTATTAAAAAGGATAAGAAATTCATGTTAAGAGGATCCTCCTAAAATAAATTAATGAAAATGCATCAAATAATAGATTTATATAAATAGCAAAAACACTAAATGGATTATATGTATCATAGTCCACTTTGAGGGGAAACCTCCTTTAAACAAGCTCATTATAATAAATTCATGGATGTTGTCATTGGCCTCAAAACTTACTTATATACTAAGTCTAATATAATAAACTACTACTTATCATAAATGTGGGATAAAATAAAATGCTCATGGGATAACTTACAAATTATATGCATCCATAGCAACTAATATACTAACAAATTAAAGAGAAAGGGTAGCATGGGTTCCTAACATTCCCTTCCTCTTAGAAAAAGATTTGTCCTCAAATCCTTAGATGTGGGAATTGGTTTGGAATTTGAAATATTGGTTCCCATGTTTCATCCTTTGGTTGCATTCTATGGAATTAAATTAATACCTTTGTGATGTAGCAGGAGTGAAGCCGGCATGTGAACCTATCTAGGATTACCTTCAGCTCAGAAGGATGGATCCTTCATTATCAAGTTCTCATAAATAGTTTTCACTCTGATGTTTGTGCCAAGAACATTCTTTAGAAAAGAGACATGAAATATTGGGTGAACTCGAGAAGAAGGTGCGATCTCTAACTGATAAGCAACTGACCCAATATTTTATAGAATCTTATATGGCCCATAGAACTTAGGAGCCATCTTATGATGTCATTTGAGTTTCAAGGATGATTACTTATATGGATATAGGTGAAGAAAAACCATATCACCTACTTGAAAAGTACACTCAAAATGGTGGTAATTAGCTTTGTGATTCATTATAGTTTATTCGATATGATAATTATCCCATAAGTTATTAAGGATCTAATCCTTAGTTTGAAGAATCATGTGGACCACTTAAACTAGTGAACTATTAGGGATGTATATAAGGAACACTAGTGGTACTTGACCATAAACTACTTCACATGGAGTCATTTTAGTTGAAATGTGATAGGAAGTATTGTACTACCATTAAATGAGAGGGAGCCACTTTGCCCACTGATGTTATTCTAAAGCGAAGCATCGAAGGAAAGTTTCCAAGCATTTGTTAAAAATTTTAGTCTAGCCATCCATTTGTGGGTGATACCCAAAACTCATATTTAGTTGGGTGTTAATGCATCAAAATAGTTTTGTCTAAAAATGACTGGTGAAGGTTTCATCATGATTTTGAGACAATGGAAGAAAGAATGCTATGAAGATGGAAATTTTGGTCTAAGAAAATTTATGCAACTGTGGAGGTAGTATAGGGATGGCTGATGACACAAAAATGAATATATTTGGACAGGCAATCAACCAAAACCAAGATAACTATTTTCCCTCTAGATTTAGGGATCCCCTTAATGAAATATATATAAATATCTTTCAAAATCCTAGTTGGGATGGGAAAGGGTTCAAGCAACCCAAGAATGAGTGTTGTTTCACCATTGTTTTATTGGCAAGTATCACATTTAGCCACCATATATTGAATTCCATTTTTCATCCCTTCTAAAATAATTTACTTCATACCCACTCATAAGTTCTTAGAAACCCTAAGTGCCTTATTGATGGAGAAGCATGGAATTCATATAATACATCTTGCTAAAGATTTGTGCTCTAAGGAAGTACCAGATGACCCTTATATCATAGATAAACAACATCTCAAGAATAATTTGGTACTATAGAGGGTTAAATTGCTAACTATTAAATGATTTGAGATAATGAGGAGTCATTGACATACCTCTATTATACAATGCCCAATTAATTTGGAATTTGCATGGAAATAGATGAAAGGGAAGCTTGGTCCATAAATGTGTCAGACAAAGCATCAACCATAATATTATCCTTACCCTTCTTGTAAGTGATCTCATAGTCATAACCTATGAGTTTTTTGACCCATTTCTACTGTGATGGGGTAGAGACCCATTGTTTCAAGAAATATTTCAAAATCTGGTGATCAATTTTATGCAAAAATGATTCCCTAGTAGGTATGGCCACCACTTTTATACTGAATGCAAAATGGCCATCATTTCCTTCTCATAAGTAGAGAATGATAAATTATTTCTAGAAAGGAATTTTTTGGTGAATTAAATGGGGTTCCCTTCTTGAAGGAGAACAACACCAAGTCTATTGAGACAAGTATTGATCTCGATAGTGAAGGTCTTGGCAAAATTTGGTATAGCTAGAATAGGTGTAGTACACATAGCTTGTTTCAATCCTTCAAATGCACATGCAGTATCTTATGTCCATGTAAAATAATCCTTTTTCATCATAGTTGTTAGTAGAGCTAAAATATTTTTATAATCTATGACAAACTTGTGATAGTATCCAATAGCCCCAAAAAACCATGAAGGCTCTTGAGTGTTTAAGGATAAGGCACATTTGTCATGGTAGCTATTTTTAAGATCTACCCAAACCCCTTGGGATGAAATAATATGCACAAGATACTCCACTTCATCCTATCCAAAACAATATTTTTACTATTTTGTATAGAGATGATGATCAAAGAGTAGTATGAGATCTAGATGTTAGAGATGCTCAGACCATGTATACTATAGATGAGGATATCATCAAAGAAGACCGAAATGAATTTTTGTAAGTAGGGATAGAATATTTCATTCATCAATTCCTATAATGTTGAAGGATAATTAATGAGGCCAAAGGGCAAGACCAAAAACTCATAATGGCCATTATGTGTGCAAAAAGTTGTCTTAGGAATATAATCCTAATGAAGTTGGATCTGGTGATATCCATAGCAGAGATCCAAATTGGATAAAAAATGAGTGCCATGAAGCTCATCAAGAAGCCCATCAAAAATAGGGATCAAGAACTTATCCTTTATTTTGATGTGATTAAGTACTCTAAATTTAATGAATAGGCACCATAACCCATAGTTTTTTGGATAAGAAGAACTAGGAAAGAATATGGGTTGGTATTGGGGTGAATAATGCCTTGCTATAGTAAATCTCATACAGTCATCTTGATCTCAGTTTTTTACTAAAATGGGTGGTGGTAGGGCTTGATGTTGGGAGGAACACTTCTAGGAAGGAGATGAATATCATGGTCCTCTAGTTGTGAAGGTTGTAATCCCACTGGTTTGGTAAAGACACATACATACTTATACAGAATGGTTTGTAAATTAGACAAAGTAACAGAGACCATTTATAGTTGTATTTGAATGAAATGGAGCTAGGTAATGAAACTATATGAATTATTCTTAAGAATCTTTTCCATATGATCTGAACATATTATGCTAAAAGACCCTAGTTGTAAGCCTTTCAATGTGTGTTTTTGCCCATTATCTAAAAACTACATCCAAAGTTCAACAAAATCCCATAAGATGGGTCCAAGTGTGTGTAACCATTGGGCTCCCAAAATAATATCACATCCACCTAAGGGTAAGGTAAACATGTCAGATTGCAAGTTATAATATCCAATAGACATACACATATTGTGGCACTTCCATTTACAAGGTAATGTGCCCCCACTGGTAATCATGAATTCAAATTTGAAGTATGAGTAAAACAATCAACCTATTTTGTGACCTAAGGGTCAATGAAGTTATGAGTGCTACCAATATTTATGAGTATTTTAATAGGGATCTTTTTTAAGTAACCCCTAACCCGCATGGTTTGTGGGGTGGTGACTCCTACGAAGGCATGGAGAGAGATATTTGATTGGCCTTCCTAAGAATTAGGTTCCATAATCAACTGAGCTTCTTTCAGATCATCTATTATATCTAGAACATCTTCCCAAACTTTAGTTTTGGGTAGAGAGTCCACATCTAGTATATAGAGATTTTGATTGACACATCGATGTCCCTGAGTGATTTTTTCATCATAATTATAACATAGTCCTTTTTCTCTACGTGTTCACATCTATGCTTTAGTCAAATGCTTGATAAGAGTGGTTATAAGGGTTGGCATGGTGTGAGATCATTATGGAGTTATATTTTTGAATGGACCAAAATTGGATTTGGATCACTACTAAGATATGATCTTGTCCTCTACCAACTTAACCAACCCTAGGACTTCCATCATCATGCTGGGCTAGAACATTTTAACCTCAAATTGAATTACATCCTTTAGACCATTGATAAAACAACTCCTAAATAATTCATTGAATAATCCCTCTGTGTGATTGGCCAATTTTTCAAATTTTATCTGATATTCTCTCACAGTTCATATTTGATGAATTTTACTAAGTGCTCTATTGAAGTCATCAAAAGCACTAGGTCCAAACCATTACAAAATGAGGGTGCCAAAATCAGTCCATATTGGCTCATCATGAACCTTGATATACTAATGGTACCATTGAAGGGCTTCATGTTCCAAGTGAAAGGATGCAAGTGGGACTTTGTTGGCATCAAAAGTATTATGTAGACTAAAATATTGTTCTACCTAATAGGTCCATCCAATCAGATCTACACCATTGAATTGAGAAAAATCAAGCTTCAACCCATGAAAACTGTTGGAATAATAAAACTCGATGTCTGAAGAGAACTCTAGATGCTATCTATTGTTCAAGGTGGTATGTTGAAGATTGAGTTCAAGAATTTTTCATTGAGATATGTGATTTGGGTCTTGAGGGTGATAATTTCATCCTCCATATTTTTTTTTCCTATTGAGGTTAATACCATGACCAGAATAAGAGATTTTTCTTTTGCAATGGGTAGAAAAACTAGAGTTAAGACAAGGTTAGTAAGGGAATTTTTTGATTTGGGAAAATTTAGAAGGGATAAAGGTGCTTTTACTAGGTTTTTTGCACTGTCTAAGTATGATTAACAAAGGCAAAGGAAAATTTAGAAGTGGAATGGAAAAACTAGAAAATTTTTCCAAGAGGTACAAAGGATCAAAAAATGGGAATGAACACTGTGGAAATATTTTTAGGTAAATGGACAAAAATTGAAGAAGTTATGGCAAACCCCAAAAAATGAAATATTAAGATTTGTGACAATTAAAAGTGGAATTGGGGTATGGGATGTCAAGGAAAAAACATGTCGAATGGAATTTTAGGTGTCTTGATAAATTTTGAGAAGAAACAGAGTCACAGGTGGAGAGATATGACAAAAAAACTATATATATATATATATATATTGTCATATCTCTCCACCTGTGACTCTGTTTCTTCTCAAAATATGACCAAAAAAAATAGAGTCATAGGTGGAGAGATATGACAAACAAACTATATATATATATATATATATATATATATATATATATATATATATATATATATATATATTTTAAAGTCTTGATAGTCTATTGGGAATATTCAGAAACTAGTATGACAAATCTTCTAATACTCCATTGGTAATATGTGTAGATCTGATATGGTAATTTTTATGATACTCTACTGGTAATATGCAAAGATCTAATATGGAAAAAAAATTGATACTCCACTGGTAATATTCTAAAACTGATAGAATTGGGCCCCAATTTTCAATGACTGCCTAAAGGTTTAAAGATATCTCTCTAGCCACCAATGATATCTAAATGAGAACCACTCTCTAGAAAATTTCTAGCCATATATTTAACCCTAAATTATAGCTCTTGGTTTTCCTCATGGGTGGGAACTAGTCAATCAAGATGGGGCCATTGCCTTTTTTGTTGGTAGGTCCCCTTAATGGGCCAACTAGTTCGAGGTTCCTATGGTACTCCTCACAATGATTTTTAAGGTTTATGCCCAAGCACTTTCCACAATTATTTAGATAGGTATTTACCTTGATCTAAAATAGATTACAATATCTATAGCAGGAAAAAATACAATGTACTAAAATATAAAAAAATGCTTTTTGATTAAAAAAATTGGCCCATGAAAGCACTTTGATACCAGATGAGAGGATACTCTTACAAAAAATTAATGAAAATGTATGAAATAACATATTTATATAAATATCATAAACACCAAAGGGATTATATTGATCATAAGCCACTTAGATGGGGCAACCTCCTTTGAGAAAGTTCAATACAATAAATTTGTGGATGTCTTCATTGGCCTCAACACTTACTTATATACTAAGTCTAATATAAGCAACTACTACTTCCCATGAATGTGGGATAAAACCAAATGCTCACAGGATGACTTACAAATCATATGTGTCCATAGAAACTAATATAAAAACAAATTAAAGAGAAGGGGTAGCATGGGTTTTTAACACATGTCTGATCCACCCAAGTCTAATTATCTAGATGTTGACTTTCTCATTTCTTGTTCCTCCAACTCACCATTACCCTCATTAAATTCATCTCATTTTGATATTCATGAAAATGGTATTGGTACATATAATTTCAATGATGCATTTCATATTGCCAAATTACCTAGATCATATAAGTCTTATGATCAGACCAAGATGGAATGAAGAAATAAAGGTACAACATTTTCTCTCATGACACCTCTCCCATTTGTTCTAGGAAAGGGTTTTAGTCAAGAAGATTTAAATTTAGAAGAGGAGTCATGGTTATACAATGAGTATCTAGCCCCTTTTTTCCAGAGTAAATAATACCCTATTCTTAATAAGATCATAGCCTATAATGGCTACAAAGTCAAAGGAATAGGGGAAATAGAGCAAGGTCAAATAAATCTGATTATACCTGTAAAACATGACAAGATTCAAGGTATTATATAAAATCTTAAGGTTGTACCCACCTATCAAACAAAGGATCCACCTTATGCATTAAAAGATAATATTCTGGACAATGACAAAGAGTCCTTTTATAGTATTTATGATGAGCTTGTCAACACTAACCTATTCAAACCTCATTATGTTCTCACCATTTTTATTGTTCCTAATATTACCCTCACTCTCCATTATCCCAACCTTATTGATTGGGACCAACAAGGCTAGGATCTCATTCTTGATACATTTAAAAATGAATAAGCTATTGTCAAATTCATGGGTTTAAGAGAGGGCATCCCTTTATGTGATCATAATCAAGGATTCATGTACACTTTGGACCCTATGGCCTACTTTGGGGATCAAGTAAATTCCCTTAGTCAAAATAAAAATGAAAATTTGATATCTATCAGTGAAAACCTTTCTGAGGCACTTTTGGATCAGGGTAAAATAAAAGATGTGTTATTTGGTGAAACCTTATCTCATGCACCATTGGATGGGTAAATTCACTCTCCTTCACAAGAATCATAGGTGTCCATATGTCCATGACTCTTATTTATTACATAAATCAATATTGAAGATCATGATTATTTTTGGCGTATGGTTCTATAGGATCCACACTTGGTAGCTCATTGGCATTTACTTGAAGGTAATTATTCTAGTTCCTCCTATATGGTTCCTATTATCACATAGGTTTTGCACTCATTCCTTAATATAAAATAGTTTGCTATGTAATACCTAATGATACAATGGTAAAACCTCCAAGCTATGGGACTTTGGAAAATTGAGGTTAACTCTATAGAAGATCGGCTTCCTTTCATTAAATCTGATGCAATTGATAATATATCAGTTCTATAGAAATTTCTCTCATTTTTAGTGTTCTTTCTCCTAAACTAGATTTTAATTTAGAAAAGAGTTAATAATGAAATTTTCAAAACTAAAATGGTGATTTCACCAAATATTTTAGTGGGTTTTAATGCTTGCTTGATAAACACAACGAAATAGAAAATAGATTGAGATTTGTTTTTGCACAAAATCATACAAATGGGAAATCAAAGGCAATATTTGATATTTTCGTAAAAGAGACAAGATTCATTTATTTTCATCAAATTATATTTTAAAAGGTTAAAATACCATAAATGAATTTCTGTGACTAAAATAATAATTGTAACATCCACAAATACTCAAATAACTTGTATACACAAGGATCTCTCAGACAAGAAAGGCAAATCTTTAATTTATTTTCATTCTCAAGGTTATAACTTGTAGATAATACATTAAAAATGTTTAAATATATCACTAACAACAAAAATATATATTGGGCCATAGGGTCTACCCATGTTTATACAAAATATCTCATAGATGAGATGCAGTTATCAAAACATTAATGCCCAGTATTAGAAACCATGTAGATCTAGAACACCATGAAAAAAGGTGTGATCTTCTATTTATGGCATCCTTGACTTTTCAAAATGGTTTATAAAGTAGCATGCAAGAGATGGGACTGATCCTTAGCTTGGAATGGCATGGATGGAATTGTAAGATCTTCATGTAATAATTTTCCTTCTTCATGCAGCTGGATATAGCTCTTCATATAAATGGATTGTGCCCAAAATAAAACTCAATGCTTCATCAAAGATAACTTTGAAAAGTTACTTTTTTTTAAAATACTAGCTTGCATTTTAAAAGTGATACTTTTACAACTTGAAAGTCACATCACCTTGTCAAAATGAAATTTACAATTTTCAATACATGTTTTTACACTTTTAACAATTATAACTTGTCAAAATAGAAAGTGTAATTTGCAATTGTGTTTTTTACAACTCTCACCCTGTCAAAAATATAAAGTAAAAAATACATGTGTCTCTTTCTCAAAAGGAGTTAAAAAGATAGTTGCAACTTTACAATGTTTTTTCAATAATGAAGCTACAACATATGGAAATATTGCAACAAAAATAAATTAATCAAGATCTAAAACTTCTTCAGACTTCTTGCCTTTCTTGACCTATAGCTTTTGAACATATGCATCAAATGCCTTGAAATTTTCCTAAATTATTTATTCATCTAGTCTGAAGGAGTAAACGTTAGAGGCTACACAATCTACTACTATTTCAAATAATTCCTTCCTAAAAGTCTTGATTCCCTACATTTTCATTCTCATCTTATCTAGTACATTCTCATATCTAATAAAGTAATGGATAGAACTCAAGGTGAAGATTGTAGTCTTTGTAGATTATTTTTCAACCACTTCATTGAACTTATTCTAAACATCCTCTACTTTAAAGAGGTTATTTACATCATATATTTACTAACATGACATCATATTCATCATTCCTTCAATGTCATACAACATATTAATAGCTTTGTCATGTGTCAATTTGGCTTTGTGAGAAAATTCTATGAATATCCTTATCCAAAATTGAGATTTTATATGAAAATTCTCTTGATCTACATCATTCTTCTATCTTCTCAATAAGAAGGATATAAATTTCAATATAATCCACAACTATAAACTTGGGATAATATAGATTCAACATTTGTATATCTCCCTCATATTCATTAACTTATTTTCTTAGGACATTCTTTCTCTCTTTGATGACTTCATAATGGTCCATTATTTTATAAATAATCTTATTTCCCTTGGAAATAAGTTATTTTAACCATTTATTTTTACCCTTCCCATATTATCAATCTCTTGAACTGCATCAATTATTACTTGATCTAGAATTTGGCTGATTAGATTTACTAAATCTAGTTGTTTCAATGAATCACTGAGATCTATAAAATTGTTTAATACAACTGTAAGTTGATCCACTTTATTTTTTAATTCATCCTTGGTGGCCTTGTCATGATTTATTCTCTCAAATAGGGAGTTTATTCTATATTGGACATCATGTTTTAACCCTTCTCTAGTTGGTCATCCAAGGTGTATCTTTGAAATCTGATAATCTCCCACCACAAGATTTTCTTTTAATTTATTTGGTGGGGGTATTGCGATTTCAACATTTCTTTCCCATTTATCATCACTGAGTATTCTAAAGTAGGTCCAAGGACTAGATTTGGACTTATTATTTACCTCTAACAAGCCAAAGTCCATTTTGTTATGGAAAATAATTTACATCCACTTCTTTCCCACTGATCATACTAGCCAACCAAGGGTAGCTTATGATTGTGTGGATACCATCACCTAATAATCAATAACTAATTTTTTTTGCACTAGTAGACACTATGACAACTATAGGATCCTAAGTATATGTTACCATTGATCACATGGGAGATTCTTGTGAGACTTCATCTCCATCATTTGGTTGTAAATCTACATTCACACCAAGCACTTGTGTTTTTCCAATCTCAATTGAAGGTTCTATAGAAACTATGGAAGTAGAAGAGGTGAGGACCATGGAAAAAACTATGTCTATTGGGGGTGTGGAAGATGGAATAGACACATGGATTCTAAATTTGGGAATGGGTTGAAGGTTGGAAGCCAAAGCATTGAATGAATCAATCAAATGAATTAGACCGCTCAAGGTTGGTGATGTAAGGAAAGTGAATGGGGATAAAGGTGAAATAATATTTACCCTAGGAGTTGGGATGGCCTTTCGAACTGAAGTCATGATGAATGAGTCTATGGTAATGTATTATTGAGTGGTGTTGGAAATCAATGGGGATGAAATGGTAGGAATTATCAATGGAATGGAAAAGGGAAGTGAAAAAAAAGGAGGGAGTGAAAATGGAATGAGGTAAATTGGAGTGAGAACTTGAGAATCTACTAATGAGGGACCTTGAGTGTCCACTTGAATTGGGTGAGGTGGAATTAATGAGAGGTGGAATATAAACCTAAGGTGATATGGAAATGGAAACCAGAGGTAGAGGTGTTAGAGCCTCTAGAATAATATACATGGGAGGAGGGTGAACAGTAGAAATTGGGGTTATCACTATGACATATATGGGGATTGAAGTTTTTAAAGCCCATATTGTAGCTATGTCTTCAAAAAAGATGATGATTGGTTAATCTGTAGCTCCCCCATCCTTGTTTTTTTTCCCCTTTTTATCCTTAGTATTCTTCTTCTTTTTCTTGAAAGTCTCTAGCTCTTTTGGTCATTCACTAGCTATCCCACTGGGTCCCTCTATAGACAAAAGAATTCTCTCTTCCTTAAGATTCAAAAGATTTTCTCTAATACCTATCATTTCCCTTTTTACTTATACTCCCTTGATCCTCAACTAATTTATTATTCTATTGATCATACCTATTGTCCTATCTAACAGAGAAAAGGATTCTGAAGCTAACCACCTAATTGGTGGTAAGTTTTGAATGATGATTTGTTTATAATAATTTGGGTCCACTAGGTACTTATCATCCACCAAGTCATTAGGGGTTGGTGCCAAATCATAATCCTTTATTTTTTCTAAGGTCATTCTAGAATAATATCTCATTCTGACCCTCTCCTCATCCTCACAGTCCTCCCAATAATCCTCAAAAATGGAACATGATCATATGTTGAAATTGATAGTGTATTGGTGATCTTTCCATAAAGAAATGGCCTGGACTTCAAAGTCTTTAAGGTCATTTGGCACATTTCATCTTTAGCACATTTGGATTTAAGGATGGATTGTCATGTGTATCTACCAACAAAGATTAGGAAATGAATTCCAACCTTATGCCTATTAGAAATGAGCTTATGAGTCTCTACAAGTTTCTTGACAAACTCCATTAGTGCCCACTTATCACTAACATATCAAATAAGTATAGAGGGGTAGCCACTAAATCTGGATGCTCTTGTAAAAGAATAGGTGGGGAACTGAATGAAGTATGAGCCTAATTTGTTAATCTCTACAACTTCTAATGGTGAGAATAGTGTTCCCCCTAGTTCTTTATCAAACATGATAATGATGTAATAGATGAAAGTATCATTGACTATTTTGAAATGTTATCTACTGGCATCCAATTTAAGGTTAGGATAGTAGTTGTACACTTCGATTATCTCTCTAGGTATTATGTTAAGGCCTAGGAAAGATCTCCCTTTGGCCAAAATGTATACAAGGTAAGAAGTCATGAAAAACCTACCAATGGTTTATACCTCCATCAATTGGTTATAGAGGGAATCACTTACGAGTTAATCCCAGTGAATGTATCAAAAAATTTATTAGATGACCTAGATGTATTGGTACATCCACTCTTGGAAGTTCTTGGCATCAGGGCTACCAGTGATCCTATGAAATAATATGATAATGTCTCCCACTTCATCAATGAAATCAACCTTATAAAAGGTCTTTGGTAATCTAGTGACTTAAGCCATTATTTTTTAATCATATTTTAACATCTGTATCTATTATATTTAAAGAATTATGTGGATGTCTATGGATTTATGTCAAGAAAACTCTCAAATTTTGGGATTACAAATATTGAATATCTCTTTGTCTCCAAGGCCATGGTATAAAATTAGGGTCTAGATTCAAAATCCTTTCCCCTTTGTCATTTAAGACTTCTCTTCAATCAGGATCATAGTGTTGGGCTAGTGTTAGCACCAACTCATGACTTTGGAGTGATAATGAAAATGTTGTAGCTTGGGGCAAGCTAGAGTCATAAATAATCTAGATCTAATCATTCTTAAACTATACACCTATTCAGGTCTAAACATCCCCTAGGTCAATGTGACCTAAATTAGTATTTAGTATCTCTATTATATTAGAATATAAGCTAAAATTCACTCTAGGGCATTTTTATTTAAACTTTATTTCTTTTAGAGACATGAAATCTGGATAGGAAGCTTGTGGAAAACCATCTATGAGAGCTGGCAGAGTTTGTAAGTGTCTAAAGCAAATATAATCTCTGATGGAGATGGAAGGTGTTTTGAATAGGTAAAAGTTCTAGCAAAAATAAAAGGTGTTTGAAGCAAGTGAAAACTTTGTGAATATTGGGAGTATTCCAAACAAGATGGATATTTGGTGGAAAGGGAAGGTGTTCTTAGCAATGTTAAACTTCATGGGGATGGGAAGTGTTTGAAATAGGTATAAACTCCCATAGAAATGGAAGGTGTTCTAGATAATTCCAATGTCCATAAGAACATTGGAGGATATTTTTAATTAATGTTCATTAGGTTTAAATAGGGAATATGTTATGAATATTCACTTGGTTTGATGAAGCCCTAGATTTGAATGTGAATCTCTTTGGGAAAAACTTAAAGCTTTCATGATAAAAACTTTATAGAATCAACCCTAGAAAACCTTAGCTTTTTGATAAGCAAGATACCTAAAAGCTATAACAAACATGACCTTTTGATAACCATAATAACAATAGAGAAACCCTAAACTAGATCACTCAAACAAAACCCTAAAATTTTATAAATAACTTTGGAAGAAATGTAAATAACTTGAAAAGCTTCAAATTGTAGGAATAATGGCAAAAACACAAGGCAAATATCGTGAAATGGTGAAAATGACATGGTGCTTGGAACCTAGACATGGATTGAAACTTGAAGGTAATCACTTGGCTTGTGGCTTGTGGCTTGAGGTTGAAGGCATGAAGTTTGTGGTTAGAGGTCAAAAATGCACTTAGTAGTTTAAACAATGAATAAAAAATTCCCCAAATTGAATTACTTATATAGAAAATCCCTATAATTAATACATTAATGATGATTGGTGGTAGAACCTTGAGGTGTTTAGAGCAATTCCAATGTTCATGAATTTGGGGGGGGTTTAATGGCTTTGATATGTGGAAGGTGGAAATCCAGAAGCAATTTACAATTTTGAAAAATTACAAATTGCTTCTAGAGTTCCAGATCTCGTGGCTTAGGTAGTTGGTGAGAAGTAGAAACTAGGATGAAATTTACAAATTGTAAATTGTGTTTCAAGTTTTTGATCCCATAAGGAAGGTTATTTGTTTTCATGGGATCCAGAGATTAGCATGCAATTTGCATTTTTGAAAATTGTAAATTAAATGTCAAGGTTCAAATTTTGTCAATTTATGGCTTCATGGGATCTGGAGCTCGACATGCAATTTGAAAATTCTAAAATTGCAAATTAAGTTTTGAGTTCCATGTTCTACCATTTTATGAATTTGTGGGATCTAGAGCCTAGCATACAATTTACAATTTTTAAAATTATGGGTTGGGTTCCAGATTCTGTTGATTTATGGCTTTAGGGGATCTGGAGCGCAGTATGTAATTTATAATTTTGGAAATTGCAAATTACGTGTTGGGTTTTGGATTCTCCTAATTTTTTAAGGTTAGTGCATTATAGGATCCAAAGTCCATGAAGCAATTTGAAAATTAAAAATTACATCTAGAGTTCCAAATTCCACAATGTAAAGGGAAAATGGTTTTTTGGTCAACTTAAAGTAATCAAGGGATCTCCCTCAGGGTATTTGATATTTTGATATTTTTGGTACAAAAATATCAACATTTTTGGTGACATCTATAGGGTTATTTCATACTAATCATTTTTCATCTGGTATCCTTTCAATTCATTGGGCATGGATTCAATTTGGCTTAACAAACTCTAACCTAGTGAAAAACAAATTTGGATTTGCCTAACAAAATAGGGGGAAATAGACAAACAAAATAGGGGAAAACAACACAACTAAGGACACAAAAACTCTTAATGAGTTGAACTATACAAAATCACTTATTTCAAAACATAACTAACCCTATTATATATAAAATTTTAACTTTTGGAATGAATTCCTACCTCAAAAGAAAGTTTTGAGGTATATCCCACCAACTAGGATAGGTAGTTCTGATCCATAAAATTTGGAGAGCTGGAATGCATTAAATCCTTTGCACTAATTTATAATATATAGACTACTCCATATTGCATAAAACTTAGTGTGCTTACCTGGTTTAGCCTTATCTGCATCCCATTTGAGAACTATGTCTTCATCATTGACGCTCCTTTCAGATGCCCTTTTGTCAAAATTATTTTTTATTTGATATTGATTTTATTCTAAGACTATTATTGATTGGCTCCTAATTTCTTCAAGTTCCATGATTTTATCCAATATTACTATCATTACATCATTATCAATCAAATCCAATTGGTGATTGAGGTATAGATATGGTAATTCAATTGATAGTGGGACTCGTGCTTCTCTTCCATATACCAACATGAAAGGGGAATTACCAATGGATATCTTAGGAGTGATCTTATCAACCTGAAGTTCTAATTTCAACTTTTTGTGCTAAGTTATTTAGTTATCTTCCATTATTATTTTTATAATTATAATAAAGTTCTTATTGGTTGACTCGACCAAGCCATTACCTTGAGGGTAATAATTGGAAGAAGTAATCAAATACACATTATGTTTTATAGCCCATTCACTCACTTGAGTTCCCGTGAATGCTTTAGCATTATTAGAGATAATGGTGTGAGGTATACTGAATCTTGACACTATACGATCTATGAAGTCCAGAATAGATGGCTATGTGGTATATTTTAGTGAAACTACCTCAGTCCATCATGTAAAATAATATAATATTATGAGGACCCATTTATGTCCTACTTTTGATGGTGGATTGATCATACCAATGAAATCCAATCCCCACTGAGAAAATGATTGGTCTGCTTGAATTCACCTAAGAGGAAAAGATGTTAACCTTTGCTTGTGGATGAATTAAGCACATTTATCAAATTTGCTTACCCACTAGTGGCCAAATTTGAATAATTTAGGCCAATAATAGCCTCCCCTCATTATCTTGATAGTCATGGTCCTAGCAGAGAAATGTCTTCCTGATGGGCCATCATGAAATTCTCTGATTACCTTAGGAACTTGATTATGCTCAATAAATCTTAACATGACTCCATTCATATCCTTTCTAAACAATACTCCATCAACAAGGACATAGGGAATGGATTGGAGCTTATAATACCTTTTCTTAGACTTTTGAAGATCATACAGGTACTTTCCTATCTATAAGAAGTTGGTCATGTCTTGGATCCATTTGTTGAAAAAAGGTGGGTTAGCTGGCTAAGGTGTATTTTGAGCATATACTACTTTAAATGTTGTTTCAATAGTTCTAACATCAAAATCTAGTTATTCACACAAATGCTTTCCTCTCACCAACTTGGTAACTTTGATGTTCACGTCATACTTCATGACTTTGGTGATCCATCTTGCTCTTTTTTTGTTTCTCTCCTGGCTGAGTAGAAACTCCTCGACACTTTGATGACTCACCATTAGATGAATTTTATTGTTGGAGAGAATATCCCTAAATTTATTGATATCCCTAATTATGTCATATCCCTATTTCTCCACAAAACTATAATTCTCTTCATAACACTTCAGAGATTGACTAAAAAAGATATTGGTTGTTCTAATTATTCTTTCTTTTGTTGGGTTAGAGTAGTTGAGGTGTTGCCTTCCCCTCCAAAATCATAAATAATAAAATATTTATCATAGTTGGGGTTGAATAGAGTGGGAGCCTAAGAGATAACTTGTTTGATGGCCTAAAATCTATCTTCTCCTTCCTATGTCTAGCTAAAAATCGTAACCTTCTTAAGCATTGCAGTGAGGGATTTTGCCAGAGACACAAAATTTGGGACAAATCTTCTTGAAAATTAATCTTTCCAAGGAAACTTTGTATTCCTTTCTTATGGATTGGTAGTGTTAATGTAGATATAACACTAACTCTTTCTAGGTCTATTACAAGACCTTCTTTTGACACTATATGCCTCAATAGCTTCCCCTTATGTACTGAAAAAATGCACTTATTTGGGTTTAAATAAACCCCAAATTCTTTGCACATTTCAAAAAAATTCTAAAGTGATACAGATGTGCTTCGACATGATTTGAGTAGATAGTGATATCATCTAGATATACTCAGATCATTTCATTTATCAACCCTCTGAATTCCATATCCATGGCTCTCTAAAATGTTACCCCAACATTAGTCAAACCAAAAGGAATCTTTTTGTATGTGTGCGTGACCCATTTGTGATGAAGTTATTTTTGTACTGGTTTGGTTCTTGCACCAGGATTTGGTTATAGCTAGAATAACCATCTAGAAGGGAAAACCTTTCAGATCCTACTATAGTTAATAAAATTTGCTTCATGGGTGGGAGAGGATAATGATATCTTAGAGATGCTTTGTTTAGGTCTATAAAATCCACATAAAGTCTTATCTTTCCATTATTATTTCTTATAGGGATCAAATTTGTGACCCAAGGCAAGTGTTTGATAGGAAAAATAATATTAGCTTATATCAATTTAAATAGTTCACTTTTCATCAAGGGTTCTATTTTTGGATAAATTGGTCTATGCTTTTGTCTAATAGGCTTCGTATTAGGATCAAGTTATATTGTATGTTGGGCTAAACTAGGGTCAAACCCTCTTAGATCATGATAACTCAAAGTGAATTTATATTCAAATTCTTGGCACAATTCAATAAAATCTTGCTTCTTAGATTCTTTACATACATTTCCTAGCTTCATCATTTTGCCTTCTAAAATGACCATTGACTCATAGTCTTATTCATTAAATGTAATGTTCTTTTTCTCTCCTTTCAATTGGTCATCCGAATTGAATATGTTCTTTAGTGTAACAAGACCCATAGTTAGTTTATTTATCTTTAACTGGATGATCTAATATCCATATTGATCCTAGAGTTTTGGTTGGTTCCTATCTAAGAATTTAGATTCTTCTCTCAAAAATTTTACAATCTAATAATCATTATCGAAGACTTGCCATTTAGTTACAATATTAGGAATAGATGGTCATAATACCAATTTTACATGTTGGTTACTTTCTTTATTTATTTCCTTAGGTAAGTTATATTAGGATCCCATGAGGCCATATGATCAACATCTTTATTCTATGATATTAGCACTGCTTGAATATTTAGGGTGGTGAAGTATTAAAATAGGTCTCAAACCCTATGTTTATAATATCTTAATAAATTATTATTAGTCACGCATCTAGATCTTACTTAGTGAACAATCAATTCACTGTCACCAAATATCTATAAGGATTATATCTCTCTCTCTTTTTCCAAATATAATTCTTGAATCAAAGCTTCATATTTAGTTACATTATTAGTGCAACTAAACTAAATTCTGAAATAATAGAAATAAATCTTATTTTGGTGAGAGATTAAGACAACACCTACACCTACTCTATTTTTTATTCTCGAACCATAGAAGAATAGTTACCATATTCTTTGAATATCTTTATCTGGTTTTAGAATATTAGGAATGATTGTATCATTATCATGTATGTAATATATACCCATCCCAGTTTCTTGTACATGGTCATAAGGATCAAACTATAGAGCTAATCCCCATTCATCTAAGTGAATGTCTAGAATATATTCTATGGTGGTTGCATCTTTATGATCAATTTCCTCTTCTTTATCTTATACTATATAATTCATGTATACGAGAGGAGGATTATATGGTTCAATATGGTCCTTAGCTATTGGATTAGCTCTTATTATTACTCTTGTACCATACCTCATCCTAAGTAATATGTGAGACCAATCCATAGACAAATATCCTCCCATTTTTTTAGTAAATTATTATGAAAGGTAAATGGCAAAATAAGGGGGGAGATCGATAACTGAGATATCTTGATAAATTAACAAACTTGGACAAGTGTGGATAGTGATATTTAAATATTTTATTATTCCTACTATCTCAATAGTAGTCCCATCCAACTAAACCACTCCCTTATTCATAGGTGTATATTTTATGCCAAGAGCATCAACTATATTTTTAGGCATAACAGAACTACTAGCCCCTGAATCTACCATGCACTTATGAACTAGATGCTTCCCTACTATAAGTGAGATATAGAAATGGGGAGGCTTACCAATTTTTCCTTCCTTATGTTCAGTTTGTGGTTGACATAAATTAATTATAGTATTAGGTACCTTGGCTAGAACCTCATTTTCTATCTAAAAATTCTTTAAAGCCTCTTGTACAAAATCTCTTTGTGATGGTATAGAGAGTGCCTCCCACATAGTAAAATTCAAATTGGTATTCTTCATTTATTCCAATATAATGAAAGGGATATTCCCAACCTTTTTCAATGACTTTGTGGGTGTTATATCCTCTTTCAAAAGATTTGGAGTCAGCACTTTTACTTTAGGATGGCTATTGGGTACAAAGGGTGGCCTTTATACTGTGTTGTTCTTTGCAAGTTCTAGTACAAATTTGGAAGTTATAGCTTGTTCCACCTTGGGGGGATGATAACTCTTGATTACTCTTTTAATTTATCATGTATTGGCTACCATTGGACTTCCACCATTGAAAAGTGACTCCTCTTGATTTACCCCACAGAAATCCCCCTCTTTCTAGTTCAGAAGAGTAGCCTCTCCTTGAGCAGGTTTTTGTGTATCTACTTGTTGGGAAGTGGATTCTTCTTATTATCTCTTTGTACTTGTCATGCACTGTACTATATAATCTTGACTGATGATTCCATTGGGACAAGTATTCTATTTATGTAGATATGAATAAGGATAACACCACTCATAGTCTTCAACCAAATTGTTTTGAATAGGTACAATGGCTTTGTAAGTATTTGGTTCAAGTAAGGCACAAACATTTGGGGTCTTTATTTTCATATTTTGACCTTAAAATGATAATTACCTTGATATGGCAGATTTTTAGGTTGGTATGATGGGTTATCCTATTGGTAAGGCTTATAATTCTGAGATTGTTTCCTCTTAATTACTACTAACTCATTTCCAAAACTTTTAAGTAGTGACTTGACCTCATATAGTTCATTTGTAGGGGTGGGGGTCATAGTCAGTGCCTTGCTCATGGAGAGAATTGGAGTGATTTTAGGTGGTGTAGGAGTTATTTTTTGAAATAGAGGCATTGGTGGCCTTGGGTAATTTTTATAGATTGGATTAAATAATTCTCTACACTTATCACAATTTCATAAGCATCAGGGAGTGTGGTACTACCCATAGACTAAATAATAATAGCTATATCACTATATAGGGCTATCAAATAATTTAGGAAAGCATTATTTATAGTCAATTTGACCAACACAGGAATTATATTCTAGGCCTTTTGAAATAGAAATTGAAATCAATCATGAGTTCATGAGGAGCCCGTTGAATGGCCATTAGTTGTTTAACCAAGGAAAGGTGGTCACTCTTATCTTTAAATAGATCACATAGTACAGACCCTAGCTCATCCCAAACTAAAATAGAGTTAGGAGTAAGACTTTTGTACCATTTTAAGTCTTTACCCTTAAAAGATGAAACTAGGAGTTTGATTGCAACATTATATTATACCACATTTTGGACTGCACATAGATTGGTAATACCTTGTGTGTTCCATAAGAGTAGTGGAAGTTTTTCTAATGAAATATGGGAGGTTTTTTAAATCTGAGGTGGGTATGTCAACATATTGAACCAATTAGAGAGGGTTGGCCCCATTAAAATCTACAAAATTCAAATTTTTGGCCTTTGTAGGAGGCATGAAACTGATAGGAGTAGGATTAATTATAGGGGATAAAAATAAATTTGATGGATATACTTTATAATGAGGTATAACTAATTTTGATCTCTTTTTAAGTATAAATGACAACTTTAAAAAATTAGTTTTCTTACCTTTTATAGTTGACCTTGTTTGCTTGCTTGGTATATGTAACCCTTGAAATCTTGGAACCATAAACCAATGATTCATCAAGTGCCTTTGGAATATGTCTAGATCTTGTGTAACATTCATCAATAATAGCACCAATATCTTTGTAATTTTTGTGTCCCACCAGGCATGCTAAAAACTATTATCACATATGTTTTACACTCATTATACCCCTATGTTATTGCTTTTGCAAAATAGGGACCCTTGTGAATGTTTTAGAACATTTGTACCCTGAGTTAGCATTGAAAAGGGTCATTCTTTCTTGGAATTTGAAGAATGTCCACTTGGAAAGGCATAAACCTATGTATATCTAATTGTGATTATGCTTTATGGACTAACTTTACTAATGGTTGTCTTTAGATGATAAAATGTAGGTTCCATGGAGGAAGGTAGGGTTTCCATACAGAAAACATTGTGATTTGAATTCAAAAAGTGGCAAGAAAATATTAACTAAAAATTATATTTATTTTTTTATAAAAACCCTAAGTCTAATTTTATAGTAAGGTTCGACCATGTTTTTGACATAACTAAACCTTAATATAAAATCACACTTGGACCTTTGATTTCCCCCCTTTTTTGTTAACCTCCTACCCTTGCTTAATTATTAGTTTATGGGCTCCTTTCATTCATATCCAAGTATTTTATTAATGTTTATCCTAATTTCCAATCTCAAATGTCTCTATGTTTATCAACACAAATGACACCTTGAGACTGGAACCTTAGTCTAAACCATTATACTTATCAAGTCCTAACTCAATAATTTTATTTGATTACAGATCTAATGACTCTCACTACATTGTCAATCTAATCTAACGGCATGAGACCACCCCAAAGGAATTGTACATCAACCTCATGTTTTATTAAAAACTCTCATGGGATTTAATTGTACATTCTTTCTCCCATCATTTGACATCTATGAAGATGTCTTTGACATTAGCAAGACTATGAATTTAAACCTCATCCAAACTTCTATATAAGATCAAAGGGAACCACATTAATAGTTTTAACATTAGTCTTAGCATAATAAAACTTAGCTTTAAGATTCATCATATTTATTTATAAGATTGACTTAGGACTAATCATTTAAGTTAAGCCTATGCATAACCCTTTAAACTAACTTAAAGTTCATGCACTTTTGCAGATCTAATGATCTATGTTCACTCAAAGTTTTTGATCTAACAATGTGAATACAAATGAGGCCCTGATATTGAAAACCAATTAACTCCAACCTCTCAGATCATAATCAATGGCTCTTGCCACATCAGAGGTCTTGATCCAATGGTGTGAGCTAATGCTAATCAAAGGGACCCACCCTAAGTTGAACCAATCATCAATGAGCACGTGGATCTTGATCTAACGGCCCTTGCTTCCTCAAAGATCCAATCAATGGCATGAATTATTCGATTAATAAGCCCTAGAACATGGTCATATGGACTAAGGCCATAATTTCAAATTGAATAATAGTTGTGTTTGTAAACACAATATGACCTCAGGATTAAAACCTACACCCTCACGAACCAAAATACAAGCTTAAAATTGACAGTCTTGCTCTTGTCATTTGATGCCTTTGACAATAGTGAGGCTATCAAATTTAATATCAGCCAACCTTTTAACCTAAGTAAAGGGGGTATTTTTAATCAACCTTTTAGAAGGACCCTTAGTGCATTAATAGAGAAAACATAGCATTAATTACTTAACCTAAGTTTATTAGTGTTTATTAACATAGATAAATTTTGGGAATGCATTTTTAGACCTAAAGTTTTACTAAGGCCTCAGGACTTTACTATGTGCATCTTGTAGGATCCAATAGATAGTGCTTTATTAGAGGTTTTGATATGATAGAGAAAAATTAAAGATGACTTTTTAACTAAAGATGTCGGATCCCGATGGCTCGACATGTGGAAGAACCATGCTCATCCTAACACCAAACTATAATGAAAGGGAACCTCTAAGATCTTCATCCATGATTCATGCTTAGAGATCTTGATCTGATAGAGTGAAAATAAAGACTTGATTTGAAAACCAACAGCTAGTTTTTAAAGGAACTTTCATAGGGATGCCACAAGAACAAACCTGGGAAAGCCACATAGGTGCCATATAAGCAAAAAATGATAAACCCAAATATTTGGCATGCTTGAAAGGATAAGATTTGAAAAAATAAGGCTATCCATAAGATATAAGACATGAATGTATTTATGAAGCCCACCACCTTCACCATTAAATCTCTAAGAAACCCTAGCTGACATAAATCCCTAATTCTCAACTTTTAAGATGCAATTTCATTGAAACAAGCTCTAATTTCATCCTAAGCAAAGGAAAACTAGTCATACACTTAAGGAAATTAAGGACCCATAACAGCAGCTAGGAAATAATGGAATAGGGAGGTTAAAATATATTTATCTATAGACAATGAGGGAAGATGTTTTAGAGATATGAAATCAAACACTGGGGCACTCAATAATAGAATGAGGAACTGGTCAAAGATATTCTTTGTTGTTGAGTAATTATATCCCCTCACTTCTATCAAGTAAAATATTGTAGTGACCAAGATCAAATTTGATGACTTGGTTGTAATTTAGATGTTTGGTCTTCATCGAGTAGCTACAAAATAAGAGGTACTCCATTGCATGATGTCCTTACCACTATGTTTGTTGATTGTAGAATTGATTGTGACTAGGTAGTCAGGGAGAGTGTATCAAAATGAATTGCATACATTACCCCTATAACTTTTGAATTCTATTATAAACACCCTAGGGCTCACATATACCTCCCCACCATTAAGGAGTGGAAAACCAAGCATAATTTAGACACTATTCTAAGACCCTAGTTAAACTAGGGAACCCAAATATCTTAGAACCATGATGGGAGAATCCCTATTATAAAATTTAAGGAAGGCATTATGATCATCATGACCTTATTGAATAGAGCTTCATGGATAGCCACCGCAACCTATGTTGACCCCAAATGGGTTTATTACATATATTTCATGGTGGAAGAGAAGTTAATTCCACTTATTAGAGAAATGATTAGCATCCACTTGGGAAGACAATTCTATGGCATAAAAAAGAAGACCAGCCAATAATTCACCATGATGTCCTATATGTTGGACTCATTGATGGCCTCCACACATATTCTTGATAGCAAGAATTGGTCCTCTCATAGAAAGATTACCATATCCCATAATAATTCAAAATTATATATCTTTAAATATAGGGATCACATGCAATTCATTTATGATTTCATATATCCTACTTTGGTTAATACTATCACATGGAACCCCATGCCTAGAGTGCAACCCCTCATCAAGAAATATGTAGATCCTATGGGTGACATATGGTATTACCTAAATTGCACCATCATCAAGATGGAAGGAGTCATGACATAGCCATCTAGATAGCTAGTCCATGTCCCTACCAAATTGACTGAACAGGAAATTGATTCCCAACTCCTCCAAAGTATTGACAATGTATGTAGAGAGAAGAGGAAGGGAATTTTTCATCCTTTTCCATTCTTGATTGGAAAAACAATGATCTATGGCTGGAAATAGTTGGATGTTATGTCTAGACATAGAGATGCTTTTTATTTTTAAAAGCATGACCTCAAAGAATGGGACCCAAATAACAAATTTGTCCTCCATCTGCAATCCAAGCAACTAACCTATGAGCATAGGTTTGGCCCATATGACCATTACTACACTAAAGATGAAAACTTTGAGGAAGTGCTAGCTAGGTGTAGGCAACATAGCTTCAAACTTGAGCATAGATTGTAAAAAGAGGAGAAGCTAACTAGAGAAATATGACAAATGAACCTGTTGCAATATCATCTATTGCCTTCCACCTCAAGTACACCTCTAAGACTACCATAATAACATGTGCTCCAAATTTAAGGACCTAGTGAGAAGAAAATAGAAGAAAGGCTGGGAGAAGGTCCTTAATCATTAGTTTCACTTCTAAGAGCACCTTCTCCAATAGAGCACATTGATATGATTTCCATAGAACCATATGAAACAATTGAAGAATTCTTCAAAGAGCTTGCAAAGACCTATGGGTTAGATCAAGATGATAACAGAATTAAGGAAGCCACAGCTGAGGTGGCACAAGCTGAAGAACCCCAACCAAGTGAGATGGAAAAGGGGAAGGAAATAGCTTTGAAATTATTCCCTACCTCACGAAATAAAAGGGAAGTAGAGATTGCTCTTTTTCCTAGGTCCTCCAAAAGACCAAAAGTGACATGGACCCATTCTACTAGTGAAGTTAACTTATTTAGTGATGATTTCCCCATACATTGACCTGCCACCCCTAACTAGTTTATATATGGAAAGCTACAAAATATTACATCTTGATCACATTCATTAGCACTAGCTAGAGCTAGTGGTATTGATACCCATGATGATATCAAGCCTTAGATTAGAGAGCTCATGAAGGAGAAAGAAGAAAAGAGGATTTTTGAGGCAACTAAGGAGAGTGGCAAAGGAATGAATGATCTTGGGGCATCAAGTGGTACTATAACCAATATCTATTGTGAAATACAATCCAGACACATCCGAGTTTGAGAAGGTAAAAACAAAGAAGGCCACTATAAGCATTGAGGAGTTCACCTTCCAAAAAGTGGATCCTTTTGTGGGTCTAACTCTTATGTAAGGTCAAGTAGTAGGGGAACACCCCATCCATCAAAAAAGAAATATTAATTTTGATTGAGGCCCAATCATTAATGACCTTGGCTAGGGTCAAGGGAATGAAACAAATAATCTTTAACCTATAAAAGGAGAACCAAGACTTGGAAGCACCGGCTACATTTTCAATCCTTGAGGACGTATTGAAGATGTTGAATAAGTCTTTTCTTGACACATTTGAGGGAGTGAAGACCATGAAACTTGGACTAAGTGCCTTGACCCATCAAGCTGAGATAGCATAGGAATTAATCATTCAATGGAAGGACTCTAGAGATCAGATAGCTAAATTGATCAATGTGCAAATATAAAATAGGTCCAGGACATTAAAATCATCACACTAGAATATTTAGACATTTTCTTAGTAGTCATAATGGATAAAATACATGACCTAAGAACTTGGTATAATAGTGTCAAAATTTTCATGAAGGAGGATAGGGACTTGATAGATAAAATGGAAAAACTCTTGTAGACCTTATTGGAAAACCCCTCTCAACCCACTACCACGAGCCTAATAAATGATGAAGAATTCAAGAAAAGGGTTATTGTCTTCATTCAGGTCATCAAGGAAACCCAAGGCTAGTCTATCAAGGATAATCAAAGGGTCCTTGACACCATTATTACCTTAAGAAGGTAGATTATAAAGTCAAAGTACATCCATGAAGTCATAACCAAGAGTGACAAAGAATTTATTACATTGGTCAACCAAGAAGAGGATTGTCTGATGAAACCTACAGTAGATTTTGATCTAATCAAGGAAAAATACACTAGGGTGAAGGACATCCTCAAGCAATAATAGAAGGGACCCACCAATGTATTTTGAATGGAATATTCTTTTGTAATACATATATGCTAGTCTATTAGCATATATTTGTTTTATTTGTCAAATTTGACATATAAGGTCATGTGTATTGTATCTTTATATTCTAAAGATAGTTATCCTTATCTGACATATAGATGTTTTGATAAATTAACTAGTACCACCACCTATGTTCTCCATAAATAGGCAAAGGTTACCATTTGTAAAGGGAGAGACTCTAAGAAATTGTATACAAAAGGGCATTTTAATATAACTAAGGAATTCTGAAAAGATTGTTTGAATAGTGTGTTGAAAGCCAATGTTATCTCTCAATTTCATGTTAATGTCTTAGATTTGAATGGTTCTTTGCATTTTGATCTATATTTTCTATCATAAGGTTGTTAATTTGTGTTATCCTAGATTAACTTGAAGATTTTAGGTATACTTATTTTTATGTGCTCTAAATTTGGATGTGCTCATGCTATTCAAGTTATAGTAGTAAATTCTTTAAAGCAAACCTAGTTCTTACTTGTGACTTCTACATTTCCTTTGATGCTTGCCTGGTTTATGATGGAATCTAGTTTCATACTATTTTACATTATAGATTGGTTCATGTATACTCAAATTAATTAGAACCTTATCATGATATTTGAGATGGAAGCCTACAATCATGTTTTCTTTTTTGCCTTACCCTCCTTTTTTCTATCTTCTTTATCAAATCTCACTTTAGTTTAAGATCATTGTTAATATCCATTTAGCTTAGTTTGTAGATCAGGAAATATATCAAAGATTCAAGTATAGGACCCTAGTGGCTCCCAACCACCAAATTAAACAAATATTGTGGATAGCTCTCACACTCTACTTCTATTCCACCATAGACATCCCAAATTTTCACCAAATACAACTCATGCCTTGGATCTTCAGGATCCTAAAATGAGAAGTATTCATCAACACTAAGAGCACCTATGAGGTAGTTAGAAGCATCAACAAGAGAAGCTTCCACTGGCACTATAAGGAGGGCCATTTGGTCAACTGTGATATTTATTATGTTAAATTTGAAGGATTAGTAACCCTTATGAGTGATTCTTCACTCTAAGTGCAAATATCTTTGATCTTTAAATGGTTTCCCACCTATCTTTGTGCTTCAAAAGTAAAAGATCTTAGTTATCTATAAAGAAATGGTTAAATTCTTGTAAAGATGGCTTTAGGTTTTAAGGATTCATAGTATTTGAGATTAGGACAACTTATTTTCATTGAAGATTGATAATTCTTTATGAATCTTGAGTTTACTTAAGTCATAAGTGGAAAATAATGGTCATCTTTACATAATTCAACACATCTTTGAGCTTGATTAGTCAAAGATCAATGTGCTTTGTACCTTTATGAGTAAATCTTTACAAAATAGGCTTAGTTTGTAGGATGATTGTCATTCTTTGTGAAATCTAACTTGACACGCCATATTTTAAACAAGATCCTTAATCTTTAAGTTGGAATTGCCAAGGATCAGGACCAAATCACATTCAGAGACTAGAGAACCCTTACTCAAGCTGGAAACCCATAGAAGAACCAAGAAAGATAGAGGAAGGCATAGGTATTCCAAGTCTTTACCATCTTCACCCTTGCAAGAGGCTCCTACATTCAATCTTCATCTAGATATGGCATGGCCTGGAAGTTCCCCCATCAATGTTCCAGGTGTACTTCATGACTTACCATGTAATCCTGAAAAGTACTTACCAATATTTAGTATAACTAGTGTTACAACTATAGAAAAATATGTTAAATATTTCAAGGTTTCTTTAAGATTGTTAAATGTTATCCATGAAGATGCAATATGTAGGTTGTTTCCATTTACATTCAAGGATGCTATATATGAATGGTTCCTCAATTTACCTGATAATTATATTACCTCATGGAATAATTTTGACATTATCTTTATTGATCAATTTGGAAAGATCATAAGCCCCTATGTCATTTATCACCACTTCACAACCATTAAGAGGGATGAAAGTAAACTTATTATATCCTTCAATGCCAGGTTCCAAAAGATTTTTAGTCAAAACATGGATCTATACAAACCTAATGAGGCATTATCTTTAGAAGTTTACAAAGATGTAGTGGACCCTATGAATTATGTGTTTCTAAAAAGGGCCCTCATAACTATCAGCACATTATCCCGAGCTTATTCTGAAGCGGTGGTTATTAGTGACCAAATGCAGCCCCAAGGGTAGATGAATTATTCTATCCCAAACATTAACCCCCAGATGCCTATATTGAACCTTTTTCCAAATAATAACCTAAATGTTATAGCCTTGAACCAGCTCCCTGCTCTGAATTTATTACCTACTAGCCATGTTGATCCTAATAAAAACTTACATTTTGAGTCATCAAGCTACTACTAGATCTCACACTAGTGACCAAAAGGCTTTAGTTCCAGTCATTGACACTAATAATAACCAAGTCCAAATCTCTCAAATCCCCAAGAATGAGATTGAATCTATATTAAAGATGGTCCAAAAGCTCAACACATATTTCTTACAACTACAAAAATAATTTGGAAATGATAATGACAACTCTAGAAGGAAATTCACCTTCCAAAAGTTCAACAGGCCTACAAATAGATTTTAGAATGATAGCTTCTACAAAAATAAAGCCAGTGAGCCTTCTTCTAGCAAGAAGACCATGGATATTAATCTCACTAATATTGCCTTACCATACTATTGTAGGGTGCATGCCACCTCTTAGCATGGTGAGATCGATTGCATTGAGTTTTGTAAAGCCTTTGAATCTTTCCAAGAAGAACTTGACACATTTGAAGTACTCTCAAAAAAAGATACTACTATAAGTCCTTCTGGATCCCAGCCATCTGACCAAGCGTACATGGTAGAGGCATTTCAATTCCCTTTCCAAGAGGATAATGAGCCTGAGAATATTTTTGAAGAGATTCAAGAATTTTAGTATTTTTTGAAGACATACCCTCTGAGAAATAGAGAAAAGAAATAGCCATTGACTACTTAAACTCCCCCTAAAAATTATAGGACTCCTCCAGACATGACATCAAGGAATGATCCTAAACCACCTAAGGGCAGTTCTTCCAAACCTAGTATTGAACCTTCATGAAAAATTGGTTACAACATTGTGGAATATATGAAGAAAATCAAAGCCAACATCACTCTACATGAACTAACATAGATTAAAGAACAAATGGACTTACTCTTGGAATCATTGTTCAAGAAACTTGGGAAGCCTCTGAAGAGTGATAGTGAAAATGTGACTATGCAAGTAACCCAAAGCAAAGTTTCCACCCTTCTTTCTCATAGTTAGGATATTTGGGAAGAATGTCCATAACTACATTTTGGATTTTGGAGCCTCAACCAACATCAAGCCTACTGGGATATGTGAACAACTTGGGTTGATGTCAATCAAGTTTGATAGGGTGGTCACACAATTGGACAAGTCAAGAGTCAAAGTCATTAGAGAGTGATTGAATGTGCATATGCAGTTGGATAATGAACCAAGGGTTCAACAATTCATTGACATACAAGTGGTAGATATTCCCAGTGCTTATAGATTGCTCTTGAGTAGAAAATAGACTAAGGCCTTAAATGGATACATGTCTACTGAATGCTCATACTTATGGATACCTTAGAAAGGTATGCCAAATTAGATAAGGGTGGAAAGGGAGCCTAGAATGACACACATGATAATAGAATACAATGCTATCAATGAAAGGGTAAACTTCCTCGACTCTGATCTAGGATTTTTCACTTTAGAAACTATAAAATAACCTATATGTAAGGACCCTCCTCCTATACTTGGCATATGGAAATTATATGTTGATGGAGCTAGGTGCAAATCAGGATCAGGGGTTGGTATTGTATTGATACACCCTAAAAAATATATATATCATGAATCTTATAGATTTTAATTCCCATGCACTAATAATTTGGTTGAATATTAAGCTCTCATCCTAGGATTGTAACTTGTTATTAAACATAAAGTAAAGTAACTCCTTGTTTGTGGAGATTATGAACTTGTGGTCAATCAAGTAAGGATCAAGTACCAATGCAATCTATCTTACCTTGAGAGGTACAAGTTTATATTTTGGGACTTGGTGGAATCTTTTGATGCTTTCAACATCATGTCTATCACCAAGGAAGAAAACAAATCTATTGATGAGCTTGCCTCCATTGTAGCTAATCTCATGCCCAATCATGATTCCCCAAACTTTAGCATTGATCTAGTACCATGCCCCTCAATCCTAGATAATGTGAATCATATTCAAGTCTTTAATGATGATCAACAAATTTTGGATTTTTTGACTAATTTTGGGGCCTTTAAAGCTCACATCATTGAAGAAGCTGATGAAATTTATTTTGAAATGGAGCTTAATGGTAAAATCATCCAACTAAATGACAATAAGATACCTAAAGGGATGATCTCATTGGAAAGGTTGTGTGATCATGAAAATATTACTGAAATACCTAAGGTACCCAAGGTAAATGGTAAGGACTATCATGTAGTAAATCCTGGCCCACATTATCACCCCCAATAAGTGAACATAGGAAAGGTTTGTACTAAAGTGGAAAATAGAAAGGCTAAAGAGTTGATTATAAAATATAAGGATGTAATTTTTTGGTCATATGAAGATCTGAAAATATTTGACCTAAGGGTTATTACTCATAAATACCACTTACGAAAAATTACAAACCCTTAAAATAGAAGCAAAGACCTGTCAACCCTATCTTGGAACCCATTATCTTTAAAGAGGTCAAGAAACTGCTAGATGCAAGGATTTTCTTTCCTATTAGGCATTCCACTTGGGTTGTTAACTTGATCCCAATCAAAAACAAGAATGGAGAAATCAGATTATGTATAGACTTTATAAATTTGAATAAAGCATCTAAAAATGACAATTACCCCTTGCCTTCTCTAGACCAGGTCATCCAAGTTGTTTTAGGATCAGCCATGATGTCTTTTTTGGATGGATTTTCTAGATATAACCAAGTATTGGTTGACAAGGAAGATAGAATTAAGACAACTTTCACTACCAAATGGAGAACATATGCTTAAAAAATAATGCCCTTTAGACTAATTAATGTATGGGAAACCTTTTAGAGAGCCATAGACCATGATTTATAAGGTTTAGTTGGAAAATTCTTTATTATATATCTGGATGATCTAACAGTTTTTTCCAAGAATAGAGAAGATCATTTCATGCATCTATAGGAAGTGTTTGAAAGGTGGAGGATGGATGACATATCCCTCAACCCCAAGAAGAGCATCTTCTATGTAAATGAAGGAAAAATATTGTGGCATGTCATCACCAAAGAAGGGATATCCATAGATCTTGGGAAAATGGAAGCCATTTCCAAGATTGAGATACCTAACAACCAAAAATAAGTAAATTATTTCTTTGGCAAGATCAACATTGTGAGGAAGTTCATCTCAGGGCTTGCTGAAATTTTCAAACCCCTAAATGATATGCATAAGAATGATGCTAAAATTTCTTGGGATTATGGATCCAATAAGGCATTTAATGACATCAAGAAGGCAATCAATCAAGCCCTAGTCTTGATAAGTCCTGACTTCTCAAAAGACTTTTACTTGTATTTATTTGCTTCTGACCACACCATGGTTTTAGTCTTGACCTAGAAGACTGATGGAAATGACCACCCTATAGCCTTCATGAGCACCAATTTCAAAAATGTAGAAGTAAACTATTATATGATTGATAAACAAGCATATGCATTGGTGAAGGGAGTAAATAAGTTTAGGTATTATATCCTTAGAAATAAGGTACAATTCATCTTACCAAACCCAACCACAAAGCTTATGTTGAGTCAGAATGAGATTGGAGAATGAAGGGGCAAGTGGATGTTTGTCTTATAGGAGTATGACATAGAGATGAAGATTGCCAAATTGGTGAAATCTCATGACCTAGTCCACACGATTGCCAATGTTAATCCTAAGCTCCATGTCATGCAATTTAATCAACAAAGCTTTCATCCTGATGAATGGTATGACTCCCTCATCCACTTACTTATCAATGGTACTTGTCCCCTAGAACTCACTAGAGAATAGAAGAGAGTTTTAAGGCTTACAGTGGTCCATTACCTCATGAAATATAGATTCCTATATAGGAAGAACTTTTAAAGGATCTACTTAAGGTGTGTATCTAAAGAAGAAGCTTCTCAAATCATGTCCACTTTCCATAAATAGTTGGGTAGTGGATACCCCTCAAGGAGAACCATAGCTCATAAAATTCTTAGGTATGGGTATTATTGGCCCACCATTTTCAAATATTCTCACAAACATGTGAGGGAGTGTTACTCATGACAAATATTTAGCATAAAAAGCCAAAGGCAGTCATGCCTTTACAACCTATGATGGTGGACAAACCTTTTGCATAATGGGGATTTCACTTTGTAGTAGTGATTAACCCTAATTATTTTAAGGCCACAAGTATGTCCTAATTACTACATATTATTGAAAAATGTGGATTGAGGCTATAGCCACTAAACAATGTAGGATAGAGGAGGTGATCAACTTCTTGGAAGAAAATACTTACACTAGATTTAGAACCCTAGTTTCCTTAGTTTATGACAATAGATATGCATTTATATCCATATAAATGACTAAATAGGCTTATGATAATGGCATCTCTTTGAATTTTGCCTCCAATAATTATCCTCAAGGGAATGGAGTCTCTAAATCCACCAACAAGAATCTTATGAAAGCCATCAAGAAGTTTGTTGCAGATCGACCAAGAACATGGCATAAACTCCTTAAGTATGCAGTATGGGCTGACAAGATTAGGATCAAGCAAGCACTCAAGGCTTAACTATTTCTATTGGTGTATGGTCAAGATCCTATCTTTCCCATCAGCCTAAAACTACCTACATTCACATTCATGCAAGAATACATAGAGGAAAGCTAGGAACTTGCCAATTCTAGGCTATTAGATATCATTCAGATGGAAGATGCCAGGGAAAATGCATTTGTAGACTTTAGTAGGTACCAAAAAAATATGAAGAGATGGTTTGACAAGAGGTCCTAAGTGAAGGTGTTTAGATAAGGAGACCAGTCCTTCTCTAAGATAAGGCATCAGAACCTAAAGGCAAACATAGCAAGTTCACACCCTTATGGATTGGTTCATACCAAATTACAGAGACATTAGGCAACAACACCTTCAATTTGAAATATCTTCAAGGAGAAAAGTTCACATTTCCCACAAATGGGAAATATCTCAAGCATTAATTTGTTATTATCCCACTAGGAGTCTTCATGGAATAAAATATGTAATATTGTTAAGGTTAGAGTAGGTAGGATAGTTAGTTTCCTTCCTTGTTTTGCTTGTCCATATTTGATTTCTTTAGTTTGTTTGTTTTCTGTTTTCTTTCTATTTTAGTTGTGCTCTTTTAGCCTCAATAAGTCTTGTAGATAGTCCTTGCTCAGAATTTTCTTAGATTGTTTAAAACTCTAGTCACTTAGAAATGTGAGTATGAACCTTGCAGAGATAAACCTGAGGTGGTGATAAAGAACCATGTTACAGCCAAGGGCACTGGCATAGATAGATAAGTATAGAAGCTAATTATCTCAAAAAATCTCTAACATTATTCTGAAAAAAAATTTGGTTGTGAGGATAATCATATGTTTAGTAAGAGGATTTTGATTGTTGGGGCACATTCATGCTTGCACTTAAAACATATCCTTGTCTAGGACAAAAGTTATAACTATAGGTGATTACCCCAAGAATCGAGCATCTGACCAAATCCTTAAAACCTAGCTATCTTGGCTCCCAACCTTTGACAAAGGACTTAAAAAACAAAACAAAAAAAAATCACTATAAAATCAATAGATCTGAAAGCAAAGATGATTCTGGTAATCTCCATTAAGAATATGGATACCTAGTTGGTAGTGGATCAAGGCCTTGAGTGGAGCCAAAGGTATCTTTGTCAGGGATATGGATGGTTGGTTAGTAGCAAAGCAATAGCCAAGCCTTCCCTAAGCTAAAATAAACTATTCTTAATCAACATCTAAATATGCTTTAAGTTAATGTTATGGTCAAAGGTATGAAACCTAGATGTTGTCTTCTAAGGTCTCATGACAAATAGTAAGTGGAATTAAATCACACACTACATGTTTGTGTTTCAACATTTAAGTCCAAATTTTACATATGTGAGGCTTGTCTCAACCAAGAATTTATTTAGTTGATGGTGTAGGTCAAATGAGATAAAACACTTATGTGTAAGTCTAAACCAGAGCCCTAGGTTATAACATATTTTTATTTTCCCCTGTGAGTCACCATTTTTTGGGACCAACATACCCCCATTTTTTTTCTTCTACAAAATAGGGACCCTTGTGAATGTTTTAGAACATTTGTACCTTGAGTTAGAATTGAAAAAGATCATTATTTCTTGGAATTTGAAGAATGTCCACTTGGAAAGGCATAAACCTCTACAAATATGATTGTGATTATGATTTATGGACTAACTTCACTAATGGTAGTCTTCAGATGATAAAATGCAGGTTCCATGGAGGAAGGTAGGGTTTCCATGCAAAAAAACCCTATAATTTAAATTTAAAAAGTGGTGGACAAATCTTAATGGGAAATTATATTTATGTTTTAGAAAAACCCTGAGTCTAATTTTATATTAAGGTTCAATCATGTTTTCTACATAACCAAACCTTAATATAAAATCACACTTGGACATTTTATTTCCCACCTTTTTTGTTAGGCTCCTAACCTTGCTTAATTATTAGTTCGTGGGCTCCTTTCATTTATAGCCAAGTCTTTTATTAATATTTAGCTTAAGTTCTAATCTTAAATGTCTCTATGTTTATCAACACAAATGACACCTTGAAATTGAAACCTTAGTCTAAATTTTTATGCTTATCGAGTTCTAACTCAATCATTTGATTTGATCATAGATCCAATGACTCTCACTACATCACCGATCCAATATAATGGTGTGAGACCATCATGAAATAACCACACATCGACCTCATGTTTTATGAAAATTTCTCATGGGATCTAATTTTACATTCTCACTCTCATCATTTGACATTTGTGAGGACATATTTGATGTTAGCTAGACTATCAAGTTAAACCTCATCCAAACTTTTGCATAAGATCAAAGGGAACCACATTAACATTTTTGACATTAGGCTTAGCATAATAAAACTTAGCTTTAAGATTCATCACATTTATTTATATGATTCACTTAGGATTAATCATTTAATTTAAGCCTATGCATAACCCATTGGACTAACTTAAAGTTTATGCACTTTTATAGATCCAATGATCCACGTTCACTTGGAGGCTCTGATCTAATAGCACAAAGATAAATGAGGCCCTGATATTGAAAACCAATTAACTCTAACCTCTCAAACCATAATCAATGGCTCTCGCCATATCATAGGTCTTGATCTAATGGTGTGAGACAACACTGATTAAAAGGACCCACCCTAAGCTGAACTAATCATCGATGAGCACATAGATCTTGATCGAATGGTCCTCACTTCCCTAGAGATCCAATATAACAATATGAATTATTTGATCAATAAGCCCTAGAACATGGTCATATGGACTAAGGCCATAATTTCAAATTGAATAATAGTTGTGTTTGCAAACTCAATATGACCTCAGGATTAAAACCTAGGCCCTCGTGGACCAAAACACTTAAAATTGACATTCTCGCTCCCATCATTTGACGTTCATGATGGCATCTTTGATGGTAGTGAGGCCATCAAATTTAGCATCAGCCAACCTTTCTGCCTAAGCAAAGGGGAAATTTTTAATCAACCTTTCAGAAGGACCCTTAGCGCATTAATGGAGAAAACTTAGCATAAAAGACTTTAATCTAAGTTTATTAATGTTTCTCAACATAGATAAAACATGGCAATGTTGTTTTGGACCTAAATTTTTACTAAGGCCTCCAAACTTGACTATGTGTATCTTGTAGGATCCAACGGACCATGCTTCATCAAAGGTTTTGATCTGATAGAACAAAATTAAAGATGACTTTTTAACCATAGATGTCAGAGCTCGATAGCTCGACACGTGGAAGAACCATGCTCAACCTAACACCAAACTCTAATCAAAGGGAACCTTTAGGATCTTCATCAATGATTCATGCTTATTTGGAGATCTTGATCAAATGGAGTGAAAATAAAGACTTGATTTGAAAACCAATGGCTAGTTTTCAAAGGAACTTCAACAAGGATGCCATAAGAAAAAACCTGAGAAAGCCACATAGGTGCCATGTAAGCACTAAATGATAAATCCAAAGATTTGGCATGCCTAAAATGATAGGATTTGTAAAATTAAGGTTATCCATGAGATCTAAGGCATGAACATATTTATGAAGTCCACCACCTTCACCATTAAAGTCCTAAAAAACCCTAGTAGAATGATATAAAGCCCTAATTCTTGACTATTAAGATGCAATTGCCTTGAAACAAGCTTGAATTTCATCATGAAAAAAGGAAAACTAATGATACACTTAAAGCAATTAAAGAACCATGGCATCATCTAGGCAATAATGGAATAGGAATGTTGAACTTTATTTATCTACAGACAATGAGGGAAGACATTTTGGAGATATGGAATTGGACATTGAGGCAATCAATAATGGAATGAGGAACTAGTCAGAGATCTTCTTTGTTGTTGAGGAATTTTAGCCCCTCACTTCCATCGAGTAAAGGATTATAGTGACCAAGAGGAAATCTGATGACTTGGTTGCAATTTAGATGTCTAGTCTTCATCGAGTAGTTGTAAAATGAGAGCTACTCCATTGTATTGATGTCCTTACCCCTATGTTTATTGATTGTAGAATTTATGGTGATTGGGTAGTCAGGGAGAGTGGGTCAAAAGGAATTGCATACATTTCCCCTATAGCTTTCAAGGGATATTGTAAACTCCTTAGGGCTCACATAGACCTCCCCACCATTAAGGATTGGACAACCAAGCATAATTTAGACACTATTCTGAGACCCTGGTTAAACCAGGGAACCCACATATCTAGGAACCATGATAGGAGAATCCCTATTATACAATCTAGGGAAGGCATTAGGATCATCATGACCTTATTAAAGAGAGCATCAGGGGCAGCCACCATAACCTATGTCAACCTCAAATGGGTTTCCTACATATATTTCATGGTGGAAGAGAAGCTAACTCCACCTATTGGAGAAATTATTAGCATCCACTTGGGAAGACAATTTTATGGCATAAAAAATAAGACCGACCAACAATTCACCATGATGTCCTATTTATTGGACTCATTGATGGCCTCCACACATATTATTGATATCAAGAATTGGTCCTCTCATAGAAAGATTACCATATCCCATCATTATTTAAAATTATATATCTTTAAATATAGGGGTCACATGAAATTCATTTTTGATTGCATATATCCTACTTTGGTTAAGACTATCATAGGGAACCCCATGCCTAAAGTGTACCCCCTCATCAAGAAATATGTAGATCCCATGGGAGACATATGGTATTACCCATATTACACTGTCATCAGGATGGAAGGAGTTATGAGACAGCCATTTAGATTGCTAGTCCATGTCCTTACCAAACTCACTGAATAGTAAATTTATTCCTAACTCCTCCAAGGGATTGACAATGTATGCAGAGAGAAGAGGAAGGTAATTTTTCATCCCTTTCCATTTTTGATTGAAAAAACCATGATCCATGGCTAGAAATAGTTGGATGTTATGTCTAGACATAGAGATGCCTTTTATTTTCAAAAGGATGACCTCAAAGAATGGGACCCAAATAATAAAGTTATCTTCCATCTACAATCCAAGAAACTGACCTATGAGCACAGGGTTGGCCCATATGACCATTTCTACACCAAGGCTACAAACTTTGAGGAAGTGCTAGCTAGGTGTAGGCAACATAGCTTCAAACTCAAGCATAGATTGCAAAGAGAGGAGAAGCAAAATAGAGAAGTCTGGTAGATGAACCCATTGTAATATCATCTATTGCCTTCCACCTCAAGTGTACCTTCAGGACTACCACAACAATAGGTGCCCCAAATTCAAGGACCTAGTGTGAAAAAATTAGAAGAAAGGCTAGGAGAAGGTCTTTCATCATCAGTTCCACTTCTAAGACCACCTTCTCTAGTAGAGCACATTGATAAGATTGCCCTAAAACCATATGAAATAGTTGAAGAATTCTTCAAAGAGCTTACAGAGAACTATGGGTCAAATTAGGAGGATAAGGGAATTGAGGAAGCCACAACTGAGGTGGCATAAGCTGAAGAACCCCAGGTATGTGAGATTGAAAAGGGGAAGGAAATATATTGGGAATTAGTCCTTATCTCACAAAAGAAAAGGGAAGCAGAGATTGCTCTTGTTCCTAGGTCTTTCAAAAGACCAAAAGTGACATAGACCCATCCTACCAGTGAAGTTAACTTGTTTAGTGATGAATTCCCTATGCATGAACCTATCATCCCTAACTGGTTCATATATGAAAAGCTCAAAAATATTCCATCTCAATCACATTCATTGGCACTAGCTAGAGCTATCGATGTTGATACCAATGATGATATCAAGCCCTAGATTAGAGAGCTCATGAAGGAACAAAAAGAAAGGAGGATTGTTGAGGTAATTAAAGAGAGTGGAAAAGGAATGAAGGATCTTAGGTCATTAATTGGTATTGGTATTGAGACCCTAGAGGTACCCAAATTCTTTGAACCAATAGCCACTGTGAAATACAATCTAGACACATCTAGTTTTGAGAAGGTAAAAAGAAAGAAGGCGACTATAGGCACTGATGAGTTCACCCTCCAAAGAGTGGAGCCTTTTGTGGGTCTAAATTATATGTAAGGGAAAGTAGTAGGGAAACACCCCATCCATCAAGAAGACATATCAAGTGTTATTGAGGCCCAATCAACAATGACCTTGGCTGGGGTCAAGGGAATGAAACAAAGAATCATCAACCTAGAAAAGGAGAAGCAGGACTTGGAAGCACAAGCTGCATTTTCAGTTGTTGAGGACATATTGAAGATGCTGAATAAGTTTCTTGTTGACATATTTGAGGGATTAAAGAATATGAAGCTTAGATTAAGTGCCTTGACCCATCAAGATCATATAAAATAGGCATTAATCATTCAATGGTAGGATTCCAGAGACCAGACAGCTGAATAGATCAATGTACATAATAGAAAATAGACCCAGGACATTAAAATCATCAAACTAGGACATTTGAACATCCTCCTAGGATTCATAATGGATAAAATACATGAGATAAGCACTTGGTATAATAGGGTCAACAATTTCATGAAGGAGGACATGGACTTGATAGACAGAATGGAAAAACTCTTGCGGACCTTGTTGGCAAACCCCTCTCAACCCACTGCCACGGTCCTGATAAATGATGTAGAATTCAAGAAAAGGGTTAATGTCTTCATTCAAAACATCAAGGAAACCTAGGGCCAGTCTATCAAGGATAATCAAAGGGTCCTTAACACCATTATTACCTCAAGAAGGTAGATTGTAGAGGCACAGTGCATCCATGAACTCATAACCAAAAGCGATAAAGAATTCAGTACATTAGCAGATCAAGAAGAGGATTATCAGATGAAACATGTAGTAGATTTTGATCTAATCAAGGAGCAATACAGTAGGGTGAAGGACATCCTTAAGAAATAATAGAAGGGACCCACCAATGTATTTTGAAAGGAATATTCTTTTGTAATACATATATGATAGTCTGTTAACATATATTTGTTCTATTTGTCAAATTTGATGTAGAAGGTCATGTGCATTGTATCTTTGTAATCTAAAGATAGTTGTCCTTATCTGACATACAATTTTTTTGATAAATTAATCAATACCACTAACTATGTTCTCTATAAATGGGTAGAGGTTACCATTTGTAAAGGGAGAGACTCTGAGCAATTGTATACAAAAGGGGATTTTAATATAACTACAGAATTCTGAAAAGATTATCTGAATAGTGTGTTAAAATCCAATGCTATCTCTTAATTGCATGTTAATGTCTTAGATTTGAATGGTTCTTTACATTTTGAGCTACATTTTCTATCATAAGGTTGTTAATTTGTGCTATGCTATATTAACTAAAGGATTTTAGGTATACTTCATTTCATGTGCTTTGAATTTGGATGTCCTCATGCTATTCAAGCTACAGTTTTTACATGGTATTATCCCTTGAATCTATAAATTGATTGAGGGTGCTTCTCATTACTTCAGAATTAGCTATTTGATCATCCATGATAGCTTTGGCTTTGTCTATTATTGTGAACTCAAGTTTAGTGGCAGCCAATGAATTATTAAGGTATTACTTCCAATTTATCATACTTTATGCTATCTACTGGATTGATGCATATTTATATCCAAAACCTATTCATACTCCTCTAGAATCTCATAAATTACCTCCTTTTATTATTTGATATTTTTCCCTTGAGCTCATAGTGTTTTCAACTATTGTGTAGCTAGCCAATCCTTTATGATTTATGCTAATAAAGATGATAGATGTTTTTCTTCAAACATCCCCTAGTCACCTAAAACTGGTGTAACTAGTGTTGGATAATTCTCATCAATTAGTTGACACACATTTATAAGTTGATAGCTCAAATCTACATTGTCATTTTTCATCTAGAAAACTTCTTGCTCCAAGGCCAAAGCCTTCTTCTATATTGACTCTTAAAATATAGTTTCACATTAAAAATTTTTGGTTAGTCATATTAACATATGGGAAACATCCAAATATGTGTCATGCATAGTTGTAGCAAGGGCCATGTATGTGGTCACAGTCACCATAGGAGCCAGCATGAATTGCACCAAATGAAGAGAAAACGTGGTGCATCAAGTGGATGATGTGGGAACATCTCACAACCACTAGAAAGTGATTTGGGGTTTTAGTTGTGAAGCCTCCTCCTATTCACCCTTTTATGTTTCTATTTTTTTAATTCTATGTACTCCACTTCTTCCTTTGCTTTTGTCTCTTTGTCTTATATGGGTTTAGCTTTAGCATCAACCTTAGCCTTAGCATCTATCTAAGTTTGGGATTTGGCTTGATCCTTTACCGTAGCCTTATCTTTAGCCTCAACTTTAGCTTTGGCTTTCACCTCAACCTTGGCTTTAGCATCTATGCCTGCCTTAGCATTGGCTTCAGTTGTAACCTTGGCTTTATCTCTAGCTACATTTTCCTATACCACTCTCTTGGCTTGTTTTTCTTTGATGCATTGATTCTCTTTTGCCTTTTACTCTTCTTGATCCTTTTTTAGTTCCTCTACCTCCTCTTTCTTATATTGTACAGCTTGTGCTTCTTGATTTTTTCTTGTTGCCTTCTCTTGTTCCTTTTTCTTCACCTCTACTTGTTTGGTTCATTTCTTGTGAGCCTTTGATTCCTCAGCTTGCTTATTTGTAGCCTATTCTTCTTTATCTATTTTATTTTGAGCCTTTACTTAATTAGCTTATTGCTTATGTTCTTCCTCTACATATTGTTATTTACATTTCTCCTTTTGTGTAGCTTCTTGTTACTTGCATTGTTCTTATTATTTAGATGCCTTTCACTTTACCTATTTTCTCTTTCTTTTTTCTCTTCCGTTTTCTCTCTATTCTCAACTTCATTTTACACTTATATTGGATCGTCATGTTCCTACATAGCTTCTTGTTGGGGTTATGACTAAGGTAAATTGGTTTCTTCATATTCTTCCATCAAGGTTGGGAAATCCAATATTGTGATTGATTATGAATCCTCCAAAGTGTAATATTACTCAATAACACCTCATCATATAGCCATATTTTTTTTGGATGTTGAAGAGGGATTGAGACTTTGATTTTGCCTCTTCATATTTTGGCCTTACATCTATTGATGAGACTCTTATTCTTGTTGTGTTTCACTCACCTATGTTGGATCTACAAAGGACACCATTTTGTATTTGATCATTAGATACAGATGAGCTATATCATGCATCAGAGGTCTATACAAAAATGTTGGTGGTGGGATTTATTATACTAGAAGTGATACTTTAGATCCAATGACTAGATCATCTCCATAATCTTTAATTTATTCTACTCTTAGAGCACTTAATCAAGCATCAGCCTTCATCGTGAACTGAGATTGTGCAGTAGCAAATATGATTCTCTATCGTAGTCCTTATATGAACTAGGAATATTTGTCCTTATCCTCCATGATAAAATAAATTTTATTATCACATTTAATAATATGTGATCATAATCCCAAATACATTCTCTACTCTATTGTTAGATCTCCTTTAGGGCCTGAATAGTCTAGCTTTCACACTTATTCATTTTGAATTCTACCACTAACTCCACTTTAAGTTGTTGGAGATCTATACCATTAACATATCTCTTGAAAATGAATTCCAAAGCATGACCTACTAAAGCTCCTACAGTATCACAATTACTTATATCATCAGAAGTTATTACCCTAACCTTCCACTTCATATCGTAGGTTAACAAATATTACTCAGGGTCTATAGACCCATCATATTGTGTCAACACAATAAGCATTCCTAGATTGCACTATATATTTGGGTTAATTATAATGGGTAAAATTGGTTTTTGTACACTCATGACTATGACTACAGGTTATTTTGCATTGGTCATTGTGACTATAGGCTTCTGCGCACTTTTTACTAGCATTTTAAAATTGGCCTTAAAATTAAATCCAACCTCTTCCATCCTCTTCTTATCTAAGGACATCTTTGTCTCTATACTAAGTTTTCTAAACTTATCTATAAATGACTTGAACTAACTTCTCCATGTCCCTTCCTTTGCACTTGGTGTTTTAACTAAGAAAATTTGGTCTGGGGGGATACATTCTCAAAAAATGAATGATCTTTATCCTCAACTTCTTTTAACTATGATCTTGAACCTACCATACTTATGTGCTTTTACATAATCTCTTCTCATGAATATTCTTCCACTGCTCTCAGAACTTTTCCTCTTAATTGTGAACTATTTCTATCTTTTAACTGCTTTACTTTTATTCTAATTTCTTCTCCTTCTTCACTTTACTCCATCTCCTTGTTACTCATACCTCTATCTTATTCTTCCATGTACCCTTTTCCTTCCTACCCTACATCTACTCTACTTCCCTCACCTTTTCAAGCCTCTTTCTAAGCTCCCCTTTCTTCATCATCTTCTACCTCATTCCTAATCCTACTCAAAGTTAAGTTTGGATTATTCAATTTGTTCCATCTTATATGTTATCATAGTTATCTTTTTAATCCTAGAATATTATTTTTCACTCTAACTCTTTTTGTCCTCTATATTTTGGTTTCAAGTTCAATTTTCTCTACTCATCTATACATCAGTCACTCCTACATCACATGTATCCCCATAACACTCAAATCAACTAATCCATGTTGGTAGGATTAGGCACCATGGCCTTTTCCATAACCAACATCTTAGTTAGAGTAGGTCATCACTGAAGGAAATTCTGATAGATTCCCCTAACAAACTGATCTTGTGTAGCTTCAAAATTTAAATAGCCTTGTACATCAAATTTGGTGATATACCCAGAAATGGTAGTCTTTATCCAATAATCTACTACGTGGGTCCAATCCATGTCTAAGTTTCATAGTTTTTATAACTTTTCCTCCGACTAGGTTATGAGTTTTATCCTTTGTGGCTAGAAATAATAGTACTCCAATCTAGATAACCAAGTAGCTAATAGCTCAGAAAATTCACACCAAAGTATTTTGTAGATTTTACTGTAGATGTGCTCCTCAATAATTTCCTTCATAGTTTTATCGATTCTTCTTGCTTTCTTTTTAAAAAAAATTGTATTCTTTTATCAATCCATCTCTCTATATCCCTTTTTCCTGGAAACCATCTCAACATGTTTCAACAAAGTTCCACGATCACAGCACCATTTTAGTAGAGGTTCTTAGAAACCCTTCAAAACATAACATGCTAATTTAAGGATATCCTGCATATAAATAACAAAAGGAAGCAGTCAATACCATATTCAAACTAAATATATTCATTAACCAAATCAAATATATTGATTCACAAATGAACATAGGTTTATTTTAATCTTAACAATCAACATATACTCATATGATCAATAGATTAAAACAACCAAAGTACTCACTACACATAGAACAATGATAAAAGACACATAGGAAAATCATTTCATAATAGTATGTATTAATCCCTATCACATCAAAACCATATGCAATTACAATTGAGCACTATATATAGAGTTCTACCTAATGTTGTCTCTTCATATTCTAGCCTTTTGATATGCCCAAAAGGAGTGACTCTTTGCATTCAGTCGTCTATCCTTATGCTTACATATGTTGAAAGCATACAAAAGATAAAATAGTTTAATTCTCACATGTGTCCATCACATATGCTCTATGATTTTAGTAGGCCTTATTCTTCACCCAACAAATCTCATAAAAAACCTTATGCTAAAGGTTTATTTTTTTACACAAGTATAGCCTATCATTTTACTACAAGGATTCGCCTTTATACACAAATATATCTAAAGTTATTAGATATTTTTGAAGTTATTGAATAACATTCCAAGTATTTATTTCCTATTGTCATTCAAATCTTACCTCATCCACCCAACCTACATTTAATATGGACATGGCACACAATAATCCCTTTATGTTTTCATCCCTCCTAGAGATTGCACTTGCTATTACATTATCCTTTTCTTTCTTATATATGATCTCAAATTTATTCTCTAACATCTTCATGACCCATTTTTGTTTCTATTTTGATGATAGCGTATACTATAAGAAGTATTTGAGGTTGTCATGATTTGTCTTTAACTTAAAGTGGCTTCCCATTAGGTAAGTCCTTCATTGCTTGACTATGTGAAGAATAACCAACATTTATTTCTTATAAATTGACTTCAAAAAATTATTATCGTTGATTCAAAAACTTTTAAAAGTAATGGTCCTTTCATCTTGCATAAGGACTACACCCATACCATGGCCCAATGCATCACATTATACAATGATATTTTGGGAAAATTTGGGAGTGACCAAAACCAGAGTGGTGCACATAGCATCCTCAAGCATCTTGATTGCCCCTATCACTTCTTTATTCCAATGGAAATATTTTTTTATTTAATAGATCCATGAGTTCTATTGTTATGATGCCATACTTTTTTATAAATCTGCAGTAGTAACTTGTGAGTCCTAAGAGTCCATGTAGGTTCTTGAGTTTTCTAGGTACTTAGCACTCCAACATGGATTTGATCTTGTGAGGATCCACCTTGACTCCTTCATGACCCAAGAACTCCACTTCCTTGACCCCAAAATTGCACTTATGAGGCTTTGCATAAATAGGATGTTGCTTGAAAGATTGTAAAACTTGATCAACATGGTACAGATGATCATTACACATTTTATAATAGAAGGGTAATTTGTGAGACTAAAAGGATTGTAAGAAACTATTAATCGCCCTCATATATTTGGAAGTTATCTTTGGAATATCCTTCTCTTTGATTTTGATTTGATGATACATTGATATGAGATATAGTTTTTAAAAATAAATAATACCATTGAACTCATCTAGAAAAAATTTAATTACATGAATATGAAACTTATATGTAATGTTTTATTTATTGAATTCTTTTTGGTCTGAAAACATGTGCTAATTTTTATCTTTCTTACACAATATCACCATTGGAGAAGAATATGCACTCTAACTATGATGAATAACACCCACTTCCAACATCTCTTGTACGATTTTCTCAATCTCACTCTTTTACACTATAAATACTTGTAAGCCCTAATTTTAGGTGGTTAGATCCCTAATAAAAGTTGAATGTCATGATCATGATTTTTTTTAGTAGGTAGACCTTTAAGCATATCACCAAAAACTATTGAATGATTTTTCAAAATTGCTTGAAGACTTAAGAATGTTTGCACATTTGATTGTTTTCTTCAAATAAAAATAATTGTGCCACAAACTCAGTTAGACCCTTTTTTATTAAATTTTTCATTTGATGAGAGCTTATCATTTTTGGCATCTTTTCTCACAACCATCTTAATTCAAATACCTTTTCTTCAAAACAAAAATATATAAATAGATCCTAAAATATCAACTTAATTATTCTCAAAGTAGTGTAGAAAATTAAAATTGTATGGAAGTAGTTTTAGATGTCAGTTTACATTGTTCTAGGGTACTTTATTTTTAAATTATCACTCAAACACATAATAAATTTGTTATGCAACACACACCCCATTCTCAAAATTTTGAATAGAAACCCAATTTCTAATTAAAATCATTAATTTTGGCCATATAAACCCTATAAATCTATAAATGGTCGTAGTAAGCTTCATCTACGTGATCTAAGGTTTTGTTTAAAGTCTAATTTTATATCTATCATGATTTGTTTTATGTTATGATGGTGTTTGGTATAATCATACTTAACTTTTATTCGAGTTTAAGAAATACCACATTGTTAAAGCTTTTTATTTTATAAACTAACCCTATGAATATGAAAATGAGGTTTATATTCTGGTGTTCTTACTTCCAGAGATTCCCCAAGGCAATTCATTCAAGTTTTAATCCTTTGGTTTTATAGACTCAACTTTTTAATGCGAATTTGGGTGTTTTAGCTCTTTTGTGCAGAGATACAAGATTTCTCGGACTTCCTTTGATGTTACCATGCCCTGAAGACACTTTCCTAGAGCTCTACAGGCTTTCCCAAGATTCTTCCAGCTCAACGGGCCCATTAATGGCCTATCGGCTCTCCTCTATGCTACGTTGCTTGGGATCACTCTTCACACATGGAAGCCGTTCTGAGTCTTATCAGGTTCAAATTTATACGCTCAACCAAAATGCGTGAAGATCATTCGGCCACAAGGCGCGAAAAGATAAACTTTGAAAAAAGACACTAGTAAACTCGGGATAAAAAACGTGAAACGGAAAAGCAAGGATTTTCCCGCAGCCCAAGTGGGTGATGTCCCAACACGTGGAAAGCACGCAAAGATTCAACCCTTGGAGACCATGACCCATGTAAGCGTCCATGGAGGCGAGACTCTGCATAAATAGATTTAAACAGAAACAAATTTAGAGCCTGTTTTAAAATGAAGGAGCATAGAATGGACAGGAAAACATAGAAATGGAGTCCGCAGGCCCGGGATGACTACTGAGAGCAAGATCAAAGGTAGGATCATGCAAATGAGCCCAAGCAGTTATCAATAACTTCAGTCTTCAACTGACCTATTTGAATGTAGGGATTCACTCTGAGACTCACGCAGAAATAGTCATAAGCAAGTTTAGACCGAGTGTACATATAGGACAAAATGAATTCAAAAAGCTCAGGAGCTTCACTGTCATATTAGATTGGGTACACAGAGTCTGAGTTCAGATCCAAGTGATCAGAATGGAAGCCTGATATATTTTATGGCTATCAAGAAGTTGTGCCTGAATTCCATGAGCAAGAAGCTATCCAGAGTTAAATGGATTTTGTTTTATTACTTGGGACTCTCACTCTACTCTGGGTCTGCGCTTGATAAAAAGCACATTGGTCAATTCATGGGCTCCCTTTAAGAAGCAGTCTAAACCTCCGGGCTATTCACGTACACATCTATATCGTAAAAGGATAAATTTCATGTGCATGAAATTTCACTTCCTGCAGCTCTCAGTATCACCTCATCTACCACTTCGACATAATGTTTCCCGATTAGCACTCCACTTCTGTTTATGCATATTGCATTGAGCTATTGATGAAGGAAATCAGGTTTCTAACTATTCAGGAGGCCAGTGTATGCATATAAGTGCATGCAGTAAAAGGCTAAATTGAGTCTTATGCATGCACACTTGACATTTGATAATGTGATTTCGAGTTAAGAGTTGTTGTTGAGTTTTTGGGCATATCCCAAGGGCATGAAAGTGTTGGTCTGATTGATTGTTCACCCCGGGGGGAAACACGGGGAATTAGAGTTAAACATGGATGTTGCATGGCAAAGAATGATCTACAAGGAAGGTGAATTATAGCTCCAAGTCAGCTAAAAATCTTATTTGTGAAAAGGAGATAAAGACTCAGACATATGCATATGTTTGTCTCCTTGTGCTATTTATGAGCTTAGATAAACATGCAGAATATAGTTTTAAAGACCCATGTTCTGATTACAAGATATAGACATATTTGAGTAACATGCGAGCCTTGTGCTCAAATATTTTGTTATATTTATCCAAGCATGCTCATGCAGAGTTTGCATTAAAATTAGAACTGATGGTCTGTTTCCAGAATTGTAAATTTAGACAGAATTGGAAGATTGAGGCATCCCCTTTTCGCAAGTCTATATATTCTTTGAATTTCTCATTGAAAAAGGGAGTTGAAATTTTGAATATATAGGAAGAAGTCCTTTCGGATTGTCATGCAACTGTGTTTCCATGATTTTCTTCTCCAAGCTCGTGTTATTTGACTATGAGTTTCTTTTAGCTAATGACTTAGAGCTTCACTATATGCAATAGCAGTCTTGAAGTTTCTTGTTGATTTGATTACTGGTTCTTGTTTAATTTAGAATGAACAATAGCTGTTTGAGATTGGCACACATCCATAATTATTGAAAACAGGGCTACTAGTTGTTTTATATTGTGCAGAAGGGTCTCTTGACATGGCCTCCTAATTTGTGCAACTAAGAGTTAGATACTCTTAGTGTTTCATCATAATCTATCACCAAGTGTATGCAATAGCAGCCCAAGTGACATCAACCTTTGGCCAAGATCTAAGAGCTAACTATGTCATCTATCCTTAGACTCCCTTACTATGTTTGTATGTTTGTATGCCATAGCAATGAGTAGAAGGCATCAGTTTTAGGCCCTTGTCCTCTTTAAATATTAGTAAAAAGAAGAGCTCAATCTTTGACCACACAACTTTCTTTTCTACCCTACCTTGCCCTCCTTTTTGTGTTTCTTTCGAAGTCCGCCCATTGTATTATAGCATCATTGTAGATATTCATTTTAGGTGTTTGCTTTGATCACTAGAGTTGAATTTCCCTTCATAGGTTTTAGGTCGCATGCTCGTTATTCCACCAAATTGGTTATCCACAATATCGCATACCTGCAACTCATGCCCTAGAGTGGAGTTTGCTTTCATAGGGATCTCAAAACATTAGATGCCACCTCATTTATAATTTGGTATGCATAAAACCCACATCAATGTATTTCTAGTGTTAGAAGGAGGGCTTTAACCTTTGGTTGTATTCGAACAAAGAGAGACCCTCTTGTGATCAATTATTCATCCTTTTTATTTCAATTATTTGTCAAAAACCAAGAAACCAAAAAATATCAAAAAACTTAGAAAACTAAAAATTGAGAATGGATTGGCTTGGTAAATCACCCATTCAACATGATTTCTTGGATAATCCATTCACATACCTTCTTAGATTTAACAATAATCACCCAAGAATTGTGTAAGGGCATCTTGCTACTTACACATCTATCATGCATTTTCTGGATATCAAATTTGAGGATGTAATTTGTAGGTTGCTCCCTTTCACATGTAATTTGTAGGTTGTTCCCTTTCACACTGAAATAAGAAATGCATGATTGGTTTGTAGAGTTGGTACCTAGTTCTATCACTAATTGGAGTAGTTTTAAAGATTAATTTTTTATTCAATTTGGACCAAATATTGATGTTCATGCTTTAAAAAAGAATTTAACAGCTTCTATGAGATTCTATGTAAAGTATGTTGGATATGAATTGTATAGAAGTTTTTCAAAGAGAAATTTGGTTGTTATTCCCAAACATGAGTGTAGTTGAAGGGTTTATTTTTAATCCAGGTGTTGTGCACAATCAGAATACAGAATACTCTGGAGCCCATAATTGTTATAGCAAGCAATCATAAGTATGAACATGTTGATCCTCAAGCTCTTGATCCCCAAATTTATGATTTGGTAAAAGAAGAAAAAGAGATTCTCATATGGAGAAGATGATCAGATCATAAGAGAGGTAGAAGCGAGTATTGCATCCATCAAAGAAGAGATTGTAATGTTATAGGAGAAATTGAGACACCAACATCAAGAAGAGGAATCCATCAAGCTAGAAAAGTTGGATCATGTTGATTCTATCCCCATATTTGACAAGCTAATTAAAGAGAGAAATGACATCTTTGAGTAAAGTTTCAATTTAGAAGAACATTGTCAACCTTTGTAACAGCTCTATGAAATAGAAAACAAACAGCCAGGTAGAGGATCAATTACTTTACCTTGTAAAGGAATATATTAGCTCGGAAGATGGCACTGATGACTCTTTTGACTATTGGTTTGTGTTGGACTCTCTATCAGAAGACTCATTTGATGATTATATTCCTAATTTGTTCTCTTTTGATCATGCAAGCTTCAATGTTGAGATTTCAGATTATGTTATGATTGAGTCAGGGATTTTTTTTATCATGAGGCGAGTGAAAATAGTATGTTGGATTCCCCCAATAATTATTATTCTATTTTTGAGTTCCCTTTCCATGGAATTAATTCACATTTCAATTCAAAAGAACAACATGAAAAGGAAGAACACGATGCAGTGGATAGTATGATCCCTACGAAATTGATAATTAATTAATCTCTTACTCCTAAAATCAGAAATAGTGAGCCCTAGGTTAAAAAATAATATTCATAATTTGGAAAGTCAAGAAGCGAGTCATTCAAATATTGAAGGTCACGCTCAAAATCAGAATTTAGATGAAGTTATAGAGGAAATTTTTGTTCATAATGATGCTTATGATTCTGATTCTATGATTGTGGATCATGATCATAATGAGTTCACAGAGGATGATGACTTTTAGGATTGCAGGTCAAATTTAATATTCATCTCAGGAGACACTTTTAAGGATTGTTTGTCTAAATTAGGTTCTCCTAATGATTTTAGTACGAATGATGAAGTTCCAAAACTTATCAATTCCCAAGATGTTGGCGCGTTTGTAAGCTCATATGAATCTAATAAATAGTGGGTGTGCTTGAAACCTTTGGCCTAGATAAACAAAGCCGCTACAACTTAGGTTATGTATTTTGAATTTTAGAACCCTTCCAATTCTAGTGATTATTGCTCTGATTTTGCCTCTCAACCAAGTCATATCTACTGTGATTACATGTCTGGGATATTTTCTCCTGAATACAAGAAAAATAATGGTGAGTTTGTGAAACCTATGTATCATAGGGAGGATTTATTTATTAATTGTGTCTGGGATGTTCCAATGAGTAACCTTGATTTTGTGTTTTACAATAGGAGGGAAAGGCTCAAAATTCTACTTAATGAATACAAAAATATCCCTACCTATCTCAAAATCTAATGGAGAAAACCTTACTATTATCAAAGAGTGAGAGGCATAATAAATAGAGTTTCCAAATCCATCCCCCATCTTATTTGTGTTTCCTTTAGAGTAAGAGTAGGATTAGGTTAGGTTTCCTGATTTCTTAGATTAGATTTCCTACTTTCTAGTGTAATTACCATGTTTTCTTAGGTTAGTTTCTCACTTTCTAAATTAGGTGTTTTTATTGAGGGATAATCTGATTTACTTCTTCTATCATGACCAGTCTGAGCTTCACTATGCTTTTATACTTGACTACGAATTTGTAGCCTCCAATTCACTAAGTTTGCCTGAAAAAAATCATTGAATTCGAGAACAACTTGAAAATCAAGAGCATTTCTTCCCAAAGGAAAATAAGAAAGGGGTAACCAAAGCAAAGTGTATGTAGTTAGTTGGTTTACATGTTTTACACCCTTGTGTTTGAGATGTATAAAATTCAGGCACATAGCGAAGGTGAATTGAAACTATTGTTGAATTGAGTACATTCACCAAATTTATAAAAGTTGCTCTTATGTTTCATGCAAATTTAGAAAGATTGTTCATTTCTTAGGATCAAATGTACTTTACACACTAATACTTTCTTGAGGCATAATAACCATTGATACAGATGTGGCTGGCAGGGAGGGACATTCTGATAAAAAGAGTTTTCTCTTATACATACACCAACTCACAATGGTTCTCAACCCTTCTTCCATTTGAGTTTTTAAAAAAAAGATAAGAAAAGGAGAAGGATCAATGTATAATCAAAGATAAATCTAAAGACGATCAATGGATCAAATGATGAAACAAGATCAATGTATCACGCATCATGCTAACTTATGTAAGGAGGAGGGAACTAGATGTATCTCTATCAGGACTATAAGCGTCTAGTTAGAATCGGAGCAATGCCTAAGCTTCCCTCATTTTCACTATATTTTTATAGAAATTAGAATGAAACCTACAGTTTTATTCCAAATCTATGCTAAAATTCTCATTACAAGGGTAAATGAATCTCACTTATGTACACACAGAGTAGGGTTAGTATATTGCTTGAGATTTTGGGAGTCTCATGTTTTTGGTTTATCTATTCTTTTCTTTTATGGTTGAAGTTTGGTTTGAGTTTCTAGCCAAAGATTCTAGGTTCTCCCGGTAAGTCACCATTTTTGCTCCTCAACACACCCCCCATTGTCAAAAATTTGAATATGGACCCACTTTCTATTTAAAATCATGAATTTTATCCCTATACACCTTGTAGATCCATAAATGGTCAAGTAATCTTCATCTACATGATCTAGGATTTTGTTTAAAGTCTAATTTTGCATTTAGATCTCAACAATAATCTTTTACAAAGTGTGATAGGGTTTAGTCTTGATCCAATCTCATAAAATCAAGGGTTTATTTTATGTTACAAATTTTGTTGTTTGGCATAATCATAGTTAGCTTTCATTCGAGTTTGAGAAATACCACATTGTTAAAGCTTTAATGTTTATAAACTAACCCTATGAATATGAAAATAAGGTTTATATTTTGGTCTTATTAATTTTTTAGATTCCCCAAGGCAATTCATGAAAGTTTTAATCCTTCGATTTTATATACTCAATTCATTAATGTGAATTTATGTGTTTTATCTCTTTTGTGCAGAGATACAGGATTTATCAGACTTCCTTTGATTTTCTTGAGATTCGTAGACACTTTCCTAGAGCTCTATAGGCTTTCTTGGGATTCTTATAACTCAATAGGCCCATTAATGGTCTCTTGGATCTCCTCCATGCTATTCAACTTGGGATCACTCTTCACACATGAAAGCCTTTCTAAGGATTAACAGGGTCACATTTATACACAACCAAAATGTACAAAGATCATTTGGGCATAAGGCATGAAAGGATAAAATTTGACAAAAAGCACGAGTACACTCGGGACAAAATACTGGAAACTAAAGCTCAAAAAAACTAGTTGTTGGCAGAAAATACCGAATATGTATAGGCCTAGGTGAGCAGCAACCAATAACAAAAAAAATTAAATAAGAGAGGGCAGAGGTGAAGCAATAAAACACTCACAAATATATATTCAATAATAATTAAAACAACTATTACAAACATCTATTGATAGCTATAATTGTAGACACAAAAAGAAACTCGTTACTAACTGTTGTTAGCAACAATATTATCTTGCTCTGCCTATTGATGTTCGTCTTCTTATATTTTCCTTTCTTGTCTTTTTCTATCTGCCCACAAAGTCTATTGTTGTTGCAATATTATTTTTGCCTTCTTCTCCACTATTTTCTACTATTCTCTGATTGTTGATATGTCAATCTTCTATTTTTTGCTCTATTTTTATGCAATTGTTATTACTCTATCTTCTACCCCTATATTCTTTGACTGCTACTATTCTTCTATTTTTTTCCCTTGTATTATTTGGTTTCTACTATTCTCTGACTACTACTACATCAAAAACAGTTCCACACTTTTTGCTACACTAATTCTTTTGCTTTTTCTTCCCTTTTGTCTCTATTTACCAACACTTCTCACCTACCACCATTTCCCCTTAAAACTGAAATGACTCCAAATTTTTCAAATTCAAATCTGCTACAATAAATTTTGTTGGTGGTTGTAGTTGTCATAATCTGGAGCTTAATGGGCAGGTACATAGCAAGGTAGAATAAATTATTTTAACACTCCCCCTTATTCTTGACCTTTATACCATGGTTAGTTGAACTTTTCATAGCCTTCAAAACTTCCTTATAACTTCTCTTGATCTGCCTAAATGCTTATGTACCTCTTATGTGCATGTCTAGAGCTTCATTACTGAAGTTTGTAGCTACCTTATTGAAGTATATAGTTAGACTATTAAAGTCCATAGCTACCTTGTTGAAGTCCATAGCTGAACTGTCAAAGTCCATAGCTACCCTATTGAAGTTCATAGCTAGACCGCCAAAGTCTGTAGCTACCTTGTTGAAGTCTGTAGCTGGACTATCAAATTCTATAGCTACCTTGTTGAAGTTTGTAATTAGACTGTCAAAGTCCGTAGTTACCTTGCTGAAGTCTGTAGTTGGACTATCAAAGTATGTAGCTACTCTACTAAAGTCTAGAGTTGTGTTATAGGAGTCTAGAGCTAGACTGTTGGAGTCCAGAGTAGACATAAAAATTTGTAGGACTAATATTGTTGCATTAATGACACTTAACCTTCCTATTAAGTGCATGAAAGTGTTTTTAGACAATGGCTTAGTAAAAATATTAGCCGGCTATTGATATGACTTGCAAAAACTAAGCCCTATCACATGATTTTTAACTAACTCTTGAATGAAGTGATACATGATTACAATGTGCTTGTTCCTACCATAAAATATGAGGTTATTTAACAATGTTATGGATGATAAATTTTCATAATATACCATAGAAGCTCCTTTTTCTTCTCATAAAAAGCATAAAGTATCCTTATCAGCCATATAGCTTGACATGTTGTATTAGTTGCTATGTACTTCGCTTTAGTTGTAGAGAGTGACACTATGGGTTGTTTCTTTGAAGCCCAAGATATGGCTTCAAACCCAAGATAAAATACATATATTAAGTTCTCTTTCGGCCATCAAGGATACCATCCCAATCACTATCTGTGTAACCCACAATCTGAAACTCATTTGTTGTTGCATACAAAACTCCATAATCTTTTGTTCCATTCACGTACCTCAATATCCTTTTACCTACTTGCCAATGTGTCTCCTTTGGCATCTTCATGAATATTGATATGAGGTTGAATGCATACATGATGTCTTGCCTAGTTATAGTCAAATACATTAAACTTTCCACTAAGCTTTTATACCATGTGGGATCTACAATGCTGGTACAATCATCTTTGCACAACTTAAGACTTGTCTCAACTGGAGTAAATACTGGCTTATTTTCCAGCATTTAAAACCTCTCCAACATCTCCTTTTCATTCTTATATTTGCACATGAATATTCCACCATCCATTTTCTTGATCTCTATCCCAAGAAAATACTTCAAAAATCCCAAATCAGTCAATTCAAATTCATTCTTCATCATTGTTTTGAACTCTTTAATAGACTGATTTGTATTTTCAATGAATATTATATCATCCACATATAATACAACAATCAAAATACCTTCTTTGCATGCTTTGATGTATAGAGTGGGCTCACTTGCACTTTTTCTAAAGTTGTTTCTCAACAAATAAGAGTCTAAACGGTTGTATCATGCTCTTGGGGCTTGCTTGAGCCCATACAATGTCTTTTTCAGCCTATACACTTTGTTATCATGCCTAAGAATCTCATATCCAAGTGGCTATCCCATATAAAATTCTTATTTTATCACTCCATTAAATAATGTCGACTTGACATCCATTTGATGCACCTTCCATTTGTGTTGAGCAGCAATGGCTATGATTGTCCTCACTACTTCTAGCCTTACTATGGGTGCAAATTATATACAAAATATTTTCACATTTTTATTAAATACTGACTTTTTACATCTTTCAGGAACCCATCGAGACTCAATCTCTCTGAGTGCATGCCCTAAGGGTTGCACTAGGAAAGGGTTAAGTAGACCTTTGGTGCTTCACAGGATTGTTGTCCTTTTTTGCCATATTATTACCAATCTAATTAGTTCCTAAAACCTTTCCCTAAGTTGTTTCTCCTCGCTTGCATAGTATTCTAGTCTTTTTCCTCTTTACATCCTTCATTTCCTTGCTTGGCATCCTTTTAACATGTTCATAATACTAGGTTGACCTAGTCGACCTAGTACAGTTTAGGGACCTTTTCTCTCTTTTGGTTTTTTAGCCTCTCAACTGACCTAGCACAGACCTAGTGAGTTATCTTTAAAATGTGCTAGGTTGATCAGGTTGACCTATCACATCTGACATGTCCAAATGATTTTAGGGTAAGTTCCACCTATAAATACAAGGTCATTTTAGTCATTATTATAATATCCAATCAAGATTTATTATTAATCACGCTTCTTCATAATCTACTCTTCCACCATTCTACTTGAGGAGACTTCGCTTAGGTTTCTTATTTTGAAGAATTTAGTTTTTTGGATAGGTCTTGGATGCTTTTGCCTAACAAAGTGATCCTTACAAACCACAACAACCTCTTGTGAAGCCCCTTTAGCTAAGGGAGAGATTGAGTCTCGATGGGTTCATATTCAAGTAAGTATATTCTAACTTTGTGCTCCTCTCTTTTAGTAGATAGAAGTAGCATAAGTTTTGGCTTGAATTATATTACTCTTCATATTCTATGTATCAGGGTGTTACTCATACTTACTTTATTTGAAGTTCCCTATAGATGTTTTTTATTGCTTTGATTTACTAACCCCCACTTTGTGTCACAAGCTTTGGTGTGTACTAGATTAGATTTACTTTTCTTGTTATTATATAAGTAAAATTTAAATCATAGGAATTGTGTTAGACTATAGGCTTTAGAACCCTATCTCACATGGTGTTGTTTGACAAGTGTACCCCTAATTGGGTCAAGTAGATCCTCACATTGATCATGCTCCTACTTAATAATTATATGCCCCCAAATTAAAATTGTAGGTGTGCTCTATCATGTTTGATCCAAGATTGATTTATGGACACACATTCTGGTGAACTTGACATGAATCAAACCCTTGCAATATTTATTTCACTTTTTTCATTTCTATTCATCATTATTTTTATCATATCTTTATTATGGTAGATCGACCTTATCGACCCAATTATTTATCTTTGTGCGTAGGTTTGTAAGAATAAGTAACTGGCTCAACCATCTCAACCCATTATAGGTTTCAAAACTTATAGACTTCTGTTCAGACAATTGGATTGACTAGCTCAACCCGATACAAAGTTTTTTAGGTTTATAAAATTTTAGTTCAACCTAATAGGTCAACTAAGTCAACCTAGTGCATTTTTGACACTTTCTCATCAAGTTCTTGTATGGCTTGGTCGACCAACTCAACCCAATTTATAGGTTTTTGATAGTTTTTTCCAAGGTTATTGATCAATAATCTTCTCCTTATCATCTCTAAACCATTCAGGTTAATTTATATTCCTCTGTATCTTTCTATTTTTGTACTTTCCTTTCACAATTTGTAGTCGTTAAAAACTACCCCTGCATAATCAACTAGGTCAACCCTGTGGACCTAGTTTTATGTTCTGTGTTTTTTGAAATAACCAAGTCAACCAGAACAACCTAGTTCACTTTTAGAATTTACTTCCATAGTACAGGTTCAATCCTGTCAACCCTATTCTATTGATTTCCCATACAGTTTCTCAACTATACCTTGTTTCAATGTTGGAATAATCCTTATATGTTAATCACATCCGTATTTTCAGTTGTTTGCATGCTTAGAATAACTCACATAGTCTAATTAGGGGATTTTCAATTAATCACTTAGTTGTAATATTTCTATTCTTTTGCACACATGACCAAATCACATAAACATCAACAAACTTTTGACTACCCAGGCCAGCTTACTTGGATTTTATCACCAAGGGGGAAGCTGACTTGATGTTTTAGTCAAGTATAAATCATAGTTAATGGTATATTTTTGATAATCACCCATTACCCTTATTTTTGTGGCATGTGAAGTGAGGGGGTAGGCCCCAATACCAAGCTTGTATCATTTACACTATAGTTCCTTTCATCTCAAACTTACCTGAAACTATTCTTAGATTGCTATCTAGTACCTTGCTTATAGCCAATTTCCCTTTACATTTGAAAATCATTCCTAATAATCTAATCAACATTCTAGGTTGACCAAGTATCTAGCTTTACTTTCAAGTTGTTTGCTTTCTCTTTGATCAATTATGTGTGTAAAATCTTGCATTAGCCAGTGTTAATAGAAGATTTTTCTTTGTGTGCATCAATTAGATTGGCCAGTATCAATTCAGTTGATTGTGTGTTTCCTTTCCGCACTTACTTTCTTAGATTAGATACAAATTATCTTGTTTCATTTTCAAACTTGTTATCAATCTTTTCCTCTTCCTTGTTTACTGTACTAGGTTGACCTGGTCAACCCTGTACATTTTTTGGTTTCTATGCATTCCACTAGATCAACCTTATTGACCTAGTATGGTCTGTAAGCCCTATTTCCTGCACTAGGTCAATTTGGTCAACCTAGTTTTATTTCCTTATTTTCCCATTTTTCCAATTTTGCATTTTTTTCATCTCTCTTTAGTAAGAATGAGGTATCTTATTAAAATCTTTTTGGACAACCTAAATCCAATTAGATACTATATGGGATGTTCATTTCTCCCTCTTTTTTCCTCCCAAGAGAACCAATACTCTTGGGGAACTTCTTCTCTCCTTCATCTATGAACTGTAACATGGCGAAAATCAAATCTCAAGATGAATTTGATAGATTGAATCCTTTCCATACTTATCAAGACACTTCTCTAAATCTCCAAACCAATTGGGAGTGATTGATACAAATATATTTAACAATCTCACTAATAACCCTTCTAATCATCCTCCCCCTAACACTAATTTAGGGAGTGCTCCAACCAACAGTAAATCACCTCCTGATACAACCCAACTCTTAGCTCAAGTCATTCAAAAAATGAACATCATGCAAAACTCTAATACCAACCAAATGATGCAACTTCAACAACATTTAATCAATGTATCTATTCAACTTCTAACTATTCATCCTCAAGTTAATCTTAATTATATTCCTCCACCTCTTAGGGATGCCTGCCTGGGGTAATGTTATTCCTCAACCCATAATGAATAAAAAAATTCTTCAAACCATTAAAAATGAGTCTTTATCTCCCTTCATTGTATCCATTGATATTAGTAACATAACTTCAACTATTAAATATGATGGGATTAAAGACCCTGCTTCATTTCTCAAAGCCTTTGGCAACTTTTACAAAGAATGGATCCAAACTAATACATTTTCCATAACTAAACTATTAGTCAAAACTTTTACTAGTGATGTATTAGAATGGTATAATCAACTTCCTCAGCATTCTATTTGGTAACTTGAAGATTTGGTTAATCTTTTGGTTAAAGAGTTTCAACATAATGATCTTCCTAAAAATTGTCTTAGTCACTTCATAAATGCTAAATAATCTCTTAATGAATCAACTCATGATTTTATTAAAATATGTAAATATTTAGCTCATAAAGCCAATCATAATATGACTGATGATAATTTATTCAAACTCTTTATTACCAATTTGACTCCCACTTTTCAATATAAGTTTCAAACCTTTGCTCCTCAAACTCTTAATGAAGCTCTTGACCAAGCTAAGTGTCAAGACTTTCTTATGAAGCAATTTGAACCCAATTATGAAGCAATTTGAACCCAATTATAAAATTTTTAAAAGATATTTTCAAACATCTAATGCTATCACTAGTATTACTTCCAAAACCAAACCTAGAGTTTCCAAATCTAATGTTCCTTTACCATTTCATACACCTCTTTTAGTTCAAAAAATGAAACAATTTTTACCACCCTCAAAACCTTTCATATATCCCAATGTTCCTACTAAGTGGTATGATCCCAATCTATTCTACTAGTTCCATGTCGACATTGGGAATTCTCATGAATCTTGTAGAGGGCTCACTAAGTGTGTTGTTTCTTACATGCTTGGTGACTCATTCAACCATGAGGCTATGATCAAACTTCATTGTCAAGAGTATTCTACCGCATCTCAAAAATGACAAACCTTTAAAGCCTCTACTTTCAATAATCCAAAATCTTCTTCAAATAATAATTAATCAAATATCAAAGATGTTTGTGCCATCGATGCCGATTATGACCTATATTATAACAACTTTCAATATGTCAATATTGTTATTGTCAACATGCCCATTCCTCAATCTATTCCTAATATTCATACTTATTTAGGCAAACTTGGGGTAATTCAATTATTTGTCCTTGAAATGGCTTACCACATTCACTCCATCAATTCCCTTCTCAAGAAAAGTATAGCTTTAGAATGGATAAATCCATGTCAAAGAGCCTTCAATAATATTAAAGAGTCCTTACTTCATTCACCTATACTTCATTCACCTTCCAATGATAAAACATTAATTCTATATACTTCCTCCACACCTATTTCAATTGGGGCAATGTTTTCCCAACAAGATGATACAGGAAGAGAGTATGTTATTTAATACATTAGCTAAGGCCTCATTGATTATGAGACACGTTATACCAAAGTTGAGAATGATTATCTCACTATCTATTTTGTGGCTGAAAAGCTTCATCATTATATGTTATACCAAACTACTTATGTCATCATTCATTTCAACCCTCTTCGTTATTTCTTTTCCAAAGCCTTTCTTCCTAGAGATAGAATTGGCAAATGGATGATCTTACTTATGGAATTTGATCTCCATGTCCTCACTCAAAAATCTATTAAAGGGTAAGTCATAGCTGACCAACTTGCCACAGCTCCCATTCCAGTCACTTCTTCACTTCAATATGATCTTCTCGATGACGATATCCTTTACATTGAATGTCTTAATCAAGCTATATCCCTTAAAGACTATTTTCATAGCTTTATTGTTGATATTGAAACCAATCAACTTGAAGAATCTTCCACTCCTTTTGGTACTACTAACCAAAGGTAGTTATCGAGGAGCTTCCCAAAATTAATGTTGACTTGCATGAGGACACTTGGACCCTCCACTTTGATGGTGTTAAATGCCTTCAAGGAGTCAGGGTAGGTTGAATTCTCACTAGTCCTCTTGGTAAGATTATTCCTTTATATTTTTGCTTCACCTTTGATGTCACCAATAATATGGCCAAATACGAAGCTATTATCTTAAGCATGAGACTTGTTCTTGATATATAAATCCAATATCTTCATGCTTAAGGATATTCTCAACTCATTGGTCATCGAGTTAATGGTAATTATCAATGTAAAAGTGAGAACCTTATCACCTATCATCAAATTGCAACCACTCTTGCTAAGGACTTTATCTCTTTCACTATCGAGCCTATTATTTAAAACCAAAATTCCATTGCTAATTATCTTGCCTCTTCAGCTTCACTTTCATCCTCATCAAGTTCTTTTTTATCCTTCCTATATTATACAAATAAAAAAATCTCCATCATCTACCCAAGCAAATGATTTACTTATCTGTCACATTGAGGCTATGACTATTTTGCAAATTCCTTGATATCAAGACATCATTCAATACTTAGAACATCAAACTTATCCTCTTGATCTAGATTCTTATGAAAAGATTTGTAAACAAGCATTCAAGTATGTATTTTAACATAACATATTTTACTATTACAATGTTGAAGGTACTTTTCTTTGTTGTGTTATGTAATCTCAGGTTCCTCCTCTACTCGAGCAAGTACATGGGGGCATTTGCATTGGTCACTGTAGCGGACATGCTATAGAATGTAAATGCCTATGTATGGGTTACTTTTGGCCTACTGTTGAAAAAGATGCAATTGAATATACCAAAAAGTGTAATCCTTGTCAACTTCATAATGATCTAATCCATTCACCTCCTACTGAGCTTCAAACTATCGAATCTCCTTGGCCATTTTCCACATGGAGATTTGATCTCATTAGTAAACTTTATCACTCCCAAGATGGGCATGTCTTTACCATCACAGCTACTGAGTACTTTACCAAATAGGCATAAGCCATACCCCTTGTTAATTTTACTGGTCCTACCATATCCAGGTTCATTTTTAACCAAATTATCTACTACTTTGGCATTCCTCATACCATCATTTCAGACAATGGTGGTAATTTCAAAAATAAACATGTCAAACAACTTTGTACCAAATTTAAGATCAATCACAATTTTTCCATGCCTTATCATTTGTAATGAAATGTTTAAGTTGAAGCCACCAATAAAATTCTCAACAAAATTATCTAAAAGATAATTCATGAAACTCGCATAGATTAGCACATTCATCTTTACCCTGTATTTTGGGCCTATCAGACTAGCATTTGTACTACCACTGGGGCAAATCCATTTTTGCTAGTCTATGGTTCTGAGTTAGTCCTTCCATTAGAATTTGAGCTTCCCTCTCTTTGTATATATCTTCATGGCATTATTCTTGATCAAGAATTATGTGAATCTCACCTTCATACCCTTGATGTTCTCGATGAACATCATATTTCTGCATTACAACATAATTGAAAATACAAGGCTCGCATCGCCTAACACCATAACAAACATGTTAAAGTCCACACTTTTAATGTTGATGATATTGTCCTTAAATTAGATTACACCCATGACAAAGAAGTCAAATATTCTAAAAAATGGTGGGGCCCATACTTAGTCAAAGACATCTTTGGTCCAAGCACTTATTATTTTTAAACTAATGAAGACCATGTTTTTAAATATCCCACCAATGCCCATTTTCTTAAAAAGTACTTTGCCTTAACATTTGCTTCTTGTCATGTTTCCTATTTATATCTATCTTACATTTTTTTCAAGTTACTTAAGCATGGGTCTCTCCTTCTACAGTAGTTTCCTTCCTTTTACAAACCTTTAGTCCTCTCTTTTGTTTTTTTGGTTTCTTGATGTACCATAGTATTCTTTATCTTCTTGCATTCTCTCTTTTTTTTTGCACCCCTTGGGTTGTTCTTTTGTGATTTGATTTGTAAGACCGCAGATAGGACATAACATCCCTCACAAAACCACCATCTTTTAATCATTTATTTCATTGTTGCTACTTTCCAATGTTGTTTTGACATCCTTTGGTTTTTTATTTTGTGAGGTGCTTTGAAAAAAGGATCCCTCACTTTGATTTTCTCTTACTTATTAGCACCTTCGTGGGTCCCTCTTTTATGAGTTGCTTTGTAAGATTTTGGATAGACCCAACCCTCCTCATAAAATTACCATTCTTTTCATGTTCTTAATCATAGTTCGCAACTTTCTCTTTTGCTTCTTTTGCTAGATGGAATTTCCACAACACTCTATGTTAGCATGTTTTCCTCCATTTCCCTCTTTCTTATGATAAGGAATCACACTTTATTGTCATTGTATCCCTTATTTTTTCTCTTTTTCACATTATTTATGATTTGAAGTAATTTAAATTATTCCTTATGTTATTCCTCTTGATTTCCCCTTCCTTTCATCTCCACATTTGATAAAACAAGGTCGAAATCAAGATAGCACTTTTATTTTGCCTTGATTTATGAGACTCTTAGATCCCATGCGCTTTGAAGTTTCTCTCTCTTAGCAACCTTGTCCCAAGTATTCAAATGAAAGTCATATTTAGCACCCATGTTTGGTTTTCCAAATCTGTATGGAGGAGGAATAGAAAAATCCATTAAAAGAAAGTTAAAAGACAAATCATTTGAAAACAAAAGGCAATGATATTTAAAAGGTAACATATAAATTTCAAAAGTTAAATTCACACCAAAAGACATGATTTCAAGCACATCTCCTATCTCCAATAGTCAGCTTCACATAGATCCAAAGTCCTTTGGGGTGTGGTAGGCTAGTAGATTGGAATAGTGGATTTTATAAAAATCTATGGTGCTACCTACTTTCTCATGCAAGTATCTAATCTTTGTAGTAGACCAATGGCTTTGTAAGGGGTCCTAAATAGTGGGGAACATGTTGTGAGGAGGTAGGTCCATTTTAATTTTCATGCACATAGCCTTCATGGGTTAATTTATATACTCCATTTGTTTACCCAAGACTTGTGTCGCTAAGATATGTTCTTCATAGTCCTTAAGGTCAAAAGTCCTCTTGTTTTGACAAACCTAATTTGAGTGTCTTGACTATGATAAAGAATTCTCTCTACCTTTTTTTTTTCATTCTTCCCTCCACCTATTTCATTTTCCCACCTTGATAGACAAATTATGATTCCAAATGTGTTTTCCCTCTTTTTCTAAGTCCATCATCTCTTAAAAACATGCTAACATTAATTTGTTTCAATTTTATCTATCCTTAGAGAAAAACATGTTTGAGTAACTTTGGATCATTTTCTTCACCATCACTTTATATTTACTAAACTTACTTTACTTTACTTTTACCATTTATCATGATTTTGTTGTCTTGTTATTACGAACACCTAAGTTCATACCCTTTTTGCATTGATGGTTGAGATGTGGTTTGTTATTGCTCACTCATCAATGTTTTTTCCCTTTTTATTTACCCTTTTTTATTGATGATTAAGATGTGGATTGTTATTGCTCACTCATTAATGTTGTTTTACCATTTTATTTTTGTCTTTTTACCATTTAATTTGTTTTTATTTTACCATCCTGTTTGACATGTATCCTTGGTTTGATTTGGTGAGTTTGCCTTTCTTACTTAAGGATAGCTTGTTTGATTTTTTTGATCTTTAGTAGCCTTGGCTTTTCGGTTACCCGATTTACTCCTATTGTTTGACTTGATCATTTGGTCTAACGTAGCACCTATCATCCCAGCTTGTCAAATTTTCCAAGTACATCTCATCCTCATAGCACCATTTATCTTGGCTTTTCTTGCACTTTTTTTGTGCTCTTTAGTTTTGTACTCTTTGGTTTGTCAAAATTAGTCTTTACACCCTACACAATCAAAACTAAAAACACAATAGACAACCATCTTGTGATAAATATAATTTAAGGTATGCATTGTATATACTTTTTAGTTATTTACTTTTTAGATTAGTTTCCCTTTCATTCATTTACTTTCAGTTATTTTATGATTTTAAAATATTATATATTTTTTTAGCATCGGTGTTATGTGTGTCCTTATATTCTTTCTCAAAGCACCATCCCCTATTACACCTTAGTGACATATGATGAGCTTAGAGTGGAGCATATGTATACACATAATATTTTCACACTTTTAGTAAATACTAATGTTTTACATCTTTTAGGAACTCATCGAGACTCAATCTCTTTGAGTGTATGCCCTAAGGGGTGTACTAAGAAAGGGGTGGGCAGACCTTTGGTGTTTAATAGGATTATTGTCCCTTTTTCCATATTATTACCAATCCAACTAGTTCCCAAAACCTTTCCCTAAGTTATTTCTCTTCCCTTGCACAATCTTCTAGTATTTTTCCTCTTTCTATCCTTCATTTCCTTGCTTGGCACCCTTTTGACCTATTTAGCATATTAGGTCAACTCGGTTGACCTAGCACAGTTTAGGGACCCTTTCTCTCTTTTGGTTTGTTAACCTCCCGACTAACCTAGCACGGACCTAGTGAGTTAGCCCAAAAATGTGCTAGGTCAATCAGGTTGACCTAGCACAGCCAACATATCTGAATGATTTTAGTGTAAGTTTCACCTATAAATACAAGTTCATTTCATTAATTATTATAATATGTAATCAAGAGTTATTATTTTCTCACATTTTTTCACAATCTACTCTTCCACCATTCTACTTGAGGAGACTTAGCTTAGGTTTCTTATTTTGGAAAATCTAGTCTTGTGGATAGGTCTTAGATGCTTTGGCCTAATAAAGTGATCCTTACAAACCACAACAACCTCTTGTGAAGCCCCTTTGGCCAAGGGAGAGATTGAGTCTCAATGGGTTCACAATCAAGTAAGTATATTCTAACTTTGTTTTCCTCAATTTTAATAGATAGAAGTAGTATAAATGTTGGATCAAATAATATTACTCTTCAAATTATATGTATTAGGGTGTTACTCATACTTAATTTATTTGAAGTTCCCTATACATGTTTTGATTGATTTGATTTATTAACCCCCACTTTGTGCCATAAGCTTTGGTGTGCATTAGATTAGATTTACTTTTCTTGTTATTAGATAAGTGAAATATTAAATCATAAAACTCTTTTAGGGTTATTATGTGATTATATTAGACTATAGGATTTGGAACCCTATCTCACATGGTTTTTTGTGACAAGTGATCCCCTAATTGGGTCTATTGGATCCTCACATTGGTCATGCTCTTGCTTAACAATTGTATGCCCCTCAATCAGAAGTGCAGGTGTGCTCTATTCCATCTGATCTAGGATTGATTTATAAACCCAATTCATTTTTTATTACATACAAAAACATCTCACTATAATCATGTCTAGGCCTTTGCTTGTAGCCCTTCACCACTATTCTTGCCTTATGCCTCTCTATCTTACCTTCGGGAGTGGTTTTGTCTTATACACCCACTTAACTCATATGATCTTTTTTCCTTTTGGTAGGTCAACTAAATCCCAAGTCTGATTTCTTTATATGGCATTCATTTCTTTATCCATTACCTCACACTACTTATTGTCCTTAACTACTTCTTCAAAGTAGATAGGATTAGCTGATAAAAAGAGAGCATAATTCATAGTTTCATCTTCATTTTGCTCATACCTTGACTATTCATAGAATTTTTGCAAGCTTCTTGTCCTTGTTTTCCATTGATTTGAGTTGGAGGAGGAGGATGTTGACTCTTGAACAACTCCTTGACCTCTTTGATCATTTATACCACTAGATGAATCAGCCCTTTAAGAAATAGGGGTCTAACTTGGTGCATTGGTGGTTGTACCACCTGTTGTTTCAGATTCAATAAAGGGTCCACTAGCCCTTGTTTATACATGCTCTTCTTCTTGTATCTCTTCTCAAGCTTCATGCTCAATGAATTAAACATCTTGGCTGATTATGAGCTCTTTGGTGATGGAATTGTATAATCGGTAGGCCTTTGATTGGTCACTATACCCTATGAAAATGCACTTCTAACCTTTGTCATCCCATTTTGTCCTTCTTTTCTTGGGCATGTGTGCATATGCTACACAACCAAACACTCTAAGGTGTTCAACACTTGGATTTCGACTACTCCATGCTTTTGAGGGATCATATCCCTAACACTCTTCACTAGACAAATATTTAACAAGTATATGGCTATTGTTATAGTCTCAACCCAAAAATCATTAGGCAAACCCTTTGCTTTTATCATGCTCCTTGCCATCTCTTGGATGGTCCTATTATTTCTCTCAGACACACCATTTTATTATGGTGTATACCTAGCTATAAATTACTTATTTATGTCATGATACTTGTAAAAATTCATGATCTCATTAGATATATAATCTCCCCCTCTATCCATCCTCAAAATATTGATGTAGTGGCCACTTTGCACCTCTACCATGGCCTTGAATTGCTTGAAGGTCTCAAATGCTTCCAATTTTTTTTTCAATAAATACACCCATATCTTCCGACTAAAATCATCTATGAATGTCATGAAATAGACATTCTTAGATAGGGATGTGGTCTTCATTAGACCACACAAGTTTGAATGGATAAGCTCTAAAGGAGCTTTGGCTCTCCATGCTTTACCCATGGGAAATGCATTCCTATGTTGCTTCCCCAAGATGCATCTTTTAGACACCTTGTTTGTCTATTCTATAAGGGGAATCCATTTCACCATGTCCTTCTTGTAAAAAAGGTTCAGCCCTCTAAATCTCAAGTTCCCATACCTTATATTCCAAAGAGTAGACTCATTTATTATCATTGTTTTAAACATTGTTGCGAGCTCACTTTTGCATTCTCAATGGAAACATATGATTGTTTATCATCTTGACTATTGTAATCTGCCTATTACAGCCACTCCTATTACAGATGATGCATTCTCCATTATCAAATATGACCTTTTACCCATTTGGACAAGCTTCCCTATGTTGATTAGGTTGTGATTCAACCTGGGTACATTAAAAAACATCTTGAATATGCATTGTATCACCTTGTTTGGTGCAGATAGAAATGTTGCATTTTCCCATGATGGGAACCTTCTCATTGTTTTCCATATTCACCTCTAATTTGATTGAGTCATCAATGTGGTTGAACATATATTTGTTCCCACTCATGTTGTTGCTACAACCACTATCCAAGTACCATTTTTCTTTACCACTTTGCTCGACAATGTTGCATGTTATAAAAAAAGCTTCCACCTTTCTCATTCTTATTAGGTTCAGCCTCTTATGTGTGGGAGAAATTTGAATTCTTCCTATTCATGTCATACTTTTTATTTCTACAATCACTAGTATAATATCCATACCTCTTGCAATAATAACATTGGACATTAGACTTATCATACCTTTGTGTAGATCCTCCTCTAAAAATATTGTTTCTCCTTCCTCTTCCTTTTCCATGTGCCCCTTGATGGCTATGCATTCTACCTTAATGACTATTACAAGTTCTTCCTATTCCTCTATTGTTTGATCCTCTCCCCCTTCCTTTCACATTCACATTGGTCTTGAATGTTTGCTCATGGGAGGAGGTGATTGAACTATTCAACCTTTGTTCATGGGTTTGCAAGGAACCCATTTCCTCATCCACCATCATTTACCTCAAATCTTTCAGCTCTTCTATTGCAACAACTATAGGGTCAAATCTAAATGGAAGGCTTATCAACACCTTCTCTATGATCATGTGATTCTCAATGGTATCACCACATGTCTTCATTGATTAAAAATATCCATTGTCTTTGTGAATAAGTCATTGATAGACTCATTCTCATTTATTTATAGGGTCTCAAAGTCCCTTCTTAAGAACTTTAACTTGATAAGATTCACCTTATCACTCCCTTGATAGGCATTTTGTAAAATGTCCCATGCTTGTTTAGAGTGGACAGTTGTTGTTGTCCTATGAAATATTGGATCATCTAATGCCATTTGTATATAGATGAGTGTCTTGTTATCCTTTCTCTTATTCTCCTTCAACACATTCCTTTGTGATTGGGTTAATGCATTGAAGGTTGTTAGGTCTACAACCTCATTATATCCACCTTCAATCAATTCCCATAGCTCTTGAGAGCTGAATATAGTCTTCATCTTGATGCTCCATGCATAATAATTATTTCCATAAAATATAGGGGGTTGTTTCCATGAACCAAAACTACCTATTTCCATGTCTAAATGGGCTTACAACCTAGGGGATCTAATAACCATGGTTGGAAAATACATCTCAAAAAACTAGTTATTGGTATAAAATATTGAATATGTGTATGCCTAAGTAGGTAGTAACCAATACAAAAAACATTGAAATAGGGGAAGGAAAAGATGAAGAAATAAAGCAATCATAAATATATATTTAAATATACTTAAATCAACTATTACAAACTTCTATTAACATCTACAAATGTATCCATAGAAAGAAACTCCCTACCAACTGTTGTCAACAATAATATTCTCTTACTCTACCTACTGATGTTCTTCTATTCTCATTTTTTGTCTTCTTTTCTCTATCCATAGAGTCTTATGCTACTACTACATTATTATTTTTTCCTTCTTCTCCACTAGTTTCTATTATTTGACTATTTGTTACATCAATCTTCTACTTTTTGCTCTATTTTTCTACAGTCATTGCTACTCTATTTTTTTCCCCTATATTCTTTGGTTGTTACTATTCTCTAATTGATACTGCATCAAAAAATATTTCACACTTTTTTTTGCACTAATTCTTGTGTTTTATCTTCTTCCATTTTGTCTCTATCTGACAACACTTCTCACTTACCACCATTTCCCTCTAAAATTAAAATGGCTCCAAAAATTTCAAATTCAAATCTGTTGTAATAAATTTTGTTGGTGGTTGCAGCTATCATAATCCAAAGCTTGATGGGTGGTAGGTATGAAGGCAAAATAAATTGTTTTAACACAAAAAACATGAATAGGAAAAGTAAGGATTTTCCTAATAGCCCAAGTGCATGATGGCCCAACACATGGAAAGCACATGAAGATTCAAACCTTGGAGAATTTAGAGTATGACCCATGAAAGCATCCACAAAGGTGAAACTCTGATGGGAATCCAGAACAACACACCTGTTCTGATCCCACTTGTTAGGATCTTGCTCTTCAGAAAGAGCACAATATGATTACCAAATACAAGAAATTAAACATGCGGAATTAACCAGAAGTACAAGTAACTAGAATTCACAAATAGCACAGAATATGAGAGACAATACACAATCTTGTATTAATACTCATCCAGAAAGAAAATACAATAAAGAAGATGCCACTTCTTCTTCCACCTCTCAGAGGCTTCCCACACCTCAAGGGCTCCCAGTAATTCTCAATCAAGAGTTCACTCTCCTACCAAAAACGGTCCCAACACACAACTCACACACAGAATTGGTGTTCACCTCCAACCAGTCAGTAATAACCCTGCCAGTACACAAGTACTCTAAAGTACCTCAAGTAGATCTCCCATGAACCTGCAACAACCTGTAATTCAACAGACCTTACTTACACATGTAGATCTCCTATGAGCTTGCAACAACCTGCAACTCAAATGATCTTACAATGGAAGGATCTTCCTTGCCTTCCTTTTTAGCTCATCATTACAATACATGCCAATGGGTCTATAAATAGATCCCAGACTTAACCATAACTTAGACTCTTAATTTAGACACGCAACTCAAGACTTGAAATAGCCTTTACATGCAAACACTCGGTTCAACAAACTAACTATTTGTGCAACGAACAGTTTTGTAACACACAGGCGATCGACGTCGGTCCCTGTCTAACTGGAGATGATCGACGTCGGTCGACTCCTGCCGATGTCGGTTGCACTTCTGTTCACCCATGACCGACGTCGATCGGCCTAATCGACGCTGGTGATTGTGACACTCAGCAACTCCTCCATGTCTGCAAATAGTTGAAGCTTTTAGCTCCACAACCTAACAATCTCTCACTTGGAGATAAATAGCTGCACCTGTACCTGTACCTATACATCATCTAGTTTGTTTCCTAGCAATGTATCCCTCTTCAAGATCACCCTTGAAGACCAACCACCACAAAACCTGTGGTGCACCTCCTCTCATCCAAATCACCTGCCACATCCGCATCTACAAACCCATGTAAGAAAGAACTTGACCCTGCATTGCATGTGCACCTGCTGCTGGTCCCTCTCAAATACCTGAGAATCCACTGAACTGCCCTCCAATACTTCTTTCCCGGATTGGCTCCTAACTTTCTGGCAACTCCCACTACTTGGGAAAACTCAGGTTTAGTACACATGTACTCAACCTCATTATGTGAATCAAGACACTATTCATAGAACTGTCCAACCATCAGCGTGCTAACCGGTCTCACACAATCATTCTGAAATAAAGTCAACCTATGACCTTCCATGTCCCTAGAACACACTCATGCCAAAGAATCTTGTTGCTCCCAGATTCCTCATGACATACTTCTGAACTAACTTTACCTTTAGTTCAGTAACTCCCTGTAAGTGTAACCCTGCAACAAGCACACTATACATTAATAGGATAATGTAGCTAATATTATCCAACCTGGTAAAGAGAAACACAATGGTCAAACCTCCATTGCCCTGCAGCTTATTCAAGACCATATACCCTGGCCTTTCATCTCACGTGTCCATTCCCGCTCTTCTTTATCCTGAACATCCATTCGTCTCTCAGTGCTTCCTTCTAGCTGGCAACTCCACCCAAAACTCCCGTTTGGTTCTTCTCCAAGGAATCACATTCCTCATCCATGCCAAGCTCCCACTATTTCCTGGATCTACCTACTTTGCTTCTCTAATAACTTCCTGGTTCTTGACCATCAGTGAGCAACAAGTAGTGTAAAGAAGGGAAATGACGAATTTGAGGCTTACTTACCCTTTAAGTCCTCCATATGGGCGCTTGAGACTCCTTGACAGCTTGTTGTCTGCCCAAAATCCGTCTCAGTGACCGATGCCAGTCACACCTCAGTCTACACCTGATCGACGTCGGTTCCATGCGACTGCCTCATCGCCGACGTTGGTTCCCCCTGACCAACATCGGTGTTTATCTGTCCTGAGTCACCGACGTCAAGATGCACATAGCCGATGTTGGTCCCTGTCTGGATACCGATGCCAATTTTCTAACCGACGTCGGTCTCTATGTTTTACTTGTGAGCGATGACCTTTACTCGCGAGCTCCTTTTGGATCAAACCCTTGTCCAAATCAACCTTGCTCTGCTCAGAATTATTCAACCCCTTTTGTTGATCTCTATCCATCACCTTCTCTTTGAAAACCAAGGCTTTCCTGCTCTTGTCACGAACATCAGATTCCTCAAAAAACGTCACTTTCTTATTCTGTATACAAAAATCACGATCCATGCTTTTCAAATCTGAAAGCATACCCTTTAACTCAAGAACATGAATCTCCTTCTTATTCATGTGACCAAGCCTATTAAGCCACATCTTCGAATCTACAGCTGAAGTAGATAACCCAGAAAGAGAATCAGTAATACAAGTAGATAGATAAAGCATACCTACTTTCTTACATCTTGCTACAACAAGTGCACCCTTGGTAACCTTCCAAGAGTCCGCTGTGAGAGTTACTGTGCAACCCTCATCACCCAAACTTCTTACAAAAATTAAATTCCGCTTCAGAACTGGGACATGCATGACCTCCTTCAACACCCATGTGTTACCTGTCTGCAATTTCAGCTTCACTTTTCCTTTGCCAACCATTTGACAAGGCTTACCATCCCCTAAATAAATTTCTTCAAAGTCTCCCTGGACATACTCATGAAAAAAATCCCTATTTGGGGATGCATGAAAAGAGGCACCAGAATCTAAAACCCAAGATTCTACTTTATCCAAGGAACATACCAGAGCATCCTGTGCTACGAACTCTGCAACATCTACTTCTTCTTCATGTCCTTCATGCTAATCTTCAACCGACCTGCAATCTCTCTTTAGATTCCCTTGCTTTCCACATTTCTAGCAGGTTATTCTACCATACCTGGACTTGGATCTCCTGCCTATCTTGGACCTTGATCTCCCATGCTCAATCTTCTCTCTTTGCCTTCCCCTGCCTTCAACACTCAAAGCATTCCCTGATGATTCACCTGTGCTTTTCCTGTGAATCTCTTCATTCAAGATTACACTCACAACATCATCCACTTTTAAGATTTTTGAAGCAGACACAGTATTACTAACTGCCATTACCAAATTCTCTCAACTTTCAGGTAATGAACATAAGATTAAGAGAGCTTTAATTTCATCATCAAAAACAATATTGACTGAATTTAACTGGTTTACCAAACCATGGAAATCACTAAGATGACTATGTATAGATCCACCTTCCAACATTTGCAAATTAAATAATTGCTTCATAAGAAATACCTTATTCAAAGTTGAGGGTTTTTCATATAAATTTTCCAAAGATTCCATCAACTCTACCGTTGTCTTAACCTGTGATAAGTTAGAAATCACAGACGATGCAAGACTCAACCTTATAGATCCCAGAGCCTTCCAATCAAGAACCTCTCATTCTTCATCCTTCATATCCCGGGGCTTGCAATCAACCCCACCCAATGGTAAGTACAAATCTTTCTGATACAGATAATCTTCAATCTGCATCCTCCATAATTGATAGTTCTTGCCATTAAACTTCTCCATTCGTAGCTTACTTTCTTCTGCCATTGCTCTATTCCCACTCAAACAGAAACCCCTGTGAGTAACCTATAATCAACACACACTAACCAGATCTGATACAACCTGTTAGTATCCCAACCAAAAGCTCTGATACCAATTGATGGGGAATCTAGAACAACACACCTATTCTGATCCCACTTGTTAGGATCTTGCTCCTCAGAAAGAGCACAATATGATTACCAAATACAAGCAATTAAACATGTGGAATTAACCAGAAGTACAAGTAACTAGAATTCACAAATAGCACAGAATATGAGAGACAATACACAATCTTGTATTAATACTCATCCAGAAAGAAAATACAATAAAGAAGATGCCACTTCTTCTTCCACCTCTCAGAAGCTTCCCACACCTCAAGGGCTCCCAGTAATTCTCAATCAAGAGTTCACTCTCCTACCAAAAATGGTCCCAACACACAACTCACACACAAAATTGGTGTTCACCTCCAACCAGTCAGTAATAACCCTGCTAGTACACAAGTACTCTAAAGTACTTCAAGTAGATCTCCCATGAACCTGCAACAACCTGCAATTCAACAGACCTTACTTACACATGTAGATCTCCTATGAGCTTGCAACAACCTGCAACTCAAATGATCTTACAATGGAAGGATCTTCCTTGCCTTCCTTTTTAGCTCATCATTACAATACATGCCAATGGGTCTATAAATAGATCCCAGACTTAACCATAACTTAGACTCTTAATTTAGACACGCAGCTCAAGACTCGCAATAGCCTTTACATGCAAACACTCAGTTTAACAAACTAACTGTTCGTGCAACAAACAGTTCTGGAACACGCAGGTGATTGACGTCGGTCCCTGTCTAACTGGAGATGACTGACGTCGGTCGACTCCTGCCGATGTCGATTGCACTTTTGTTCACCCATGACCGACGTCGGTCGGCCTAACCGATGCCGGTGACTGTGACACTCAGCAACTCCTCCATGTCTGCAAATAGTTGAAGCTTTTAGCTCCACAACCTAACAAACTCCACGTAAATATATGGGTGACCCTTGTCACCAAACTATACACAAATCAAATAAAAATAAATTTAGAGCTTGTTTTAAAGTAGACAAGCACAAAATGGATAGAAAAACATAGAAATGGACTCCACAGGCCCAAGGTGACTACTGAGAGCAAGATCAAAGGTGAGATCATGTGAATGAGCCCAAAAATTTATCAATAAATGTGATTGACTTGTTTGAATGTATGGATTCACTCTGGGACTTACGTAGAAATAGTCATAGGTAAGTTTAGACTGAGTCTACATATAGGATAAAATGAATTCATAAATCTCAAGAGCATCACTATCATATTAGATTAGGTACATAGAGTTTAATTTCAAGATTTGAGAGATCAAAATGGAAACCTAATATGTTTTATAACTATCAAGATGTTATACCTTAGTTCCATGAGTAATAAGTTATCCAGAGTTAAATGAATTTTATTTTATTACTTGGGAATCTCACTCCATTCTGATCTTGTGCTTGATAAAAAGCACATTGGTAAATTCATAAGCTCCATTTAAGAACCAGTCTAGACCTCTGGGCTATTCACATACACATCTATATTACAAAAGGATAAATTTCATGTGCATGAATATACTCAATTGAGCATATAAGGATAAAATAGAAACATACTAAAGCAACTACCTCAATGCACACTTAATTTTAGGGCTCGCATGAACTTCAATTTCACTATCTGTAGCTCCTAGTGTCACCTCATTTAACACTTTGACATACAGTGGTATGGTTATCACTCTAATTCTATTTATTCACATTACATTAAAATATTAATGAAGGAACTCAAGTTTTTAATTATTTAGGAGGCCATTGTAAGTATATAATTGCATGAATTAAAAGGTTAAATTGAGTATTATGCATGCACACTTGACATATGATAATGTGATTTTGAGTTAGGAGTTATTAATGAATTTATGGGCATATCCCAAGGGCATGCAGGTGTTGGTCTAATTGATTATTCACCCTGGGGGAAAACATAGGGATTAGAGTTAAATATATATATTTCATGGAAAATAATGATCTACAAGGAAGGTGAAGTATAGCTCTAATTCATCTACAAATCTTATTTGTGAAAAGGAGATAAATAATTAAATATATGCATATGTTTGCCTCTTTTCTTGTGTTATTTATGAGTTTATCACAACATGCAGAATACAATTTTAAAGACCCATGTTCTAATTATATAGTATAAACATATTTGAGTAACATGTAATCCTTGTGCTCAAATATTCTGATATATTTATCCAAGCATGCACATGCATAGTCTACACTAAAATTAGAACTAATGTTCTATTTCTAGAATTGTAAATTTAGAAATAATTAGAAGATTAAGGCATCCCCTTTCCCCAAGTCTATATATTATTTGAATTTATCATTGTAAAATGGATTCAAAGTTTTGAATATATAGGGAAAAGTCCTTTTGGATTATCATGCATCTATGTTTCATGATTTTCTTCTCCAATATTGTGTGATTTGACTATGAGTTTATTTTAGCTAAAGTTCAGTGCTTTACTAAATGCCATAGTAGTTAAGATTCTTGTTGATTTGATTACTATTTCTTGTTTAATTTATAATGAGAAATAGCTATTTGAGATTGATGCACATCTATAATCATTGAAAATAAGGCTACTAAGTTTTTTTAGATTATGCAGAAGGGTATCTTAACATAGCCTCCTAATTTGTGTAAAAATAAAGTTAGGTACTCTTAGTGTTGCATCATAATCTCTCATCAAGTGTACGCAATAGTAGCCCAAGTGATAGAAAAGTTTGGCCAAGATCTATGAGTTAATTGTGTCCTTTATCCTCGAACTCCCTTATTATGTTTGTATGTTTATATGCCATAACAACGAGCATCAGGAATCTATTTTAGGCCCTTTTCCTCTTTAAAGATTAGTAAAAGTAAGAGTTTAGTCTTTGACCATTGAACTTTTTTTTCTACCCTACCTTCCCCTCTTTTTTTTGTTTCTTTCAAAGTCTGACCAATTTATTATAGCATCATTGTATATATTAATTTTGGGTGTTTGGTTTGATCACTAGAGGTGAATTTCATTTGATAGGTTATAGGTTGCATGCTCAATATTCCACTAAATTTTTTATCCATAATACTACATACCTGCAACTCGTGTCTTGGAGTGGAGTTTTCCTCCATAAAAATCCTAAAATGTTAGAGGTTACATTGTTTATGATTTGGTGTGCATAAAATCCACATCAATAGAATCCATCACAATAAAACTATAATTAATCACTCTCAAGAAATAAAAATAATAGTCATGTATTGGAATAATATACCTGCAATATTGTGCCCCACCGCATGATTATTTCTCAAGATATTGTCATTTATATATTTTAAACTCATTTACTTATACAAACATTCGTGTATGTGTGATTCCTCATGATACAATATCTTCAAACCATAATGATGTATAATTTAATGATCCAAATGATTTATCTCCTTTGATTTATTAGACCTTATATTTCCATAATAAAACACTTTTTACATTATGATATGATTATCCACCTATTGTTAGAGCTTATAATTCTTATTATTTTAACTTATTTTAGATTTAGTGATATAAAAAAGTATAAAACTATTTAAATTTAGATTACATAATGCACTATATTCACCATAAAAATTTAAATTCTAATAGAGGATAAATTTTACTTACTAAAAATAGAAATGACTAAAGGAGAAATCAATTGGGTGATTTTATAGTTTGTAATGCTCATTGTATGTGCATAGTCATTTGAAATAGTTATGTGATCATTCAACTCAGAAAACTCACTATAAAATATTACATAATGTTGTTAGGGACCACTTAGACACCTGCAATGATCAGATCTATCCATTGTTTACCATAACTACCCATGTGTAATTTTTTGGTCTGTTATGTCATATAATGATATGCATGATTTTTAAGTTGATTCTTATGTAATTTTTTATCCTCGATCATGTGTGCAGATTTTGGTTTTGTCCTTCTTTGCCTTTAAACCCTAGATTCACTTTCAACACTTGTTTAACTTATAACAAAGGTTACTAATATTATTTGGACAACCTAAACCACACCCAAATGAGTGGTTGAGCATTTCCTACATTTTAATACTTTTAAGAGGGCTCAAATTGTATGCAGCTCTCCTTCTTATGTGTATGTGTGCTCAATATTTTTTTACTATAATGTAATACATAGATTTGTATTTCTACCCTTGATAACATGCAAATTTTAATTTGTGATAATATATTTAGACTTAGATTTTGGACCTTTCCTTTGAGGGTATTCATATTTGGATAATATCTTAAGAATGTGTCAATATATTTCCCAATGTGTAAGTGAATTCAAGATGTTTGATATATGGGAATGGCCTTATATATATATATATATATATATATATATATATGGATAATTTTAAAATTCAAAAACCCTTTGGGTTGGATTACGCATTTTACATGTTGGTTATAGAGGGAAATTACCCAAATATATATATATATATATATATATATATATATATATATATATATATATATATATATATATATATATATATATATTTGGGTAATTTCCCTCTATAACCAACATGTAAAATGCGTAATCCAACCCAAAGGGTTTTTGAATTTTAAAATTATCCATTTGATGAACTTAGCACACTAGAAGTAAAGGACAAACTACCGATAACTAGTAGTATTAGATTGTCTTTGGAATTATCCAAGAAGGGTAAAAATAATGATTTGGAACATGGAGGTAGACTACTTAAGAAAATAGAGAATTTAAGCACATGTTAAGGAGATCGTATAAAATGAAATATAGTAAATTCAGTTGACCATGTCCATATATAGATAAATAGATAGGGGATAATGTGAGTAAAAGTAAAATGTGTATACATAGGTCATGTATGTCAAAGATAGGTCAAAAATGATGTTTCTAGAGTCTAATACCAAATTTATGTGTCTATAAATTCTCCCTTTTAGTCTAATATTGAAAAATGCTAAATTAAAATGATTAAAAAAAGAAATTTGGTACTTATATATAATCACTTTTGATGTTAATAGGTATGCCCAAAATATCAAGCTTGATGCATGAAAAACCTATATATAATTTCACTTGATGTTAGTAGTCATTCCATAAATATATATCTTGATCCACATTAACCTAAAAGGAAACATGTGTAAATAAATATCTAGTCATGATATAAAATCTAAAACAATCTATATCATTTAACTATTTTAAATTAAAAATAAAAGGAATGAATACACTTTTGGGTATGTAAACCAAGTTTCCCTCTACACTCATTGAATAATGGGTAAATTATGCCCCAATGAAATGGCACTGCTAAATTCATGAGTTGATAAGATAAATACCTCAACCTTCCTTTGGCATTGTTAAGTGCTAGTAGTTGAGCATTGTAAAAAACTCAACCGCACTACTCAAAATATCATCATAATTGATTTGGTGGAACCTCATACCATGTTTGTATTTAAAATATGTAACCCTGCACGAGGTTAATGTATAAAATGTGGAACCCCATATCATGTTCATATGTACATTTGAAAATTTTAAATCAACTACTACAAATAGATTTCAGTATCAAAGTGCTTATGTAGTACCACCATTTCCCAACATAAAAATAAAAATATCATCATAATTGATTTGGTGGAACCTCATACCATGTTTGTATTTAAAATATGTAACCCTGCACGAGGTTAATGTATAAAATGTGGAACCCCATATCATGTTCATATGTACATTTGAAAATTTTAAATCAACTACTACAAATAGATTTCAGTATCAAAGTGCTTATGTAGTGCATGAACAACATATCTATCCCAATCTGATCCATCTATATCCCAATGTGATATAGAAATCCATAATATTATTTGCCCCTATGTTCAATCCATAAATTTTAAAGCTTGCTTAATCTGATCCATCTATTTAGTCTTATAATGTCATATAATTTATCTCTTGTTCCTCATAGTCATGTAAAATTCCCCACCAAAGCCTCACATATGTGCCAATTTATCAATCTGTCCCAATCTAAATCTAATATATTCCAACTTGTCCAATTATAATCACAATATGTCCCAATCCAAATTGTCTATCAATCAAGGCCTAAATCTCTATGACAAGTATAGTAATATGGCCCCATTTTGAGGTGAGGAATAAATATTGAAAATCACTCATCTAAAAATAAAATATTTATATGCATCATCTTATTTATAAAAATGTAAGCATGTAAATAATGTGGGCTAACATTGTTAGATTATGTCATGATATAAATAATTGATCAATTACAAATATATGAAACATGTAACCCAAGGCATATAAGTTTTATGATAAGTATATAAATAAATTAATCACATAGTAGTAGTCATCACAATAATAATCACTAATCAATGAGCCATGCAGAATATGAATTATATGATTCATGCCATTATACAAGATAAGAATGCATGATACCAATCATTACACCATAAAATCAAAATCATATAAATATGCACATAATTTCATGATCATGAGGCACACAAGCACTCAAGACATGACACAATATGACTCAACTTTAATTGGACACACAAAACATGGCCATGACATGGACCAAAGGATCCTCGACATAATTGACACATGAAATGACAACATATAATTAATTCACTCATAGAAACATGCAAGATAGAACTTAATGATGATCATGTAATGTAACATGAATCAATATTCACTCATAGACTATGAAATTTATCACACAATGGTCACACATAGAACATGCAATAACATCAATAAGTCATAAAACAAGCAATGTTAGTCTACACATGCAGTTAATTTCATCATCAAAGCATAACAACGTAAAATATCCATGGAATATAGTACCCTAAAGAGTAAAAAAATAAATATTATGTATAATCTATCTAAGTAGCTTGATATGATTAATAAAATGGTTATATAAAGATATGACATGTCAAAATGTACCAAGATTCCCCCAATGTAGGCACACCTCTAATGTATAAAGGTAGTCATGGGTGTAAAGAATGTCTCGTATTTATATTTCCATTTATCATATTTAACCTATATGTCCAAAATACTATTCATGTATACCATGAAAAACATGTGTACAAAAAATGGATATGTAATCTACCATGGTATATGATAATCAACAATAATCAATCATGAAACTAGAAAAGCATGTCTTGCATAGGTCATGATTTTTTAATTATTTAATTTTTTTATATTTTTATACTTTTTTAATCTAATATGCTTACATGTAAAACCAACATAAGTGCATGATGTTCATTAGGTTATTCACGTGTTTTCCTTCAGCTTAATCCAAATAATAAACCCATGTGCCCAAGTACATAAAGTGACCTAGCTTGTAACTGGGCAAATTTGGCTCATGAAATGTTTCTTCAGTACATCAAACATGTAGATGGGTTGTCCTTATGACTGATATTGAAATAGGAAAGAATAAAGAAGTTTTGCTCACTTGAATGTTTGATTGTATGTCTTTGGTAGGTTGCTTTGTGAATTGCTAGGTCTATGCTAAGTGAGGAATGAATGAGAATTGATCTTTTATGTGTGTGTGTGTGTGTGTATATATATCCATTTTGAAAATATCTCGCATTAAATCACTTAAGCTGACCATAAGAATATATTTCATTTGCAAATTTGATGACTGTTATAGCTAAAAATTGCACCCTTGTGAGAGAGTTCTTCAGGGTCTCTCACTTCCAGCTATAAGCATGGGGACAACCTCAGGCTGTAGGTATTTTGTAGTGAGGTTGAACCCCTAGTATTTTTTATGAGGCTAGTTCCTCAGGTGTTTCACTTCAACTCTTGATTCCCACACTAAAATCTATTATTGGCTAAGAAAAAGGGATAGGAGGATAACATGAAAAGAAATCTAAGCTAAGGGAGGTGATGCACCAAAAGAAATGATCCACTTGGTCTGGAAAATGACACTGATTCAACATAAGATAAATTTGATTACACAACCTCACAAGCAGTTAATTTACATAAGTATTTCATAAACTAGACTCACTGAACCATACATGAAGCAAAGAGAGATTTTTAAATCCACACTAAGTGTCCATTAATGGCAGAAAGAGCTTTAGTTAAGACCTACAACTAATTGAAAAACACCTAAAAATAGGTTTAAAAAGGACAATGAGTTTAGGAAGATGCTTCTTCACAATGCCATTGTACACAAGCTAACTCAACACGATTTTCAAATAAAGAGATAGGCAAAATGTAATCTTTATTGCTTCAAAAGGTCTATTACAAAGTGAATTTTGCAAAGTAACTTTATCGCCAATCTAGAGATAATTTCTTGGCTCCAAGGCCTCTATTTATAACAGAAAAAAGGGGAAGAGAAGATGGGAAGAGGGAAGAAGTCATTGATGACTAAGATCCTTGTCATCATCCTCCCTTGTGCCACTAAATGCATCGTTCATGATCACTAAACAACCTTCTGAAGTTTGTCCTGCCTTCAAGTCTCTCTTTGGTGTATTTGAGGAGCCATGCTACGAGCAGCTGAGATGTTTCTTCTTTGCGCAACTGAATTTATTTTTACATTTAAACAACGGCATGGTGATCCTCCCCTTCACGTGTCTTGTTGAAAAGGATGCAGGTCTCCTTGCCTAGGAACTCAAACCGACCCATGTTGTCTTTAAGCTAGACAGTCATTTGTCAAGAGTGAACTATATTGAAGGATGAGAGCCTTCGTAAATTTCCAGCTACCAGCCACTTGGAATCCCCTTTACGTTGATTGATCATCCTTGTGCCACTTGTCCTTTATTGATTGGCCCTTTCTGCTCCAGCTTACGCCACGTGGTAGTCTTTCATTCATTGCATCATGACTCTCGTGTTCCTAGACCAAGCTTAAGTTAATCACGTGAAGAATCCTGATTTACTCTATGCAAAGTAATTCAGGTTCTTTGATCTCTCCAACTTTGGACTTTCCCATATCCTTTACTTATAAAGCTTTTGAAGTAAGGCACTTGGAGAAACCCGATTTACTCTACGCAGAGTAATTCGGATTTTCCAAGTTTACTTTGGACTTGTCCATCTTGAGTCTTCGGGCTCTTGCTACTTGAAGTCTCCTTTATTTTGCGGGCTCCTATTTGTCTCAGGAAAATCTCTCGAAGAAATTCCTTGGGACAATTTGTCCAAAAGAATTCCTTTGGACTTTTTGTCTGAAGCTTCCTTCTTGCTCTCTTCATTCAGAAATTACCTTTCGGATTTTTCAAAATGGACTTTCCCGAAGGGTGAGAGACCCTTCGGGCTTCCTGTAAATGATCCTCCCGAAGAGAAAGATACCCTTCAAGAATTTTGAAATGATGCTTCCGAAGGGTAACATACCCTTTGGGAAACTTGCAACTGTCCACTCGGAGAAGGAGATGCCATTGGATTTGTTGGATGTCCTTCAAAAAAATGAAAAGGACCTTCAGGGTTTTTTGTTGGGACCATCTTTCAAAAATGACCCTTGGATTTTGAAGAAGATTTGTCCCTTGAAGAACCCAAGAAGCACTATTTTTTAGACCAAATCAAGTTTGTCAAGCCCCTTTACTTATTTCGGGCATCTAACTACTCACAACTTATAAAATAATTGAGTAGTGCTCCTTGGAGAACCTGAAATACACTGTCCATGAGTAATTCGGGTTTGTCAACCCGAATAACTTCTACTTATAAAACATTTAGAAGTCAAGCACCACTGGAAACCTGATTTGCACTATGCCCTTAGAAACTCGAAGTCTTGCAACTTCGAAAGCCCGAAGACTTCTTCTTTGGAGAACCCGAGGTTGTCTGAACTTGCCACTTTTGCTTGAATGTCCACCTTCTCACACTTGAGAAAAATTTTGGTATGTGGGCCAAAAATGGCCAACAATAACTTTAGGCCACTTGACACTTAGTTTGGCACATGACACTAGCATCGACGTAGCGTACAACTGGGATGCAAGTGTCTAGAACGCTGAAAAATAGGTATAGGTCTAAAACTTGCATAAGATAATAATAAACATGTTTATAGCATTTTGAACAGCATAGAATCCCGATCATCAAAATAACATATGGTCGGACTGAGAAATAAACAATAGACACAAAAGATAGCAAATCTAATCCTTTCAATTGCAAGGTCTTAGGACTAAAGGGTACAACTATGAGAAGTATTTGCCAAGTATACAAGACTAAGGTGCTATATAATTAGATTTAGTGTCTACACTTATTAGCTTTGCATAGAGTTAAAGTACTTACTTTTGTAACATCAACACATACTAGAATTAGAGGAGCATTTTGTATTTAGGTGTCCAATGTATTATGAGATATGTAGAGGTCCTACTAACTCTTTAAAGGAAAGAAAGGTTGTCTACAATATCTTATTCATTATGAAGATCAAAGATATGTAGCTCTATTCATTTAAGAGACGACCCAACATAAAGTTGTCATCTTTAAAGTGGTCAACACACCTCTTTGTTTCACGGTTTAACTCTAAACTCATTTATTTAACCTCAAATTTCAAAGTTGTAAATGAACCCACTGTTCTATTCAACAGTCACGAGTTGTGAGGAAAAAATTCTCAATAACTTAGCTTTTGCATTTTATTTTTTATTTCCTTTTTATCTTGCGAGTTCTTATTTGAAATGTACATATCTTGGAATCCTACTACCCTATTATGGTTCCTATTGGACGTTAACATAAATTTTCATATTCACATTCAATGATAACATTTCCAAAAATCAATCAAACGTGTGCTACAAACCCTCCAACGTTAGCTCAAAATCCCATGTCACGAAATTTGCCACTCTAAGATTACTCGAAGATTCTATTTGTTATTATGGAGCAACCCCTTCATGTGGCACTACCCTTACAGAGGGGTCCCATGCTTACAACAATTACATGCACGATCAAAAATTCAAAAACTGATTAAAAATATATTTGCGACTTAAAATAAGGAGCAACTTTTGTTTAAGAAAAAGTTATTGAAGGATAGGAAGTAGTAGGGAGCTAAACATTTGCATCTCTGTACCTATTTTTTTTGTTGCCAACTATAAATTTGTATCAAATCAAATATTTTATATTTATTTTTTCAAACTATTTTTTTTGGGGTAAAAAATTACTATTTTTTCTCAACGACTTGTATTGCAAGAAAAAATTGGAATTATAGAAAGAGAAAAAAAGACTCCTATAATTTTTTAACAATACCCTATAAAAATTATTAACTAACCTCCAACATAAAACCCCTCCCTTCGAGTTAAAGTCTAGTGGGATAGGTGGAAAATTGGAAATGTAAATTTAAACAAAAACAAAATTGAAACCCTACTATTTTGACATTATAGTATTGAAACATTCTTCTCTCCCGCTCTCTTGGGAATGAGGCCACTAATAAAATCATCTTTTGCCTTTTGCTCGTTTAATATCTGTTCTATTTGAATGCGGGAGGGTTCATTAAGCTTTTTGGTCTTGCAAATTATTTGAAAGCTCTATAGTTGACCAAGTGGTGGCTTATTTGCCCCTCGATACCAAAAGAAAGCTTTATAGCTGATCAAGTGGTGGATTATCTGTGCGCCACTTGATACCAACAAGCTGGCTGGTTAGTTTTCCAACCAAAAAAAACAGGTCTATAGTTGCATCAAGTTGATCAACTGGTAGATTATTTGTGCGCCAGTGAACACCAAGGAGCTGGTTCGTTAGTTCTCCAGTGAAAAAAAGAAAGCTCTATGGTTGATCAAGTGGTAGATTATTTTTGCGCCAATGACTACCAAGGAGCTGGTTGGTTAGTTCTCCAGGCAAAAAAAAAAAAAAAAAAGGCTCTACTGTCTATCAAGTGGTAGATTGCCGGCTGGTTAATTCTCCAACCAAAAGACAAAGGTGGTAGAAAGCTTGAAACACTTTCTGGCCTGCAATGAATGTATGGATAAAGTCCAGATAATAACAACAGAACAGACTGTTATAAATTAATCTCCTAAAATATATTAGGAGCTGGAAGCTTGATATGCCTATTAAACAATGCTTGTCCAGTAGTTGGATCCTTCCAACACATTTCCATTGGCTAATAAAAGTGAAGGAACTGTGAGGAGGCTTCTTCGTCTTCATCAGCCCGCTATAAAAAAGAAGGAACAAGTACATGCCTGCCATGACTCGTTCCAAAAACCTCTCAAACGGGTACGTGACCGACTCTTATGCTTAAAAAAAATCTTAAATGCTGTCTGACCGTGATCACTTGAGGTATCCTCCTTTGCTCTCTGTTAATAAACAAACTTATTGTCACGGCAACCCAGATTTTTCCAAGCAATCAACTGCTACATTGGAAAATCTCAATTGTAGAATGTTGCAGACGAAAATAATTTAGCACCACCTAGGGATTGGGTAAGGCAGCTGTAATAGATTCTCCATTTTTATGGTTGGCTGGGGCTTCTGTCTTCTTCTGTCTGTAAAAAGTATTATTCATTGGGCTCTTCAACTGATGATTCCTATGGTTTCTCCTCTTTTTGGTTACTAGAGTGAAGCCATCTCCATCCCCATCGCTCTGCTTTGTGTTGTTACCAACTTCTCCACTACCACTGTCACTGCCCTCGGAGCTCTCGCTCAGATAGTGTCCATTTTCGGGCAGAGGCTCTTCATTCGGCTGTTGTTCGTCATCATTCTTATCATCATATTGGTTCGTTTGTTCAGTACTTTGACCGTTAGAATAGTGAGAACTCCCAAAATGGATTTTTGTTGAAGCTTCATCTGTGCCCATGTCACGCCTTCCTTTTTGTGTGTAGAGAATGGCAACTACTGCACTGTCACCTTCAACGGGATCCAAAGCTGCAGCAGCAGCATCATCATCAACCTCAGTTTCACTTTCGCTGCTAACAACGTCTGCCCAAGGCTTGGATGAGATGTTCTTTGAACTTGTATAAACAGACAGCCTAATTCCGGAGTCATGACAATTATCCTCGTCATGACAATTATCCTCATCTGCTACAGAATTTTGACAAAGACTCGAAGCTTGCTGCTTATTCATTTCATCTTGTCTGGAGTCAGCTTCTAATGAATTGGCCTCTTGTGCTTCATTTTCTTGATTATTTATGAGAGCCATTTCATTTTTTTCAGATGAGATTGTAGTATCTGAAGTCGTTTCAGGCTCATTTTGTTCTGGAATAGCCATCACTTCCACCACAGTTGAAACCTCTTCTTCTGTGACTGCATCAATTGTTGTGGGCTCAGACATTAGAGGCTTTTCACTTCCATCAGACTTAACTTCTGTATCATCCTCACCAGAGTTGGTATGTACTGGCGAGACAAGAGGAGACACAGGATGGGAGGGTTGCCAAGCTTTTCCAGGTACAAATTCAGCTGCATTTGGATTCATTGTCCTGCAGGTAACGTTAGGACAGTTTTGTTCACCATTTGAAGTGTTTGTAGTTTGGGGCTTCCCACGAGGAGCACGGGGCATTCTATTGTAGCCTGCCAAACGAGGGCCATAAGGCACTCTTGCTGCAGGAGACTGATGAGGTGATTTACGCATAGGTGTAACAGTTGCCATGGTGTTGTTAGCAGGAGGTATGGTTATGGGACAAGGTAAAATGCCACCTGGATCAGAAGCTTTTCCATCTTTGAAAGGGGTAACAGCAATTGTCCCAAATACTGGGAGTATAGCTGGAGACATCCCTGGATTGAATGGTGGAGCAGTTGCAGAAAGTTTTTTGCTGGACTCTTGAGGACTTGTAATAGTTACTTCTCCAGAATAACCTCCTTCTGATACAGCCGCCTTCTCTTCTTCATCCACTTTCAAGCTCTCTGTATCTGCAGAGCTATTGCCCATATCATTAGAACTAATTTCTGTCTTTTCTTGAGAAATGGAATTTTTAGAAGAATCCTGAGAGTCTCCATCTGGGGGTGAAGCAGGCTTATCATCATCTTTGCCAGAGGTCACATCTTCAGTACAATTTACATTTTCAGAGGAAGAACTGGAATCTATATCCGGACAAATCTTTTCAGATTGGACTGAATTATCAGTTGCCTCAATTTCATTGCCCGAGTTGGTCATTTTTATTTCTGATTTTACTTGCTCAAGTTCCGTTGGTTCCATCTGACTGGTTTCCTCTATATTTATTTCTTCTGTTATTATATTTACAACCTTCTTCTCTCTACATGTACATATGTACTTCTCTCCTTCCTCAGCCACGGGCTCCTTTTTCAAATGCTCCTCTCCTTTGATAACCTTCTCTGATTCATTTTCTACTCTAGATTCTTGATCAGATTTTGTTTCTGTAATATCTTCAAGAGCATCTGGAGCATCCTTCTTGGCTGTATCCAAGGTTGGTTTTACTATAGTTCCAGGAGGTGCTAAAGCCACTTCTTTGTATGAAGGAGTTTTCCCAGGAATAGCAGGTACAATAGCACTTGATGAGTTTGTTGCTGTTGTTGTCAATGGAATTTTGTTATAAACAGGAGCTGCTGTTTTTGGAGTAATTGTTTTTCGAGCTGGTTTAGGCATTGACTTTCCCTCTACATCATTGCTTGCTTTTGATGGGTTTGTAGCAGCAGGGGTAGCAGGTGACGATTTTGAACTGCTGTTTATCAGTTGTGAAGTACCTAGGTTGTCTGTGCCTGTACCAGACTTGATGGATGGCGTGGATCTGCCATTAAAAGTTGAAGCCTTTACCAGTTTTCTGGCAGCCACTGAATCTGCAGAAGCATTTCTTGGGGATGTAAAATTATTACTTGCTCCCGAAGACATGATTTTCCTTTTAGATGCTGGTAGGTTGCCATTTACATCAAGATTGCTATTGAAAGTGTTGTTTGACTGAGTAGTGTTCAATCTTGCAAGATTTGGCTTTTTTAGGCCAAATTTACGACCCCCTGCATTGCTAGATCGGCCTCTTGGAACAGCCTCTTGCCATCCTTCTTCCTCCACGTTTTCAGCTGCTGAAACCTCAGAGACAGGTGCAAGGCTTTCTGCATCTGGTAAAATTATGTCATCTTTGGATTTATTAGGGACATCAGTGCTTACATTTGAGTCCCCATTTTGTTCTGGCTCTAGAGATTGTTTTTGAATATCAAAAGTTGGGGAAAGTTCGATGTCTTTTGTAAAATCATCCACCCCCGTGCTCCACTGGGTTTGGGCAGGTTTACTCAACTGTGGCATATCAATCCAATATTAAATATGATTTAAGGTTAGTTCTTGAAAGAACGTAAAAAAAGGGACGCATATGAAAGGATTTATTTGCACTACACAGATGATTAATGGTGGTTTTAAGGACATTTATGATAAAATTGTACAGACTGGAAAATTAGAAAGCCTACCTTGATACGATTTTGTTTCTTTTTATCTTTCATCTCTGCATTTGGATTTATGTAATCCAGCAGGTCTGATACACTGAACAAATTAATCAGGTTCGTCAGCATTTCAATGCTTATAACAATGTGGGAATGTAGTTTGAACCAAAAAATATAGCTGATAAAGATGAAGTTTGCAGTACCTCAGATGGCCTTTGCTGGCTATGGATGCATCTGGTTTTGGAGTACCATTACGTGCAGCTTCTTGCTGCTCCAAGGCCTTTGAGTCAAAATACTCAAGCCATGCAGCAGCATCCTGTCTCCAACAAAGTAGATTAATGTCTGGGGAGTAGGAAAAGGCTGACTGTGAAATATGAGTTCTATTTATGCTTTCATTACATGTCTGTATACTCAATAAAAGACCTGAGTGTAATGAGTGTCCTATAATACCTGCGTACGCAAATCTTCTGGTCCAAGCTTTGCCTGTAGAATATGCAAAGTAGTTTGCTCATGCTGAACACTTAACGAATATGCTTCCATTAATGAAAGAGCAATGGCAATTGCATGATAGCTAGCTGCAGTCTGCAAAAAACATAAAAGAACAGAAATAAATCGGCTGTGATAAACTGAGGATTTTCATTGACCTAATTTTAATAACATATACTGTGGTAAAGTCAAAGTGTATGATGGAAAATTTCTTCATAACCCTATGTACACAGACTTGAATGTCACCAACATAAAGAAAATAGTAGTGAATATCAGAATACGTCTACATGGCAATCTTGGTTTTCTCCAATTCAATAAATGAATGCTGTTTGTTAGAGAGAAACAAGAAAACTATTTTACTAAATTTCCATCCGCTTGTCTTGAAATTTGTTTTGTGGATGCATGTGTACCAACACGAGAGAGAGAGAGAGAGAGAGAGAGAGAGAGACCTGTATATGATCTGCTCCAAGCAGTCTTTGATTGCATTTTAGGGCTTCGTGCAGATATCTTAGAGCTACATGGATATTTCCCAAGCCTTCCTCCATCATGGCAACATTAATGTATGTTGCAGCAGTGTTTGGGTGTGATGGTCCACATGTCAGGTGCAAAAGATATAAAGCACGATTGACATATCTGCATACAAGACCCCTACAGTTTGGTTAAAAATGCATAGAGACTTGACAAATATGAAATATATATTAATAAAATGACTCCTCCATATCCATACTCTCCCATTAACATTGGGAGAGTTTTACATCATGATGTCCATCTAAATGAAATGATTTTAATTACATCCACCACACCTAACGGTCTATGGGAATGTGTAGTATCTTAAGTTTTTCTCGATTCATTATTTATATAAAAACTAAACTGCTCATATACCATGTAAAGCTTGGATGAGATAAGCCATAGAAATAAGTTTAGCTACATGCGCAATTATGTGCACTTTTCTTCTTATCTTTACTAGCAGTGCCTACAGTTTGCATTACAGCACGCTCAAGTTTTTCTAAAAAAATTGGGTAAACAACTGGGTCGGATTCTTCCATTATTCACGTTCCTTTTTGATCAATAATGTACATGTCCATCTATCTATGAAAGTTCATGTGACATGAAATTTTTACTCCAACTCCACCCCCCACTGTTTAGTAGGTAACGTTTTTGTAGTTAAAAGGGAATACTTCAAATAGATTTCTTTTCATTGCATATGGGTATGCTTAAAGTATATGTACGAACAAACACACCAACGCACTGGGGAAGGGGAAGAGAGGCGTTAAAAGCCAGCACATATTACATTGAATACTTCCAGTGTTGAAAATTGGAATTTCAAATTGCTCAAAGCAGAAGATTTTGTCAATCACTGCCAAAAGGAGAAAAATCAGAATAATATAAATTGTCAGGCAAAAAATAGTTTTCAAGTTCCTTTTAAAAAAGACTTTAATTTCATTAGATTGATTTGGAATGTCTTGACAACCAAGTACAGAGTCTGCTCGGATACTAGTTGCCTTTACGTTAAGTGTGATCAAATATATTATAATGTAAAATTGTACCTTAACAATTTTAATATATATGTCATGCAATGAAACCAAAGTCAGAAATGTAGAAATAAAATCCAAACCAAAAAATAGGAAACCGAAGAAAATCACGACTTTACTGAACGTGCATTAATTTTAGCTGAGAGTTAACGTTTAGATTCCACCAAAATTATCAAATTTGTTTGACAAAAGAACCATTCTTGGCATCTACAGAAAACAAGAATGTATTCAACAGATGAATTTCCATATTGAGTTCATTATCATGGCATCAAAATGTAAATGGTAGAAACCTGAAAGAGTTTCTGATTTTAGTTGTTACCAACCCTTGGGTTTGGTAAGCATGTCATTGAACTGTACTAAAATCAGATAAAGGAGCTGCATTTAACTTACTTCAGTGCCAATTCAGTATGTTGAAGCCGATAGTAGAATACAGCCAGGTCGCCATAACTTTTCATTGTATCTGGATGGTCAAGGCCAAGCTCCCTCTCATTGATATCCAAAGCCTTTTGTTGATATATCATAGCCTATTCCATTCAAACAATAAGTTAAGAAAAATATTGTGCAACTTAGAATCTCTCTCTCTCTTCCTCTCTTCGCTCTACTCTCCTCCCTCTCTCCAATAGAATTAAAAAATTCCGCAAATTACGATCTCAAAGATGTTGAGGTTCGTAAACACTGCACAGGAAGAATCTGATCATACATTCGGCTGCCAAGCATGTATTTACTGCAAGGTGGTGAGTCAGTGGTAAGTCCCATGAAAGAAGATTTTGTAAGTAGTACTCTACAAGTATTTTACAAGGCATGGGTTGAATTTAGAATACCGGGATAAAAGTTAAAGGCACATTGCTTAAGAAAAAAAATTCTGCATCATGGCCCTCATAATAATAGTGGCATTCTTGGAGTAATTATGAACAAAAGATGCGCAGTTTTTTTGCTAGAAGATTTTGCTCTTGTACTTACATTACTGCTTAAAGTACAATGCAGGAATATAAGAAGACAGAAGAGTTTATACCTTCAGGGCACTAAGATTGTGGGGAATAGCTATAAACAAACAAGATATTTCTCTGAAAGAAAAATCCAGAATAAAAAGTAATAATATTTACTGTTATCCAAATTTAGCTGAAAATTTCATAAATACTAAAAAACAGAGGATTAGATTTTGTTAAGCATGACATCTTGTTAATTGAAAAAATGTTTAGCATGCTGTATTTTTGTTTGAAAGAATTTCATTATTGAAAATTGGCCTTTTATAAGAGATCCCCTGCAGAGTTAGAAGCCAGTATTTTGTGGGACTGCATAAAGCAAAAGTGTAGATGAATATAGTTTCAATCAAAAGCTATAAAAACACAGAACTTTCAATGCTAGTGCTCTGGCAGATCTTTGATCAGTTGACTGCTATAAGCATTTCCTTGAGGCATATTGCTGCTGTACAAGTTAGAAGCAGCCAGAGGATTTTACTGCTGCAAGTTGAAGCTACCGATATTTCTGAATAGCCATGGGTCAAAGACAAAATGTGGGCTCTAGTAACGTTGACATCATTATCAGTGGTAATGCTGCAACTTGTTTAATTATCATGTAGCATGTGCATAGTGAATTGAATACATAGAGGAACTCCAGAGAGAACCCACTTTATCACACCCCAATTCCGGCCTATCCCAGAAAAACATTAGTATTTAAATAAAAGGCTTAATTTTTGGTTTGTTAAATTGTGCAGCTTTTATTTAGTTAAGTAAATGTGGTAAGATGAAAATTACAATTTCAGTTTGATACACGATGACATGTAAATGATCTTGTAGTAGCATTTTAATATTGCCATTAGCATTATTTGGATAAAATGTAGAAGCATTTATTACTATCTATACTCATGCAGTGATATGTTGTTAATTTTAGTTGCTTCGGCTATGTATAGCATTGACTCGGACTAACTATCACCTATTAGCTTGAGATGAATGCAGGACACACTTTATAGTCTACATGAAACTGAAAATTGTAAAATTGTATTCAACAAGCAGGGTTGTGAGACACTGAAACTCTTTTTGGATGTCTGAAATAAAGGTAAACAAAAGGAGATTTTTTACATCCCGGCTTAGCGAGCACACGTTTTTGGCATATGTGACTCCCCTTGTGGGAACAAGGAGACCTTTAGTCTTTGTCTGACGTTTTCACTTTGCAGTTTACACACCCTCTTAGGTCTTGATTTTTGACCTTGGGACAAAGCTTGGGATTAAACTGGCCACTGCCAATCTGTTTAGATGTCTGAAATAAAGGTAAATAAAAGGAGATTATTTACGTCCTGGCCTAGTGAGCATGCCTTTTTGGCATATGTGACTCCCCTTGTGGGAACAAGGAGACTGGTTTTTGTTCGACGTTTTCACTTCGCAGTTTACACACCCTCTTAGGTCTTGATTTTTGACCTTGGGACAAAGGTTGGGATTAAATTGGCCACTGCCAATCTGTGTACACCATAGGATGTCCAACTTATTGGATTTTTCTGTTTCTTAACTTTCACTATTTGCATTGTGCGACTATGTTGGGGAAAAATGCACATAATGGTAATGGATATTTATGGTACTATTAAGCGTGCTGGCCATGATCCCCCAGGGGGATCTGAATTCATATTGGAAGTTGTTCTGCTTGTTGAAGTGGCTATTCCTCTCTATCGGAGGGTTGTAGAAGCTTATTGACACAGCTAACTGAGTGACCTAGAAGAATTTTCGTTGGCTCCGGGAATTCATCAAGGATAAAAAGGTGAACTTTATACTGTTGGGTGGTCAATATTGGATTTTCTTCCAAAGACAGAGGTAGAATCTATGGATTAGAATCATTAATTAATTATATTATGAAGACAAGACTTTCTCAAACTTATATGTGTGTGCTGTACTTCTCCTTAAGACGAGACATTTTATATTAAATTATAAAAGTCTCCAAGATGTTTGTGCTTGTTCTTACTTGGATTAGACTCAACTTTTCCAGTTTATGGTTTTCAGATTCAATTACAAATTTAGTTCAGCTTTGTAGTAAAATGAGCATGAAACCTAAGAACAGTCTAGTTTGATATTGGAAATAGTAAATAACTAGATTTGGAGTTCTTGCTCACTATCCATTGGGTTACCTTTCTTGTGTATTCCACGTATCTCTTACCTGTATTTTTTAGATTGTTTATCTGATTTCCAATGTTACTGAGAGCTGATGTCTAACCTTGGATCCATACACGAATAAGATTTTCATTGCAGCGTCAAAAAGGAAAATGACTGAATCAAGAAAAATGAATGGTTACATGATCCCAGTTTAGAAAGAAGTCATAAAGATGCTATTATTAATACTGAATAAAATATTCTCAATTCTCTGTCTTGAGTTAGTTTGTAGATAGAATTTTGTAGTAAAAATATTTTTTGGGTGTTTGATATAGGATGTAACAGATTTGTTTGGCGTGATATTAGCCTCACAAATGGGGAATTCTCATTTTTTTTTTGAGGGAGACTCCTCTCTTAATATTAATTTGTTCGCAAAGGGTTTGGCACTCCAAACAACAATTTGGTACTTAAAATCACTTTTCTTGGATGCTTTCATATCATATGAGTTTTGTCAAATAAAATTTATGCATATTCAATGGAAAGGGAACCAGATGATGGATAAGTTAGAAAAGCTTGGATCTCAGCACACTTGGACAATCCTTTATTGTTGAAAGGAACTTTGTTGCTCAACGTCAACTTGATAATCATTTTTAATATTCTTGCACAATATTCAAAGCTAAGTTACTAGATATGGAAACGGAAACAGAAATTGATATGGAAACAGAAACAGACATATAACAAATCTTGAAGACCCTGAGATACAATGCGGCACAGAAATGCCCAAGCAAAAATATATAAGCATTAAAAATACACATATTTTTCCAAAACAAAAAGAATGAAACATGATAAAATTCATAATTCCGAAGTATGCAAACCTATCAAAATTACTTCAAAAGTCAAAAAATATGTATTTAGATTTTCAAAATACATATAAATGTATCACACTCATAGAATGGATTCCAAAGAGTCTAGTAGTACATATCATGATCATAGTGAAAGCTCTACATTATTGAGTTCCTCAGCCTCCCTAGGAACATTAGAGCTAGTTGGATCTCCTTTATGAGTGCCCTAACTCCAAAGAGGAAATAAAAAAAGTTTGTGTTAGAAAAATTCAGGACTGCCATGTGGACAAATCAGATTGGACGTAAAAAAATGCATTATATCAAAGAATTCAATCCCACTTGAGAGCATGGGGATAAAGCATACCTAAGTGCCGAACTTAAAGGTAATGCTAGGATCCTAATGGCACAATTGAGGACCGGTTCACACCATCTTAGGTGTGAAATTGGAAGATGGACGGTTCCCAAGGAAAGATGGGAAGATAGGACTTGCATTTTTTGCAATGATAGAGTGGTTGAAACTGAACGACACTTCATTAGGGAGTGCAATGCGTACAAGGATATTCGTATGCAGCAGGATAACAGCGTGAATGTGGGCAGTTTTAGTGAATTATTTGAGGAGGAGAGGCTACACAACACGGCCTGGCTGTTGGTAAAGATTCATAGGAGGCGAGATGAGTTCGAAAGGAATATGAAGAATCTCTAATGGTCTTGACACTTGGTCCCATAGACTGTTTGGTCTCGTGGATGTTATTAAAACTCATTTCATTTTCATTTCATTTTCTTGCTACCTCCAAATCAATTAGAATATCACTATGTCCAAGCCAATAAGAAGATCAATTGAAACATGTTCCTAAATAATCAGCTATACTCATATTTTAGAAGATCTCATGATGTGTTTGCATTTCTGTCACTTAGAGGCAAATAAATAGGGCAGGAACTAGATAAAACAAGTGGGAAAAAGCATCCTCTTGTGAGGAAATGTGGGAAACGGATGCAGGAAAAGCAGGGATGGTGGCGCAACCAACCCATTTCTAGAGCCATTTCTGTTAGACCCAAAATGTTTCTACTGGCATTTCTATTCGTTTTTGGTAATTTCGATTCAAAGGCAAGTTGTTATGTAGTTGGCATATGGTGTCTAGGGGATACAATGGATATTTGATAGACACAAATAGTATTGTTGTGGAGGCTAAGCATAATCATGGTATCTTGATAGGTTGTCTAAAGTGTATCTTGTGTTTGATTTTAATATTGTTTTTATCTGGTACGGTATCGATTCCAATTGTGCAACCGATTACATACACAAGATTGCTTTTTGTATCAGAAGTGCTTTTACTTATTAAAAAATGAAGTTCACAAAAACCATCATTTTATATTACATTTCTTTGCCTCAATATGGTAGGATACCAAAATTTTGGCCAGTATTTCTTAAACATGCTATATGAACAATGCAATAGTTGCATGAGTGAAAAAGGTATATAAACAGAATCCTTTAAAATTTAGAAGTAATTTAGAATTGAAAGCACTATAATATCATGCGATCAGATTGAGGTAAAAGCAGATTTAAACGAGTCATTGAATGGTTACTGACCAAAGGCAGGTCGAGAGTAGGAAAGGTATATGTTTTTGGGTTATAAATTATCAAGAACTGTGAATTGGAAAAAATGATTCCGACCTAGTAAACAAAAGAAAAGGTGAATAGAATATGCTGTCCTTTAATGTCATGGGCAAAGGTATTACACGATCCTAAAATAATATCAAGTAAATAATACTCCAATAGATAGTTGTATAGAAATTTGCTCAAGTTATAACTTATAGCAAATAATTCATGAGGAGCAAGTCCTTTTATTGGAAAAAAGAAGAAAAACTATACCTTTTAAGATTTTAAACATATGCATTACAAACTAAAACATGTACTTTTAAGGGCTGAATAAAAAATGCATTGTAAATCTTATAATACGCTAGTAGACTGGCTCTGCAAGAGAAACACGCCATTTTACACAATAAGTAGCAGTCCATCGGGTTGTGGTCTGGTGCTTGAAACAGCACTTCGCCATGCAAAATACTTAAGTTCAAACCCTAGTTGATGTACAGCTCCTGATATGTGTATATTCTAGCAGTTTATCTGAGCTACTGGGCAAGAACTTAGAAGCCCCTTATTTTGTCCTGGCTATTGGGCAGGAAGCCCCTCATTTTTGCACCTTAAGGAAATATTCCTTGTCATTGTTGTTGATGCCAACATGGTCCCTGGATGTCATTACTGCAGAAGAGTTCACAATTGAAGTCTCTCTAATGCAGAGTGTGTTATTACTGATGAAGCCAAGAGAGTTTCCTATCAAGCAGCAATAGGGCTTAAGTTTAATAAGTTATTATAAGAAAACATGATTCTGCTTAGCCTCTTCAACAAACTACAGTTCTTGTTCACTTTCGCAATGGCTTCATGCTCCCATGCTATGCATTATTGAATAGATCATATCTTCTACTAGCATAAGCTTCCTATGAGCAATGTTCCTCTAGTCATGGCACATTAGGGTAGTTTTATTTCAGTAATTGGTTGTTATATTGATTGCAGCCATGAAATCAACAGCTTTAGTTCTTCCAATTGCTTACTTCTTCAAGGAAAAAGTGATTGCATGCAAGATTTAATGAAGCTTTGGTGTTTATTGGCTACAAAAACAAGAATGTAATGCTAGAGTAAAATAGCCTCCTCCTTAAACCTCTTCTTGTTGGAATTAAGTAGATGCCCTGGATATGTTCTGGCTATTCTTGCTACTTGCTTATTTCTTTTTCCAAGAGGACGAGCTTGTCTCTAGAAAGCTTCCCTCGTAGGATATTGATAGGAATTTGAAAAGTTCAAAACATGTACCACACAAAAAACAAGAATAAAACTATTCGAGTTTCCTTCTTGTAGTGGAAAAATGACATGAAGCTAGTTAAATATAAAAAAGGGATTGACTTGGTGTATTGTTGGATGGTGCCACAAGAGCATCCGTAACACAACTCCTCATACAAGACATTTTTTCTTTGTTGGATTATGTGATCTTACAAAACCGTGAGGGACAACTAGAGAAGGTTATGCAGTACTCAGATTATTTCATGTTTTTTTGTCTAGTTTCTCATCTTTTATCAATAAAAAGACTTTACCTCGAGTCTTGGATAGAAAGAAAATGCCCTGTTTGCTCACATAATTTCTTTTTGATACATTTTCATTGGCTGGAAACCTGAAAGTTGTAATTTCATTTACATACTCATCTTCACAAGGCTAACCTTCACTTGAATAAACATTAAATGGACTTTTCCCCATGTTTATTTCTTTTTCCGTATATCACTTTCCCTCTTGAAAATATTGCTTTTGATTCCTATACGTCACTAATGAACACAATTATTTTCATCAAAACTTATGAAAGTGAATGTAGAATAGCTAAGCAGAGGATGAAGTTGGAGATGTTAGGAAAATTAGCGTAGATGAAATTGGAAATTAGAATTACACAAAATCTGAATTTCCTTATCAAGATTTAAATCAACGTGTATCCTCATCTTCATGTCAAAGAAGCTAGGGAACATATTGAGAAGTGTGTCTCAAATAATCCTTGGTAGGGAAGTAGGTAAATAATAAATCCCTGATAATCATAAGAGTTCATTGAATGAATAGTCCCCTACATATACAAAAAATTCCCCCATTCTCTTTTTGTTCCAGTGCTGTAAAGGATTGGCAATATGAGGTTTCTATCAGCCCATGGGGCAATTTAGTTGATATCTCTTACTGATTCTAAATGGTTGACTGGGTCATCCTATAATAGACCATGAGCTCACAACCTCAATCTGGCATGGTCGGATCATTAAAAAAAAAATGTATCTCTTTCTGATGCCATCATTATGGCAGTGTTACATTCTACCCAGCTAAGGTTGATTCAAGAAAAACTAGGTGCAAGAGGTTAGATCTCATCTTGGTCTGCTCAAAGTTTGATGTAATCATTGCAATGGTTTTATGATCATAATATAAGATATTTTCAATTTGTCACTATGGAGAACTCTTAAAATTTGTCGTGCAAATAGATACATTTCCTTTGAGGCAGAATAAAGATGTCCAGAGACGTCTACCTAATGGATTTCTTTTGGAACAATAGGGAATTACTTGCAAACACATTGTTGCCATTTTTTCTTGAATTAGACCTAGATTTATACGCCTTACTTTTGTTACAATCTGTAGTTCCTTAATAATGTAATATATGATAGCTCGAGTATCCCACCATCCATTTGCTCTTGGAATATTTTTACAACCTTCCTCTTCGAATCTTTAAGTAGAAATAAATTTTCCTTTCTATCAGTTAATAAACGAAGTATTTTTGAAGATTCCTTCTCAAAAATTCCTTTGCAATGTGAAGGCCACATTTCACAAGGACCCCTCACCTCTCAATTTAGGGGAGCTAAGACTTCTTAAGCAATAGGTGGCTTTGCTTGTCAAAATTGAATTCAAAGGTTTTTGAAAGGATGTCGAGTCCTTGCCTCTTGGAGCATCAAAAGAACAATGATGGTAGATGTAGAGAATCAAAAAAGAAAACACTAAATATATGACTGGCATTAGAAGAAAAATGAGTGTGAACATACCAAGCAACAACTATGGTGTACATTGCATCAAAGGAGCATCAGCTATGGACAAGTATGTAATCAAAGCATGTTTACCAAATCCGGCCAGACCCAGATTTTTTGGCCAGCCCGGATATGTTCATCCGAGTCGACCCTTTTTTTTCAAATTATTTTATTTTTTTGATTTTCTACAGAAAAAAATGCCCAAAAACCATATAGATATTATATAATATTAACATTTTATAATACTTTATTAATTTTTTTCATTGTATTTGTCAAATTTGCATATTTATAAAACTATTTTCATATATATATATATATATATACATGGATCGGATTTTTACAAACTTTTTCAAAAATTCTGGATTTTCGAGATTTTTTGCCTTCCTGAACGAATCTGGATTTCCTGACTTGGTAACTATGAATCAAAGTAGTGTATGGGAAACATGGCCTCATCAAGGACCACCGTATATCAAGATCACATCTCGATAGATAGATGATTGAGAGTCGTGTCAAGTGTATAAAGATTTGTTAAAGTCCTACTACTTTGTCTCTTCTCATGTTTTGGGGACAAAACATGCTAAAGGGTGGGTGGAATGTTAGGATATAAAAGGGTGGAGTTTTATACACCTGGGGCCATGATATTATGATATATATGGGGTTTATGGAGTAATTGTCTTGTATTGCACATAACTCATTTTTAGATAGGATGGGTCTGATGGGTAACTGATGTATTGGATCAAATGAATAACTTGTGGAATAAGTTATAATTGGAATGTTGCAGGTTTGGATCTCATAGTAGGAGATAGCTGATCAAAATAAAGGGTTTGTTGCCGGTGAAAAAAGTATAGGATGAATTAATAACCATTGGGCTATCTCTTATTGGAATCATGGAAATGAGTCCCTAGTTATTTGCGGTTCACCGAAAGTTTTTTGGATGCAAACTTTATTTCAACCAACTCAATCATCTAGGTGCAATCACTAAATACTCAATCCGGTCCAAAGCAATCATTAAAAATTTAGAAACGAAGTCTCTAAGTGGTCGCAAATATTGTAAAAGCATCTTAGACTTTTCATATATGGACCACTAAGAATTGGGTTGGAAACTCGGTACAAAAATGGTTTGGATATGATATATTTAATTGACACCCATCTTTGGATGCGGCAAGTTATTAGTTGGAATTTTACAATCCAACCTAGCCGCTTCAAAAAATTCCTAATTTTTATTTTTATTTTTTAGAAAGCTCAAGGCCGACTGTTCTTATATCTGTGTTCTTAACTTTCTTATTTAAGCTTTTTGTTTTCAGGTGGTCATCTCGAGGGGAGAGGCTGATTGATGTAGTTTGCCAACTGAGCAATAATTTGATTTATAGCTATTTTAGTTTCTAGGTGTAAGACCTTGTACACTTTCAGCTGTGGTTAATGACTAGGTGTGGGCAACCGCATTTTCTGAAAAAAAGTATGCATTTGGGAGAATTCCATTTCTTTAGAACCAAGAAATCTACATGCTTTCTTAGAAACACATTGCAAAACTTCATGTAGTTTCTGCCACCCTCCTTTCCAACTAGATTTCTGTTGATGTCTTTCAATTTCAATTCATATAATAATGCATAATAGTTTGGTAGCAACCTTTATGAGATAATTGGGATGAATGTAAACTTTCACCGTGGAAACTTCCTAGTCTTAAACATGTTTGTTCATTTTTGTGTTTGTGTGTTTCTTTTTTTGTGTGTGTGTGTTGTGTTGTGGGTGGGTGTGGGGGTTCGGCAGTTGGGGAAGCGGGTGCAATTCATGATCAATAAGAACCATAGAAGTTCATGGAATCATAGCAAAATTTACCCAAAGTTAGTCTTGATATCTCAATACCTGATTGAAATCCCCCGTATGATACAATACGACAGCCAATAAGCTGTATGCTCCAGCTGTCATTCGATGATAAGGACCACAGACTGCAACCAGCTTTGCTAGAGCCTATGAATCAAAATACAGGGAATGTGTTTAATTCAAAGGATAAATATATCAATTAAATGAACCACAATGAAATAGTTTCTATTTTTCTGAGATGATTTGCACACCTTGGTCCCATAGTTGACCGCGTCATCCAGTTTCCCCTTGTCCAGAGCAGTTTTTGATGATTCTAACAAAGTCCGACCATCTGCAGATGAGCATGCTACTTGCTGTGAAGGAAGCGAAAGAGTGTTAAGACTTCTTATTAAAGTGTGCAAGTGATTAGTACAGAAGATGATGTGATGAACTTGCCAACAAAATTTGTTCTGTTCTCCTACCTTATAGACAGGTACCATGCTGATGATGTCTATCTTCCTAAATGGATTTGGGTTTTCCACATCATAATCTCTAGGAGCCAGCTCAAGTCCCACCTAAATTAAAAACGGTTAGACACTCATGATTTGAAATAGGTCAAGATCAATTTATGGTAAATTAGAGGAGTCCTCTATAAATGGAATTGCTAATAATGTTCTAACTTGTAAAAGAACAGGGAAAAACCTTATGGCAAAGTCCCCGTAAAACTGCAAACTTTCTCAAATCTTGGCGATGCGAATAATTGATTTTCCATCCAAATCTCTTGAACAAAAACAGTTCAATCCATTTCCATTTAATGGAATCTACATTATTCTGATCACTGTTTTCTTTTGATGGTGTTCCAAGCATGATATTCAAAGCTGCAGCAATGGATGCAGCCAAATCTGAAATGCTTTCAACGGAAGCAACTACTGCTTGTAATATGTGCTTGAAGGCACGGACCACCATTTCATGAATGCAAAGTGATTGCACATGAGGAAGTTTGTCTGCAAGTTCAACCTGATTGCATTAAAGAATCAGCTCAAATCAGATCTGGAGAAAAGTAGGAACATTTAAGAATGCCTGGATCTAGAGATGATTGTTTCAGAAAAAATTACGCCACAAGTAAGAAAAGGTAAAATGCAGTGGAACATAGAATCCACACACAATGAGATGAATGAAATCCAAATATGCATCTGATTTTATGATTATATCGAGAATATGTTTACCACACGGCCTAAGGAATGCATTTGCAAGCCTCGTGTATGCATGAAATCAGTCAATGTCCGCCCATCCACTGGTGACAGTTCTAATGAACCAAAATCTGCTACCTGAAAAAATAAAATATATCAAATAGTGCACCAAATATCAATCTTGAAATGATTTTTAGTTGAAAATACAATTAACATGGAACCATTTTACCAGTTTTGGCAGTGCAACATCATTGTAGTATTTTTGGGCCATTTGGATAAGATCATCGATAGACTGTACACAAAACAGATAAAGATTTACAGTGTTAATCACTATGAGAATCCTTGCATGAAAGTGATGAAATTTGAAAGTATTTGGTCAATTGCATATTTCCACCTTAAAAATTGATGTTATGCTCAATTGTCTTCGAATCTTCTGAGAATAGCGAGATAATGGATACGCAAAACAAAAAATTAATGGCATGCTATTAACTCACCATGAAAATAGTATTGGCTAAGAGAAACTTCGAAATATTTAAAATGCAGAAAGCTACATTACTCTACGCATGCTCCCCTGGGCTAAAAGATACATATTTACAACAACTGAGAAAAGACACAATTAAGGGTTTTCCCGGGGACCCTTAAAAATATTATTTGCCAGACCTATAAGGTTGGTATATTAACACCTTAAAAAGGGGGTCTTGAAACGGCTAGAAAAGCCTGGCATCAAAAGGCACCTTTCAGTAACATCCCTATAGACCATGTTGACACATGAAAAAAAAAGTTTAGGGGATTTCATCAACTTAAATTTGATGAGACTGCTAAAAGGATGAATGGATGGAGAGAAGGGACCCATCAGAAAACTATATTGTTCTAATTTATCCTATAAGCTTAGAAGAAACCTCCAACAATAAAGTATACTTTTTAACCCTTCTCACAGGTCTAAATGTGTGCCTTGGAAGGAAAATTAGCAAAGTATAGGTTCAAGAAGATTCAATGTCAGTCATTAAGTTAGCAGAAAGCAACAAAGAAGTATGTCTTGGAGAGGAGAGAAATTATCAGTTTGTTTGATATGATAATTTGCTTAGTTACCAAGTTCGGAAATCCGGATCCGTTCACGCGGGCAAAAAAATCCAAAATCCTGAATTCTTGAAAAAGTTTGGAAAAATCCGACCTGGGAAATATATATATATATATATATATGATCATAGTTTTATAAATATGCCAAATTGACAAATACAATGAAAAACATCAATAAAGTAATATAAAATGTTAATAATATTTAATATTTATGGTTTCTGGTCATTTTTCTCCACAGAAAACCCTTAAAAATAAATAAATAAATAAAAATTTGAAAAAAGGCAAGGCCGACCTGCATGGACTTATCTGGGCTAGCCAAAAATTCCAGATCCGGCCAGATTTGGTATCTATGATAATTTGGGAGCACATTCTCAAGAAGCAAGGGATGGGTCCTACTCCAATGTTTAAACAAAAGAGAGATTATTAGGAATCTACTCGACTTCTGAAGAATCTTCAGCAAAGATCAATTCAAATTTCCTAATGAACAACTATCCACCATTTGAAAGTAGTGAACCGATCTGCTTCAAATCTAAGAATGCTTATACAACGGATTCTACATATTTGGCAACAAAGGCTAATGGGCAACTTGCAATTATGTATTGCCAACCCCTAAGAGCAAAGCCGAGATAAAATAAAAATATAGAGGTGACCTTTAAGAGTAGTTCAATGGTGGAAGGAAAGGAAAATGTTGATGGGACAGCATAGGTTGAGATGTATTTGACACGTATTTCTATTATACAGATTTATGGTGTGTGGTAAGGAGCAAATGGATACTTAATCATCATGAAATGGATTAAGAGGCTGACGAGATGCCACCCTAATGCCACTACAAGGTGGGCCTTCATAATTAAGGATCCAAGTTGGTTTTGCACAATGCAAGAAGCTCTTCAGTTTTATAAGGTGCAGGAAGTTAATTTCCTGTTATGGCCTCACCTTTCAAAAGCTTTATCAAGAAAGAAACTCTGCCTTAGGAACTATTAGAGATTGGAGGCTACCCAATTTTAGGCATGCATGCAGACTAGTATTCAACTTTTTTAATGCTATCCTAAGTCCTGACATGATGGACAATACACAAAGCTCTTGCCCATTAAGAGAGGCAGGGATAATACAAAAGAGTTTGTTAATGAGTGGTATGAAGGGCTCCATAAGGGCCAAGAGAAGTAAAGATGGGAAATGTATAATATCCTACACCGTACTCATAGCATACAATTTTAGCCAGAGTTGGATGATCTCAGGGAGCTAGCAACAGATGCTGATGTGAAATGAATATTGTGTACACTTTGCACAACAACATAGGATTCTATCAAAACCTTTAGGTTGAATTTTTCAAGGTCACTTAAACCACAAACAACTCCTTTGAAGAAGTGAAGGAAGAACATAAGAAATTAAGAAAAGGCCTAACAAACCAAATAAAGTGGAAAGGACGGATGAACAAGCTGAACACATACAGAAGGGTTTTTATTTTTTACAAGCTCAATCCATATCTTGTGGTTGCTCTGCCTTCGAAAGTTTGTTTGTTTTCAACCAGTTGGCCTCCAAATATTCTTCCCACTTGGGAATTTTTTGTATTAAATTTTTGTCAATCAGCTAAATGTGCAACTAGGTAGGGTTCAGTAAACAATGTGCAAAAGGATTTCCAAGCTCTCAGAACCAATGGTTGAAATTAGGAATTAGAGGATAGCAAGATTTAGGTGGCCCGTCCCTCACTCTCTAAAATTTATATACTGAATATATTTATTATTTTAATTGGAGAAAGACCCAAAAATAAATGTGGCATTGTACGAACCTTGCGGTGGAGACCAGTTTCAGATTCTTTTAACCGCATAAATGTAGCTTCGGGAAGCAATTTTTTCAATGGTAGTTCACTTTCTGTTTCTTCTTTCTGTGCTTCATGCTCAGAAGATATTTCTGTAACCTGCCTTTTGTTCTCAATTCCATTACTAGCTGAGGCATCAGGAGATTTTATTTTGCCCGCTTCAGCTTTATTATTCTTGTCATCTGTTACTTTCTTTTTTATCTCTTTTAGCAATCCAAATTGTTTCCCAAGTCCCTTTACGATGGGTTCATTTTTGCTTTCTTCACTAGATTTTGTCTCAGTTTTTTCCGAAGTTGGTTGGTTCTGTAGATGTTGCACCCAGCATGCTCCAAGCTCCCATCTTATGAACCTTTTCTGATCAGTTTGTTCTTCCTGCAGTTTGAGTAAACTATCTTCTAGAACTTTCAGGACTAAGGTTCTTGCTGATTGCATATCTTCAAACTCAGAAGCATGACACTGGTGCATTGCTGAATTTGATTGCACACGGGATCCTTTATGGAGAAGCATTCTTAAACTGCAGGAGAATGTGGTAAAACATTAGTAGCATAAGAATCTCATGCAATAGTAAGATCTGCAATGGACTTACTAAATGCACCATTCTAGGTATGAACATAAACATTTAAAAATAAATAGGGGCAGCAAATATAAGTATACGAGCTACAAGAAACAAGGATCTTGATGGTTTAGTACAGTACCTACTGACATTTAGAGCATTAGCACCCCCTTCAGGCTGATCCTCGATGTCAATTTCCCGGGATATAGATTCCACTCCCTTTTCTACATCACCAAAAACTTTCACCACTGCTGTATAGCCACAATGTTTAAGAATAACAACTCCTAACGTGGCAGTATCCTGCAAGTTAAATCCCAGCTCCACATTTCAAATTTTAATTTAAAAAGAATTAATCTTGCTGTAAATCTCTCTGAATAATTGAAAAATCTCCTCAGCCCAAAGATACAAACTGGAACAAAAGGTCAATAAACTTTAAAAAATGCTTACATGGACAGTTGTACTCTCATCCGCAGTTATTCCTTTTAATAAATTTCTCTCTGCAAGTTCCCTAGATGACATTCCTGGAGCTTGGCTACCATCAATCTTTTTATCTAGTTTTCTGCTTGCATTTGGAACATCTCTTGTGACCGTTATCTTCAAGTCTCCAACAGTTTCCTCGTGCAATATGCTATTGGGGTCATGACATTTTGTTTGATCTAAGATTTTGTGTCTATCAACAACGTGCTGAATGACAGCTACAGCTTTGAAGATGGCAACATCAACAAATAAACTATGAAGAAGGAATGCTTTCCGATCCCTAACTTGTCTCTCTTCCACAGTTTTGCAAGGCATTGCTGCTAGAATGGAAAATTCTGTTGCCCAGGGCCTTAGATCACTATTCACATCCCTTCCTTTCCCCCCACCATTACCACCCCAGCTTTCATCCTCTACTGGTAGGGTTGGGAAGGTAGATGGTGAATCAGCAACCATGGGTGGGACAACCCATGTGTTTGCACGAAACCCATACGGAAGATTTCCAAACTGCAAAAGAAAATGGAAGCCTTGATTGTAATAAATCGGATATTCAAGAATTGGCCTAACCATGGGAATGGAAGTAAGTTTGCAAGTGTTTTTTAACAAAAAATAAGATAATCTACATACCTTATTACGCTCTAAAAAGGCCTTCATGAGACAATCATAAGCCTACATGGCAACATATTACATTAGTTTTTCGGTGAATGATAGACAGAAATAGCAAACAGATGGAAACAATATTATGTCCATGGATGATCAATGCAATCAGTGGATCCATAGAAAGATCACCATCTGAAAGAAATTCAAACTAATGAGATTGCAGAATTTTTGATGCAATAGAAATTTTATAAACTTTTCATGTTGTAGATCTACATAGCAACATGCCATGCAATGAACCAGCTTCAACAAAATAAAAGTAGAAACAACATTTAGTATTATAATTTCATGTATTTTTATTTGCAAAAGTGATGTTTGTTAAGATACAAGATGCTTCCAGGAGTAGCATCCTGCTTGTTAAGGATAATGCATAGCATATGCAAGTTGTATTTTCTTACATGCCTATCCAAAGATAAAGCAAAAGCATCAGAGCATGAGAATCTATCTTATAGATGAAGAGACCACATTTCCATGATCAATGCAAGAAAATTAAAGTGGAATGGTGTTTTTCACAGTCTACATATACAAAGAGCATCATAGTACAAATTTTAAAGAACTTCTGCAAATTAGAAACAGCATATAGCATTATATTTACTCAGATAGATATTAATGTTTAAGAAAAAATGCCTTGATTTTTGCTATGTCTCACATGTAAATAATTTTCCTGCCAATCTGTTAAGAAATTGTGAATGATTCATATTCAAATTCTAAGGTCTTATTTGTAAACATGAGAAGAGAACGCATTTTTGTAACCATTTAAATAAAATAAATACAGTTGAAACATTCTCACATTAGCAAAAGCCCTGCTCGATTGTTGTAGCAAGTTGACAAGTGTATGACTTTGGACTAGCTGCTTTCCAAGAATGTAAAAACCTTTAGTGCATGCTGTTGCAGTCACCATCTTCCCATTGCAAAACTTTACCTGTATTTGGGGAATTGGCATAAGAAAGATGAGAAATACAGAAGCAGCAAAAACACTCCAACTTGTCATGTAAGGTAAAGCTCAAAATTATGCATGATGAATAACAAATTCTCACATCTATTGAAAAGAAGTCTCCTTCAGAACGTTTATCTTCAATAGAGTGCCTCGTGGACTTCCTTATGACTGCAAATCCCAATATCATGAAGTTCATTAAAGTTGATAGCATACTTATAAGGAAACATGTTATTGTCCAAAACTTATTTTCCTTCTGAAAGGTCATATGATCCACAAGAAAATCAACACATCAAAAAGTTCAAAATGTAATCATTGCCTGCCACTCTAGACAGTTCAAATATTCGGAGTAAACTTTTCCTTAATCAGCTAAAAGAATCCATTTTGATAGCTAGAAGAGTTCAAGGAGAATCTTTAAAAACAGATCTACTTTTATATGGAATATATGTATTTTTATGATCTGATAGTGTATACAAGAATGAAAGATTTTGTTTCTGAATTGGAAAAAATTGCAGGGTAATATCTACGAACATTGAATAGGAGGCACAAGATGTGAGAATGAGAAGAACTCGTAAAACTGGCCAAGCTTAGAAGGAGGACACATTCCTGTCATATCCCCTTTCTCTGTTGCCTCTTTGGCAGCATCCATAGCTGCAACGGCCTCTGATTTCCCTTCTTTCAAGGACATGTTACTGGCTTTGACATTATGATTTGATTTTTTTTCTCCTCCATTGTCTTTTGTGGTAACGTCAAGATTTCCTTCAACTTTTTGGGGAAGCTCTGATCTATTTTCAGATTCCACTTTTCCATCCTTATTTGGTTCTTTTCTTTCTTTATTACTAGAGCATTTCTTTAGGGAAGTTTCGTTGGTCTGTTCAGTATCTGTTGTTGAGTGAGCCAATTCTTTTCCACCGCCCTGCCCGGACCTTGGTTCTGCTTGCTTTCCTGAAGATCCAAAGCATGTTGTGGATGACACAATGTCTAGTAATCTTCTAATTTGTGCAACGGCATCCTCTTCAGTATAGTCCTCTGCATCAAGAAGAGAAATCAGGTCGTCCATATACTTTTAACAGTTTCCTATAACTTTGCATGTATGCATATTTACTTTGTGCATATGGGTAGCTAGACTGCAAGATTTTACTAAGGACACAAAAAACAGGTATCCCAGCATTTGTATTGTTACTTTTTAGCTTTATTCATAAACCTTCATTTGATAATGGCATTCCAATTTTGAAGAAATTAGCACAAGATATCTGGCTATTTGATATCTGAATTACTTAGGCAAAGGAGCAAACTTATCAGTTACCTTCCACGATGGTAAGGACACAAGGCTTCAAGGTCGCAACATCCAACGAATCCTTCAACCTGTCACCGCGAACCTGGTTCACAAACTCAGGAGTTCATACATATTACATAGACCTAAGAGGATTAAATGGTGCTTTGGTGAAGCTCAAACTTTAATGTTCTTGGATGTTTCTATCTTTGGCATTGGATAATAAGTTTGTGCAAATAAAACGAGCCCATTGTTTCTGAAATCATATTGCTCTTTAGGTTCAATCCACTAACCATCGAATCAATTAATCTCCATACCTCGTGGGATAAAGAATAGTTAGTCAGATGGCATGTCTCCACATTCACAGCTAGCAATTGGCGTACATCTAGAATGCGGTCTGTGGAAATTCCCTGCTTCCAGAAAAGCAAAATTTACAAGCTGGCATGATAATTACCCATTAGCGGGCACATATATTGCACAGAGATTGATATTCATCTTAATTGACTGAGCTCAACACGATATGAACTAAATTGATTCGACATTCCACCCGATGCCAAAAACATTGGATAATAATTAACAAAATATACATCAATGGTACCTTTAAGATGATTTGAGACTCGTCTGGAGTGTTCACTGTAATATCCAGAATAGTAGGCAGAACTGCAAGCAAAAAACAAGACATGATGCTAATAGTTAGCATCAGATCAGATTTTTATTTTATTTTTCTAATTTTATTATTATTACTTTTTTTTTTAAGGCTGTGTTTTTGTAATGATGCAACACTGCTTGCATCAGAAGCTGTAAGTGAAGTTCTGCATTCACAAACAAAAAAAGATTGAAGCCTTGGGACGGTTTCAGTGCAAAGTGGGATAGTAAGTTGATATTGCAAGCGGGAGGTCGAACTATTCTTCTATTTCACAAGGGGTTTACCTCTTGCTCCAAAGATAATTCTTTGCCATGTAAGTAAATACCATTTATTAAAGGGAAACCTTATGCAAACATTTTCTCAATATTTACCCTCTTTTTATCACATTTGGAGTTCAGGGAACGTATACACAAGTCAGTCAGTAACACATATAAAGAATTAGAATTAGAACATCTCCAATAAAAGTTAATACTGCTGATTGAAATTATTATATTTTTATTCAGAACCTCCTTTTTCCATATTATTTAAGAGGACGGAAAAAGGTCCAAAGCCAATAAGCAGCAAAAAAATCTTAATACAGCTTATTGAAATTATCATATTTTGATTCACATCCTTTTTCCAACAGAAAATAGGCCAAAGCCAATAAGATAAACATGTAAGCCAGTCATCTGAATGCTGCCGTATCAGCAAAATAGACTAACTATATGTGACAGTCTTTAAAAAGGAGAAAGTAATTAAAGTATATTGCAGTACAAAGCTAAATAAATTGAAGCTGTTAATTTCTGCAGTCTGTATTTTTTGGAGTTTTAAGGAGGCAAAACTTGAGCAATTAGTAAGTGATGTTGTATATTGGATTGGAGTAGTAATAGCAATAGACTTACTCTTCTCTTCTTTCTTCTTCTTGTCGCCTTTGGCCTTGTGTGGCTTGGCACGGCCAGTCCGAGGGGCCATCCCGCATTCGACGCAAACTAAAACTGGCACTTTCAAATACCAGGCATCCTTTCCTCTTCAATAACAATACTGCTCATTGCTTCTGTCTGCAAAGTGCAAACAAATAAATGTGCCAAACTAATTTGCACCTCGCCTTCCTCGCATTTAGAGATTTAAAAAATTCACAGAATAAGCCCTGAAACAGAGTGACAACAATCCTATGGTCGTTGAAAAGTGGTGCTTAAATAATTTAAAAAGAAAAATGAAAGCAAGCAATAAATTTGGAGTTGGGCTGGCAAGGCTGCTAGCGATTCAGACAGGAGCGGAAGAATTATTAATGGAGTAAAGAAATGAAATATATTATATTCCTGAAAGATGGAGAGGGGATGGTTGCGATAAGAGTCGAGGAGGATAGGAGACTGTTTGTGATAAAACGGGGCCTAATAAAGAAACGTGAGGCTGCGATTTGGGATGAGGTGGCATTGCAAGGGTGTGGATAAGGTGGCTTGGCCTCTCACAGGGGGCGATCTCAGGCCTCTCATTTCATTTCCAATCTCCTTCATTATCATCATAATCTCTCTCTCTCTCTCCCCTTCCCAACCCCAAACATTTGTTGCTCCACCCAGTCACTCATTCACTCAGACAATTGGTTCGTTGGTCAGCGATATCTCTCCTTAATTTTATTTATTATTGTTTTTTAAACCGTCCAAATAAAAACATACACGACCCATTATACGCGTAATATTATTGTGAAGGAATTGGGAGCTGGCCAATGTGAGCCCACCCCCACGCATCATGCATAGAGCTATGTATGCGCTTCCATGTCCCTCCACCTGCCATCTGGCGAGCAATGAATTTTCTTGTTTTATCTCCTGTCGTCTTTTTCCTCGGGGCCTCCGGTCACATGGATTCAATTTTAGTGTTCAGGTGTTAGCGGATGCGCTGGGTCTTGTTGGTATACGTCTCGTACTTTGCTTGTTTTCGGCTCCACCACAAGCGTGGCTGTTGCTAACCTGCTATTTCACGGACAGAATACTCCTTCCTTAACAATCTCAACTTGTCAATGCCCTTCAAATCCGCCCTCCTCCTCTTTACGGAGAAGTTTTTAATCATATACTAATTTTGATATAATTAAATTATAAGATAATTATATATATTTTATTAAAAAAATTATTATCACTTAAAAAAAATTATTGATAATTAAATATTTTATGTTTTCATATTATAATTTTTTTTTGATGAAGGATTGTGAGTGGTGATTTTCAACGTTAAAAAAGAATACAATTATTTCAAAAAAATTATAATTTATTTATTGATAATATTAATTGAATTTCTATTTATATTACATATTATTAAAGGGTTGAGTTGGAGTGCAAAAAGTATTTTTATATCTTAATAGATTTATCTGACATTTTAAAAGAAACATCAATTAATAGTAATGATTTTTTTATTAAAATTATAAAATTTATTGAATTTCTTTAATAATGTTAATATTAAGTTCAAAAAAAATGGAAAGTATAAAATTTACGATGAATTTTAATAAAATATCATTCTTTTTTTAATTGATAAAAAAGAGTTTTTTGAAAGGGACTCTATCCTTCAACAAATGAGATATAGATAAAACAATAAAAGCCCTACAAGATTTTTATTCTAGCAGCTAGAAATGTAGCTAAAATGTTGCAATCCTATCGTAAAACTAAACAATATTAGTGCCCACTTGTATCATTTTCTTTTCGAGATTTGAGGGTCACATTCAATGGTTCTAGCTCCTCCTTACCTCTACGTCTCCTTCCGTTGTTGACAACCATCCAATCTCCTCCTTCCCTTGAATCTGAAAAGATGGGAATAGAGGCTTCAAGCGCATCAATTAATTTGTAGTTCTTCAATGAAACCCCAGCGAACAAACACTCAGTAGAATTTGAAATTACATTGTTAATTTTTTAATTTGAATCTACCTTCAACATAGCTCAATCTAATTTAGAATTCTTCTACTTCGTGTGACCCGAAGATCTAACCTTTTCCTCTACTGTGTCACCTTCACCCGAATTTCAATTTTGCTTGGATCTCTTATTTTTAGACATCCATAGCCTTTTCCCCTACCCTCTCAGAATATAACCATTTTACAAAGAATGTTAGCCCTAATTTTTTATTTTGTTTTTTATTATGTCAACTTTAAGTCAAAAGGTAAGAGTATTGAAACGGTTGTAGTCCAATGATGGTTGTTTATATCCATCAATCAAGGTACAAACTTTTTTAGATATCCGACACAGAGAGTCAAGTGGTTAAGCCCAAGGTCATGCCCTAAGTAATGTTGATGGCATGGATGCCCCTTAATCATGGTTGCTTAGCCAAAGAACTTATTAATTTAAATGTATGCTTACTCAACATTGTAATTTGCTATACAAAATTACTTTAATATAAAATATTATAATAAAAATATTATCTATATTTATATTAAATCATATTTAAAGAAAAAAGGTGGTAGAATTAACAGTTGTTAGTTTAACTGGTGAAATTGCTTGATTCACAAAGAACCCACCAAAAATATCATACCTCGGACAACTTTAACCTTTTAACGTAAAATCGCCACATAAAATAATGATCAATCAAATAATAATAATAATAATAATAATAATAATAAAGTCAATAATTTTGATTTTTTTTTTTAAAAAATTTACAACTTGAAAAACATTTCTTTATCAAATATAACATCACGTACTCATATAAATACATATTTATATAATTTAAATTTTTAATAAAAATTAGAAATATAAATAAAACTCATTACAAATCATTCTTATCATTTATATGTATTATACCACTTTTTCTTCTATTTTTATTTATAATTTAATTAAATAATTTTTATTTTTTTTAAATAATTTATAATTAATATTATTAATAAATATATTGTTTAAAAAATATTTACAAACAATAACCTTAATCCTTACTATATTATTATTGAGAAGTGAATTATTAAATTTTAATGTATCATTAATATTAACTTTATTTTTTTCTATTTTTAATTAATTGAAAAACAAAAATAATTATTTATTAAAAATTAAAAAAAAGAACGTTTGAGATCGCGGCCTATAATTGGTCACTCCCGGCCCCATTCTTTTAGTCACCGTGCTTTGTCGTCTTTGAGGCATTACATGCACGTTGTATGTGAGGACCCGGACAAAAACCACAAAAGATACCTTTACATCTCCCAATTTTAGGAAGAGAATTTTATTTCAATTGACTGGAAAAATAATTATTAATCCCAAACAAGTAACTAGGGAAGTAAATACGATTGTTGGGTGGAGGGATTGTTTAATGCACCGATTTGATGAAATAAAATAAAAGAAGGGATGGATGATGGATGATGGATGATGGATGATGCATGATGCATGATGCATGATGCATGAGGGGAACAATGCCATAAATGCACACATTACGTAGATGCTTAAACGCAACTACTTTTGTACATGTGTTGTTGATGTGATATGGAGATGGGCAAGGGCGCCTCTCCACCAACCAAACATAATAAATGGTTAGTTGCTAATCAAATAATCATAAAAACCCATAATAACAAAAACCCTACTCATTCTGGCTCGTACAAGGTTTATTACAATTTTGTAAATACCTAAAAATGACTTGACCCATTTATTAGTGGTAAAATTGCATTAGTTTAAATTAGATATTATTAATATATTTTTCCGACAGTTTTTATAATGTTATTATTTTTTTACTTTTTTCCTTTTTTTTTTAAAGAGATTGGGATTATTATTTTTTGTGATGGTTTTTAGTAGGTTTATGATTTCAATTTATTTTGTTTTGTTCTTTGTTTGATAATGATTTACACATCAATAAAATTCTAATTTAAATTTAAGAAATATAAAAATACATAAGTGTATTAATAAATTAAGGAGAATCTAGCAAGCATATAAGAATTTAAATGAAATTTGAAAGAATCTCTAACATTTATTGTCACAATAATTGATTGAATATTTACAAATATCGTAGAGAAACCAAGCATTTAGAGAATATTTATTGTAATATTGAATTTTATGATACGAAATGACACATTGCATCACACTAATTTGACTCGTTGAATCATTATTACATCTACTTAGTATAATGTCTTTGATAATGTACATTGATGAAGGCCCTAATAAGTAGTTGATGCTTCAAAACCCCACTAACTCCAAACACAAGCTCCAAAAAAATCATTTTCCTTATCATTTGTAGGATTGACTAATTTAGATCTCAGGGGGTTCGAGGGACTACACTCTAAACAAGAGTTTAAATGTGTTACATCTCAATTTCACCTTATGAATTATAGCATTTGAATCTGTGTATTAATATAGTTAATAACGGATTAGTATTATTTTGATTTGAATTTTTTGACATATATTGTAATGGGGCAGTGATAGTTATATTTTATTATTCTGAACATAGACGATGTATATTTGTTAGTTTTGTATTATTGGTTGATATTTATGATGACTCGGACTAACTACTTACTTGTTGTGAATTGGATGCAAGACAGATCCTACCCTTAGAGCTTGACGAGGGAGAGCATCATCGAAGAGAATGGACTAGATGAGACGCATGGGTGATGACAAAAGAAACTACTAATGACCCTACATACACACACACATTAGATGTTAAAATGTTATTGCGTAATTAAGAAAATATTATTTATGATTATTGTGTATGTAGATTTAGTTATTAATATGCATTAAATTCTTTTAATTTAATTGTTTTGATTTTCGAGAGTAAATCAAGAAAATAAATATTTAATTTCTACATATGATTGGTAATCAATTATAAAGTTATCATATTGGAAACTAATAGAAACCTAATTATTTATTGGATAAATAAACAAATACTTTTATTATAATTACTTTCAAAAAAGTTTGAAATATCATAAATGCTAACTTTGAGTTAAGTTGATCTAATCTAGTTTTAAACAACATGCATGAAATTATGGTGAAGTTAGAAAATGCATAATATTGTTTAATTGGTCAACTTAGTAATAAGTTGAGATGACTTAGAGAACTAGTGTAATGATTTATTTAAGTAAATTATATATTTTAGTTAAGGGAATTAGCATGCAAATAATATGGCGCAACGTTTAGAGGGAGTTTTGGTTTTATAAATTAAGCCTCTTGAAATTTAGAAAGACATACAAATACAGAGAGAAAGGAAAAAGGAAAAGTAAAAGATTTGAGAGAGCTTGGGAAAAGCAAGAGAAAAGATGTATTCTTCAGGCGATTATCTTGCAAAGTAGGTTCTGTCATTGAAATTTGTGTGTAATAATATAGGAAGATATCAATTTAAGAGTTGGTATGAGTTTTTACATCTAGAAAAAAAACCCAAAAATTAGTATGGTTTATGCATTTCACTGTGTCATATCCTTTTAACGGCAGAAAAACATCTGTTAGGTAGAGTCATATCCATATCTTTTTTAGCAGCGTTTCAATTTAAGTGGCACCTTAATATATTTTGCCAACATCAAAAGTTAAATTTGGCAGCATCTATGTAACGTGCATAGCATCTTAATTAACTTTGTAGACTTGCATTGTGTTTTTATAGAACTACATACCATATTACCTGAATTGCATTTTATTAACATGCATCCTATATATATATATATATGAAATCCCTTGTCTAGACCTACACTCTCTCCCAGCATCATAAAACAAGGAAATTTCTTTAGCAAACATTATATTATATAGTTACTTGTATAACATCTTATTTTAGCATCTTATCTTGCTATAACAACAATATTTCATCTAAGTGACTGGAGTTTTAGGGTAGATCTGCATTTCATTTTACTAGATAAGCGTTATATTACATTAGACAACGATTTCAAATTTGAACAAAGTTTTTAAATTAGAACGTTGAATCTTCATCTGAAACGCCAAGAATATAATATAAATTGCTCAGCTACTTCTATAAAAAGTTGAGCTATCTCAAAATAGTTAAACATTGAGTCTTATTTTAAACATTGAGGTTGCTTATTAAAACGCATGGTTTATAAAGTTGAACATTGCATATTTATTAATATTGTTATATGAATGTATTTTGAAAAAAAAAAAGAGATTTAATTTCCTATATTTATTAAAATGTTGAACTATATTTTAAAACACCTAGACTCCTATTTAAACGAGTCTCCAAACTGAAGCACCATGCATACTAGTGAAACACCATGCATACAAATGAAATGCCTTGTGCAAACTGTAGTGCCAATTCACATTTAGAGAAACACTGAGTTAAAATATTAAGGTGCTAAATTTATATAAAGTAAAATCAATGAAGTCTTGGATAGAAAGCCAAGGCATTAGTTAAATCATCAAGTTTTAAAATGGATTTCAATGTGCATAAATAAATGCGTTGAGTATTATAGTGAAAGCGTTGAACCTAAGTTAATTATTGATTCTCTATTTTTAAGATTGTGTTTTTAAAGATGTAGCACTAAATATACATTTAGAAACATTGAATATTAATTGTTGATTCATAAGTTGAGTAACTTTATTAAAAAATGCCCTATTAAATTGGTTGAGTATCAATATATAATGGCTAAATTAAATATTATAAATGCTTAGTTATTAAAAGAAATCATTGCATATATGTTTTAAATCGCTGAAGTCAATTTATAAATGGTTGAGTCTTTAGAAGATACTGCTGAGTGAAAAGAATTAAATGCAGAGTATAAAATGGAAGTTTTTGAGTTTATAATCAAAGCACTGGAGAATGCTAAGCCTCTTAAGTGTAACACTGAGTCAATTTAATAGGAAGCTGAATATATAATAAAGTGTTAAGTTCTTTATAAAGAAACACAATAGTTTAAATATAAATAATTGAGTTTCAATGTAATAAATGAGCTTTATTTAAATTGAGACCATGTATATTCTAGAAAATGAAATTGGAAAAAGAATGTATGTTTCTTCTTTAATGCAAGATCAAATGTTCGATGGAACTTTATTTTTACCTCGGATTTTTGTATTACGATTAACACAAGAGTCTTGTTTTAAAAAAAATGTATGTAATTAGCATGAGAACCTTTTTAGAGTTGTAATATTGCCCTTTATCAATAATCAAATGTTGGAATGATCTTTTTACCAGATTCAAAATGAAATAGTAAAAATATAGCTACAAAAGCGGCTAAGAAGACACACTTGCAATCTATTTCATTTAAGAGCTTTACATTATACTCTATAAATGAATACCTGTGAATAATGCCAGAGAAATATTTATCAAATGGGTTAAGCATTAGAGAATGAAAATAGATAATTATGTTGAAGAATTATTAATTAAGAGTAAATATAAACAAAATTTTAAAGACAATCATTATTTTAAGGACATAAGAATAAGATTATATGAAATGATTGATTAATTGGGGAGCATTAATCAATCAATGATTATAAATGTGACTATTTATCCTTGTAAGCCATTTTCATATGATGACTGTGCTTAGAGTTTATAATTTAGGAGTATCGCTACATTTTGGGTAAACTACAACAAAGTTAGACATTTCTTTGGTAATGCTATTATACTTCTATTAATTAATAATATATCCTTGGTGATATAAAAATATAGGATCTAAATATATTCTTTGGCTTAGCTTAGAATGCTAGTAGAGTCAAATAGTATATTTGTAGTATAGTAGTATTATGTAAACATGTCGACATGATCAAAATTAGTAGCATCATGTAAATATAAAAACTTGTGTGCAATATACTTTGTGAGAATATTAATGTGTATAAGTGATTGACATTTCTAGAATAAAATAGTGTATCATGATGTGTGTTTAGAGATTATGTTTTCATATGATTATAATTGTGCAGTATAGACTAGGGTATACTTGGGTGGTATAATCATATTTTTGCTTGTTAAATAATTATAGAGAAAAAATTGATAGTTCACGTTTGATTAGAGTACTCATACATAATAAGCTATGATAGTATGAGATATCATATAATACTTTAACTTAAATGTATATGCTCGGATGATATATATTGTAGCTGTATGTTTAGACTCTCACCTACGTTGATTGATTGAATGTATGCATTGGATATTACTTGAACAATATGTTTGTAGTAGTTAGTAAGACAACATGCATGCATGCATATAAACTTGAGAGTGTAGACAAATATTAGATAAGATTTTTATGTGTTTATATGAATTACTTTCTTATATGTATTTGTTTGATTAAAAGCATATGCTTTCAAATATCTATGACTACTTAGCATGACTAATTATGAGAAAATTAGTAGTTATACCTTAGAACACTAGACTATGATAATATGGGTTGTCATGGGGTTTAGTTGTTTGGATCTTCATGTAGTAGATGGAAAATTGCAATTTTATATGAATGTGAAACATACTCAGGTGGTATGAATGGTAGGTATTATTTCATGTATGAGTTAAATAATAATGTATGATTCATTCATGTATTGATGGAATAAATGAATACCTTGCTTACTCCTATGTATGACATGTGATGTGATGTGATATAATTTCTATAAAGATGTAATTAGTATGAGTCTTATGGATAAATAATGTAGAGTGAGACATTGTTTTTTGGTATGTTTAATTTACATGTTAGTGCAATATCTTATAATAGAATGAATTTTTTATGATACACTATATGTTTAGTTTTAAAATTCATACACACTTGGGTCTACCTTATTCTCTAGATTCTTGTGCCATTCTATCTATCTATTTGTGAAGAGAGATTCATTCCCAGATAAGAGATTGTACAGAGGATCGTGGGTCCATACTTGATGTGAAAAAGTGCTCGGATGATGCTATCCCTCCCCACAATAATATGATTTACCTGAATACTATATTTGAGTTGATTAGAGATACATGAGTTGGTACGACATGAGCTTCAAAGAGCTTGATATATATTTATTATGTTAAAGCTAAAGGCCTAAGGGAAATATAATTGTATTTTATTTATATATGTTGAATAATAGTTGTATTAGTGGACCAATTGTGGTTGAGTCTTAATATATTTGCTTTTCTTGATATTGTGATATATTATATTGCATTCAGTATTGAAATTTTGAAACTATTATTGTTATCAGTTATTTATTATGATTGATTAAAGTTACTAACTGTGGTTGTGTGGAATGAATGTTAAGTAATAATTTTTAAAAAATTGCATTATTCTAAGTATAACTTGAGGGGTTGTAACATGTGATATCAGAGTTGTGGCTCGAACTCTAAGACCTAATGAGTCTATTAGTGTTTTCATACCTTTTTATTTAGTAGAGAAGAGGATGGTGAAAGTATATAAAGTACATTGAGTGTGTCTTTTAAGAGCATTCATATCCCTTTAAGAGTTGTTAAAGGGTTGGTTATCGAGTGTCTCATTGGTGATGGTTTTATAAAGTGTTTTAGGTAGGTAAAGTGCATAACTTAGTTCTTGAATTAGGAACAAGAGTTTCCTACCATATTTTTGATCTTGAGATTGAACACCCCGAGTATGATTACATATCTTTCTTGGTAATTGTTGACCATTTTTATCTCAAATCAAAATGGGTCAACTTCTTATAGTTAAAATATTGTATAGGAGTTTTTTATAATGTCATAGGATATGTTGTAGCTCATTTGATGTCATTTTATATTCCATTCTAGATTTGGTAATAGTCTAGCTTAGTGCTCGTGTCATTTAGTGTTTTATGGGTCATTTTAGAGTCATTTATGCAAGTGACAGGTTTTCATCGTGCTGATACTATTAGGATCATGGAAAGGGCTCGCACAGGCCTCAGGGAATTCATTTAGAGCTGTAAAAGTTTAAGAACAAGTTTTGTGAAGCTAGACCATTATCAAGACATCATGAAGAATTAGACTGGACCAATTCAATTGGGCATTTTATAAATATTCTTAGAAAGCCTTGCATAACCATCAGACCACACGTGATCAATGTCCTTAGTGCCAATATCATCATCTACAAGTTTCATATCTTGATGAGTCTTCTATCTTGATATCTAAGACTCCAAATTTTAGCTTGCCGAGTCTAAAAAGCTAGGTTGTCCTACACATCACATGAAAATGAGTAGACCAGCTTGTTTGAGCATTTCTTATCTTCACTCAGGAAGCTACATAAGATAAAAGCTTACAATGCCATGGAGTTATTTGTCCTAGGATTTTGATCTACAAATTTCATGCTTGCATAAGATTTTTAGCTCAAGATCTATGTCCTCAAAGTTAGTCATGCAAAACAAGATGTTCATGCAAGTGTCAAATTCAAGCCTCGATAAATAGCCTTTTAAGTTCAAATGACCAGTGATGGGCACACAGACATCATGAAGAACTAGGGTAGGAAACATATTTGTGTAATTTATAAACACACTTAAAAATCTCCAAAAACTAGCAGAACGAGTGGGCACAATCTTTTTAGCATCAAGAACATATCCTACAAATTTAGTGCCTCCATGACCTTTATGCTTCTAGATCCAAGCCTTTAAAGTTGGTCAAAAAATAAGAGATGTTCATGTCAACATTAACTTTAAGTTATGGAAAAAATTAGGGTCTTAAATTTGATGGTTGTGTGAATGTCAATGATGATTGTACAAATGTCAAGTGATGGTCGCATAGACATCAAATTTAGATCACAGTAAATAGCCATTTGTTTTCAAATCTACACAAATATGATAATCCACATTACATCATACATATTAATCTGATGGTGTGAGATGAGTCAAAAGGTCAAGGAGCTCAAGAGGCCACCATGTGCTATAAGTGCATGAAGATTACAGACTGACAGTGGAGCTTGAATGCAAATGCATGGCTGCCAAGTAACACCAACTTAGATAGATATTGACAAGTCAAAGGTATATTAATGACTCACGATCATTTGTACTAAGTAGGATCAATGATGTGAGATAATTCAAAGGGTTAAGATTTGATAGTGAGGATCTATGAGGCCAATGGGAATAAAGATAGCTAAAAGCATTTTGATTGGTTCGAGTCAATTTTTATTGGATAAAGTCAAACCAAAGGAACAATTTTTGACCAAGTTAAATAAGGTATTGCAAGGTCATCCTACTGCCATTAGAGCTCAATAAAATGCTAAGGAATGGACATAGCCATGTAGTTAGGTACAAAGAACATAAAGGGACCGCCATTAAGGCTTAATATGGACCTCTAATGCAAATATTTGAGGGATATAGTGTTGTTTTTATGACTATGTTCACCATTTTTTAGAAGGACCTACGCATGTGGTGAACTCTCAGTTCCTGTAAAGACATAATGTGTCTATGTGGACATATTTTGGTCTAGAACAAAGCTATGTGGTCTATAAGTCCTCATTAACATAATGACTATAAGAAAACTAATAGTTTGAGATTGGTTTTTGGTTTATAATGGACCTATGAACATGGGGATGAGTTCAAGCATAATCCAGTTAGAACAAGAGCTAGCATTTCAAAAGATGCCATGAAGGCATACATGTAGACCTAAATGGTTCCATCTCTAGGACCAATTGCATGAAAAGGACCCTTATTTTCACTTTTGCATGCCATGATGAACCAATGAACAGTAGTTAGCACCAAGACAAAGCTCTAACAGATTGATTCAATGGTTGTAACTACATTGATTCCAAGACCCAGCTTAGAACAGTTTGATCCCATCATTGTAACCATCAGGGAACATCAATGAGGGAATAATTTAACTGTGTAACCACTTGAAGTGACCCAGATCAATCAAAAGGTCTAAATGAACATAATTTGCAAAAGCAATCGTAACTATAGTTCAATGGAGTTGAGATCTTTGATTCCTCTTTGAGCACCAAAGTCTCTCTCTCTAAAGGCCCTTTCTTCTATAAATATAGCCTTTGAGCTATTGTTATGGATCCCTTAGGCTGGTATGACTAGACTTTGCTAGAAATTATATTTTGTACCTCATGGAATAATGAATAAAGCATTTTTTAGTCATTTTCTAATCTATGTTTAGTGTTTTGTATTTGTTTGATATGCAAAAGTGGTTTTCATATTCCCTTTGCAGGTCCAAGTTCAACCTAAGTGCTAATAAACTTTCTTGCACGTCATCTAATGTGTCTCAAGATTGATGTCTTAGGTATATAGTGGATTATTGACTGTAAGTGCTTTCAATCAATCCTTACCCTCATTTCCCTCCAGCCTAAGTCCATCATTTTGACCTCTATGTGAAATATTATTACTTGAAAACCATTATAGACACTACATTAGTTTTGTTTATAGTCTATTAGTGTGCTAATGCTTCAATCTTAAGAGTGGATCTTTGAATATTTGGTGCATCACCTCCTTTAGAGTAGGTTCAATTTATGCATTCTCTAACTCTTTTCCCCATAAGTAATTAGTTGATATAGATAAGAGCATTTCAAGATACATTCAGGGAGCTAACCCTTAAATGTAGAGGCTCATTTCCAATATAGGTACATCCACATACTTGGAAATATTCCCATGTTGCCCAAATATGGAAGAAGCTTGAACAAATTCTTCTAAGGTGAAATATTTGGTGACAATGGTTTTGGCACACCTGATGGGACCTATTATCTTCAAGATAATTTGTCAAGGTGAATGTTGGTCTTGATAATGTCAACTACAAACTGATATGCTACTTAGCATTTGGCAACTCCATGGTAAATTTGGTTTAAGGCCATTTGTTTTGTTATAAATGTGCCCTCATAATTCATGGTTCTCACTAGGTCATATTATTATATAACATTCAATCCCATTAACTCACCCATTCAACTTGAAATTCCTCTTGAAGTTCAATATCCATAATCTAAACTACCCTTTAAAGAACGAGTAGATTTTTATAGAGAGGAAGATAGTGAAGTGGCTGAAGAAATTAAAAATATTGAAGAAGAATACATGGATAGGCCTCATGCATTTCCTGCCTTCAATAATTAAAATCCAATTCAACTTCTAGTATATGATACCATTCCTCCTAATTTTATGAAAGGTGTGCCCACATTCAATGGTGAGAGTCATGTCACACCTAGTGAGCACATTAGAAATATTTCTAACTTTTGCAGTTTCCACAATATTATTCAAGAGAACATTGACATTAGACTCCTTATCATGTCCATTAAAAGGAAGGCTCTTGATTGGTATAGGACTCTAGAAGGTGGATGCATCATAACGTGGGATGATTTTAGAGAGTTGTTGACTTTCAGATTTGGAAATGAAAGTGATCATGCCTCTCTCATACATTAGCTCAACATGATAAAAAGGGGACCCAAAGAAATAATACATGACTTCAATAAATGGTTTCATAAGACTTGACATAAATTATCTCCTCCCATGAGACCACCTTCTAACTTCATGTTCCCTACTTACTTGAAAGCCATTAGGATTGAAATTATTGTCATGCTTTAATTTATGTGAGATTCCACTCTTCCTAAAGCATATGATCTTGCTATGAAAGTTGATAACAATCTCATCCAAGCTATAAGATTACCCCATAAGGTGTATATGCCTCATTTGTCTCATGTTTCTTCTAATACTCCTAAAGTGGCTCAAGTTCCTAATGCCAATACCAAAACTAAGGTTGTTCCTAGGCAGATAGAAAATAATGTTGATTGGAAAGCAAAGTTCCTAGCCTTAGAGGCTCAAAATAGACAAGCCAATATGCAACAAGGTGCCTATCATAATCCTTACCCCTATCAACAATAATATGGTCAACAATATGGAATAGGAAGAGGCAAATGGTAGCCTAATCCCAATAGGCTTGCTAATGCATACAATCCTAATTCTACCACCAATGCAAGGGAGATGGTACTAGTTCATAACAATTCAGTGTAAGGAGAAGATTGGTAGTAAGATCAATTCATAGATGCCAATGAGAATGGAGAAAAATATTTGGTGGCTTAAGGAGTAGTTACCCCCTCTTATCAAATGATGATGAGGTGATCATGCAAGTTAATGAAGATTGACAACCTCAAGGAGAGATCTTCACCAATTTTCTAGTTGAAGACACCTTTGTGCTAAATCAAGGAGCCTCTATCACAAAAAATACAAGGGCCAAGAGGAAGGCTCTAGGAGGTGGTAGTAGCCTGCCCATAGGCTCATCCAATCCTCCTTCAAGGCAATAAAACATAGCTGCAAGTGTGACAGTTCCAAAAACTTTTACATTTCCATCAAGTCAAAATATGGTAAGGTCTGATCCTATTCCTCAAGTTCCAAGTAATTCTCTACCTAAAAGAGCCTAAGATAAAGTATGTATGGATTTTTTAAACATTATATATTCTTTGAAGAACACTTATACATCTATTTCTCTTTGGGATGTCCTTCATATGCCTAGTAAAAAAGAACTCCTACCAAAGCAGTTATCTACTATACCTACTAGTGTCTCACCCTCAAATCAAAGTCATGGCCATGTTTCTCTTGTAAATGATCCTAGTACCATTGTTGAACCATCCACTAGGGCTGAGAAACCTCCACCACTTTATCTCACCCTCATTATAGGTGACAAGTTGGTACACAACTGCATAGTTGATAGTGGAGCTTCTACTTCTATCATGCCCAAAGTTATAGCTGACAAGTTGGGCTTGAAATATGAGCCACATAGTAAAGGGTTCCTTCAATTATATGGTACATATACCAAGATAGTAGGATTGATAAAAAATATTGAAGGTTTTCTTGCATGACTATCGTAGTTTTCCTATCTTGTAAGATAGAGTTGTCGTTAATCTCCTATCCCACTTTGCAATTTGCCTATTAAGGGACTTCACAACCAAGATAGGTGGTTACTTCTCAACTAAATAGTATTTATTGGATTTTAAAATAAGGTATGGGGCCAAGGTGAAAATTAGGACACAACCCTTTACAAGGCTTCATATTGAGCCTTATATTGAGACAAGTTCCAATCTGAATTGTGTGGACCATGAAGAAAATGAATTTATTGTAGATGATGGCACTTATTCCAAACTTGAGGGTATTTTAGATTTGTTTCTTGATGAATATGACACTAATAATTATGAGAATGATCCCTATGATTTTGTGGAATAAACTAATTTAAGAGTGTATTGTATACATGAAGAATGAGTAACAATACCTCTACTTACCAAAGAAGAGGGTGAAGATGATGAGCTGTGGAAGATGTTGTTTTATGGTTCAAGAAGTAACATTGGTGCAGGGGATGGTGTTATTTTGGTCTCCCCATATAAACAATAGTATTATGCTTCTTAAAAATTTAATTTCAGTTGTACTTGTAAGGTGGATGAGTATGAAGGATTAATTCATGGCCTTTAATGGGTAAGGAGAAACGGAATCAAGAACTGGTAAGTATATGGAGACAATGAATTAGTTATGCATCAGGTGAGGAATGTGATTGCTTCTAAGAATCATTTGATTAAATCATATAGGCATAGGGTATGGGATTTTCTTAAATACTTTAATGCATTTAATATTCAATCAGTCCCAAGGCAGAAGAATAGTCACATTGATAGACTAGTTGCCATAGGAGCTCAATTTGATACTCCAACTACCATAAAATAGGAGGGAAAACAGTCTCATATTAAGATCATTATCAGACCTTTTGTACTTGATAATGAAGTATCTTGGCAAGTTTTTGAGAGTGACAAACACATTGCATGCTTCTTGAAGAATGAGGCTGAGTTTTCTTCAAAGAATCAAAGGAGGCTCGAAGAACAATTAGGTGATTAGATTGTGCAACTAAGAACCAATAAGATACCTAAGGGTTTGATGAAATTTGAAAGTATATTCAATGAGAATGCTCAAAATAATAAGGATAAAGTGAGTATGTCTACCAAATAGGAGAATTATGAAAGAGTCTTGATCTTCAAAGACAAACTCCTCAAACTAGGCAAGGTATATTCTAAATTAGAGAAGCAAGCAATCATTAAGCTATGTAGAGAGTTTCATGATATATTTTTTTGGGAATATAATGACCTAAAATTATTTGATCCTAGCCTAGCTTACCATACCATTGAGTTGGAACCTGGAGTTAAACTGGTTAGACAAAAGAAAAGACCCATCAACCCCAAGGTTGAGCAACTCATGAGGTTAGAGCTGACCAAACTTGTTGAATCTGAGATAATATTTTCCATCAAACATTCAACATGGGTATCTAACCTTGTGCATATTAGAAAGAAGAATGGGGAGATAAGACTTTGTGTAGACTTTAGAGATCTTAATAGAGTGTCACTCAAAAATCACTATCCTCTACACTTAATGAAGCATATTTTTTGAATGGTTTTAGGTTATCAACATTTTTCTCTTCTAGATGGATATTCAGGCTATAATCAAATTTTATTCAGTGAGGATGATCAATTTAAGATATCCTTCACTACTAAATAGGGTACTTTTTCTTATAGGAAGATGCTCTTTGGTTTATGTAATGCCGGTGTTACATTTCAAAGAGTAATGGACATAGCCTTCAAAGGTTTGATCAATGAGATGCTATTGGTTTATCTAGATGATATAACAATGTTTTCTAAAGATTATAATAAACACATGCAAAACTTGAGGCAAGTGTTTTAAAGATATAGGTGGTATGGAGTATCTTTTAATCCAAAAAAGTGTATCTTTGCTGTTCATGAAGGTAAGCTCTTAGGACATATTATTTCCAAGGATGGTTTGACTATTGATCCTGAGAGGATAGAGGTTATTCCAGGATTATCATTTCATTTGCATAAGAAAGGTCTTCAAAGTTTCTTAGGAAAGATAAATTTTGTAAGGAGGTTCATACATGGTTTTGCATCTTTGGTGAAACCTATCACAACTATGCTCAGGTAGAACCAAGTCTTTTCCTAGACCAAAGAGGGTAAGTGAAGTTATAAAGCCATAAAGAAAGAAATTGAAAAAGATCCTACCCTTGTGAATCTTGATTTTACTAAAGATTTCATGTTATATTCATTTTCCAACCTTGATTCTATATCATCCATGCTGATGCAAAAGAATGATGAGGGTGTGGAGTAGCCGATTGCATTCTTTAATCAAGGTTTGGAAGATTATAAAGTCAAGTACACCTTTGTAGAGAAACAAGTCCTTGCTATTATAATGGGAATAAATAAGTTTAGACATATGGTTTCAAATAATAAGATTCATGTTAAGGTCTCTCATCCTATCACTAAAGAGTTTCTCTTGAGCAAAGATCTTAGTGAAAAGAGGGTAGGGTGGATCATTAAAGTAATGGAATATGACATTGATATGAAGGTGAAAAAATTGATAAGGGGTAAAGACATTTTTGAACATATAGATTCAGATCTTCATGAGTCAAAGGAAGAGGCTATAGTCAATCATGATTATTCCCAATCAATTGATTCATTACCTCCACAAAGTTGAACACATGATGTGATTAGATTTATTCAAAATGGTGAGTATCCTAATGGTATGAATAGATAAAAAAGGAGATATTTTATATTAAAATATATTCTAATTTATTTTATGGATGGTGCACTTTTTAGGAGGGACATCAATGGTGTGCTATTAAGATGCATTGATAAAGATCAATTTGGAGTGTTGTTTAAGAAGTTTCATGATGGGACAACAGGAGGTCATTTCTCTCCAAGAACCATAGTTTCCAAGATCATGAGGGCTGGATATTATTGGCCCATCCTCTTCAAGGATTTCCATGCTTAGGTGAGAAGGTGTGGATAATGTGCTTTCTTTGTAGGAAAATAGAAGCTTGTAGCTCTTCCTGTTAACCAAATTTGACTTTTAGGTCAAATTGGGGCACCCTCAGGTAAAAAACTTGACTTTTTGGGTCTATAAGGGGGAATAATATATTTTCATGAGTTCTTTAATAGGTTAATTAATGTTATATTGGCTTTGGTCAATTAATTTTTATGTCCTTATATCATTTTTAGGTCATTTGAGGGATTAAAAAGGTGCATTTAATGCTTTATACAAATTTCTTGGGAAATGTGCAAGTGTAAAAATATGATTTCATGTCCCATGTGTCATTATAAGTCTCAGTTAACTAAAACTACTAAAAACATGGTAGGTTATTTAGAGAAAAAGTAGTTTTATTGGCAAGAAAGAAGAAAATGGCACTTGTATGACCTCTTTGGGAAGTTTACCACTTAGAAAAGGTTAAAATGTGACTCTTCAGCTTCCCCAACCTCAATCCCACATTTGGTTTGATCTGGAAGTGCCATTTCTTGCTCAAAATTGTTTTTCTCTCTTTTCACTTTTTTAGACACACAAAAATGACTTACAAGTTTTTGCTTGGTATGGTCAGCATAGGGAATTTTAAAAAAATGCTCTTGGGGGTGTATTCTACACTTAGAGACCTTAATTTACATAACAAGATTTAAAATATTTATCAACTATGCTTTATAAACCATTGCTAACAAGTTGATTGTGCTCTTTTATTAGCTATTTCATGCACCCTATAGGTTTTGCTTCATTCTAAGAAATCATGTATAAACTAATTGTAGACACCTAAAATTGGCTATCGATAACCTCCAATCAGGGTCTTGGCCAATTTCCACTCAAAATACACAATTTGGCCTAAAAACACTAAAACATGCTAAATGATGTGAAACTGACATATTCAAGTGCCAATTTTGGCCAGTGTATCCCTAAATGGGGTAATGTAATTTATGGGCCAGCTGACTTTGATCAGTTTATTTTGAGTCAAAATGCCAATTTTGCACCTGAGTGCTCTGGACTGCTCTTTCTTATCAAATATTTTACACAAGACTCGTGCTTTTGTTATTTATTGTTGGTAGCATCCTAAATGGGAATATGCATCCAATGCATCTGGTAGTGACTTCCAATTCTAATCCAATCAAATTTAGGACCAATAACAAGACATTCTGATCAATTTGAGTAATTTGTGCATAAAGTGCTTAATCATGTTTAAGGGCTAATTAAACGAAATCAAGGCCTAATTAATAATTCCATGGAAACTTGTTGAATACTTATTTTTGGAAATGAATATTGAATATTTGCATCATTAGGTGACCTCATTTCTTGGGAAGACATCCCTAGGCTATAAATTCCACAAATATCAAGATTCATTCCCTCCATACCTCATCAATGCCTTCCATGATGCCCTTCATGCCTCTTAATTACGCCTTCTTTCGATGTCATGATGAGGATAATTACAAACTTAATTCTAAAAATTGAATTAATCTTCAACCACACATCTCAATCTTGAGATGGATGGTTGAGGTTGATTATGATCAAATCCAAGAATCTATAAATAAGAGGCCTCACAACATCATTTCTCAGCTTAATTAGTGCAAAATTATAATGCAGGATTGGTTCCAAAAGCTTCATGCAACTAGTGTTATAATGTCAAATTGATTCTAAGCCAAGCCAAACCACAAGCCAAAGGTGCCAAAAGGAGATGAAGGTAGCCACACTCCATTGAAGAAGACCTCTTGAAGCACAAGCTGAGCAATCCACCATTATAAAGGCATTTGGAGCATCCAAGGAAGGTGAAATAAATTCTTACGTTTTTATTCCTTACTTTTTAGTTATGCTTGTCATTTGCTTTAATTAACTAAACTCTCCCTAGTGTCTAGGCCTAGAGATGTTATGCTATTAATATTTTTATTTCACTTTATTTTCATTTTGAAACTAACACCATACTAACCATCCTCTCTTGAGTCAAATTCTTAGATCACATAATGGCATGCCCAGTGGGACTAGACGCATCCTACACATGAAGGAGATCCTTTTGCAACCTTAAAAAACTTATTTGAGCCTTTAAAACTCTTGAAAATTAGTTTTCTAACTTTATTTTACCATTTCTGGTTGCCACAATTTTTACACAGTAACCGACATCAACAAAAATACCGACATCAGTTACTTGGCTTAATCAACATTGATCAGCAGAACTGACATCAGTCAGATCTTAGTTGGTCATAACTGACATCAGTGGTATTGACTGACATTGATCACTTTGTTTTTCCAAAAACATAGACCCGAGACCTATTTTTTCAAAGTTTGTTGTTTCAAATTCAAAAGGCCTTCAAAGCTAAAAGACATGCTAACAATTTTACTGCAGGACCAAGCATGATATTTGCTCAAAACATGTTTAAATCACTTTTGCATGCTTAAAATTTGATTAAGAACTTTGTTTTGGTGTTTAACAAGGAATTTTTAGATGTTTTTGGTGAATGTTTTTCAAAGTTTATAACTAAGACCAAGGGGTCAAATGAACACCACCAAATATTTTATTTGGGTTTAAAATTGAACAAACTTGTCAATTTTTACTTGCAATAGTTGTTTAGTTGAATTTTGTTTGGCAAAAAAAGGAATGTTGCGTGTATGCTCTTCCATTTGTCCCCTATAGGGAACCCTTGGAATCAAAAGCACCATTCTTATTGCAAGTAGTGTAGTCAAAGCCTTAGAAAGAAATTCATCTAAAGCACTCCCCAAAAAACTCATTAAGTTTGGGTGACCTTGAAAATGACTCTAAAGTCTTTCTATTTTCATGTTTTATTTATTTATACATCTTGGCTTGCGAGGGGGACTTCATCACCTCCCACAAGCTCTTTAGGAAAGCTTTGACCCAAGGTTTCATCTCCTGGCATTGACTTCATTTGACTCTTTTAGAGTTGCACACGGGACGTAGTGGCACTTTGGACATCGCACTACATTGAGCAAATAACAAGATGTAGTGGTTGCAAAAAAGAATAGACATTTTTGCAATAAGCTAAGTGATACAGACCTAAAATCCATGCTTTTTTTTTACATTATTTGGTGTGAAAGTCATTATTCAATTGATTCCCCTAGATCATTCAAAAACTTGTTAGAATTTAGACAAATCCCCACTTGCCATGAAAGTATTATTGGTGGAAAGTGTGCCTCAAGGTCCATGTCGCAGTACTATCATTTTAAATAAGGGGGGGTGTAAAAACCCTACTATATAATGTGCATTTACTTTTAGATGAACTTAAAATCCTCTCAAATGACGTATATTGACATATTCCAACAATACCAATCAACCTTGTTAGTTTAGGATCTAAGGGCAATTAATTAGTTGATCTTGTCCTAGTTTAAAGTCTTGTGTGGAGTCAAAACTTGGTGTAAACAAACAATATAAACCAAATATATGGTCCTCATTTTTCTTTGAACAAAGAGGCGTTATGTTGCCTATGCGAGATCATCAATTTGCCTTATTTAAATTTCATCAAAAGCTTGAAAGTCATATCATCCACTTTGGTGCAGTTATGCTACCCAATTGAGTCTAGACCTTTACCAAAGTTGTTTTAGTCCTTCACTTATAATTTAAATTTGAATTTACACCTTTGCAAGTTCATAGGGTTGATGTGTTAAGTGGGTTCACCATTTGCACTAAACTTGAGGGAACTTAGGTTTAATTTCCAATTTAGGTAGAAGGCTATTTAAGACTCATAATCATTATCATCACTTTATAGACTTAAGCCATTTTGTGCTAAACACTTGCACTTTAAGTATATACACCACAATATTTTAAGTCAAGAAGGGTATTGTTATGATGTCAAAATTATAAAAAAATGTCTTTGCCTTAGAAAGTCTTTGAAATAAACTTTTTTATCATACCTTTTGGGTGGTATAACATCGTTACGCTACCCAAATCATTTCAAACTTTGTTTCATAGACCTTCTTGCATAGAGTTTCAAATTTGTTCTTATGTTTTCAGACCAATCCAAGTGTACTCTTTTGATCCTTTATCTAAAGCACAATTATACTGTTCACCTTTGTCTAGCTTGTTTGTCAGAGGAACCAAGTTTTATACCATTATTTATGAGAAAATAAACTATTGCTAAAGTGCCTTTTGTTTCATACCTTATACCTAGTTGACCAAGTTCATGTCCAAGAATCGAATGCTTAGTGTTTGTTAGAAGTGTTTTAAATCCATTATATTAAAGCTTTCATCTATTTTCAAAGTATAGATTTTGATTTTGTTTGGCCAAGAGTCCTAGCACATGCCTTGTTTGAGCCTAGCTTTTGACGTCACATTTGGCCAAAAGACCTAGCAAATTTTAAATTCCTAGATTAGATTGATTTGAAACACTTCAACCTTAGAGTTTATCATTTTGATTTTTCAGTCTATTTACTTGCTTACCTTTGTGTTAACAGTGAAAAGTTAGATACTTCATACTAGATTGTTTTCTCACAAATATTTGCATAAACCTTTTGATCTTTTTGACAAATCTAGAACAAGTTGAAGGCATCATTTGTTTTAGATTCTATCTTTTTTAGAGTTTGTAGAAATCTTTGACCTTTTATTGCAAAGCATAGATTATGGATCCCAATATGTATTCCTACACTAGTAGTGGACTTATGTACAATCCAGGGATTAGTAATGTAGTTGCACAGGAAGAAATGGTGCAAGATCCCTATGTGTATAACATTACTTATGATATGGATTATTATCCCTCTTATAATACTCAATTAGGGGCATCAAGCCAAGATCTATTAGCTAACTATTTGGTTAACACACCACCTTACACAGAACGTGACCAAGAATAAACTGTGCAATACTTAGCTACAATACCCATAGTGGACAAGCCATTTCTTCAACAATCATATTCTACTAATTCAGCTTCCACATATGATCCATTTTTGTTTGAGCGACATTTGTTAGAGATTAAAAATAAGATTTTGGTTAGGGCCATAGAGGTAGGGGCCAAGTTTCTAGAAGAATTCCCCCATAAAAATTTACCAAGTCTAGTAAGAGTGCCCCATAATATCATTTATGATCAACATGCTTCTTCTAGCAGTCCTATGGCTCTAATCCAAACAACGTATCAAGACTCTAATATATCCAATCAAGGTAAAAACATCATGGAAGATAACTTTAACCAAATGCAAACAACATACCAAACCTACCTGAATTTAGCACGTGATTTCAATCAAATGAACATGGTGAGTAAGCCCCTCATTGACCTAGTACCTTCAATAAGAGTGTTGATGGAATTAACTAGACAAGATAATCTAAGTTTTGAACTATTTGTACAAAATACTTTGATATATAACTTGATACATATGCCAGTTATTGAAGAAGTGTCTTCAGCTTCTACACTGAATAGTGAGCCAAACGTAGTAGATAATGTGCAAATAACGTCTAATCTTGATCAATGTGGTACTAATGCACAAATAACTATCCAAAAACATGTGCCTATAGTTAATCCCATGTGTAGATCATCATACAAAGGAATAGGAGTTTTTTCACCCCAACCTCAACCAGTTGCTTCTTTAAGTATACAACCTACAGGATTAGATAATCAAACAATGGCTAATGTTATGCCTCAACGATAGAATGTGATGAATCCTACTCTTCCTCAATAGGTAGTAAGTACTATTCCATAACAATAGACACAGTCTAATGTATTAATACAATCAAGGATGAATACATTGCCACCTCAACTAGGGGCAATTAATATTCCACCTTTCAAAGTAAAAATGAACATACCTTTTCAGTCATAGACTAATATGCTAGGCCAAAACCCAACAATGACTAGTCGACAACATGTAAATATTGGTCAATGATAGATGCCAAATCTACAATGTACTTTCACTTCCTCACATGGATTTGTGAAACATAGAGGTCCCAATGTTTCTTAGGTACCTACTAGAAAACCATTGATTCAAAATGTGCCACAAATTTAGAGACATGGTCTTGGTTCACAAGTTCCTACTCAACAACAAGGTTTGATTAGTCGGTAGCATGTCTCTTTTCAACCATAGCAGGCATAGTATAATTATATCCCTCCATCCCAACCATAAAATCCACTAGGTCAAACCTTTATCATCAACCCAAACCAGAATATCATGCAACCAAATGTGCAATTTTAAGTATTTCTCAATCCATGTATGTGTATTCTTGATCCATTCCCCAACTAAGCCAATGTACCCCAATAGGTGTCTCCATCATATCTTGGTTAAAGTGTTCCAATTATGACCTCCTAACCATCTATCCAAACCCAAATTCTCCCTCAAACCAATATCCCTTCCAGTTTCCTATCCCAAGAATTGCAATAAATGAAGGATGCGATTGTTACCATTCAGGCAGGGAAATAGACTAAAAAGTTCAAATTGGATGGCGTGTGTTCCTATCCATTGAACATAGAGTATTTATAGATACCATTTCCTACAAGATATGAACCACCCAAATTTGATAAGTATAAAGGGAAAGGTGACCCTAAGGCTCATTTGATCGAAGTCTTTGTCGCATGTCAACTAGTGGCATATAACAACATATAAATTTTGTTGTTGTTTTTGTTGTCACCCAAAAATATCACTCACTTTTGGGACAACATTTGAACTATTTTGGTTCCTCAGACCAAAATAATCTCTACCCTTCTTGAAATTTGTTCTAAGCATTCAAATTCCTCATTTTTCAAGCTTCTCTTGAATCTACAGACTCTTCAGGCTTGAATCTACGGACTCTACAGGCTTGAATCTATGGAATATGTAGGAAGAAAATCTACAGACTCTATAGGCCAAGTTCAATGGACTTCATAGGTTGATTTCTATGGACTCTGCAGGAAAGAAGCAAGTTCTTAACACTTAGGCGATTTCAAAGTTGGTTCAATGACCAGGTTCAACTAAAAGAGTTCAATGTCAATGTTCAACATTAGCAGCAAGAGTCAAGCGTATTTGTCAAGCTTCAAAGTTCAACTGCTTCAAAGTTCAATCGCTTCAAGGTTCAACGACTTCAAAACACTTGTCAAAGAGAAGAAGGCTTGAACCATTGAATCACTTTGGTTCAAAGGTTCAACAGGTTCAAAGTTCAACAAGTTGACAGGTTCAAAGGTTCAACCAGTGAAATGAAGACCAAAGAACTTAGAAAGAACAAGGAAGTGACAGACTAATGGTTCAGTAGGTTCAAAAACTTCTACAGGTAGGTTCAATCAAAAGAACAAGTTTCTGACACTTAATCATTTTCAGGGAATGAACCATTGAACCACTTTGGTTCAAAGGTTTAACGGGTTCAACGAGGCTTGTTTCAAAGAATTTTGGTTCAAGTGGTCAAAGGGAATGAATTGTTGAACCAAAGTTGGTTCAATTGGTTGGTTCAATCGATAGGTTCAAGGGGTTTCCCCAAAGCTAAAGGATCAAACATCCCTTGCAGAGGGCAGAAAGGGGGCAAATGGACCAATTCAAAAAGACTGAAAAACAAAGCAAAGCCTAGTGGAAAGACTAAGGCAAAAAATGAATTCTTTCAGACTTTTGTCCGAAGGAATTCCTTTGGACAAAAAGTTTGAAGGAATTCGGGGAAGCTACTGGAGAAAAGCTCGAAAGAATTTTTGAAAGCCAAAGATAAAGCAGTCGAAACAATTCTTGTGGAATTTTTGTCCATGGGAAAATGTCTATGGAAAAAGTCTGTAGGAAAGTTATGAAGGACTCCAAAGACAAAAAGCTGCCAAAGGACTCTGAAGGGCAGGTGCCCTTGCGGGGGACTCTCGACTGCCAAATTAAAGGACACTTCCCTAAAGCCGAAGGGTCACCTTCCCTTTGGGAGGATGCAAAACAAGAAGTCCAAAGGAAGCAAGTAGTAGAAAAGGCTGAATCAAGAGAAAGCCAAAGAAAGTCCAAGGGGTGACGTGCTCGAAGACGTCAAAGTCAAGAATAATGAACTAGCCATTGGAAATTCAAACATAGTGATGGGTGCACGAATGTCAATTTCAAGGTTCGTAAAATAGCCGTTGATTTGGAAAAGCCTTAAAGAAGAGCCAAAGAACTTAGTGACCTACAAAAAGAAGCCCGAAGGCCATCCGAAGACCGCTCGAAGGGAAAATACCCTTGTGGGGGGATCTTCCCGACCCAAAATGGACCCGAATGGATTCAAAGGCTTTAAGGCCAAGACTAGTAGGAAGCGACTAAGGAACAAAACATCAAATTGAATAAAGGACCCAATTCAATTAACTAGAAAAGGTGGAATGATGAGGAAGGATCATAAACATTTGCGCATCAGATATGTTTCTAGAAGTAGATCACTAGGTGGACATTGAAGGATGCAAACATTCAATGGCATTACCCATTTATCTGGATTGAGAAAAGAAAATGGGTAAATGCCCCTGAATTCTAGCATGTCTTCTTAACAAAATTCAATGCAACATGATGTGTTACTATTCTCGAGTCCTTCTTGAAGAGGCTATATAAGGGACTCTCTTTTATTGTTTTAATATCTCTCTTTGATAATCAGAAACAAAACTCTGCCCAAATTGAAAGGCATTACTGAGACTTTGAGCTCATATTGTTGATCATATTTTGTTATTGGAATAAGAAAGCAAGTGACTTTTCAGACTTTGTGCTGTGATATCTTTGTTGTTTGGGAAACTATTCTTATGTCTTTTTCCTTAATATATTTTTTATTCCTTTAATTCAACAAGCAGAATTAGTGAAAGTAGTCAGGAAGGTGTCCTAAAGTCAACTATAGAGAGACTTTGTGCCCCCATAATTTCCTTTAGTGTGTTTTCTTTTTGTTTTTATGTAAAGGACCTTGGGACGACTTTGTGCCCTCATTGTCCTTCGTATCTCACTCTTGCACAATTGAGGTGGATGTCAAGAACTTAGATCAATAAACATGCTCCGATGCCTACTTAGTCAGGATCTTGCTCTACCAATAGAGCACATATGATTACTTCTTGTATTAGCAACTAAACACGGAATTTAACCAGAATCAATAAGTAACTAAAAATATGACACAACACGGGAATTGAGAGACAATACATAATTGTATTAAATACTCAGAAGAAAATACAATAAGGAAGATGCCACTTCTTCCTCCACCTCAAAGGTTCGCCACACCTCAAGACCTTCTTCCCTCTCTCTCTTGGTCACAACAATCAACTCCAATACAGAATTGATGTTCACCTCTCTAACCAGTCAGTAACACGCTGCCAGTTCACCAAGTACACAACCGTACTCCAAGTAGATCTCCTGCTCTCTGCTGCTACCTGTAAATCACTAGACCTTACTCACCATGTAGATATCTCTACACCCCTGAAGAACCCTTGTCCTTGCCTCACCAAGTCCTTATGATTCTTCAACCAGTACCCCGGTGGATCAGCTCCTAGACCTTGTAGACCTTGCAACTCTCCCTGATCATACACTCTCAGCACCCCTTTGGAACTAGGAGGATCTACACTAGCTCTCTCTAAAAGCTCTATGGCTTTCTAGCACACTTTTACAATACAACCATGAGTCTATTATATAGATCTCATCCAAACAATAATTAGATCTGCAGCTCTCAGTCTAAAATTAGCTCTAAACATGCAAACACTTGGTTCGTCAACCAACTACCCGTAATATACTCACAGCTCGAACCATAGGTGACTAATGTCGGTTTCTATCTGCCTGGGGGTGCCGACGCCGGCCGATCCATGACCGACGTCGGTTACTTCCTGTCTCCTTCCTGCCGACATCAGTTTGCCTAATCGATGCCGGTGTCTATGACACTATACAACTCTTCTGCAACCTCCTCCATGTCTACATCAGTGAAGCTTTTAGCTCCACAACCTAACAATCTCCCACTTGGAGATAAACAGCTACACCTACACCTGTATTTGTAGCCCATCTAATCTATTTCCTGGCTTGTATCCCTCTTCAAGCTCAATCTTGAAGACTAACCACCACACAACCTGTGATGCTATACCTGTCATTCAAGTAACCTGCCACATCCGAACCTACACATCCATGTAGTGAAGACCTTGACCCTGCATAACATGTTAACCTGCTGCTGATCCCTCTCAGATACCTGAGAATATACCTTCCCCAAATTGGCTCCAAACTCTCTGACAACTCCCACTGATTGGGAAAACTCAGGTTTACACTTGACCTCATGTGATTTTGAGCCCTATTTCAAGCTAAGCTTGAACTATCCAGCCATTGGTGTGCTTTCTGATTCTGTAACCTGCATTATGAACCCCACCAACACCGTCTTCACATTAGCTCCCACTGGAGATAAAATCTCCATGTCTCTTATGCCAAAGAATTTTGCTGCTCTAAATTCTTCATGACATACCTCTGAACTAACCTTACCTTTTAGCTCAACAAATCCCTGTATGTACAAAAATTGCTAGCAAACCATCCACATACAGTAACTAGATAATGTCGTGACTCATCATCCACCTAGTAAGAACAAAATCACAATAGTTACACTGACATTGACTAAAGCCATGCTTTGTCATCCACCTGTCAAACCTGTACCACTGTCCTACAGCTTCCTCAAGACCATATACCTTGGCCTTCCATCTCTTGTATCCATCCACTCTCTTCTTTAACTATGGGAATCCATCCGTCTCTCAGTGCTTTCTTCCAGCTGACAACTCTACCAATAAATACATGTTTGGTTCTTCTCCAAGGACTCACACTCCTCATCCATGCCAAGCTCCCACTGTATCTGGATTCTACCTGCATTGCCTCTTCACATCTTCCTGGTTCTCGACCATCAGTAAGCAATATAAAGAAGATGAACAACAAATATGAGGTTCACTTACCCTTTCTGACCTCCATATGAGCGTTTGAGACTTGTTGATAGCATGTTGTCTGCCCAATATCCATTCCAGTGATCGATCTCGGCCATCTCCCAGTCTGCTCCTGACCGATGTCAATTTCCTGCATTGACCCTGACTGCCGACGTCATTTCCCTCGCTGACGCCGGTGTCCTTTCTGCCGACGTCAGTTCTTCATGATCGACGTCAGTCTTCCTGTTGCCAACATCGGTTACTGTCTGACCGATGCTGGTACCTGTGTTCGTCTATGAGTGATAACTTTTTACCTGCGAGCTCTCCATGGATCAAAGTCCTAATCAAATCAACCTTGCTCTGCTCAGAATAATTCAATTCCCTCACCTGATCTCTGTCCGTCATCTCCTCCATGAACACCAAGGCTTTCCAGTTTTTTAGCTTGTCAAAAACATCTGTCTTCCACTTGAGAACCTGCATTCCCCTCCTGCATATGTGACCAAGCCCATGAAGCCACATCTCTGCAACAGAAGGTGAATCAGTAATATAAGTAGATAGATAAAGGATACTTACTTTCTTACCACCATCTAATTCAAGTGTATCCACTGTGAGAGTTACAGTGCATTTTTCATCACCCAAATTTTCTAAAGAAATTAGACTCATCTCCAAGACTGGTACCTGCATGACTTCCTTCAACCACTGTGTGTCATCCGTCTACAATTTCAGCTTCACTTTTCCTTTGCCAATTCTTTGGCAAGGCTCACCAGCTCCTCTCCCTGGGGCTGCATGGAAAGAGGCAACATAATTTGTTATCCAAGATTCAACTTTATCCAAGAAACCTCCCAAAGCATCCTGTGCAACAACACCTGCAACATCTACATCTTCAGTTCCTTCATGCTGATCTGCTACCAACCAAAAATATCTTTTTCCCTACTCTTTCTTTCCATCAATCAGACCATTCGTGTTATTCAGTTTCTCCATTCGTAGCTTACTTTCTTCTGCCATTGCTATACTCCCACTCAATTAGAAACCCCTGTGAGTAACCTGTAATCAACAAACACTGCCATATCTGAAACCACATGTTAGTAACCCAACCAAAAGCTCTGATACCACTTGTCAGGAACCTAGAATAATAAACATGCTCCGATGCCTACTTAGTCAGGATCTTGCTCTACCAATAGAGCACATATGATTACTTCTTGTATTAGCAACTAAACATGAAATTTAACCAGAATCAATAAGTAACTAGAAATGTGAAACAACATGGGAATTGAGAGATAATACACAATTGTATTAAATACTCAGAAGAAAATACAATAAGGAAGATGCCACTTCTTCCTCCACCTCAAAGGTTTGCCACACCTCAAGACCTTCTTCCCTCTCTCTCTCGATAACAACAATCAACTCCAATATAGAATTGATGTTCACCTCTCCAACCAGTCAGTAACACGCTGCCAGTTCACCAAGTACACAATCGTACTCCAAGTAGATTTCCTGCTCTCTGCTGCTACCTGCAAATCACTAGACCTTACTCACCATGTAGATATCTCTACACCCCTGAAGAACCCTCGTCTTTGCCTCACCAAGTCCTTATGATTCTTCAACCAGTACCCCGATGGATCAGCTCTTAGACCTTGTAGACCTTGCAACTCTCCCTGATCATACACTCTCATCACCCCTTTGGAACTAGGAGGAGCTACACTAGCTCTCTCTAAAAGCTCTATGGCTTTCTAGCACACTTTTACAATACAACCATGAGTCTATTATATAGATCTCATCCAAACAATAATTAGACATCTAATACAATAATTAGATCCGCAGCTCTCAGTCTAAAATTAGCTCTAAACATGCAAACACTTGGTTCGTCAACCAACTACCCGTAATATACTCGCAGCTCAAACCATAGGTGACCAACGTCGGTCCCTGTCTGCCTGGGGGTGCCGACGCCGGTCGATCCATGACCGACGTTGGTTACTTCCTATCTCCTTCTTGTCGACATCGGTTTGCCTGACCGATGCCGGTGTCTGTGACACTCCGCAACTCTTCTGCAACCTCCTCCATGTCTACATCAGTGAAGCTTTTAGCTCCACAACCTAACAGTGGAGACTTTGTGCTACATCTCAATCTACTAGTTACTACATCCTTAATTACATTTTGCAATTACTACCAAGAGTATTCTTGTGGTTTGATGAATAGTACTTCTGAAAGAAGAGAAGTGCTTTCTGTCATTTTCCTTGAGATTTTTCCTTTGATTTGCATGCATCATCTCTGAAGAAAGAGAGATGGATGGTTTATCCTACCCTTGAGTATTATTTTCTGTTTATATATATATATATATATATATATATATATATATATATATATATATATATATATATATATATATATATATATAAGGAACCTCCCCTTGATGAGAGGAGAGATTAGTCCCTTTTTGATGTGATAAACCTACACATTTGGATGACCAATCTTCCTACTTTGGATGATCAAACCTATTTTGTTTATCAGTACGCTGATCGACAAAATATTCAACCAACAATTTTTGGTGACTCCACTGGGGATATACATAATTTTGTGCAATTTAGAACCTCAAGTTTCAGATTGAAACATCACTTGTGTCTTACTCATTATCATTATAACCCTTATCCATTATAGACTCTGACAACTCCATTTCATGTCTTACCCATTATCCATTTATAGCCTTACCATCTTCCTCCACCTCCGTTATTTTATCTAGTCTACAAAACCAGAGCTGTTGAGAAAGAGTGCATAGTTTTAAGCGTCAAGCTTCAAACTGAAGCAAGGTCAATTCTTTTCCATTTTTGTTTCACAATCTGGTAGATTCAAGGTATACACAAAGCCAAAGTGCTTAAGGTATTGTTGACCCTGTATTTGAGTTGGTACAACAAAGTAATTTTGATCTATTTCCTTCACCATCTCACCTCCAACGAACTAAGAGCTTTCCTCCTACTAAAGTCAGATCTTCATTGCCAAATGAAGTATCCACTTCTACTATTGATAAAGCTTTGCCAATAATTACTCCATTGAGATTTGTTATTCCTCCTTTTTATAGTCATATAATGGTAGTTCAAGGCCCCTGGGGTAATTCTTTTGGTCCTCTCAATCTTACTCTACCTCTACATGAGCTTCCATGCAGTTCAAGGAAGAAATTCACCAAATTCTATGGTGATAGGAAAGTTCATCCTGATGAACACATTGTAGCCTTCAGCATAGCCTGTGGCATAATTAGAGAAGAATTTGAAGATGTAGTAGTAAGGCTATTTGTAGAAACATTACAAGCTGCTGCTGTAGATTGATTTTATCATCTACAGGCTTGGTCAATAACTGATTGGAATACCCTCAAAGCTAAGTTTGAAGCCAAATTCAAACCTGTAGAAGATGCACATACACTTCTGGCTCAACTTACATAGATGAAGAAAGAACCTCATGAACCAATGAGGGACTTCATAGCCAAGTTTGACAAATTGAGGAACAAAATTCTTGTAATTGCTCGACCTACAACTGAGAATTTCAAATGCTTCTTCATTAATTCTTAGTTATCTAAAGTAAGTTTTATTTTGAGACGTGCTGGTCAAATAGATCTTACTGCAGCTCAACATTTGGCCACTGAGGTAGAAGATGATCTCATCTTAGAAGGAAAGATAAGAAGAGATCCAAATAGAATTAGACCTTCATCATCTTTTGAATATTCATCTACAAGCACCACAGATCCAATGGTGCAAAAATTAACAAATGAGTTGCTTGCTCTCAAAAAGCAAATGGTGTAAGGAATGTCTTCTACTCCTTCATACAGAGATATGCCAAGAAGAACATTTCCAAATCAGTCATATCAGGGCAATACTGCCAAAAATCAAAGGAAATAAAATCATCTTCCTCCCCCACAAGGGAAACTTGCCCTAGAAGCTCCTCTAACCAATTCAACAATGGGATATTTTGAATTAGAATCAGAGTTTTCTTTCCAAATAGAATTGAATCAAGAAAATGATATTGATCTCCTTGTAGAAAATCAAGAAGAATCAACTGGTGACTCCCACATTGGTTTTCTAAACTACCAAGATGAACCTAGAAGCAAAGGAGAAGCTTTTGATGGATCATATGCAGTGTTTACCAGGTCCAAGGACCAATCTATCTATCAAGCTGATAAAGGGAAGATAGAGGATCAACCTCAACCAACAATTACAATTGCTAAGCATGGAACCACTTTGCCTTTTCAGTCAAAGGATCTGGTGATCACCCAAAAGACAAGTGCATCAATTTTACCTTCACCTTCTACTTCAATTTCACAAACCAACCCTCCTCCCATCCCTCTTAAAACTCAGAAGGTTGAAATACCTTTTTCTGTACCTAGCTCAATTCAACCATTTGACATAATCGATCATGTCAAAAATACAAATGTCTAAATTTGAATATTTGCAGTCCAATCTTGATCAATTGAATAAGTTGGTCCAATATATCAAAAACCAAACCGTCCCTATAGGACAAAAATCTAAAAAGGTAACTCCTGATTCCCTAAAGAACATGCCCATTATAAATAATCTTGTCATTACTCCTCCAGCTACCCTTGGGAAAATAGAACTTTTTTATGTTTCCCTATTAATAAATGGTCACAAGCTAAGTAATTGTATTATAGACTCAGGCGCATCTAAGAATGTCATGCCTACTAAAGTAGCTGAATCTCTTGGCCTCACACTGACCAAGACATTTAGGAGATGTTTCTCCATAGAAAACAAGCAAGCACCATTGCTGAGGCAAATCAAAGATGCCCAATTTGTATTTACAGCTTTTCCAAACAAGAGAATCAAGATGACTGTCTTGGTGGCTGATGTTCTAGCGTGCTATGGCATTTTGCTTGGATGAAATTTCTACAAGGACGTGGGAGGAGAACTAAGCATGGACCTATCTGAGGCAAGGATCCCTATCCAAGGCATAATGAAGAGGTTGATCCATGAAAAGGAGGCAAAATATGTGGTCACCCAAACATCATCCCCTGAAGCTCAAATTCTTTTTGAATCCTCAGATATGGGTAACTACTTTCTATCTACAGAGGAAGTGCATGAAGCATTTGATAAAATTATTGAAAGTGTCAACCCATAAATCAGTCCAACTAGAATAGCAAAAGAACTAGTAGGTTGTAATATAAATGAATAAGGACCCTCCCTCTCTAATGAAGGAAAGTCTAAAGAAAAATCAGTGTTTGATGAGGTATGGACTCTAAAATTTGATGGCAACTGCTTCTCTACTGATTCTGGAGCTGAGATTGTGTTGATATCTCCTCAAAGAGATATGTTTCCTTCATCTTACAAATTACAATTTAACAACACTAACAATACAATTGAATATGAATCTCTGTTGCTTGGATTGAAGGCTGCTCAAGACAAAAGCATCAAGTTCCTTGATGCCAAAGGGGATGCTGAATTAGTGGTTTGTCAAGTGAGAAACTTATACCAAACCAAGAATGAAAGATTATGCCACTATCGCAACATGGTTTAGGACCAAATTGAAAGCTTTGATGCTTTCAACATTTCTGCCATACCTAGGGAATCTAATGATAGAGTTGATGCACTTGTTATTTTAAGAACTCTCTTAGTTTCTCACTCAGATTTCAAAGAAGACAGATATACTATTGAGCTAGTCCATAGACCAAGTGTTCTTGACAATGCTGATAATTGGCAAGTATTCAATGATGATCATCAAATCATTGCCTTCCTAGAATGAAAAGACAATTTTGAACAACTACGTTTTAAAGGCAGTGAATCTTAGAAGTATGAATCAGCCTCTGAATCTAGTTCAGATATAAATGAAGAATTCTTACAGTTGAAAGGAAATAAAATTTCCAAAGGCCTAGTTTCTCTTGAGAAACTATTTGACAAGCATGATAGATTCATCAAACAACAACAAACAGATTCAAGTTTCTCTCAGGAATTCAATCAAGTAAATTTGACTACAAAAGAAAATCCCAAGATGGTTAACATTGGTAAGTGCTGCACCCCTAAAGAAAGATTCAAGTTCACCACTTTACTCCATCAATAGATGGATGTCTTAGCATATTCTTATGACGACCTGAAGTCTCTCAGACCTGATGAAATTTGCCATGACATTCCTCTCAAGGCTAACTCAATGCCCTATAAGCAAAAATCTAGATAGTATAATCCAAAAATATCAGATTTCAGGAATCTGAATCAGTTATCTTTGAAAGATAATTACCCTTTGCCAATCATGGATCAAGTGCTTCAAACGATGACAAGTTCAGAGATGTTATCAATGCTAGATGGCTTCTCAGAATATAATCAAGTTGAAGTTGGTGAAGCAGACCAACACAAGACTACATGCACCACACCTTGGGGTACATTTGCATATAGAAGAATGCCTTTTGGCTTGATAAATGCTGGTGCCACTTTTTAGAGAGCAATGGACATGAATTTCAAAGATGAGATATGTAAATTCATAGTGGTATACCTTGATGACTTAACCATCTTTTCAAAGCATCGTTCTGATCATGTACACCACTTACAACAAGTGTTGGAGCGCTGCCGCTAGAATGGTATTTTCTTGAATCCTAAGAAGTCTATTTTTGGAGTAACAGAGGGAAAACTCTTCAAACACATTATGTCTAAAGAAGGCATAAAGATTGACTCAGACAGAGTCAAGTCTATTCAAGAGCTTAATTTGCCTACAAGTAAAAATGTTGTTCACTCTTTCTTTGAAAAAGTGAATTTCTTACGGAGGTTCATCCCCGAATTTGCTGAGAAGACTAGACACATTGTGAACATGATGAAAGGGAAGACCACCTTCAGCTGGACTAAAGAAAGCAAGTTAGCATTTCAGGATATCAAGACTACCATTACCCATGCTCTTACCTTGGTTTGTCCAAATTATAACAAATATTTTATCATATACAGCTATGCTTCTGAACATACTCTTTCAATAATTCTTGTTCAACAGGACAAGGAAGGTATGAAATCTCTTATTTTTTTCATGAGTTGCCCTCTCAAAACCCATGAGATGAAGCATTCAAATATAGAGAAGAATGCTTATGCAGTGGTGAAAGCAGTCAAACATTTTCGCTTCTATATCCTGAATTCACACACTACTACCTTAGTAACTGACACCACAGTCAAGTCTATATTAACTCAGCAGGAGTTTGGCACAAAAAGAGGTAATTAGATTGCAAAGATCCAAGAGTTTGATCTAGACATCAAGCCAATAAAGTTGATCAGGAGAAAAGGCCTATGTCAATTAATTGCTGACAACAAGCCATAAGATACACATGTAGAAGCTGAAGTGGAAGACACACCAACAGTCCTTTTTGTCTCCACTACCAATGAGTGGTATTTAGTTATTTCTCATTTCCTTACTTATGGTGAATTCCCTGCTCATTTTTCTTATAAAAAAAGGAGGACTATCAATTTGAAAGCTACCAATTTTATCCTTTGGGACAACGGCTTGTACAAGAGAAGCATAGATGGAGTATTCCTTCGTTGTGTAGACAAAGAGCAACAAAGCCAACTTTTGAAATCTTTCCACAATCTAGCCTATGCAAGACATTTTTATGCTCTTGTGACTGCTCACAAGATTCTGTGAGCTAGGTATTACTGGCCAACTCTTTTCTAAGATGCATATAAGTGGGTGAAAAAATGTGAACTCCGCCAGCAATTTTGTGGAAGACCCAAGTTAGCTGCCCTACCTCTTAAGCCAGTGATCATAGAAGAACCTTTCTAGTAATGGGGGATTGATTTTATTGGGACTATAAACCCATCTTCAAGCACTGGACATGATTATGTCATTACAACAACTGATTATTTCACCAAGTGGGTAGAAGCAATTCCAACTAAGCATGCTACTTTAGAAGTTGTATGAAATTTCCTCAAGGAGAATATCATTTCCAGGTTTAGAGTTCCAACCAAAATTATTATTGATAATGCAACTTTTTTCACTTCCCAGGAGATTACACAATTCTGTTTCCATTATGGAATTACACTCTCCCATTCTTTTGATTATTTTCCACAAGGGAATGGACAAGCTAAATCAAGCAATAAGAACCTGGTAACTATCATCAAGAAGCTAGTAGATGACAATCAAAGGACATGGCATAAAGCATTGATTGATACTCTATGGGCAGACATAATCACACAAAAGAGGGGAATTGGTATGTCTCCTTTTCAACTTCTTTATGGTATCAATGCTAAAATACCAATCACTTTAGAATTGCCAGCCTTGAAATTGGCAAAGGCAATTGAAGATCAGACATATAAAAGCTCTCTTGATAAGAGAATCATGTGCCTGACTAAGCTAGATGAATAGAGAATCATGGTGGTGGACCAAATTGCTGCTCATCAAAGTCTGGTAAAGAAACTCTTTGACCAAAAAGCCAAAAATCATGATTTCCAGATTAGGGATCAAGTCCTGCTATGGGACAAAAGGAGAGAACCAAAAGGGATGCATGGAAAGTTTGACTACCTTTGGAGAGGCCCATTTATAATTCATCAACACAATGGTGAAAATAGCTTTTTACTAAAATATCAAGATGGCACACTTTTTTCTCTGCCTCACAATGGGCAGCATTTGAAACACTTCAAATTTTGAAGTATTAGATCATTGCATCAGTACATATGTATATTTGTATAGTTTTTATTTCTATTTTGTTTTGTTTGTTTCCTTTTTTGATGCCTTCCATTTCTGGGTAACATGACTCCGTAGCCCAATGGTACACATGAAGACACTGGAGATTCTGGATTCTACTCCCTTTAATTCTTTTTTACAATTGATAGAAGTTCCCCAACTGGAGCCAACTGTTGTCCCCCAAAAATATCACTCATTTTTGGGACAACATTTGAACTATTTTGGTTCCTCAGACCAAAATAATCTTTTCCCTTCTCAAAATTTATTCTAAGCATTCAAATTCCTCATTTTTCAAGCTTTTCTTGAATCTACAGACTCTGCAAGCTTGAATCTATGGACTTTGCAGGCTTGAATCTATGGACTCTACAAGAAGAAAATCTATGGACTCTACAGGCCAAGTTCAACAGACTTCATAGGTTGATTTCTACAGACTCTGCAGGAAAGAAGCAAGTTCTCAACACTTAGGTGATTTCAAAGTTGGTTCAACGACCAAGTTCAACTAAAAGAGTTCAACGTCAAGGTTCAACATCAACAGCAAGAGTCAAGCACATTTGTCAAGCTTCAAAGTTTAACCACTTCAAAGTTTAATCAATTCAAGGTTCAATGACTTTAAAACACTTATCAAAGAGAAGAAGGCTTGAACCATTGAACCGTTGAACCATTGAACCACTTTGGTTCAAATTTTCAATGAGTTCAAGGTTTAATGATTTCACAGGTTCAAAGGTTCAACCAGTGTGATGAAGATCAAAGAGCTTAGAAAGAATAAGGAAGTGACGGACTAATGGTTCAGCAGGTTCAAAAACTTCTACAGGCAGGTTCAATCAAAAGAACAAGTTTCTAACACTTAGTCATTTTCAGGGAATGAACCATTAAATCGTTGAACCATTGAACCACTTTGGTTCAAAGGTTCAATGGGTTCAAGGTTCAAGGTTCAACGAGGCTTGTTTCAAAGAATTTTGGTTTAAGTGGTCAAAGGGAATGAACCATTGAATCGTTGAACCAAAGTTGGTTCAATCAGTTGGTTCAATCGGTAGGTTCAAGGGGTTACCCCAAAGCTAAAAGATCAAACAACCCTTGTGGAGGGTAGAAAGGGGGAAAATGGACCAATTCAAAAAGACTGAAAAACAAAGCAAAGCTTGGCAAAAATACTAAGGCAAGAAATAAATTATTTCAGACTTCTGTTCAAAGGAATTCCTTCGGATAAAAAGTTTGAAGGAAGTCGGGGAAGTTGCAGGAGAAAAGCCCAAAAGAATTTCCAAAAGCCAAAGACAAAGCAACTGAAACAATTCTTGCAGACTTTTTTCCGTGGGAAAATGTCTATAAAAAAAGTCTGCAGGAAAGTTTCGAAGGACTTCAAAGACAAAACGCTGTCGAAGGACCCCGAAGGGTAGCTGCCCTTGCGGGGGACTCTCAGCTGCTAAATTAAAGGACACTTCCCCAAAGCCAAAGGGTCACCTTCCCTTCGGGAGGATGTAAAACAAAAAATTTAAAGGAAGCAAGTAGCAAAAAAGGCCGAATCAAAAGAAAGCTGACGAAAGTCCAAGGGGTGACGTGATCGAAGACGTCAAAGTCAAGAACAACAAACTAATCGTTGGAAATTCAAACGTAGTGACGGGTGTGCGAATGTCAATATCAAGGTTCATAAAATATATGTTGAGTTTAAAAAGCCTTAAAGAAGAGCCAAAAAACTTAGCGACCCACCAAAAGAAGCCCAAAGGCCATCTGAAGACCACTCGAAGGGCAGATACCCTTGCAGGGGGCTCTTCCTGACCTAAAACAGACCTGAATGCATTCAAAGGCTTTAAGGCCAAGACCAATAGGAAGTGACTAAGGAATAGAACATCAAATTGAATCAAGGACCCAATTTAATTAACTAGAAAAGGAGGAATGATGAGGAAGGATCAAAAACATTTGTGCATCAGATATGTTTCTAGAAGCAGATCACCAGGTGGACATTGAAGGATGCAAACATTCAATGGAGTGACCCATTTCTCTGCATTGAGAAAAGCAAATGGGTAAATGCCCCTAAATTCTAGCATGTCTTCTTAACAAAATTCAATGCAACATGATGTGTTACTGTTCCTGAGTCCTTCTTGAAGAGGTTATATAAGGGACTCTCTTTTATTATTTTAATATCTCTCTCTGATAATCAGAAATGAAACTCTGCCCAAATTAAAAGTCATTATTGAGACTTTGAGCTCAGATTGTTGATCATATTTTGTTATTGGAATAAGAAAGCAAGTGACTTTTCAGACTTTGAGCTGTGATATCTTTATTGTTGGGGAAATTGTTCTTATGTCTTTTTCCTTAATATATTTTTTGTTCCTTTAATTCAACAAGCAGAATTAGTGAAAGTAGTCAGGAAGATGTTCCGAAGTCAACTGTGGAGAGACTTTGTGCCCCCATAATTGCCTTTAGTGTGTTTTCTTTTTTGTTTTTATGTAAAGGACCTTGGGGCGAATTTGTGCCCTCATTGTCCTTCGTATCTCACTCTTGCACAATTGAGGTGGAGACTTTGTCCTACATCTCAATCTACTGGTTACTACGTCCTTGGTTACATTTTGCAATTACTACCAGGATTATTCTTGTGGTTTGCTGAATAGTACTTCTAAAAGAAGAGGAGTGCCTTCTATCATTTCCCTTGAGATTTTTTCTTTAATTTGCATGCATCATCTCTGAAGAAAGAGAGATGGATGGTTTATCCTACCCTTGAGTATTATTTTTTGTTTATATATATATATATATATATATAGATATATACATATATATATATATACATATATATATATATACATATACATATATATACATATATATATACATATACATATATATATATATACATATACATATATATACATATATATATACATATATATATATAGATATACATATATATACATATATATATATATATATATATACATATATATATATATATATATATATATATATATATATATATATATATATATATATATATATACATATATATATATATATATATATATATATATAGGGAACCTCCCCTTGATGAGAGGAGAGATTAGTTCCCTTTTGATGTGGTAAACCTACATATTTGGATGACCAATCTTCCTACTTTGGATGATCAGACCTATTTTGTTTATCAGTACGCTGATCGACAAAATATTCAACCAACAATTTTCAAGGAGCTTGGCTAGACAAGCCTTGGAATGGTTTTTAAAGTTTCCCAATAGTTTAGTAATGGACTTTGATGATCTTTCTGATAAATTTTTGCAACACTTTTCCTATAATCTTGAGCATGAGATTTCATTAGTAGAACTGACATAAGCAAAGTAGAAAGTTGGGGAGAGTTTTGCAAGTTATTTGCAGTGATGGAGAGCCCTTGTAAGCCATTTCACCCATAGTTTACTAGATAAATAATTAGCTACTGTATTTACTAAAAATTTGCATAGTGAGATAGCCTATCATTTGGAATTACAATGTGCACATACTTTCAAAGAGATCATTGATAAAGGTTTGTTGATCGATAGGGTGATCATAAATAAAGGGGCAATCAAGCTTAATTTAACTAATCAAAATCAAGGTACCAATCATGGAAATGGCAAAAATACCAATCAAATTCAAGAATCACAACTAATATAGGCCAATAATCGAGAAAGATCGAAGCAATTCAACCGTAATAAGAATGTTGTGGGAAATAGAGTAACCAAATCTCATCATGTCAAAACTATGTAGACATCATCTGCACCACATTTTTAGCTTACTCCTACCCAATAACCTCTCCAACCAATGCTGAAAGTGCAACAACCAAGACCTACATAATAAATACAACAACTTTTACCCATTGTAAACCCCTCCTCCTAGAAGAATCATCCCTACATGTCATGTCTTTAGTGACCTAGGAGAACCTATTGAGTTTGTATTTCATAGTCTTGTTGTTACTAATTTAATTAGCTGGCCCATACCAAAACATTACCTATAAGGCATTCCTTATCTTGATTGGTACCGTGAAAATGAATTTCGTGACTATCATCGAGCTACCAGGCATAATGTATGAAGATGTGTCCAAATCAAGCATTTAATTGAAAATATGTTAGAGAATGGGGAGATAAAATTGGATAATGGTGCTTCCAATTTCAATCAAATTCTTGGGATTTATCAAAACCCCTTTCCCTGACATAAAAATCAATAGTAATAGAATAATTAGTAATAACAACAATGGCTAGTACAACAACAAAATCAATAGCCTCAAAATCAAAGGCCAAACTAGCATAATCAACAAAATCAACAATGAAATCCATAATGACAAAACAATAGACAAAACCAAGGTCAGAATGGTATCAACCAACAAACCTACCATGCAGTTTCACATGACTACAATAGGGTTGTAGGTCATATTATAGGGGGTAGCATTAATACCATCTCCATTAATCCTAGACCAAGCACTAATTAGCTTAGACCATTAATAAACAATAATATTCAACCAAATCACATGGATAATCCTTATTTGATCTGGGAGTGCATATAGGCAAACCAACAATCTAGGATTTCCACTTCTAGATCTTATAGTGATAACTCCTTCTAACCATGTGACCACATGCAAGTGCACCTATAACTAAGACTTGTCCTATCTGGTTCCACACTATTTTTAACATTAGTTAGCAATAATGGTCTAATATTTAATCCTGATTATGCAATAATAACTCAGAGGTCGCATATTACTATCCCAGGCCCACAACCATCTGCCACTTTGCCTATCATCCAACCAACCATTCAACCTTGGAATAAACCATTCACAACTGACCAAGACAAGAAGTTTGATATTGTGGATGAATTACAAAAGACACCAACATAGATTTCTATTATAGATTCGCTACAAACATTAATAGTCCATAAGAACATCTTAAATGAGTTTTTAACCCAATCCACTATTGTTAATGACATATCCCCTGATAACTTTCAAGCTTTGGTTGGATACCTAGCTCCAGCCCAACAAGTCACATTCAACCAAAGCAATATGTCTTCCCTTGGTCCGCTCCATAATAACCCATTGTACATAGAAGTTTGTATCAAATGGCATAAAGTGAAATGTGTCCTTATAGACAATGGATCTGGCCTCAACATAGTGTCTCTCAAGCTCATCAAGATTCTTAGGTACACAATGATAGATCTCCAACCAAAAATAATAACTATCAAAGCTTGTGATAATTAGGAAAGAGAATCACAGGGCACCATTAGTTTTCTAGTTATCATTGGGCATTTAACCCATGATACACTCTGCCATGTATTGGATTTTGAGTTATCATACAACATGCTTCTAGGCATGCCTTGGTTACATGAGATTCATGCAGTCCCATCAACACTGCACCAATGTATCAAGTTTTCTCACTCAGGGATGGAGGTGAATATTCTAGGAGATTTACACCCATATGAATACTGCAAGCATCTTGAGGCTGAGTTTTAAAGCTATAATTATCAGTATGACATGAATCTAAGTTCTAATTAGGATAAATGAAAGGCTATACTTATTGATCCTTCATTAGATAATTGCATAGATCCTAATACCTTAGATTCCCTTTTCCACATGCCACCTCCTGAAGCTTCCAATAATTTCACCATTTTAGATAATGGACCAAGAGAATATGTGACCCATGACACATTTCATATCTCCAATCTTCCTTAGAATTTGAAAACCTTTGGGTGACCTAAGGCCATCTTACATATGCATTGGTAATAAAAGAACAAAGATAAGGGACCTATCACATTTGTACCAACGTCTGGCCTAGGACCTGACCCTCTTGAAGGGAATGAATCATGGTTATACAATGATAACCGAGCTGATTGTTATAAAAATGTAAGGTATCCCATTCCCAATAGGATCATGGAGTGTCATAATTATGAAAGAAGAGGCCTCAAACTGAATCAGTAAGGAACTATCAAGCCAATTTCTATGACTAAGTATGAAATACCTTATGGACTTGGATTTAAACCACCTGGGGGTGACCCCACATATTTTATTCAAACTACATCACTAGCAACTAGTGATGATTATGCCAACAATAAAGCAGAGTTTGATCATAGCCTTACTTTTGATAACCTTGCTACAACCAACTTGTTTGATAACAATGCCATTTTTACCCTTACCCAAGCCATTCATCACAATCTATTGCCATTATATTATCCCCACTTGATAGATTGAGACCAATAAGAATCCAGTCTACTAATTGATGAGTTCCAAAATGATGAGGCATTTTGTGATTTCTTAGGCCTTAGAGACAATGTTCTGTTGGGAGATCACAAATCAGGGTTCTCAATCACATTATATCTTGTGGCCTATTTTAGAGAACCAGTGAACACCCTTAACCAAAAACAAATAAATAAACCATTGAGGTCCCAAAGTGAAAACCTCTTTAAGGCACTTTTTGACTAGGTAACAAGTCAAAATAAAGGCCAGTCTAGTGGTGAAAACCTGTTTCAGGCACCATTAGATGGGGGTGTTCATTTTTCTTCAAATTGAGATCAGGAGACCACTGATGATAAATTTGCCTACAAATATGAGTTCAGTTTTGAGAAAAAACAATTATTTGATCAAATTATCCAAGAATTTTTGACTATTTTAATTACATGGCCAAATCTCCCATTAGGAGACTTAGATTCATCATGCCTAGGAGAAGTTGAAGAGCAAGTCCTAACAGAGGACCTTGACATAGTCCAACAGTTCAAGTCACTGCCTACTATCCTAGAAGATGGTTTGACCCTTCTAGTTGAAGATACAATAGAGGTAAACATTGGAACTCTATCAGACCGAAAATGGATAAAATTAGGTGCATCCCTCACTAAAGAGGAATGCAACATTTTTACAGATCTGTTGAGAGAGTTTGTGGATATATTTACATGGGCCTATTCTGACATGCCAGGATTAGAATCCACCTTAGTTTTGCACCACCTTGTGGTTAATCTTGATGCCAAGTTGGTAAAATAAAAGCTACATAAGATACATCCTCACATTGATGTATTGGTAAAGAAAGAGTTGGAAAAACTCTTTGAAGTAGGATGTATCTGATCCATTGACTACTTAGAATGGATCTCTAATGTAGTACCTATTAGCAAAAATCTTGAAGGAATCATAATTTGTATTAATTTTTGAGACATCAACAAAGCTTATCTTAAAGATGATTTTTCATTACCTAATATCGACATGATCATTGAATCCATGATAGGTTATGAAATGCTTTCACTCATGGATGGCTTTTTAGGATATAATCAGATCAGAATAACAATAGAAGATCAACATAAAACAATGGTCACCACTTCATGGGGAACATTTTGCTATCGAGTAATGCCATTTGGCCTTAAGAATATGGGAGCTACATATCAAAGGGCCATGACTGTCATATTCTATGATATGATGCATGATATTGTTGAAGACTATATCGATGACATATTAGGAAAATCCAAGACCAGAGCCAACCATCCAACAGTGTTGCATAAGATATTGAAAGACTACAAGAGTACAAAGTCAGACTCAATCCAAAAAAATGCGTGTTTGGTGTAACTTTAGGGAAACTACTTGGCTTCATTGTGTCTCATAGAGGTATTGATGTCGATCCAACTAAAGTCTATGCTATAACTGAGATGTCACCACTAACCAATTTGGATCAACTCTATAGTTTATAGGGTAAGATCTAGTCCATCTAATGCTTCATCTCTTAGTTAGTAGACAAGTGCCATCCATTTACACATATTTTAAAGAAAGGAGTTATATTTCACGAAGATGATCATTGTCAAACAACTTTTTAATAACTCAAATATTATCTTGTTAATCCATCTATGTTATTACCTCTTATACCAAGAAAGCCATTCCTGTTATACCTATCAGCTGCTGATCATGCCATGGGGGCACTCTTGGCTCAACATGATGACAAAATAAAGGAGCATGCTATTTACTACCTAAGCTGTACCTTGGTTACATATGAACATAACTATGCACATGTTAAAAATGTTTTCCTAGCCATGGTTTTCACAGCTCAAAAACTACGTCATTACATGTTAAATAATAAAACTATGGTCATTTCAAAGGTAGATGTGCTCAAGTGTCTACCATATAAAATAGCTTTGCAAGGTAGAATGGTTAAATGGATCATGCTTCTTAGTGATTTTGACATAGAGTATTCCAATCAAAAAGTAATCAAGGGACAAGTTCTTGTAGATCAACTTGTTGAAGCACCTCTCACAGACACACAACCACTAAAGTTTCCATTTCTTGATGAATCCATCATGACCGTTATTGATACACCCTTTGAGGAGTAGTCGTGGAAGTTATATTTTGATGGTTCATTCACTGCACATGGATCAAGGGCAGGCCTATTATTTATTACACCACAGGGGGATTTAATCCCTAAATTATTCAAAATCAACTTTCCTTGTACAAGCAACATGGCCAAGTATGAAGCACTTGTTGTAGGACTTTGACAAGCAGTACATTGGAATATATTTCATCTTCAAGTTTATGGTGATTCTAAGTTAATCATCAATAAGGTCACATATAATTTTTAGACCAAATATGACAAGATAGTTCCATATAAAGCCATGGTTGACACTCTTAAAAATCAAATTTCCAACATTCAATTTGAGCATATACCAAGGGCTGGTAACAAAACTACAGATGCCATGGCTCCTATTGGTTCTCTGATTTGAAAAATAGATAAAGCTAAAGAGTATCAGTTTCTCATCAAGAATTTATCAGCACTAGCTTATGAACCTTCAATCATTGCCATGATTTGTGATATTGTTGGTCCTAATTCTATCTGGTACTCAGACCTTTACAACTACCTTCATGACCAAGTTCTACCACCTAACCTATCTTGAAAACAAATCAAAGCCTTCATTCATCATTTCACTTGTTATACTTTACTTGGATCCATTCTTTACCACCATAGTTTTGATGGAATCTACTTCATTGTTTAACTTCTGTAGAGTTTACATTAGTGTTAAGAGAAGTTCACGAAGGATTATGTGGAGCCCATTCCAACAGGGTAGTCTTATCTAAAACGCTTTTGCATACTAGTTATTATTGACCCATAATGGACGTAGATGCCACTACATATGTAAAGAAATGTGACAAATGTCAATGGTATACTAATTTGATTCATGCCCCAATAAAAAATTTGAAACTAATGTTGACACCATGGCTATTTTATACATGGGGACTTGACCTCATTGACAAGATTAACCCCACTTCATCTGATGGCCATAAACATATCCTTACTACCACCAAATATTTTACTAAGTGGGTTGAAGCTATACCCCTCACTTACATGACTAAAAATCAAATTTACAAATTCATCTTCAACCATCTCATCTGTTGCCATGATATCCTCTTTGACATTATATCTGATAATGGAAGATCAATCAAGAATAAAGACGTAGACTAGTTATGTACTAAATACAACATTACACAACACTTTTATATAACATATTACCGTCAAGGTAATGGCTAGGCTGAGGCATCTAACAAAACCATTGTCAACATTCTCAAAAATATTGTCAATGATGCTAGTCGTGATTAGCACCTCCAGATATTCCCTACCCTTTGGGCATACCGTACCAATCATCATACCCCCATAGGAGCCACTCCATACTCACTTGTTTATGGTACTAAATCCATCCTTCCCATTGAGGTCGAGTTGTCTTCACTATGCATCTCTTTCAAGCATGTTCTGGATGATCATGACTATCGATTAGCTCACCTACAAGAGCTAGACCTACTAGATGAGAAATACACGACTGCACTCAACAATCTTCAAGCATATTAGAATCGACTCAAAGGCCACTATAATCTATGTGTGAAGTATATAACATTTAAACTTGGTGATCTTATTTTCAAAGAAAACCAAAAGAATACCATGACTAAGAAGAAACATAAAGGTAAATTCAAACCAAACCAGATAGGGCCTTTCATCATCACTACAGATTATGGATCAAGAGCATATAGGCTTGCCACTCTAGACGGTGACAAACTTCTAGAGCCAATGAATATTATTCATCTCAAGTTGTACTATGCTTGAATGCTAAGGTGTATTATCTATAGGGACCATTTCAGTTATGCCTTTTTGTCACCATTCTTCTTTGTACATATACTACCCTTATTCATCTTCTTTCCCATATTTAATTTCTATTTTTGACCTATCAACCCAGCATGTTCTAAAGCCTAGCCCATTTGACCTTGGTTTTTGTCATTTATTACATAGTTTTAGCATCAAGGTATCTGGTCAGTTCATTAGTTGGTTTAAGTACTTCAGACAAAGATCATATTTTGGGACAGTGTGATAGAAGTTTTAGTAGTTGCATCCTTTGTTTATTAGTCTTTTCTAATCACTAGTCTTGCTACTAATTATAACCAATTTTCAACAAATTAGTACCATTGATCTATGCCATTGTGTCCTAATTATAATCACCTATGGGAAAACTAGGGGTAATTCTAAGCCTTGATGTATCAACTTGCCACTTCTTTTGCCACACTATGCCTTTTTACCAACTGTGCTTATTTTGTTTGAATTAGCTACCGCACTAGTCAAATTGCTCTGCTATAAAGGCAAAACTATAGTGACATGAGGTCCTACTCTGGGACTATGTAGGTAGTGCTCAATACTTTTTGAGGTTAGCTTAGTCACCCTTCTCCACCATGCTCTTGTCATTTTGTGAGCAACCTAAGTTACACTCTCACCATTTCATGAGCAACCTAAGCCACACTCTTGCCATTTCACAAGAAACCTAAGCCATGCTCTCACCATTTTAGAAGCAACTTGAGCCATGCTCTCACTATTTTGTGAGCAACCTAAACCACACTTTCACCATTTTACAAGTAATCTAAGCCACACTCTCATCATTTTATGAGCCACCTAAGCCATACTCTCACCATTTTATGAGCAACCTCAGTTTGAATGCTCTCACCATTTTATGAACTTGAACCATTTAGTGTCTCATCATTTTTGATTGAGTTAAGACACTCCAAAACTTCCAAAAATGTTTGAAAATCATTAAAAAAGCACAAAAACATTGACTACTTCTTTGCCTTAAATATTCTAGGAACCCTTACTAAGTTTCAAGCAAATCACTTGTCATTTAGTTTCTTCATCTTTCTTGGCTTTTTTATCTCATAAACTTGCCATTTTTCAAGACCATTCTTATTCTTCTATCACATCCATTTTTTTTGTTTTCATCATTTATCACATTCTTCCCATTCCCTGGGAGAACTACATTTGGCCTAAAGTTTTTTATTAGATATTAAATCCATGGAACTATGTAGGTAGCATCCACTTGCCTCGTGTATATGGAGATAGATTTACCACCCCCTTCCTTTTCTTTTATTCCCCCATTTAGTTCATTTGTTAAGTTGTCACCTATTTTCTAGGGGCAATGTTCATAGGATTTCTTTTATTGCATTGTTTGTTTGTTTGTTTGTTTCTGCTTATTTTATTTGTGTCTGCCTATTTGTTTACTTTCATCATTATTGCCTTGATTCAGTTAATATGTGTTCATTGGGTGATTCCTTGCCCACACTTATACTCAAATCCATCCATATTCATATGTTGACATTATCATCATGGTTTCTATCATTGGTGCATTATTTCCTATTGAATATTAGATTGTGAGAGTCAGTCTTTATGCATATTTTGGCCAATTATTTATGGTGTTCTATCATAAATCCTACCATCACATGCTAAAAAAAACCTAAGCTTCAAGTAGTCTATTCAACAATGATAGCATCTCTTCAACATCGACATCATGATTCCATCCTAATCATATCCCAAATAGAGTAATTAACCATGAAGAAATTTCAACCTTTATTAGTTCAAACGAGCATCTACCTACTAGTAGGTTGTTCTAATTCATAAGTACTCTCTGTGTCAAGTTATCATCATCCTCAACCAAGTTTATCATGTTTGCCATAATCAGGGTCCAATGATTATAACCACCTATGGGCAAACCATTGCACACCATCCCACTTGCATTCTCAATGATTTTGACTACTTCCTTGGTCCCCTTGTTTCACTTCTTTCTTCTTAAGGGACCATTTATCGACCTGCTTGTGCCAACCATTCCCTAGAGGGGGCATCATATAGTTAGTTTATCATCATTTTAATTGTAGGCATAAATGACCTTTTCATTCTTAGAGAAGATGTTACTATGCTTATATCTTGTAATGACTTCCCAAATAGGGGCAAACTATAGACACCTAAAACTAGCCGCTAATAACCTCTAATCAAGCTCTTGGCCAATTTCCACCCAAACTACACAATTTGGCCTAAAACTATTAAAACATGCTAAATGATGTGAAACTGACATATTTAAGTGCTAATTATGACTAGGGTATCCATAAATAAGGTAATGTAATTTATGGGCTAGCTAACTTTGATCAGTTCATTTCAAGTCAAAATGCCAATTTTGCACTCAGGTGCTCTAAACTGCTTTCCTATCAAATATTTTGCACAAGACTCATGCCTTTGTTATTTGTTGTTGGTAGTATCCTAAATGGGAATATGCATCCAATGCATCTGATAGTGACTTCCAATTTTAATCCAGTCAAATTTAGGACCAATAATAAGACATTCTGATCAATTTGATTAATTTGTGCATAAAGTGCTTAATCATATTTAAGAGATAATTAACCCAAATCAAGTCCTAATTAATAATTCCATGGAAACTTGTTGAATACTTATTTTTGGAAATAAATATTGAATATCTACATCATCAGGTGACCTCATTTCTTGGTAAGACATCCCTAGGCCATAAATGCCACAAATATCAAGATTCATGCCCTCCATGCCTCATCAATGCCTTCTATGATGCCCTCCATGCCTCTTAATCACCCTTTCTTCCAATGTAATGATGAGGATAATTACAAACTTAATTACAAAAAATGAATTAATCCTCAACCACACATTTGAATCTTGAGATGGATGGTTGAGGTTGATTATGATCAAATCCAAGAATCTATAAATAAGAGGCCTCACAACATCATTTCTAAGCTTAATTAGTTATAATGTAGGATTGGTTCCAAAAGCTTCATGAAACTAGTGTTATAATGCCAAATTGATTCCATGCCAAGCCAAGCCACAAGCCAAAGGTGCTAAGAGAAGATGAAGGTAGCCACACTTCATTGAAGAAGACCTCTTGAAACACAAGCTGAGTAAGCCACCATTACAAAGGCATTTGGAGCATCCAAAGAAGGTGAAAGGAATTCTTGTGTTTTCATTCCTTGCTTTTTAGTTGTTCTTGTCATTTGATTTTGTTAACTAAGCTCTCCCTAGTGTTTAGGCATAGAGATGTTATGCTATTAGTGTGTTTATTTCACTTTGTTTTCATTTTGGAACTAACACCATACTAACCATCCTTTTTTGAGTAAAATTCCTAGATCACATAATTACTAAGGTGGGATCTAGAGGATGTTAAATTAATTCTTAGATGGCTTCCACTCTTAGTTTCATATTTTATGGTGTTTGAATGAGAAATCTAACTCACTTTGCAAGAGGGTGTCATCATGTGTAGTTTCAGCTAAGAGGCTTCTTATTTTCTAAGTGTGTTCTCCTATAGGGGTCTCATACAACTAGGAAATGGTGTTCCATAAGTTCTTAGGTCATGTGACCACCTCCTTCCATGTTTTGGTTTCACCATGACATCTCTTAGGTTGTTTTAAAGCTTGTTTTCCTCCATTGCTAGCTCTTTGCCCAACTTCACTTGTAGTCACCTGTATGAGATTATTCAACTTATCCATGGAGTTTTAACCAGGGTATTCTAATTTTCCAAGCCAATAGGAGTTTTAGAAATCTCATCTAGATGCTTGGAAAAGGTGCAATTATAGCCACAAGCTCATCCACCATGCTACTTTAGTCATGAGATGCCCATGTCTATTATATTCAATGTATATGTAGGTGTTTTCCATGTTAGGAAATATGTGTTATAGCTATTTATAGGTGTTTCTTTATGAATATAATGTTTTTGAAGGTTGACCAATGCATTTGAGTGGTTTTAGAAGCTATTCATTAACATACTCTTACCAATTCTATATCATGCCTACATAAAACATCCTAATGCACACCTACATGCCCCTGATGACATCATGTTGAGGTGTAAGAAGGTTGATGTGTACTAAAAAATATTGATATGGATATAAGTGCTTTAACATGCTTGATGGGAACATATAAATTTAATTTTCCTAGAAGGTTCTATGTTTATATTTAGTCACTATTTGCTTACCAAAACACCCACCTATAGGTGGCTGAGCAGGGGATTAAAATGTTGTATGGAAGGGATTGAAACAATTTGACATTTCCTTGAGATATTGGTATGGAAATAAAGCCATAATGACCTATATAAAGTGACAAAAAATAATAAGAATCATGGAATCATGTGTGAAGTTTATGATTGAGTTTTTAGTGCTGTTGTCCCAAAAAAGGCAAAATAGAGGCCTATGAAGTTTTATGGATATCTTATGGCATGGCTGGAATCAATCTTGAAGCTCATAAATTGGTAAATCATATAAACCTTATCATGAAAAAGGATTCTACCAATTATTAAGATCAAAAAATGAGGGGAAGATGGAAATTAAGGACCTCAAAGTCACCCTAAAACACACTCAAGCACTACACTAATGTCTACAGGGTTGGAAGTTTGAATGGCATTTGACATCCCTCAAGGAAACACACTCTCATGTTGACTAGAAGTGTTCCATTTATCAAGTGAGAGTATAAATAGATATGAAAATCACTGTTATGATGTTAATACATGGTTTTGGCAAATCCCACTGTCATCTACATGTGTCTTCACTCAAAAATCATACACTTACATCAATCAAACTCAGAGGTATCTTAGTTTAAGCAAGAACAAACTTAGTAAGGAGACTAAAGAGTATATATGGTTATTAAAACATATAATTTTTTTTAAATGGTTCCCATGAATCCAAATTAGGTCTGTAACACCATGACCAAATAGATAAGGTTAATGTAACCTATAGGTAGGCCTAAAGGATAGGGTTTGTCTCAGTTAGATAGTGATCTTAAAGAGTGTGATGGTTTTAGTGTTGATGGTGTTTAAACATGATGCACAAGTTTAAAATTATTTTAAAACAATATTAGTTCTTCAAATAACGTCATAAAACACACCTTAAGGGTCTAGGCCATATGATTTGCACCTACAGTCAACTGTGTTTGACTGTCTAAGATAATGAGTAGAATGTTAGTGTTTTGGGTGTGTGATTGGTCCAAACATGAGGTATACAGACCTAAAACAATGAAAAGTGAATCTAGGGTAGATAGAGGAGGTTTTTATCATTGTTTTCAAGGATTATTTCATGCATTAATACCTACAGGGGTCCCTCCCAAGTAAGAAAATAGTCAGCTATGACTGTGGGAGATAGTGAGTTGAGAAAGGTCCTTTGTTGATTAATATGATCCAAGTATGAATGAAATCCAAATAATTTTTAATGATCCTAGAAGATAAAAATAAGATCCTATGTAATATATCAAAATATAAATCATATTTACCCCTATAGGCATCACCCCAAAACAATGAAACACATTCAGTGTTTGATACATGGTTTGGTTCAAGTAGGGGTATTAGCAGAGTCTAAGGAACATGTAAAGTTTGGGGAGATTATTGAATAGTATAAAATATTAAAGTATTTTAAAACAAAATAATGAAGATATCATGATGCATCTTGAGTATACAAGGAGCTCAAATCACACGTACATAGTCCACTTTTGAGTTTCCTGCAAACAGTGGTCAAGTACACAACTGATCTTGAGAACTCTAATTTTTTGGGTGTCATATGACCTAATAAAGAGGTAATTTTTTATGGAGGGAATAATGGACACTTGAGGAATTCCACACAAGTTTTTTATTGAGAAAAATAGGGGAAGTACCCCTTATTTTATCTTAGACAGGGGTACTTCCCCTCATGCAAACCCTACAGAGTTGGAGAGTAGGAATGAAAATGAGTAACCAAAAGTTGATAGAACCTTATATAAGGGTGTGAAAATTTTAAAAATATATAATAAATCATGTAAAATACCTCACATATGGGTGAGGCCAAGAGGGTAGTCCAAACCTACAAGGGTTATAGGTGATGCCATTAGGCTTGGTGAAGCCTAAGTCCAAATGAATAGTCATCTTCATTTCTAGCTTGAGATAAGCTTTCCATATTTTTTAAACATTTGTGTGGGATGAATAAATGTGTTTTTGAACCATAAAAATGTAAATAAAACTATGAAAGGCCATTTTGAGCTTCAAGGGCAACTTAGGCCTACTTGACATGCTTAAGCCTAAGGCCAAATGGTAGGTCAATTGTATTTCTAACATAAGATGATACCTATAATAGTTTGAAATGTGTTTTTTGGGACCATATAAAAGTTTTTCAAGCATATAAACTTGTAGGGGAATCCATGAGGAACCATTTTGGATCTTAACCAACTCAGACCTACTAGGTACGGTCTAGACCTAGTGGCCAAATGAAGAGCCAATCACATTTATGGCATGAGTTATGCATTTTAACATGATGGAGTATGTTTTTGAGGCTAATATAGAGGTGTTAAAGCTTTTATATAGAAAATAGGTTGCAAATAGGTCATATTTATGCCCAAAACCCACTCAGACATGCAAAAAAGAGGGAAGAAAGCTCGATAAGACAACTTTTAGAGCTCACATCTCTTAGAGTTTGCATGGAAACAAAAGGAGTTCATAGGAGTTAGAGGGGGTACATATCAACTACTTGTGATCTAGTATTTTAACTCAATAGAGGATGTTTAGTATGGTGTCAGTTCCAAAATGAAAATAAAGTGAAATAAACACACTAATAACATAACATCTCTAGGCCTAAACACTAGGGAGAGCTTAGTTAAAAAAAGAAAATGACAGGCACAACTAAAAATCAAGGAATGAAAACACAAGAATTCCTTTCACCTTCCTTAGATTCTCCAAATGCCTTTGTAATGGTGGCTTGATTGGCTTGTGCTTCAAGAGGTCTTCTTCAATGGAGTGTGGCTACCTTCATCTCCTCTTGGCACCTTTGGCTTGTGGCTTATCTTGGATTGGAATCAATTTGGCATTATAAAAATAGTTGTATGAAGCTTTTTGAACCAATCATGCATTATAAATTTGCACAAATTTATCTTAGAAATGATGTTGTGAGGCCTCCTATTTATAGATTTTTGGATTTGATCAGAATCAACCTCAACCGTCTATCTCAAGATTGAGATGTGTGGTTGAGGATTAATTCAATTTTTGGAATTAAGTTTGTAATTATTCTCATCATGGCATTGGAAGAAGGGGAAATTAAGAGGCATGAAGGGCATCATGGAAGGCATTAATGAGGCATGGAGGGCATGAATCTTGCTATTTATGGCATTTATGGCCTAGGGATGTCTTCCAAGGAAATGAGGTCACTTGATGATGCATATATTCAATATTCATTTACAAAAACAAGTATTCAACAAGTTTCCTTGGAATTATTAATTAGGCCTTGATTTATGTTAATTAACTCTTAAACTTGGTTAAGCACTTTATGCACAAATTACTCAAATTGATCAGAATGCCTTGTTATTAGTCCTAAATTTGACTGGATTGGAATTGGAAATCCACATTAGATGATTTGGATGTGTATTTATATTTAGCATGTTTCTAACAACAAATAACAAAGGCATGGGTCTTGTGAAAAATATTTGATAGGAAAGAGTAGTCCATAACATGCAGGTGCAAATTTGGCATTTTGACTCGAAATGATATGATTAAAGTTAGCCAACCCATAATTACATTACCCCATTTAGTGATACCCTATCCAAAATCATCACTTGAATATATCATTTTCAGATCATTTTATATGTTTTAGTGTTTTTAGGCCAAATTGTGCATTTTGGGTAGAAACTAGCCAGAAGCCTGATTGGAGGTTATCGATGGCTAGTTTTAGGTGTTTACAGTTTGCCCCTATTTGGGAAGGCATTATAATCTATAAGCATAGTAACATCTTCTCAAAGAATGAAAAAGTCATGTATGCTTACAATTGCAATGATGATAAACTAACTGTATGATGCCCCCTTGAGGGAACGGTTGGCATAAGGAGGTCGACAAATGGTCCCTCAAAAAGAAAGAAGTGAAATGAGGGGACTAAAGAAAGGAGAGATGATGGGGTGAAAATACAATGATACTAAAAAAATAGTCAAAATCATTGAGAAAGTAAGTGGGATGGTGTATAATGGTTTGCCCAAAGGCAGTTATAAGTATTGTACCTCGATAGTGGTAACATGGTATGATAACACAATGATTTGCCCAAAGGTGGTTATAATCATTGAGAAGATGGAGTTTCCCTAGTTAGGATAGAAAAACAAGAGAGTAACATGCCCCTGTATAGGTAAAAAAAGTAAAGTGGTGACAATATAATGATTTGCCCAAAGGCAATTATAATCATTGAGAAATGTAGGTGGGATGGTGTGCAATGATTTTCCCATAGGTGATTATAATCATTGGACCCAAATTATGGTAAACATGATAAAACTGGTTGAGGATGATGATAAATTAACATAGAGGGTAATGATGAATGGGAACAACCTACTAGTAGGGAGATGCTCATCCAAACTAATAAAAATTGAAATTCTTTCATGGTTAATTACTCTATTTGGGATATGATTGGGAGTGAATCGAGATGTCAGTGCCGAAAAGATGATACCATTGCTGAATAATTTTTTTGAATCTAAGGTTTGTTATAGCATGTGATGGTAGGCTTTATGATAAAACACCATAAAGACTTGGCCAAAATATGTATAAGGACTGGCTCCTGTAATCCAATACTCAATAGAAAACTATGCACCAATGATATAAACCATGATGACAATGTAAACATATGAATATGGATGGATTCAAATATAAATGTGGGCAAGGAATCACCTAATGAACACACATAAATTGAATCAAGGCAATAGTGATAAAATCAAATAAATAAGTAGACAAACAAACAAAATAAGTAGAAACAAACAAACAAAGCCATAAAAACCCTACGAACATTACCCCTAGAAAATAGGTGACAACTTAACAAATGAACTAAATAAGGGAATAGAAGAAAAAGAAAGGGGTGGCTGAGTTGTCTCCATATGCACTAGGCAAGTGGATGCTATCTATATAGTTTTATGGATGTAATATTCAATACAAAACTTCAGGCTAAATGTAGTTCTCCTAAGGAATAGGAAGAATGTGATAACTGAGAAAAACAAATAGAATGGATGCGATATAAGAAGAAGAATGGTCTTTAAAAATGGCAAGTATGTGAGAGAAAAAGGCCAAAAAATATGGGGAAACTAAATGACAAGTGATTTGCTTGTAATTTAGTAAGGGTTCCCAAAATCCTTAAGGCAAAGAAGTGGTCAATGTTTTTTTTTTCTAATGATTTTTGAAATTTTTTTGGAAGTATTTTAGAGTGTCATAACTCAATCAAGAATGATGAGAAACTAAATGGTTCAAGCTCAAAAAATGGTGAGATCATTTAAACTAAATTTGCTTGCAAAATGATGAGAGTGTGGCTTAGGTTTCTCGTAAAATGGTAAGAGCATGGCTTAGGTTACTCACAAAATGGTGAGAGCATGGCTTAGGTTGCTCATAAAATGGTGAGATCATGGGGAAAAGGGTGATTGAGCTGACCACAACAAGTATTGAGCACTACCTACATAGTCTTAGAGTAGGACTTTGAGTCACTGCAGTTTCACCATTTCAATGAAGGAATGTGACTAGTGCATCAATCAATTCAAACAAAATAGGCATAGTTGGTAAAAAGACACAATATGGCATATGAAGTGGCAAGTTGGTACATTAAGGCTTAATATTGCCCCTAGTTTGCCCATAGGTGGTTATAACCATGATACGATAGTATAAATCAAAGGTACTAATTTTCCCAAAGGCAATTATAATTAGTAGCAAGACCGATGGTAAGAAAGGACTAAAAAATGAAGGATGTAACTGCTAAAACTTCTGTCACACTATCCCAAAATATGATCTCTATCTAAAGTTCTTGAACAAACTAATGAACTAATTAGATACCTCGATGCTGAAACTATGTAATGAATGACAAAAACCAAGGTCAAATGGGCTAGGCTTTAGAACATGCTAGGTTGATAGGTCCGAAATGGTAAGGGGATATGGCTAAGAGGATAGATAAGAATGGTATGTGTACAAAGAATAATAGTGACAAAAAGGTATAATTGAAATAGTACATATATATAATACACCTTAGAATTTAAGCATAGTACTACTTGAGATGAATAATATTCATTGGCTCTAGAAGTTTGTCATTGTTGGTGTGGCAAGCCTAAATGCTCCTAATTTATAATCTGTAGTGATGATGAAAGGCCCTATCCAATTTGGTTTGAATTTCCCTTTATTTTTCTTCTCAACCGTGGTCCAATTGTAGTGGCCTTTTAGTCAATTTTGATATGTTTAAATATTTTTGAGCACATCTATATGTTTTTCATCAAGTAGATCCAACTCTTGCAAGTGAGCTACTCGATAGTCATGATCATCTAGGACATGCTTGAAAGAGATACATAGTGAAGGCAATTTGACCTCAATAAAAAGGATGGATTTAGTACCATAAATAAATGAGTATGGAGTGGCTCTTATGGGGGCATGGTGATTGGTATGGTATACCCAAATGGTAGAGAATATATGGAGGTGCCAATCACGACCGACATCATTGACAATTTTTTTGAGAATGTTGACAATGGTTTTGTTGGATGCCTCAGCTTAGCCATTACCTTGAGCATAATATTCTATTGAAATGTGTTGTGTGATATTGTATTCAATACATAACTGGTCTACATCTTTTTTCTTAAATGATCCTCCATTATCGAATATAATGTCAGAGGGGATACCATAGCGACAAATGAGATGATTAAAGATGAATTTGGAAATTTGCTTTCCAGTCACGTAAGTGAGGGGTATAACTTCAACCCACTTAGTGAAATATTCAGTGGTGGTAAGGATATGTTTATGGCCATCAGATGAAGTGGGGTTAATCTTCCCAATGAGTTCAAGTCCCCATGTAGAAAATGGCCATGGTATCAACATTAGTTTCAAAGTTTTTGCTGGGGCATGAATCAAATTAGCATGTCATTGACATTTATCACATTTCTTTACATAGGAAATGGCATCTGCATCCATTATGGGCCAATAATAACCAATATGCAAGATATTTTTGGATAATACTACCCCACTAGAATGGGCTCCACATACTCCTTCATGAACTTCTCTTAACGCTAATGTAGACTCTACTAAAATTAAACAACGAAGTAGAGTTCCATCAAAACTAAAATGGTAAAGAGTGGATCCAAGTAAAGTATAAAGAGTGGAATGATGAATGAAGGCTTTGGTTTGTTTTTGAGATAGGTTAGGTGGTAAAATTTAGTCATGAAGGTAGCTATAAAGGTCAGAGTACCAAATAAAATTAGGACCAATAATATCACAAATCATGGTAATGATTGAAGGTTCATAAGCTGGTGCTGATAAATTCTAGATGAGGAACTGATACTCTTTAGCTTTATCTATTTGTCAAATTAGAGAGCCAATAGTAGCCATGGCATCTATAGTTCTGTTACTAGCCCCTGGTATGTGCTCAAATTGAGTATTACCAATTTACTTTTTAAGAGTGTCAACTATGGTTTTATATGGAACCAACTTGTCATCTTTGGTCTGAAGATGATTTGTGACCTAATTAATGATTATCTAAGAATCACCATAAACTTGGAGCTGAGATATATTCTAATGCACTGCTTGTCAAATTTCTACAACAAATGCTTCATACTCAGCCATGTTGTTTGTATAAGGAAAGCTGATTTTAAATGATTTAGGGATTAGATCCCCTTGTGTAATCAATAATAGGCCTTCCCCCGATCCATGTGTAGTGAATGAACCATCAAAGTACAACTTCTAGGTCTACTCCTCAAGGGGTGTATCAATAATGGTCATGATGGATTCATTAGGAAATGGAAACTTGAGTCGCTGCTTGTCTGTGATAGGTGCTTCAACAAGTTGATCTATAAGAACTTGTCCTTTGATTACTTTTTGATTGACATACTCTATGTCAAACTCACTAAGAATCAAGATCCATTTAGCCATTCTACCTTGGAAAGCTATTTTAGATAGTAGATACTTGAGTGGATCTACCTTTGAAATGACCATGGTTTTATTATTCAACATGTAATGATGCAGTTTTTGAGCTATAAAAACCATGGTTAGACAAGCTTTTTCAACAGGTGCATAGTTATGCTCATATGTAACCAAGGTATAGCTTAGGTAGTAAATAATGTGTTCCTTTCCATTGTCATCATGTTGAGCCAAGAGTGCCCCCAAAGCATAATTGGTAGCTGATAGGTATAACAAGAATGGATTTTCTGGCATAGGAGGTAATAAAATAGGCAGATTGACAAGATAATCTTTGAGCTATTAAAAAGCTATTTGGTAGTGATCATCCCAGTGAAATGCAACTCCTTTCTTCAAAAGGTGTGTGAATGGATGACACTTATCCACTAATTGAGAGATGAAATGTCAAATTTACTAGATCTTTCCCTACAAACTATGGAGTTGCTTTAAATTAGTTGGTGGTGACATCTCAATTATAACATGGACTTTAGTTGGATCAACTTCAATACCTCTATGAGACACAATGAAGCCAAGTAATTTTCTTGAAGTTATACCAAACACACATTTCTTCAGATTGAGTCTGACTTTGTACTCTTGCAGTCTTTCAAATATGTTACACAATAATACTTGATGGTTGGCTCTAGTCTTAGATTTTCCTAATATGTCATCGACATAGTCTTTAAAAATATCATGCATCATATCATGGAATATGACAGTCATGACTCTTTGATATGTAGCTACTATATTATTAAGGCCAAATGGCATCACCTAATAACAAAATGTTCCCTATGGAGTGGTGAATGATATTTTATGCTAATCTTCTAGTGCTATTCTGATTTGATTGTATCTTGAAAAGCCATCCATGAGTGAAAGCATTTCTTAACCTACCATGGATTTGTTAGTCATGTTGATATTAGGCAAGGGAAAATCATCTTTAGAAAACGCTTTGTTTATGTCTCAAAAATTAGTACAAATTTTGATTCCTTCAAGTTTTTTGCTAACAGGTACAACATTAGAGATGCATTTAGAGTAGTCAATGGATTGGATACATCCTGCTTCTAAGATTTTTTCCAACTCTTTCTTTACTAATACAACAATGTGAAGATGCATCTTATGGATCTTTTGTTTTATCGATTTGGCATCAAGTTTAACCACAAGGTGGTGCAAGGCCAAGGTGGGGTCTAATCCTGGCATATCAAAATAGGCCCATACAAATATATCCATAAACTGTCTCAATAGAGATTTAAAAATGTTGCATTCCTCCTTAGTGAGGAACGCACCTAATTTTATCCATTTCAAGTCTGATAGAGTCCCGATGTTTACCTCTATTATATTTTTGACTACGAGGGTTGAACCATCTTCTAGGATAGTAGGTAATGACTTAAAATATTAGATTATGTTAGGGTCATTTGTTAGGACTTGCTCTTTAACTTCTCCTAGGCATGATGAATCTGGGTCTCCTAATGGGATATTTGGCCATGTAATAAAAATAGTCAAAAATTATTGAAGAATTTGATCAAATACTTATTGTTACTCAAAACTAAACTCAGATCCATAGGTAAGTTCGTCACTAGTGGTCTCCTTGTCTAAATTAGAAGAAGAATGAACACCCCCATCTATCAACGCCTGAAATAGGTTTTCACCACTAGACTAGCCTTTATATTTACTTTTTCCCTAGTCATAAAGTGCCTCAAAGAGGTTTTCATTTTGGGACCTCAATGTTTTACTTATTTGTTTTTGGTTAAGGGTGTTCACTCACTTTCCAAAATAGGCTGTAGGGTCCAATGTGATTAAAAATCTTGATTTGTGATCTCCCAATGGAATGTTGTCTCTAAGGCCTAAGAAATCATAGAATGCTTCATCATTCTAGAACTCATCAATTGACAGACTAGATTATTGTTGGTCCTAATCTATCAGTTAGGGATAATATAATGGTAATGGGTTACAATGAACAACCAAAATAATGGTACAAATGTAATTATTATCAAACACGTTAGTTTCAGCTAGGTCATCAAAGGTGAGGATATGATCAGACTCTGCTTCACTTTTAGGATCATCATCACTAGTCACTGGTGATATAATTTGAATAAGATATGTGGGGTCACCCCCAGGTGATTTAAATCTAAGTCCATAGGGTCTTTCATACTTAGTCATGGAAATTGGCTTGACAGTTCCTTGCTAATTTGGTCTGAGGCCTCTTCCTTCATAATTGTGATGCTACATGATCCTATTTGGAATAGGATACTTTGCACTTTTATAATAATCATCCTGGTTGTCATTGTATAACCATGATTCATCTCTTTCAAGAGGGTCAAGTTCTAGGCCATATGCTGGTATAAAAGTGATAGATCCTGTATCTTATTGCTTTTATTGCCAATGCCTCTATGGGGTGACTTTAGGTTACCCAAAGGTTTTTGGATTCTAAGGAAGATTGACTATATGAAATGTATCAGGGGCCACATACTCTCTTGGTCCATTATTTGAAATGGTGAAATGATTAGAAGATTTAGGAGGTAGCATGTGGGAAAGAGAATCCAAGGTATTAGGATCTATGCAATTATCTAGTGAAGGATCAATAAGTATAGCCTTTCCTTTATCCTACTTGAAATTTGGATTCATATCGTACCAATAATTATAGCTTTGAAATTTAGCCTTAAGATGCTTATAGTGTTCATATGGGTGTAAATCTCTTGGAATATTCACTTCCATCCCTGAGTGAGAAAACTTGATACATTGGTGCAGTGTTGATGGAACTGCATGAATCTCATGTAACCGATTCCTACCTAAAATCATGTTGTATGATAAATCAAGATCTAACACATGACAAAGTGTATCATGGGTCAAAGGCCCAATGATAACTAGCAAACTAATGGTGCCTTGTGATTCTCTTTCTTAATTATCATAAGCTTTGATAGTTATTATTTTTGGCTGGAGATATGTCATCATGTACCTAAGAAGCTTGATGAGCTTGAGAGACACTATGTTGAGGCTAGATCCATTGTCAATAAGGAAACATTTCACTTTATTCTATCTAATACAAACTTCTATGTATAACAGGTTATTATGGAGTGGGCAAAGGGAAGACATAGAGCTTTGGTTGAATGTGACTTATTGGGCTGGAGCTAGGTGTTTAACCAAAGCTTGAAATTTATCAAGGGATATGTCACTAACAATAGTGGATTGGGTCAAAAAATCAATCAAGATGTTTTTTTAGATGATTGACATTCACAACAAATCTAAAATAGAAATTTATACTAGTATCTTCAACAATAGTTCCACAATACCAAACTTCTTATCCTGGTCAGTAGTGAATGGTTTATTCTGAGGCTGAATGGTTAGTTGGATGATAGGAAAAATGGTAGATGGTTGTGGTCTTGGGATAGTAATCTTTGACCTTTGAGTTGTAATTTAACAATCAAGATTAAATAATAGACCATTATTGCTAACAGATGTTGGAAATGGTGTAGGACTAGATAAGACAAGTCTCAGTTACTAGTGCACTTGCATGTGGTCATGTGGCAAGAATGAGTTGTCGTTATAAGACCCAAAAGTGGAAGTCCTAGTTTTCTTGTATGCACTCCTAGGTCTAAGAAGGATTATCCATGTGATTTGGTTGAATATTATTGTTTAGCAATGGTTTAGGCTGATTAGTACTTAGTTTAGGATTAATGGAGATGGTATTAATGCTATCCCTTACAATATGACCTACAACCCTATTGTAGTCATGTGTAACTGCATGGTAGATTTGTTGGTTGTTACCATTTTAACCTTATTTTTGTCCATTGTTCTATTGTTATGGATTATGTTGCTAATTTTGTTGATTCTGTTGGTTCATCCTTTGATTTTGATACTATTGATTTTGCTGCTGCACTAGTTGTTGTTGCTGATTGTTTTACTGTTGTTGATTTTTATGTCAAAGAAAGGGGTTTTTATAGATCCCAAGAGTTTGATGGGAAGTGGAAGCACCATTATCTAGTTTTATCTCCCCATTCTCCAACATATTCTTGATTAAATGCTTGATTTGGATACATCTTCGTAGATTATCCCTATTGACGTGATTATAGTCACATAATTCATTTTCATGGTACCAATCAGGATAACGAATGCCTTGTAGATAATGTTTTGATATAGGTTAACTAATTAGATTAGTGGAAATAAGCTTGTAAAATATAGATTTAATGGGATCTCCTAGGTCACTAAAGACACGATGTGCAAACATGGTTCTCTTAGGAGGAGGGGTTTGCAAAGGTAAAAGTTACTGTATTTGTTGTGTAGGTCTTGGTTGTTGTGCTTGCAGCATTGGTTGGAGAGGTTTCTAGGTAGGAGTAAGCTGAAAATGTGGTGTGGATGAGATTTACATAGTTTGCACATGATAGGATTTAGTTATTCCATTTCCCACAACATTCCTATTTTGGTTGAATTGCTTCAGTCTTTCTTGATTATTGCCCTGTGCTAATTGTGATGTTTGCACTTGATTAGGATGTTGCTATTGGCTATTTCTCTAATTGGTAGAATTAAGTTTGATGACTCCTTTATTGATGAGCACTTAATTGATCAACACACCTTTATCAATGATCTCTTTAAATGTATGTGCACATTATAGTTCTAGATGATAGGCTATCTCACTATGCAAATTTTTAGTAAACATAGTGGCTAATTGTTTATCTAGTAAACTGTGGGTTAAATAGCTTGAAAGGGCTCTTCATCATCATAAATAACTTGAAAAACTCTCCCTAACTTTCTACTTTGCTTGTGTCAGGTCTACTAATGAAATCTCATGCTTGAGATTATAGGAAAAGTGTTGTACAAATTTATCAAAAAGATCATCAAAGTCTGTTACTAGATTTTTGGGTAACTTTAAAAACCACTCCAAGGCTTGTCCAACCAAGCTCCTTGGAAACAATATCAAAAGGTACATGTCACTATATGCTACTAGCTAACATGCAATAAAGAAGTCAGTCAAATGGGCCTTAGGGTCACCTTTCCCTTTGTATTTATCAAATTTGGGTGGTTCGTACCCTGGGGGAAATGGTATATGAAAATACTCCATATTGAATGGATAGGAACATATGTCATCCAATTTGAACTTTTTATTTTGTTTTTCCACCTAAATAGTATCAATTGCATCCTTCATCTATTATAATTCTTGGGATATAAAACTGGATGGAATATTGGTTTGAGGGAGAATATTGGTTTGGATAGATGGTTGGGAGGTCATAAGTGGAACACTTTGAACATGGTATGATGGAGACACCTATTGGGGTAGATTGGTTTGGTTGAGGAATGGACCAAGAATACGCATACGTGGATTGGAATGTACTTGAAATTACATATTTGGCTACATGATATTCTAGTTTGGGTTGGCAATAAAGGTCTGACCTGGTGGATTTTGTGGTTGGGATATAGGGATACAATTATACTATGCCTATTGTGGTTGAAAAGGGACATGCTACTGACTAATCAAACCTTACTATTAAGTGGGTACTTGTAGACCAAGACCTTGTCTTTGGATTTGTGGTACATTTTGAACCAATGGTTTTCTAGTAGGTACTTGAGAAACATAGGGACCTCCTTATTACATGAATCCCTATGAGGAAGTTAGAGTAAGTTGTAGATTCGACATCTATCATTGACCAATATTTACACGTTGTTGACTAGTCATTGTTTGGTTTTGAATTAGCATATTAGTCTATGATTGAAGAGGTATGTTTGTCATTACCTAGCGAGGTGGAATATTTGTTGCCCCTGATTGAGGTGGCAATGTACTCATCTTCTATTGCACTGATACACTAGATTGTGTCTACTATTGTAGAATACTACTCGGTACTTGTTGAGGGGGAGTAGGATTCATCACATTCTATCACTGAGGCATAACATTAGCCATTGTTTGATTATCTAATCCTATAGGTTATACTCTTAAAGGAGCAGTTGGTTGAGGCTAGGATACATAAAATCCTATTCCTTGGTATGATGATCTACTCATGGGATTAATTATAAGCACATGTTGTTGGCTAGTTGTTTGTGTATTAGTACCACTTTGATCAAGATTGGATGTTGGTTGCACATTATCTACTACATTTGGCTCACTATTCAGTCTAGAAGCTGAAGACACTTCTTCAAAAATTGGCATATGTACCAAGTTATCTATCAAAGTGGTTTGTACAAATGGGTCAAAAATCTAATTTTCTTGTCCATTTAATTTCATCAACACTCCTATTGAAGGAACTAGGTCAATGAGAGGTTTACTTACCATATTCATCTGATTGAAATCATGTGCTAAATTTAGGTAGGTTTGATATGCTATTTACATTTGGTTAAAGTGATCTTTCATGATGTTTTTACCTTGATTGGATATATTGGGGTCTTGATACATTGTTTGGACTAGAGCCATAGGATTGCTAGAAGAAGCCTATTGATCGTAAATGATATTGTGGGGCACTCTTACTAGACTTGGTAAATTTTTATGGGGAAAGTCTACTGGAAAATTAGCCCCTACCTTTATGGCCCTAACCAAAATCTTATCTTTATTATCTAATAAATGTCACTCAAACAAAAATGGATCATACATGGAAGCCAAATTAGTAGAATATGACTGTTGAAGTATTGGCTCATCCACTGTGGGTATTGGAGTTAAGTATCTCATGGTTTGTTCTTGGTCCTATTTTGAATAAGGCAGTATGTTAACTAGGTAGTTAGCTAATAGATCTTATCTTTAGGATCCTAATTGAGTATTATAAGAGAGGTAAGAATCCATCTCATAAGCAATATTATCTGCATAGGGGTCTTGCACCATTTCTTCTTGTGTAACTACATTACTAATCCCTAGATTATACATGAGTCCACTATGAGTGTAGGAATACATGTTGGAATCCATAGTTAATGCTTTGTGATAAAAGGTTAAAGAGTTATACAAACTCTAAAAAATATAGAATCTAAAACAAATGATGCCTTCAACTTGGTCTAGATTTGTCAAAAGGATTAAAAGGTTTATGCAAAGATTTGTGAGGAAATAAGCTAGCATAAAATATCTAACATTTCACTGTTCACACAAAGATAAGCAAGTAAATGGACTAAAAACTTAAAATGCTGAGCTCTAAGGTCAAAGTATTTCAAATCAGTCTAATCTAGGAATTTAAAAGTTGCTAGGTCTTTTGGCCAAATGCGACGTAAAAATCTAGGCTCAAACAAGGCATGTGCTAGGACTCTTGGCCAAATAATGTCAAAATCTAGACTTTGAAAATAGATGAAAGTTTTAATCTAATGGGTTTGAAACACTTCTAACAAACACTAAGCATTTGATTCTTGGTCATGAACTTGATCAACTAGGTATAAGGTATGAAATAAAAGGTACTTTTAGCAATAGTTTATTTTATCATAAATAATGGTATAAAACTTGGTTCTTTTGACAAATAGGATAGACAAAGGTGAGTGGTATAGTTGTGTTTTAGACAAAGGATCACAAAAGGTACACTTGGATTGGTCTAAAAATATAGGAATACATTTGAAATTCTATGCAAAAGGGTTTATGAAACAGAATTTGAAATGATTTGGATTTCGTAATGGTGCTATACTACCCAAAATGTGTGATAAAAAAGTTTGTTTCAAAAAACTAAGGAAAAGATAATTTTCCATAATTTTGGCAGCATAACACTACCTTTCTTGACTCAAAATGTTGTGGTATATAGACTTAAATTACAAGTGTTTAGCACAAAATGGCTTAAGTCTATCAAGTGAGGATAATGATTATGAGTCTTTAAATGATCTTTAACCCAAATTGAAAATTAAACCTAAGTTCCCTCAAGTTTAGTGCAAATGGAAAACCCACTTAACACATCAACTCTATGAACTTATAAAGGTGTAATTATGAATTTATATTACAAGTGAAGGACTTAACAACTTTGGTCAATGTCTAGACTCAATTGGGCAGCATAACTATGCCAAAGTGGATGATATGACTATCAAGCTTTTGATAAACTTTGAACAAGGAAAATTGATGATCTCACATGGGTTGCATAATGCCTCTTTCAAAGAAAAATGAGGACAATGTGTTTTGTTTGGGATTGTTTTTTTACACCAAGTTTTGACTCCAAACAAGACTTTAATCTAGGACAAGACTAACTAATTAATCACCCTTAGATCCTAAACTGACAAGGTTTCTTGGTATTGTTGGAATCCATCAATATACGTTATTTGAGAGGATTTTAAGTGTTCATCCAAAAGTAAATACACATTATATAGTAGGGTTTTTACAACCCTCCTTCTCTCAAATGATAGTACTACGATATGGACCTTGAGGCACACCTTACACCAACAATACTTCTATGGCATGTGGGGATTTATCTAAGATATAAAAAGTTTCTAAATGATATAGGGGAATCAATTACACAATGATTTTCACACCAAAAAATGCAAAATAAAATCACAAATTTTGGGTCGGTATCACTTGGCTTATTGCAAAAAGGTCTAGTCCTTTTTGCAACCACTACATCTTGTTATTCGCTTAGAGTAGTGTGATGCCCAAAGTGACACTACATCCTGTGTGCAACTCTAAAAGAGTCAAATGAAGTCAATGCTAGGAGATGAAACCCTAGGTGAAAGATTTCTTAAATAACTTATGGGAGGTGATGAATTCCCCCTCACAAGCCAAGATGCATAAATAAATAAAACATAAAAGTAGAAAGACTTTAGGGTTGTTTTCAAGATCACTCAAACTTTAACGAGTTTTTGGGGAGTGCTTTAGATGAATTTATTTCTAAGCCTTAGAATAGGCTACTTTCAATAAGAATGACACTTTTGATTCAAAGGGTTACCTATATGGGACAAATGGAAGAGCATACACATAACATACCTCTTTTTACCAAACAAGATTTAATTAAAAATATATTGCAAACAAAAATTGAAAAGTGTGTTTAATTTTAAACCCAAATGAAATTTTTGGTGGTGTTCATTTGACCCCTTGGTCTTAGTTTTAAACTTTGAAAAAAATTCACCAAAAACACCTAAATTCTTTGTTGAACATCCAAAACAAAGTTCCTAATCAAATTTTAAGCATGAAAAAGTGATTTAAACATGTTTTGAGCAAAAAAATCACTTGGTCCTACAACAAAATTGTTAGCATGTTCTTTAGCTTTGAAGCCCTTTTGAATTTGAAATAATAAACTTTGGAAAAGTAGCTCTCAGGTTTGTGTTTTTTGAAAAACATAGTGACCGATGTTGGTTAAGCCAAGTAATCGGTGTTGGTATTTCTACCGATGTCGGTTGCTATGTAAAAACCATGGCAACTAAAAATAGAAAAATAAAGTTAGAAAATCAATTTGCAAGAGTCTTGAGAGCTTAAATAAGTATTTTAATGTTGTAAAAGGATCTCATTCATGTGTAGGATGCATCTAGTCCCACCGGGCATGCCATTATGTGATCTAGGAATTTAGCTCAAGAGAGGATGGTTAGTATGGTGTTAGTTCCAAAATGAAAACAAAATGAAATAAACACACTAATAGCATAACATCTCTAGGAATAGACACTAGGGAAAGCTTACTTAACAAAAACAAATGACAAGTACAACTAAAAAGCAAGGAATGAAAACACAAGAATTCCTTCACCTTCCTTGGATGCTCCAAATGCCTTTGTAATGATGGCTTGCTCAGCTTGTACTTCAAGAGGTCTTCTTCAATGGAGTGTGGATACCTTCATCTCTTCTTGGCACCTTTGGATTATGACTTGGCTTGGCTTAGAATCAATTTGGCATTATAACACTAGTTGCATGAAGCTTTTGGAACCAATCTTGCATTATAACTTTGCACAAATTCAGCTTAGAAATGATGTTGTAAGGTCTCCTATTTATAGATTTTTAGATTTGATCAAAATCAACCTCAACCGTCTATCTCAAGATTAAGATGTGTGGTTGAGGATTAATTAAATTTTTAGAATCAATTTGTAATTATCCTTATCATGGCATTAGAATAAGGAGAAATTAAGAGGCATGGAGGGCATCATAGAGGGCATGAATCCTGATATTTGTGGTATTTATAGCCTAGGGATGTCTTCCCAAGAAATGAGGTCACTTGATGATCCAAATATTCAATATTCATTTCCAAAAATAAGTATTCAACAAGTTTCCATGGAATTATTAATTAGGCCTTGATTTGGTTTAATTAGCTCTTAAACATGATTAAGTAATTTATGCATAAATTACTCAAATTGATCATAATGCCTTGTTATTGGTCCTAAATTTGACTAGATTGGAATTGGAAGACCATGTTAGATGCATTAGATGTGTATTCCTATTTAGGATGTTGCTAATAAAAAATAACAAAGGCATGGGTCTTGTGCAAAGATTTGATAGGAAAGAGCAGTCCAAAGTACATACGTGAAAATTTGGCATTTTGACTCAAAATGATTTGATCAAAGTTAGCTAGCCCATACATTTCGTTACCCCATTTAGTGATACCCTGGCCAAAATCGGCACTTGAATATATCATTTTCACATCATTTTTCTTATTTTAGTGTTTTGAGGCTAAGTTGTGCATTTTGGGTGGAAACTAGCCAAAAGCTTGATTGGAGGTTATCAATGGCCATTTTTAGGTTCTACACTACTTTATGGCATTGGTTTGAAATTTGAACGTGCAATCTTTATGAATGAATCTTAGGACCCAAAACTATTTAAAACCCTTCCAAAACCCTTTCAGAGACTAGATTGTGAAAATGGAGTTGGAGATGCACTTTAATGGACCATTTTGACTAAAATAGCTATTGAACATTATAGAGGACTCAGTCAGGCTACTTCACATGCTTTTGATTTATATAGACTTGTACGTAGGGGGTGAAAACAAGGTCTTTTTGACCATATTTTATGTTTTAAAATTTATAAAAGGATTCAAGAGATGAAACAAACTTTGGGTGAAAGATTAATACTTAATATAACTCTCCATATTCATTTCATGCCCTGAATCAACTTCTAAGTACCCAAACTAGGTGTTTTAGCTTAGCCAGTCAAAACTAACATATTGCACAAGCTAGGGAGAAGTGTGAAAACTCAAAGTAGATGGATTTTTAAGGTGTACATGATGATTCTAGGGCCATGGAGGATCTTTAAATGTGTCATTCACTCCCTCCCATGTATTTTTATGGACAAATGATGCCAATTTTGAGGCCAAGTGTGTAAGGTGTAAACAAGAGCAGTTTTTTGGATAGTCGATGATGTTGGTTCAATTTCAAAGGTTTATAGAGGACCAAGCATGAAAAAAATTCATGGAGAGGAATTTATAAGATCCTCCACTTACATACCAATAATTATACCTACTCCTAATTAGTTATGAGATGTTCAAATAGAGGTAATCATGAAAGTAGTTTTTCTATGCAAAATGATGAGTTTTATACCACTTGTCATGAGTTTGATGACTTGTATGGACACTTATAGCTCTTAAAATTACATGGTTCATCCCATTAAATATAAAAATGCATAATTAACTCCTTTTATTATCTTGACAAGTGTCCTTGTGACCCTTGGACTTCTTTTATTCTCTCTCTCTCTCTCTCTCTCTCTCTCTCTCTCTCTCTCTCTCTCTCTCTCTCTCTCTCTCTCTCTCTCTCTCTCTCTCTCTCTCTCTCTCTCTCTCTCAAGTTCTATAAGAACTAGCCATTTTGGCATTGTATTGGATGCTCCACCTGAGTATGGTGAAACCATGATAATTTGTATACCTTTTTATAAATAAAATTACTAAGTGTTACATCTTCCATAACTATTTTCATAGTGTGCTTTACTTTAATGTTGAATTTACTTAATGAAGACTATGGATTCTTTAGCAAGTTGTCACATTCTCTCACCTATTTACAACTTCTTCTTGCAGGGCATGTAATGTGTTCTAGGAAATTTCAAAGTTTAAGTGAGTTAGTATCTTCATTATTTCCATTCAAGGCCTATTTTATAGTCCTCCTAGCTTTTCACATTCATCCATAACCCCATAATGTAACATTAATGCAAGAAGACATAGATTGGAGAGTGTATGTTTAGTTTGTCCTTTGATTTCAAGTGTAATATGCATATGGTTGTATGTCATAAATATATTTGGTGTATCACCTCCATTAGGTTAGTTTTATTTTATTTATATCTCTCCCTTTTCATTCCCCAAAGTTAGTAGTAGTTTCAATCCAAAGTGGTACATCAAGGGAGCTAGCCCTATCTAGAGACTCACCTCATTCCTTACGCTGCCCGCAAGCCTAGAGGTGATTTCATTGTGCCACTTGGATGAGGAGAGATTTATATCTCATAAAGGGGTGAAAATATAAGTGACAATATTTTTTGGCATACCCAGTGGGACTATTATTCTAAGAGTTGGAGGACTTTTGGTGCTGTCCTTCAACACATTAACCTTTGGAGGCACTTTTCCAAGCATCAATGATCACTCTAAAGTTATATCAACTGGTCAAGCATCCAAATTATTCATTTTAATTTTTTTTGATAGCCATTTTATTGTGTTCCTTAATTCCAAATGAATTTTCATGTCTAGCCTTGGTGTTGAGTAAAACTTCACACAAGTTGGTGAGACCTTCTAAGCTTATGGCATTCCCTATCAATATGAGCAAGTTCTTAACCAACCCTCTCATGAAGTGTATCAAACCCAATATGGTTATTTTCAATCTCAAAATGATCATATCTATCCAATACATTATTCTTAATATTTGTATAGCCAACCTTCTCCATGTCTTGCTCCTAGTCAACTGAGCCACTCAAGCGAACCCATTTCCACCTTCAAGAAGACACTTTTGGGCTATGAGAGATATATGTTGGATCTTGATACTCAAAAGAGATGTGGTATAGAGGTTCCTAATCATTCCATAAATCAAGTGATAAATGAATTAGAGTTAGTCAAAAGGGAGTGAGAACCTATTGAAAGGGCCAATTGGCAAAGGCTCATAAGTGAGATGCTAGATGTGAGCGGTTTAGTCTCTTCCTTACAAGATAGGCTAGAAGTTCATGAAAAGAAACCTCACCAAACCTATCAGCCTTATTTTACACTTATACAAAGTTTATATTAGTCCTACATGGTTCTCAATCATGAACCCATCAACCTTATCAAGGCCATCCTTTTCCAAATCAAGTGGAGGAAAGAGTTGAGAAGAATAACCTTATGTTTAAAGCAAACTTTGATAGGCAATTTGAGTTGGAAAATATGCATATGCAATAGTCCATGTTGGTAGAGAAAGAAGTGGATTTAAAACCCTCATTTACCTCTCACATTGTATCCCCACCACCTCAAAAAGAGACCTCTAATCCTAATATCCCAAGTTGGAAAAAGATAGTGGAGTCATGGGGAAAGAAAGAGGAGAAAAGTCTTGACAAAGAATGTGGAATTGAAGAGAAGCTTGATATTATAAAAATACCTCCCACCATTCCTCAAGAAGATTTTTTTATTCCATTCATCCCTCATGTACACCATAGCCTCTTGATTATTCCTATGATCTTTAATAAAGACTTTTCCAAGAGGATATAGTCAAGAAAATTGAAGAGTTAGAGTCAAAGATGAAGTTACTAAGTCAAGGTGTGATGGAAGGTTTAAACCACATGAAGATTTTATGCCTAAACACACACCATTTAACCTCCTTAAAGAGAGTTCCTAATTTGAGTGAAATGTGAATGAAGTAGATGTCAAGTGGAAGGAAGAAAGTTAAGTTGTCTCAACCCAAGATTTGCCTTTCCTTCCTCAAGAGCTCCTAAAAGAATCTCTTACTTTTCATTATCAACTTGATTTTGAACTCTACGTTCCACCTCCACCAACTAGTTATTTTTGTCCTCATCCCATTACCATTTTTATTTATGGACCTATGGTGTGGGAACCAAAATAAGTGCATCTGGTTGAGGAAAATTCATAACTCTTGCTTGAACAAAATGTAACTCCTTGGCAGCCTTATTAGGCTAAGTCACATGATTTCAAGATGCCTAGTCTTGAAATCATTAGAAAGGAGGTTGAAAATATTATATACATTGAAAAAAGAGATAAAATTATGAAAACTAAGGCTCCATTTGAAATCCCTCAAGAGATCTTAAGTGATGAAGAGAAGGTAAGTTATTGTGTTGAATCTCTTTGCTTGGTTGATGATGAAGAATACTTTCCTTGTGTTGAAGAACCTATCTTGAGAGAAACAAATGAAGAAGAGAAAGTCCAATTCATGGCTGATAAATAAGACCTAATGAGTTATTATGAGAAATATATTACCATAGGTACTCCCTTTGATGAACAAAAATACAATCCACAAGCTCTTACCTCCATATTTGAGGGTATGTGTATTCATAAAGCTAACTTTAATGTATCCATTCTTGAGGAGTACATCCATGAGGAATGTGGCCAAGACTTGAAGAAATAAATACATGAGGAAGACTCCATGCTTGATCATGAGGTTTTGGATGACCATTCCAATATTGAAGAGGAAATGGCTCTAAATAAAGAAGAGGATAAGGATGATTGGCAGCTGCAAATAGAGCTCTTTTAAGAGCTTTTCCAAGTTGAAGGCCAAGTGTATGACAAGGTGAATAAAGAATATTCTTTGGAGGATAATGACCAATACTGGGAAGAATTTTCTAATTTCCTTGATGATCTAGAAGAACTTCTAGCTAAGAGGAAGCCTAATCTTGTTGAAAACACCATGGAAGACAAGAAGGTATGCTTTGTTGAATCATCATTTGAAATTACAACTGAAGGATCATATGAGAAAGTAGGGGCTATTTAGACACAATAATAATCCTTTACCATATCCAAGTTGTTTGGAGTTACCTATTTTTCAATGATTGTCATGCCAATGAAGTTGGTAAATATCATGAGAAAGTTGGAGGCATCAATGCTAGAGGTCAAAGGGTCACATGCCTCACCAAGTCCTTCGTGTCATGAAGAAAGAAGAGTTTAAAAATTAAAATTTTATCTATGAGGAAAGTATGATTATTTTTAGTTGTACATAATAGGTTGTTTCAATTTCCCCTAAGTGCTTATGCACATGTGTGTTTGCTTGCTTGTTTGGTGTGTCCTTTGTTTTATGTGTTTGAAGTAATCATTAGTGTCTTATCTTGATCAAAGGCTTGTTTTCAATGGTCAAAGTTTTCTTATTTTTATTAGTCCTTGTATGACTCCATAAGCCCAATGGACTAATAAGGCTACTTGTCTAGTTAGTATAGCATGCATACTACCCCTATGAGTCGCCAATTTATTGACCAAATTTTACTTTTAAGTCAAATTGGGGCACTCCTAGGTAAAAAAATTGACTTTTTAGGTCTATAAAAGGGTATAATATCTTTTCATAAGGTGCTTCATAGGTTAATTGATGTTAATTAATGTTATAATGGATTTGGTCAATTAGTTTTTGTCTTTATATCATTTTTGGGTCATTTGAGGGGTCAAAAAGGTACATTTAATACTTTGTACGAGCTTATTGGAAAATGTGCAAGTGTAAAAACATGATTTAATGTTTCATGTGTTATTATAAGTATTAGATAACTAAAACTACTAAAAATATGGTAGGTTGTTCAGAGAAAAGGTAGTTTTCTTGGAAAGAAAGGAGAAAATGGCATTTGTATGACCTCCATGGGAAGTGTGCCACTTGGAAAAGGTTTAAATGTGACTCTTAAGCTTCTCTAAGCTCAATCCCACATTTGGTTTGATCTAGAAGTTCCATTTTTTGCTCAAAACCATTTTGCTCTCTTTTCACCTTTCTAGACACACAGAAATGACTTGAAAGTTTTTGTTTGGTACAGTCAACACAAGGATTTTTAGGAAAAATGCTCTTGGGAATGTATTATAAACTCAAATATATTAATTTACATAATAATAATTCAAATATTTATTAACTATGATTTATGAACCATTGCTAACAAGTTGATTGTGCTCTTTTACTAGCTGTTTCATGCATCCTATAGATTTTGCTTCATTTTGAGAAATTTCATACAAAATAGTTACTAAGGTGGGATCTAGAGGATGTTTAATTAATTATTAAATGGATTAAACTCTTATTTTAATCTTTTATGGTGTTTGAATGAGCAATCTAACTGACTTTTCAAGAGGGTGTCATTATGTGTAGTTTCAGTTGAGAGGATTATTGTTTGCTGAGTGTGTTCTCCTATAGGGGTCTCATAAAGCTAGGAAATGGTGTTCCACAAGTTCATGGGTAATGTGACCACATAATTCCATGTTTTGGTTTCACCATGACATCTCTTGGGTTGTTTGTAAGCTTATTTTCTTTCATTGCTAGCTCTTTGCCCAACTTCACTTGCAGTCACATGTATGAGCTTATTCAACTTGTCCATAGAGTTGTAATCAGGGTATTATAATTTTCAAATCCATTAGGAGTTTTATAAAATTCATATAGATACTTGGAAAAGGTGCAATTATAGCCACAAACTCATCCACCAGGCTACTTTAGTCACGAGATGCCCATGTCTATTTATTCAATGTCTATGTAGGTGTTTTCCATGTTGGGAAATATGTGTTGGAGTTGGTTTTATGTGTTTATTGATGAATATCATGTTTTTTAAGGTTACCAATTCATTTGAGTGGTTTTGGAAGCTATTTCTTAACATACTCTTGCCAATTCTATATCTTGCCTACATAGAACATCCTAATGCACATCTACAATCCCCTGATGACATCATGCTGAGGTGTAATAAGGTTGATGTGTACTAAAACCTCTTAATATGTCTAGAAGTACATTTAAATTCTTGATGGGAACATCTAAAGTTCATTTTCATAGAAGGTTCCATGTTCATATTTAGTCACTATTTAATTACCAGAACACCCACTTATAGGTGGTTGAGTAGGGGATTAAAATGTTGTATGGAAGTGATTGAAATGATTTGACATTTCCTTGAGATATTGGTATTTCCATGATATACCTATATAAAGTTCCTAAAGGCAAGAAGAACCATGGAATGTGTGAAGGCCATGATTGAGTGTTCAGGGCTGTTGTCCCCAAAAGAGCAGAATAGAGGCCTAGGACATTTTATGGATATATTATAGCATGGTTTCAATCAATCTTGAAGCTTATAAATTGGTAAATCATATAGCCCTTATCATGGATAAGGTTTTTTCTAATTATGAGGATCAAAAAGTGAGGGGAAGATGGAAATTAAGGACCTCAAAGTCACCCTAAAACACACTCAAGCACTGCACTAATGTCTACAGGATTGGAGGTTTGAATGGAATTTGACATCCCTCAAGAAAACACACACTCATGTTGAATATAAGTGTTCCATTGCTCAATTAATAGTATAAATAGATATGAAAATAACTATTATGATGTTAATACATGGTTTTGGAAAATCCCACTGTCATCTACATGTGTCCTCACTCAGAAATCATACACCTACAATAGTCAAACTCAGAGGTATCTCAATTTAAGCAAGAAAACAAACTCAATAAGGATTATAAAGGTATATATGGTTAGTACAACATATAAAAAGTTTTTAAATGGTTCTTATGACTCCAAGGGAGGTCTATAACACCATGGCCAAATGGATAAGGTTAATGTAACCTACAAGGAGGCCTAAAGGATAGGGTTTGTCTCAGTTAGAGAGTGAGCTTAAAGAGTGTGATGGTTTTAGTGTTGAAAGTGTTTGAAAATGATTAAAGAGTTTAAAACTATTTTAAAATGAGCTCAGTGCTTCAAACAAGTTCATAAAACACACCTTGAGGGTCTAGGCCATATAATTTGCATGTACAATCAACTGTGTTTGACTATCTAAGATAGTGAGCAAAATGGTAGTGTTTTGGGTATGTGAATGGCCAAAACATGAGGCATATAGACCTAAAACAATTCAAATTTAATCTAGGGAAGACATATGATATTTTGAGCATTAATTTCAAGGACTATTTCATATATTAATACCTACAGAGGTCCCTCCCAAGTAAGAACACAATCTTCTATGACTGTGGGAGACAGTGAGTTGAGAAAGGTCCTTTGTTGATTAATATGATCCAAGAATGAATGAAATACAAACAATTTTAAATGATACTAGAAGATAAAAATAATATCCTATGCACTATTTCCAAAGATAAATCATATTTACCCCTATAGAAATCACCCCAAAATAATGAAACACAGTCAGGTTTTGATACATGGTTTGGTTCAAGCATGGGTATAAGCAAAGTATAAGGAACATGTAAAGTTTGGGGAGATTATTGAATATTATAAAATATTAATGATTTTAAAACAAAATCATGAATATAACATGATGCATCTTGAGTATACAAGGATCCCAAATCACACGTACACAATCCACTTTTGAGTTTCCTGCACACAGTGCTCAAGTACACAACTAGTATTGGGAACTCTAAGTCTTGGGGGTTCATATAACCTAATAAAGAGCATTTTTTTTGTGGAGAGAATCATGGAAAATTTAGGAATCTCACACAAGTGTTTTTTTCTAAGATAAATAGGGGAAGTACCCCTTGTTTTTTCATATATAGGGGGTACTTCCCCTCGTGCAAACCCTATAGAGTTGGAGAGTAGGAATGAAAAGGAGTGACCAGAAGTTTATAGAAAATTATTAAGGGTGTGAAAATTTGAAACATATATAATACATCATGGAAAATACCTCACATAGGGGTGAGGCTGAGCAGGGTAGTCCAAACCTACAAGGATTGCAGGTAATGCCATTAGGCATGGTGAAGCCTAATTCCAAATGAATAGTCATCTTCATTTATAGCTTGAGATAAGAATTAAATTTTATTGAAACATGTGTGTAGGATGAATATAGGTTTTTTTGAACTCTAATAAGGCAAATAAAACTATGAAAGACCATTTTGAGCTTCAAGGGCAACTCAAGCTTGCTTGACATGCTTAGGCCTAAGGCCAAATGGTAGGTCAATTACATTTTTAACACAAGATGATCACTCCAATGGTTTGAAATGTGTTTTTTGGGACCATATAAAAGGTGTTAAAGCATATAAAATTTCAAGGGAAGCCATGAGGAACCATTTTCTATCTTAACCAACTCAAACCTACTTGGCAAGGTTTAGATCTAGGTGCCAAAAGAAGAGCCAATCGCATTTATGGCATGATATATGCATTTAAAAATTATGGAGTATCTTTGTGAGGCTAATATATAGGTTTTAAATATTGTAGATAGTGGAGAGTTTGTAAATAGGTCATTTTTGAGCGCAAAACCCACTCAGACATGCAGAAAAGAGGGAAACAAGCTCGATAGATCAACTTTTGGAGCTCACATCTTCTTGGAGGATTTGAATGGGAGAAAAATGAGTTAAAAAGAGTTAGAGGAGGTCACTAGAAACTAATTTGTTTCATTGGTTTGAAAATTTAATGTGCAATCTTTATGAACGAAGCTTAAGACCCAAAACTATCTAAAACCCTTCCAAACCCCTTGTAGAGACTGCTTTGTGAAAATAGAGTTGGAGATGAAATTTAATGCACAAGTTTAACCATAATAGATATTGGAAATTATAGAGGAATTAGTTAGGATAATTCACATGATTTTGAGTTATACACAATTATATAGATGGGGTGCAAAAGAGGCTCTTTTTGACCATTTTTTATGTTTTACAAGTTCTAGAAGGAGTCAAGAGATGAAACCAAATTTTAGTGAAATATTAAGACTTAAGATAACTACCCATATTAATTTAATTCCTTGAATCAAATTATAAGTAGCCAAACCAAGTGTTTCAACTCAGCCTATCAAAATTAGCATATTGCACAAGCTAGGGAGAAGTGTGAAAACTCTAAGTAGATAGATTTTTAAGGTGTCCCTAATGCTTCTAGGGCCATGGATGGTCTTGAAAAGTGTCATTAATGATGAGTCCATAAAATGAATCATTATATCCACAAAATAACATTTTTTTTCTTGCATATGAAGTGGATCTAAATGTAGTTTTCAAACTTATAGTTTATTTATAATGAAATAGTAAGTATATATCATGGTTATGTCTTTATAATTCCTTATTATCTATTGGTTAGCTATTTTTAAAGATTATTAAAAAAAAGATGTCAATAAGTGTATATACAGTTCATACTAAGCTAAGAAAGATTTAAAATATGAATAAGTAACCATTCAAGCATAATGTTGAAACAAGATCTAGTATTCTGGTTAAGTTATGGACTCCTATAGGATTATTATAGCAGCTTCAAATTACAATAGGCTTGCTACAATAGCTACAAATTTCACTAGATTTGCTACAAATTTCACTAGGTTTGCTATGAATTTTATCAAGGTTGTTACATATTTTAACACGTTGCTACAGAGTTTAACATAATTGCTATGGACTTCAATAAAACTACTACAAACTTGTTTGGGAAGTATTTCTAAGAGTATTCTAATATTATAACATCATGAAGAATGCTTTCCATTTATATTCTTTCTATATATAGATTTTTATGTATAAATTTTCATAATAGATTGTATTTGAATATATGTTTATGTAATTATATTCCAACAAATATCTCTTTCCATATTTGGTGGGGATCAAGATTATGTTGTAATATATTTTATTATTAGAATAAGTATCTCTCTCCATGCTTTGTGGAGATTGAGATAGGATAGAGTATTTAGGTTGTTATGCTTAAATAAGGTGTTGGTTGGAAGCATGAAATTATAAATGCAACCTTCCACACCTGAGTATATATTCATTCAATCAATCAATCAATACATTTTTTCTTTCCATTATTCTGAGCAGTCAATTCTGAAATTATGTTATGAATAAATCCTCTTCTGAGGAATGAGTTGGCCACTCATTCCAAGGAAGATGGATCAATGTATTTAATATTTATTTCTTTATTATATAATTATTCTCTTTGCTACAATTATTATTTTATTTATCTTTTAATGTAAACATTTCTTTTATATAGATTATTGTAAACATGTAGGTATTTTGTGTTTATCATTTATTTTTCATTCAACAATTTATTTTTTTACAAGTGTGCTTTAATTTCATACAAGAGTGTTTTAATTTATACAAGTGTGATTTAATTTTTACAAGTGTGAATTTTAATTTTATAAAGTGTGAATTTCAATTTCAGCAAGTATGATTTTCAATTCCTGCAAGTGTGTTTTAAATTTCTACAAGTGTGAAGTGTGATAGAAGGAACCATTTTCTAGAGATCTCTTTCTCATTTTGCATACAACCTTCAGACACTAGCCCTAGATTGACATTATTAAATGAAGGTTATTGATGACACCCATCATTTTTGGTGCTATTACCAAGGAAACATGATGTTATTAAGAGATTCAGAGTTTGCTAAGAAATTCCTAGTGAGAGGGAATATCTCTTTACAAATTTTGTTATAAGAGATACTTAGCTAGTGGTTTCTTTAAGATTTTATTTTTTGAAACATAGATTAGAATTTATTTTTCTATAGATTAGAATTTATTTTTCTATAATTAGATGTTATATTTAAAAATAAAAAAATAAAAACCCCTAAATACTAACATTACTGTGTAGGAAATAACTACTAACATCATGAAGGAAGATCTAATTATTGATGCATGTTGAAAATGAAAATCTGAGATAGCCAACAAGATGGAGGAAACAACCTATTACATGAGTTTATATAGTTGTTCATAATGAAAAATATGAAATAGATACTTTTGTATTTAACATGCATATTTAGAGAATGATCTATATTTGAAATTATTTAGATCGACTATATATGGTTGTGTGAAACTTGTACAAATATAATTACACCTATTCTAGAATCGCTTATAATATATCACACATATTTTTGGATGATTCTAAAAAAGTTGCATGCTAAGAAATAATTAAAAATCATTGTCAAATCGGTCTCTGAATATTTTAAAATGCTTCATACCTATATGCCTGTAATAAAAATATTTTGCTATTTTCTATTTGGTTGAAAAATACAAATAGTTTCCAGCAAGATAGGATTGTATGTCATATTTTTGTGAACAAAATTAAAAAATAGCTGTAATTTATGATAGTATGGCTGAATTATACAAGGAGATGGTGTTATAGGTAGAGAGAATCATGCTAATGATCTCTACTAAAATAAAATGATCTATAATCCAACCTGTGTAATTATTGAAAAAGACTCCTGAACTAGAATTATCTGAGATATTTGATTTTTCAAGTAAGCACAATTTATTTTTAGCAATGACAAATATAAAAATAATTTATCAAAGAATTAAAAGGTTAAAATATATATGATCTACTAAAAATAAACTATTGTTCTAACCAAAATATTGGAAATTTTATCTGGTAAAGTGTTATGATTTTATCTGGTAGCTACATAGAATAGATTCCATTTTGATCTAGTATGGTTGACCAAAAATATTATATGTGATAAATGGTTTTAATGACTTTTATGATATAATTATTTCATGACTAAAATATCTTTTGGAGAGATTCATGTAACCTTCCAGAATATTGCATGCAATATCACCATGCATACAAAATCATTTTGATGAATCACGGTAGAAGTTATTTTGGATAAGCCACATGGGTCAAACAAATCTCATAAGTCAAAAATAATAAAAATCTAAATGCAACACAAATCATGCTAGAAGTGTAAACACATCATGCAACAATTTTGGCATCATAAAGATATAGCTCCAGATTTTTTACAAGTCAGATATCTCAACATTAACGATCAATTGTAAAAAAAATACTGATTTTATTACTATTTTTAGCATGTATAGTTTGACGATTTAAATATTTCAGTTTCTATTTTATTTTAGATTAATCACTAAGTATTTTGATTTTTTTTATTATTTCTAAACTATAATGATAATGTCTGATAAAAATTATCAATTGAAATAACTCAGAATATTTAAGTCTCAGTACTAGATGTTTATTTTATTTTCTATGTTTCTTGTTAGTATGAATGTATGAAGAAGTTTGATATAAAAAAATGATGATAGTCTTAAAAAATAAAAATAAATAAATAAAAAGAATCAAAATTTCATCCCAGATTAGACTAGCATGTAAATAAGAAACTCAAATTTACATGTATTCGCATGAGACCAAAGATTTAATAAATTTTGAGTGCTTTAAATGCTATAAATTGATAAGAATTACATGTTTTCATGAAGATGTCTCAAATAACACAAAATCATTCAGAAATATTTAGTGCTAAGCAAATATATGGCTACAAAAGTGGTAAATTCTGCCTAACTTTGAGGGGCTCTGCCCCTCGACCCCACCTCGTATCATGATAGGGAACGCATAAGGGGTGCTACCCCTTGACCTTGTTAGGGGTTGGCACCCCCAGACCCTCACTTTTAATTTCCCAACCAAAGAAGAAGATAGTGACAAGCTTGTTCAACATGATGTAACTCAGGGCCAGGTTGTAGATGAAGAACACAAAATTTTTAGTAGCAAAAAGAAGCATGCAAAATCTATTTGAAACAAGAAAGCTAAGAACCTTCAAGATTCAGTTATCCAGGTATGTTTTTTAGTTTTTATTTTCCATCAAATAATTTAGTAATGTAATTTTATCTTCCTTGTATAAAATAACAGTTAGTATTTTCAACATAGTTCATAATAAAAATAATTGATGACATTTTATTTCACTCATTTCCATCCATATTCAGGAATTAGCTACACCCATATCCACTTATAGATCTTATTTGAGGAACTTATTATTCTTCATAATAAAATCCCATTCTTAATAATGTTAATTCTTGAACTATCGTTCATTCTTACATAGGTTGAACTGCATTCTTTTATATACATTTAAATATTCATTTTAATAGTCTATTGTTAGCATTTATATTTCTTTAACATTGCTGATATTATGCTTGTCAGGAAATGTTATGTATGCTTGTCAGTAAATGTTTTGTTTGTTTTTGGTCTTTACAAGGTACTTTCATGATAAGGAGTCATTCTAGAGATGAAAATTTCTACCTTTGAATTCAATAAGCAATTCGCAGATTACCCTAAGTTACCATTGACGACAAAATGTAGTAGAATTAATAAGTGCCTATCACCAGTTATTGGTCGTCACTACAAAGACCAATTTTGAAGAATGTCAACATATAAAAAAATTCCAAGCCACATTTGTGAGTAGTATGAAGATGCATAGAGTCTATGTCTAATATTTTTCATGTCATCAATTTTGAAAAAAATAAAAAAATATTAAAAAAAATCAATAATGAAAACCCTCAGGTATTGTTGGTAGCCTTGATTTAAAAACTAGCTTACTGGTGGATCAAGTGTTAGAATAACAAGACTTGATTAGAAAACTAGTTTACTAGCTATTCAAGGGTAAAAATATAAAAAATAAATAGAATATAATTTTTCTAATAAAATAGTTGATGCGATTTTTTTACATGGTTGCTTACTTCTGTGCTCTTATTTTCAGAATAACAAGACTATACTTTTCCTAATATTTTTCACTTTGACTAGTATGGAAGTAACACTGAAGACTAAAGGTATGTCATGGTATTTTGATTTACTATTTTATGTTTAAATTTACTTTTAAGTTTTGTTATTACATGAAGATCCACTCTTGCAAATAATGTGTTTTGAAAAAATAGATAAACTTCCATCTGATCTTGTGTAATCTCATCCTACATCATTCATTTGGCATGCATGAGATTAGATGTGTGGGAGGAGAATAACTTTGAGGATATAAAAATTGGGCTTATCTAAACATACAACAATAGTTTGATCTTGATCATGGTACATAGTTTTGTTATCTAGACATACAAAAATAGTTTGATCTTGATCATGGTACATAGTTTTGAAAGAAATAATTTATTTTTATGTCAAAAATTGCTTTGTGGTCAAAATAAATATGTGTAGACATAGTAAGAAATTCTTAACACAAGAACCTGCTCTCATATCAATTTAAAAAAATGAAGAAAAGAAAGAAAGAAGACAAGATGAAGAAAAAAACAAAGAAGACAAGAAATAAGAAAAATATAAGGAAAGAAAAAAAGATGAAGAGAGCAGCATGAGAATTCCATACAAGAACCTATGTCAAAAATATCAAAGAGAATCTAAGGATAGTATAAAAAATATCCACACAAAAACCTATCTTTAAATGTCCATTTTCATTGGCCACTTTTGTCTGAGATTTTAAAAGATGAATTTCATTATCTTGTACCAATGACAATAATTTGGGGAGCCCACTTGAAGTATGAAGCTAAGTCTAACCCATGCATATATACCATGATATTTTAAACAATGACATACATGAGGACATGCATGACATTAGGTATGGGAGAGATGATGAGTCCATAAAATGACTCATTATATCCACAAAATAACATCTTTTTTCTTGTCTAGGAAGTAGATCTAAATGTAGTTTTTGAACTTATAGTTTATTTACAATGAAATAGTAAGTATATATCATGGTTATGTCTTTATAATTCCTTGTTATCTATTGATTATCTATTTTTAAAGATTATTATGAAAAAACTATCAATAAGTGTATATATAGCAGGAAAAATCTCTACACAAGTACCTATTTTTAAATGTCCATTTTCATTGGCCACTTTTGTTTGAGATTTTAAAAGATGAATTTCATTATTTTATAACAATAAGAACAATTTGGGGAGCCCATTTGAAGTATGAAGCTAAGTCTAACCCATGCATATATACCATGATGTTTTAAATAGTAGAATACATGATGACATACATGAGATTAGGTATGGGAGAGATGATCAGTCCATAAAATAGCTCATTATATCCACAAAATAACATCTTTTTTCTTGCATAAGAAGTGGATCTAAATGTAGTTTCTAAACTTATAGTTTATTTAGAATGAAATAGTAAGTATATATCATGGTTACGTCTTTAAAATTCTTTGTTATCTATTGATTAGCTATTTATAAAGATTATTGCAAAAAAAAAATGTCAATAAATGTATATATAGTTCATATTAAGCTAAAAATAATTCAAAATATGAATAAATAAACATTCAGGCATAATTTTGAAATAAGATCTAGTATTTTGGTCAAGTTATGGACTCATATAGGATTATGATAGTAGCTCTATATTATAACAGGTTTGTTATAGCAGCTATGGATTTCATCAAGCTTACTACAGATTTCATTAAGCTTGCTACAAATTTTAGTAAGTTGCTACAGATTTTAATAAAATTATTACAGACTTCAACAAAACTACTACAGACTTGTTTGGAAAGTATTTCTAAGAGTATTCTAATGTTTCAACATCACGAAGAACGATTTCCATTTATATTCCTTCTATATATAGATTTCTATGTATATATTTTCTATAATAGATTGTATTCGAATATATGTTTATATAATTTTATTCCAATAAAAATCTCTCTCTATATTTGGTGGGGATTGAGATTATATTGTAATATATTTTATTATTAGAATAAATATCTCTTTTCATATTTTATGGAGATTGAGATAGGATAGAGTATCTAGGTTGTTACATTTAAATAAGGTGTTAGTTGGAAGCATGCAATTATAAATGCAACCTTCCACATTCGAGTGTATATTCATTCATTCAATCAATCAATACATTTAAAAAAAAATTTATTCTGAGTAGTCGATTCTAAAATTATGTTCTAAATAAATCCTCTTCTGAGGAACGAGTTGGCCACTCATTCTAAGAAAGATGGATCAATGTATTTAATGTATTTAATGTTTATTTATTTATTCTATAATTCTTTTATTTTCTATAAATTATTATTTTATTTATTTTTTGATGCAAACATTTTTTTGTATAGATTGTTGTAAACATGTAGGTGTTTTGTGTTTTGTGTTTATCATTTATTTTTAATTCAACAATTTACTTTTGAAAGTGTGCTTTAATTTCATACAAGAGTGTTTTAATTTTTGGAAGTGTGATTTACTTTTTATAAGTGTGAATTTCAATTCCAACAAGTGTCAATTTTAATTTCAGCAAGTATGATTTTCAATTCCTGCAAGTGTGTTTTAAATTTTTGCAAGTGTGGAGTGTGATAGAAAGAACCATTTTTTAGAGATCTCTTTCTCCTTTTGCATAAAGCCTTTGAAAAATATCCCTAGATTGACATTATTAAATGAAGGGTATTGATGACACCCATAAATTAACTCCCTCTCATGAATTTTCATGGACAAATGATGTCAATTTTGAGGTCAAGTGTGTAGGGTGCATAAAAAAGAAGTTTTTTGGATAACAGATGATGATGATTCAATCTCAAAGGTTTTTAGAGGACAAATCATGTAACCAAAGCATGAAGAGTCAGGTATGAGAGACTCCCCTTCCATTTCAATCATTGAACCCACTCCTAATTAGTTATGGGATGTTTAAATAGAGGCAATCATGAAGGCAATTATTCTGTACAAAATGAAGAGTTTTATGCCACTTTGCATGAGTTTGATGACTTGTATGGACACTTGTAGCTCCTTACCTTACATGGTTCATCCCATACCCTCTTCATATGAACAATTAATTCCTTAGATTGACTTGACAAGTGTCTTTGTGACCCTTGGATTTCTCTTCTCTCTCTCTCTCTCTCTCAAGTTCTGTAAGAACTAGCATTTTTGGCATTATATTGGATGCTCTACCTGAGTATGGTGAATCTTTCTCATTTATATACATTTTTATCAATAAAATTACTAATTTTTACCTCTTCCATGATTTTTAATATTGTTATTTATTTGAATTTTGAATTTGGTTAGTGAAGACTATGGATTCCTTATCAAATTGTCACATTCTTTCACCTATTTGTAGCTTCTTCTTGTAAGGCACAAGATGTGTTTCAAGAAATGTAAAATTTTAAGTGAGTTAGTATCTTAATTAATTATATTCAAGGCCTCTTATCTAGTCTTCTTAGCTTTGTCTATTCATCCATAACCACACAATGTAACATTGATGCAAGAAGACATAGATTGGAGAGTGTATGTTTAGTTTGTCCTTTGATTTCAAGTGTAATATGCATATGGTTGGATGTCATCAATATATTTAGTGTATCACCTCCCTTAGGTTAGTTTACTTTCATTTATCTCTCTTTTTATTCATTCTTTAAATTTAGTAGTAGTTGCTATCCAAAGTGGTACATCAAGGGAGATATCCCTATCTAGAGACTCACCTCATTCCTCAAGTTCCCCACAAGATTAGAGATGATTCCATTATGCCACTTAGATGAGGATAGATTTTCATCTCCTCAAAGGGTACAAATCCAAGTGATAACACTTTATTTAAAGCCTATCCAAGTTGATTAGCCTTTCATGCAATGAGGCTTTGATTTCATTGGCATGATAACTTCCCCATCAAGTGCTAGTCATAAATAGGTACTCATAGCAATTGACTATTTTGAAAAATGGGTTGAGGCAGTAGATTTGAAGGAAGCCAAAGGGAATTATATCTTGGAGTTATATAAGAGCATCATAATAAGGTTTAAAACTCCTTATAATATTATTTTAGATAATGTTATTACTTTTATAGGTGCGAAGACAACTAATTAGGCAAACAATAATGACATATTCTTGATCACTTCATCCAAATATTACCCTTAAGGTAATGGGTTGGCTGAATTTACTAACATGAATCTGATCAAAATCATCAAGAGAACCTTGGAGCACAACCAAAGAGCTTAGCACACCAATTTGAAGACAATCTTATGTGTTGATATGATAACTCCCAAGAGGTCAATAGGAAATTCTCCTTTTGTGGTTGTCTATGAAAGGGAAGCTAGGTTATATATCTCTCAAAAACTACTTGCCTTAGAGTTAGCACATCAACTAAAGTTGCTTGAGAATACCCAAATGGAGGTGATATTGGTAGAATTAATGGAGTTGCAAGAGACTAGAGATAAAGTTTATCAAGCTATGGAACATCACCAAGTACTAATGAAGAGTTATTTTGATAAGAAGGCAATTCCAAGATTATTTAAATAAGGTAACATATTTTTGAAATGGGATGAAGATAAATAAAAACTAGGGAGACATACCAAATTTGATACCCTATGAAGTAGACCATATGTCATCAAGTGAAATCAAAGCAACTCTTTTTAGTTAGAAATGATGAATGGAGAGAAGATGCCTATCCCTGTGAATGAGATATATTTGAAACCCTACTATTGAGAATTGAAGGTCAGTTTTGTAAATATTAGATTAGGTGTGTGTTTCCTTTCTTGTTGTGTTGTGTTCTAATAAATGATCATGACACACATGTGTGTTTATTGCTTTGTGTTTTATCCCTATTGTATTTTTTTTGTTTTGTTTTTTAGGCTGTTTCTATGTCAAACTTGTATATTTGTGACTCCATAGCCCAATGGATAGGATTAGGCAACTGGTCATGGCATAACAAGCATGCCACCCTTGGGAAATTACCAAATATGTTGACCATTTTTAACTCAAGCTAAGTAGGTCAGCCCCCTATAGTCAAAATATTGAATAGGGGATTTTTATAATGTCATAGGGTATGTTGTAGCTCATTTGATGTCATTTCATATGCCATTTTAGTTTTGGTCATGGTTTAGATTAGTCCTTGTGTCATTTGGTTTCTTAGGGGTCATTTTAGAGTCATATATGCAAGTGATAAGTTTTTATGGTGTTGATATAGTTAAGATCATGTAAAGGGCCCACATAGGCCTTAGGGAGTTCATTTAGAGCTGTAAAAGTTCAAGAACAAGCTTTGTGAAGCCAGACCATCATCAGGATGTCATGAAGAACTAGACTAGACCAGTTCACTTGGGAATTTTATAAATATGCTAAAAAAGTATTGCATTACCATAAAACCATGCAAGATCAATATCATTAGTGATAAGATCATTATTTTCAAGTTTTGTATCTTGATGAGTCTTTTATAACAAGATCGAATCTTCCAAAGTTTAGCTTATCGAGTCTAAGGAGCTAGGTTGTCCTACATGTCACATGAAAATAAGTAAACTAGCTTGTTTGAGCGTTTATTATCTTCACTCAAGAAGCTGTGTGAGCCAAAATCATAAAAAACCATGGATTTATTCATGCTAATATCTTGATCTATAAATTTCATGCTCATGCAAGCTTTCAAGCTCAAGATCTACATCCTCAGAATTGGTTACACAAAGTAAGATGTTCATGTAATTGTCAACTTCAAGCCTTGGTAAATAGATGTTTAGGTTCAAATGACCAGTGATGGGCACATATATTTTATGAAGAAATAAACTAGATATATTTTTTGTGAAATTTGTAAACACCCTTAAAAATATCTCAAAACTAGTAGATCGAGTGGGCACAATTCCTTTAGCATCAAGAATATCTCCTAAAAATTTATTGCCTCCATGACCTTTGGGTTTCCAAATCCAAGCCTTCAAGGTTGGTTAAAAAATGAGAGATGTTAGTGTAGATGTCAACTTTAATCTATGGTAAAAAAACATTAGGGTCTTATATTTGATAGTCACATGGACCTTAATGATGGTCATGCAGATGTCAAATGATGATTATGCAGACATCAAATTTAGACCATGATAAATACCCATTTGTTTTCAAATCTAGGAAAATCTGATAGTCTACATTATATTATACATCTTAATCCAATGGTGCGAGATGAGTCAAAAGGTCAAGGAGCTTAAGAGGCCACCATGAGGCATAAGTGCATGGAGCTAACAGATAGACAACAAATCTTGAGTGCAAATGTGGGGCTGTCAAGTAACACTAACTTAGATAGAGATTGACAAGCCAAAGATAGATCAATGACTCATAGTCATTTATACTAAGAAGGATTAATGGTGTAAGATGGGTCAAAGGGTCAAAATTTGATAGTGAGGATCTATGAGGCCAATGGGAATAAAGAAAACTAAGAGCATTTTGATTGGTTTGAGTTTATTTTTGAGGGATAGAGTCAAACTAAAGGAGTAGTTTTTGACCAAGGAAAATAAGGTATTTTAGGGTCATTATACCACCATTAAAGCTCAATCAAACACCAAAGAGCAGACATAACCATGTATTTAGGTACAAAAAACATAAAGGGACCACCATTAAGGCTTAATATGGACCTATGGTTCAAATGTTTGAGGGATACAATGTTTTTTTAGGATTGTGTACACCATTTTTTAGAAGGACCTATACATATGGTGAAATATTAGTTCCCACAAAGACATAATGGGTATATGTGGACTTATTTAGGTCCAAAATGAAGATATGTGGTGTATAGGTTCCCATTGACATAATGACTATAAGAAAACCAATAGTTTAAGATTGCTTGTCAATCTATAATGGACCTATGAACATGGAGATGAGTTCAATCATGATCTAGTTTGTATAAGAGATAGAATTTTAAAGGATGCCATGAAAGCATACACATAGACCCCAATGGTTCCATCTCTAGGACCAACTACATGCAAAGGACCCTTCTTTCCACTTTTGCATGCCATAATGAACTAGTGAAGAGTAGTTATCACCAAGATAATGATCTAATAGATTGATTCAATGGTTATAACTATATTTATGCTAGGACCCAGCTTAGAATAATTTGATCCCATCATTGTAACCTTCAAAGAGCATCAATGAAGGAATAATTTAACTGTGTAACCACTTAAAATGACCCAGATCAATCAAAAGGTTTGAATGAGCATAATTTGTAGAAGTAATTGTAAATATGGTTCAAATGGAGTTGAACTCTTTGATTCCTCTTTGAGTGCCAAAGTCTCTCTCTCTAAAGGCCCTTTCTTCTAAAAATATATACTTTGAGCTATTATTATAGATCCCTTAGGCTGGTATGACTAGACTCTACCAAAAATTATATTTTGTACCTCATGAAGTAATAAATAAAGTATTTTGTAATCATTTTCTAATATGTGCTTAGTGTTTTGTGTTTGTTTGATATGCAAAAGTGGTTGTCATCTTCCCTTTACAGGTCCAAGTTCAACCTAAGTGCTAATAAAATTTCTTGTAGGTCATCTAATGTGTCTTAGGTATAGAGTGAATTATTGACTGTAAGTGCTTTCAATCAAGCCTTATCCTCATTTCCCTCTAGCATAAGTCCATCATTTTGACCTCTAGGTGAAAGATTATCTCTTGAAAACCATTTTAGACATTGCATTAGTTCTGTTCATAGTCTATTTGTGTGATAATGCTTTAATTTTAAGAGTGGATCTTTGAATATTTGATGCATCACCTCCTTTAGAGTAGGTTCAATTCATGCATTCTCTAACTCTTTTACCCACAAGTAATTAATTGATATAAATAAGAATATTTCAAGATACATATAGGGAGCTAGCCCTTAAATCTAGAGGCTCATTTCCAACATAGGTATGCCTACATACTTGGAAATATTTCCATGTTGCCTAAATTTAGAAGAAGCTTGAACAACTTCTTCTAGGGTGAAATATTTAGTGACAATAGTAATCAAATCACCTACACCATTTGTGTTTTATTTTGTGAATGTTTAAACATCATGGAGTGTTTCTCACTTAAGTATATATGCATCAATTTTGCATCTTAATTACATAGATTCTAGTAGTGGGAATCCTATAAAACCATTTTAGTTTGGCACCACCTAGAGAGGTAGGAATTTTTCTTATAGTTAAATATAGATGTCGTGGATGAGAATTATTTTATGTTAGGAGATTGTTATGTAGATTAACATCCTTATATATATACTTGAGAAGAAATGACATATCTCTTAATTATCTTAGAGGTGAGTTTTTATTCTCTCACTTTCTTCTTACATTATTTTAATCTATGAAGAAAATTTATATTCTCGGGATGTTGATTTAGTGTTTCTTTAAGTATACACTTATTTCTAAATTTTTGTTTTGATCTTATTTGCTTGAGTTCGTGGGATAGTGGTTTCTACTTATTGTTTATAGAAGCTATATAATTGGATAGATTGATGCATATTTGAGGTTAGTATTTTCCATCTGGTTGTGGAGGTAGGTTAAAAAAATACACTTACAAGTTGGTAAGCAAATAATGATTTGGAAACTTGGGTTATGATGTGTCCTTCTACAATGTGAGGGTATGTAAGAAGTTTTGTTTATGAGGTGTTAGTTATCTACTATCCACTTTGTGACTTTATAGAGTTACTATTTTATCTAATTTATGTGCTTGAGCATGAAGAGTGGCCAACATTAAATTTATATTAATTCCAGTTGATTATAATTATTATGTTATTTTTTATCTTTGTTTAGATTGGTGTTATTCTCTTCTTGAAGCATATTATTTTGAAGAGGTATATATGTACCTTTCTTCAAGAGAAAGTAAGGTATAATATGTGCATAACATCTTAATAGTCTGAAAATGTTGAGATAAACTTTTTAACTTGTTATGTGCTATTTGAATAAGCAAGGAGACATTGTCTCATTTATAAGGTTGTAAGGAAAATATAATCCTTAGCCTCAATATGTTATGTTAATTATTATCTCTTTACTATGAATATTACACTATAAGCTGAGTTATAGAATATGATACTAGTTATGTTTGATTAGTAGCAACTTAATGCAATCTTAGAATGATTGTATGATTTCTCTTGTATGTATGTTAGTACATATGAAATAATTTAGCATATAGTATTATATTCCATGATCTGTTAGTGTAGATTTGTGTTTCATTGAACTTTGATCACATCTTGAATATTGTTAGGTTGTGGAGACCTGAGGGAAGAGTGGTGAATTGGGAACGTGAGTTCTAAGTGATAGGATAATATCCTACTTAGCTTTACATTGACTCAGATTATTGGTATTGATTTGGATCCAACAAAAAAACTTGTCAAATCTAAGATTTGATAAGTAGAACTTGTCAAATTTATTCATATGGCCATACACATGTATACTATGGATGGGTATTCCATGTGGATATGTATTCCATAATTTTGTATACATTATTACCAGTTCTTATTCATCGACATACTTGTCCAGAGCTCCAATTGAGTAAAGAAAATATTGACATGTTATTCTTATCCAAATCTATAAGTTATAGTTATAATATTAACATAGACACATTATTCTTTCCAGGTTCCCTAAATACTTTTCTCTATTATGAGAAATACACTCTCTAAGTAAGGGAGATGTGTAGAGGGGTTGGAGGGTTTTGTGGAACTCTTCTTGGTCATTTGTTTTGACTTTTGTGATAATCTCATATGTTTTTTGAAAGTTAGTAAGACTTTTATCAAGTTATTATGGGTTTGTCTTATGGTTCTAGATCTTGAGGTGGTCATGATAGAATTGATCAACACAAGTGACATTCACAAAACTTGTTTTCATAATAGAAAATGTTATCGAGTAGAGTCTTATAGGACCAATAATCTAAGAATAGTGTTAAATGAGATAACTATGATGAGTTTTTCAGGTAAATTTTGTATTTATATGCATGATATGATACTTGATACTATGTTTTTATGTTATTAAACTCTATTTTATAATCAGAACTTTTATTTGGATAAGATTCATTGGGGTGATGACCAGTTTTAGGGGAGAGGATGTTACATCTCAATTTAACCCTATAACTTATAACATTTGAATCCGTGGATTAATATGGTTAATATTGCTTTAATTTGAGCTTTTTAATATATACTGTAATGGGACAATGATATTATTGATTAGTATATATAATGTGTTAGTTATATTTTATTATTTAGAATATAGAGAATATATGTTTGTTAGTTTTACATTATTGGTTGATATTTATGATAACTCAGACTAACTACTTACTTGTTATGAGGTGGATGTAGGATTTATCCTACCCTCAAAACTTGATGAGGAAGAGCTTCATTGAAAAGGATGGATTAGATGGAAAGAATGGAAGATGACAAAGAAAACTACTAGTGACCCTACACACACATTAGATGTTAAAATGTTAGTGTGTATTTAAGTAAATATTATTTATGATTATTTTGTACGTGGATTTTGTTATTTATATGCATTAAATTTTAATTTAGTTGTCTTGACTTTTGAGAGTAAATCAAAAAAATAGATATTTAATTTCTACATATTATTGGTAATCAATTATAAAGTTATCATATTGGAAACTAATAGAAACCTAATTATCTATTGGATAAATAAATAATTACTTTTATTATAATTACTTCAAAAAAAGTTTGAAATATTTTAAATGTTAACCTTGAGTTAAGTTGATCTAATCTAGTTTTGAACAACATACATGCAATTATGGTAAAGTTAGAAAATAGATAATATTATTTAATTGGTCAAATTAGTAATGAGTTGAGATGACTTAGAGAACTAGTGTAATGATTTATTTAAGTAAAGTATATGTTTTAGTTAAGGGAATTAGCATGCAATGAGTTTTAACATGAAAATAGTATGGACCGACATTTAGAGGGAGTTTTGATTTTATAAATTAAGCCTCTTTAAATTTATAAGGACACAAAAACATGGAGAGATAGGAAAAATTAAAAGTGGAGAATTTGAGAGAGCTTGGGAAAAGCAAGAGAAAAGACATATTTTTTGGGTGATTATCCTGCAAGGTAGGTTCTACCATTAAAATTTTTGTGTGTAATAATATAGGGAGATATAAATTTAAGAGTTGGTATGAGTTTTAACATCTGGAAAAAAGAACCCTAAAATTAGTATGGTTTATGCATTAGACTGTGTTATATCTTTTTTGTAGTAGAAAAACATTTATTAGGCGGAGTCATATCCATACTTTTCTGAGCAACATTTCAATTTAAGTGGCACTATAATATATTTTTATAGTGTCAAAAGTTAAAGTTGGTAGTGTCTAAGTAATGTAAACAACATCTTAATTAAATTTATAGTCTACATTATGTTTTTATAGAAATGCGTACCATATTACCTAGATTACATTTTATTAACCTATGTCATATATTTGTAAACATATCTAAAATCCCTTGTCTAGACCTGCATTCTCTCCCAACAAAAATAAGGAAATTTCTTTAGCAAATATTATATTCTTTAGTTATTTGCATAACATCTTATCTTAGCATCTTATTTTACTATAACAATAGTATCTCATCTAAGTATGTGACTGGAGTTTTAGGGTAGACCTATGTTTTATTTAACTAGATAAGCATTCTATTGCATTAGGCAATGATTCCAAATTTGAACTAAGTTTTTAAATTAGAACGTCAAATATGTTGTTCCCAAAATTTGTCACTCATTTTGGGACAACATATGAACTATTTTGGTTCAACAGGCCAAAATAGTCTCTTCCCTTCTCAAAATTTATTGTGAGCTTTCAAATTCTCCATTCTTCAAGCTTTTCAAAAATCTACAAACTCTACAGGCTTGAATCTACAGACTTTGCAGGCTTGAATCTACGGACTTCGTAGGTTGATTTCTAAGGACTCTATAGGAAAGAAACAAGCTCTCAACACTTAGGCGATTTCAAGGTTGGTTCAATCGGTCGGTCCAATCAACAGGTTCAAGGGAGTGGCCCAAATTTGAGTGCCCTTATGGAGGGCAGGGAACATTGGTTCAAGGGTCAAAGAGAAGCCAAAAAAGATAGAATTCCTTCAGATTTGGTTCAAGGTGCAAAAGGAACAATTCCTTCAAACTTTTTGTTCGATGGAAATGACTAAGTGAAGGAGGCTGAAAGAATTCCTTCAGAAAGGTTTTTTTGTGGGAAAATGAACAAGGCAAAATTCCTTCAGACATTTTTTCTGAAGGAATTCACTCAAGAAGAAAGCCTAAAGAAATTGAAAGGAACAAATGGCTAAGGAACAAAAGCTTTCCTTCAGACAAATTGCCCAAAGAAATTCCTTTAGACTTTTTGTCTGAAGGAAAAGCCCGTGGAAAAATGCTCAATGGAAAAAGACAAAGTGTAGTGGAAGCTACCACGTGTCCCTTATAGATTCAAAGTGGAAGTTTCCAAGTGTCATCTATCGATACACTTTATAGTTTATTTCCAAGAAGTAGTGGAACATGCCACGTGTCCCATTGTAACTCAACAGAGCATGACAAGTGTCGGCATCCATGTTTTAGGCTTCTTATGAGTTTCAAAGCTTCTTTAAATAAGCTCCTCATAGAATCATGTGGAAAGCACTAAGTGGAAACAATGAAAGGTTGTAATATGTTTTTATACAAAGCTGTGGAAGATACCACGTGTCCCTTGAAAAGCTTAGCAGAGCATGACAAGTGTCAATATTTGCGGTCTCTCCCTTTTTTTTGTAAGGATTGTGGTGGGCCCCAAGTGAGTTTCTAAGGTTAAGCAAAGCATGACAAGTGTCATCATCTGCATGAATCCAAAATGAGTCCTAAATGTTTCTACAGTGTTTCTAGGAGCATGGTGGAAGCTGCCACATGTCATCTTCTGTAGGAATCTCAAAAGCAAAAAATGCCACGTGTCACTTGCTGAGATCAGCAAAAAGTGGCCAAAGCAAGTGGGAAAGACATGAAGGAATTTCTAAGGAGGATGACAGACCTGAATGCATTCAAAAACCTTCAATGCCAAAGGGAAGAACCATTGATGGAAGAGCGTAAAGAGCTAGCAAAGTTGAGGATATAGCCCTGAGAGCTCAAATGCTAGGAAAAGACAAAAACTAGAAAGGGAAAAGATAGCCCAAGGGCTCAAATCGTAGAAGAAAGAGGGAAAGGCCAAAATATCTTCAAGGGAGTTATTTCTAGTAGGTGAAACAGTGGATCAAGTAGACTTTTGAGCATGCCAAATCAAGGATGTGGCCTATTTTTCTTCCATGAAGTAAAGGCAAAGGGATAGATGTGTAGACACCAGGAGAAGGACCAGACAGTCCATACTAAGGAAGAGACATATTAGATGAATTAGCATGCCATAGTTAAGGCAGCTGCCTTATTTTAGCATGGCCCTCCTTGACAAAACTAAAAATGCATTCAAGGCATTGAATGCAGCATGGGCCGTTCCATGGAACAAAGTACTAGACCTTTCTTGGCTGCTATATAATGTAATCTCTTTATTTGTGTTAGAGGAGATCTTTTTGATCACAAAAGCAAAACTTTGCCCAAATTGAAAGGTGAATACTGAGACTTTGAGCTCAGATTGTTGTTCATATTATTTTATTTGAATGAGAAAGCAAGTGACTTGTAGACTTTGTGCTGTTATAGCTTGTATCATTTTAGGAGATTGTTCTTATATCTCTCTTCTGAATGTGTTCTTGTCCATTTGATCTAACAAGTAGAACTAGTGGAAGTAATCAGGAAGGTGTCCTGAAGCCAACTGTGGAGAGACTTTGTGCCCCCACAATCACCTTCAGTGTGTTTTCTTTTTGTTCTTGTGTAAAGGATCTTGGGATGCCTTTGTGCCCTCATTATCCTTCGTATCTCACTCTTAGGTAGTAGAGGTGGAGACTTTGTGCTACATCTCAGGCTGCTGGTTACTACACCTTTAGTTACCAGTTATTTGTCACTACCTGAAAGAACTCCTGCTGTTCCCTATAAGAACACTTCTGAAAGAAGAGAAGTGCCTTCAGTGTTTTCACCAAGATTTTCTCCTTTGTTTATGAACATCATCTCTAAAATAAGAGAGATGAATGGTGTATCCCACCCCTGACTGTTATTTTCTACTTATATATATAGCATATAGCTCCTTCATACTTATAGGGAACCTCCCCTTAATGAGAGGAGAGGTTTGTCCCCTGTTGATGTAGTAAACCTGCACACCTGGCTGACCAATCTCCCTATGTTGTGGTTGAAGAGACCTATTTTGCTCACCAGTTAGTTGGTTGACAAAATATTCACCCAACAGTTTTTGGAAACTCTGCTTGCGACTTACGTGTAATCTGAAGCCTTAAGTTTCAAATTGAAGCAATCCCTACCCTTATCCATTATAGACTCTGGTGACTCCATTCTGTGTCTTACCCATTATCATTATAGCCTTACCATCTCCCTTCACCTCTAAGCCACTGGGATAGAATGCACAGTTTGAAGTCTCAAGTGCCAAGCTAAAGCAAGGCCAGTTCTTTCCCATTTTTGTTCTACAATCTAGTAGCTCCACACTATACAAGAAGCCATAAATTTGAAGGTGTTGTTGACCCTATTTTTGAGTTGGTGAAGTAGAGTAATTTTATTTTTTCCCTCCACAACCTCACCTTGAACAAAGTAGGAGTCTTCCTCCTACCCATACCAGGTCACCAATACAAGGCAAAGCTTCTTTTTCTATTGTTAGCAGAGCTTTGCCTATCCGTACACTACCTAGATTTGTTATCCCTCTTTTTCACAATCAAATCATGGCTCAAGGCCCCTGGGGTAACTCTTTTGGTCCACTAAATTTGACCCAACCTCTACATGAGCTTCCATGCAGTTCAAGAGAGAATTTCCCCAAATTTTTTGGTGATGGGAAAGTTCACCCTGATGAACACATTTCAGCCTTCAGCATAGCTTGTGGTGTGATAGGAGTGGAATTTGAAGATGTGGCAGTTAAGATTTTTGTGGAAACACTACAAGGTGCCTGTGTAGATTAGTTCTACCATCTGCAGGCTAGGTCAGTGACTGATGGGGACACACTTAAAGCTAAATTTGTAGCCAAGTTCAAGCCTGTAGAAGATGTACATGCCTTATTGGCCCAGCTCACATAGATGAAGAAGGAACCTCATGAACCTATGAGGGATTTCATTGCCAAGTTTGATAAGCTCAGGAACATAATTCTTGTAATTGCTCAGCCAACACCCAAAAACCTCAAATGCTTCTTCATCAACTCACAACTGCCTGAAGTGAGTTTTTTGCTAAGATGTGTTGGCCACATACACCTTGAGGCTACTAAAGACTTGGATACTGGGATGGAAGATGACCTTATCTTGGTAGGAAAGATAAGGAGAGACCCAAACAGAGGTAAACCCTCTTCATCTTCTGAATATTCATCTACAGGCACCACTGACCAAATGGTGCAAAAGCTAGCAAATGAACTACTAGCCTTGAAAAGACAAGTGGCCCGAGGTATGTCTGCTCTTCCTTATCGAGATATGCCAAGGAGGAAATTTAAGAACTAGCCATATCAAGGCAATGCTGCTAGAAGTCAAGGGCAACCAAATCATCTTTCTTCCCCACAGAGGAACCTTACCCTTGAAGCACCTCCAACCAACTCAGCAGTTGGATATCTGGAAACTGAACATGATTTCTCTTTCCAACCTGAGTTTGATCAATAAAATGATGCTGATCTCTTCACAGAGGGTCAAGAAGGGTCAACTAGTGACTCCCACATTAGTTTTCTAAATTACCAGGATGAACCCAGAGGCGAAGGTAATGCAACTGAGGGGTCATATGCTATATTCACACGATCCAAGAACCAATCAATGCAACAAGTTGATAAATAAAAGATAGAGGAGTGACCTCAACTAGCAATTTTAATTACTAAATGTGGGACCACGCTACCTTTCCAGCCAAAGGACTCAGTGATTGCTAAGAAGGTAAGTACATCAAACGTCCCTACACCTTCTACTTCAAATTTGCAGATCAATCCTCCCCCCCTAAAACCAAAAGGATGAACTCCCATCCTCTATTTCATAGTCCATTTTAGTTATTTGACATAATTGACCTTGCCAAGAAAACCAAAATTCAAATGATTGAATTTGAATTCCTACAAGCCAACCCTGAGCAGTTGGATAGGTTGGTGGAGTGTGTGAAGAATACAACTATCCCTACAAGATAAGAGATTAGAAAGATAACTCATGATCCCCAAAGGAACATGCCCATCCCAATCTATATTGTCATCACTCCTCCTATTGCCCTTAGGAAAATAGAGCCTTTATATGTTTCCCTATTGATAAACGGTCACAAGCTGAGCAACTACATCATTGATTTTGGTGCATCTGACAACGTCATGCCTACCAAAGTGGTAAAATCTCTTGGTCTTACACTAACCAAAAAATTTGGTAGATGTTTCTCCATGGAGAGAAAATAAGTGCCACTATTGGGATAGATCAAGGATGCCCAATTTGTGTTTGTAGCATTCTCGAAAAAGAGAATCAAGATGACAGTTCTGGTGGCCGACGTCCCAACATCCTATGGCATTCTGCTTGGATGAAATTTTTGCAATGATATGGGAGGAGAATTAAGCATGGACCTATCTAAGGCAAGGGTCCCTATCAATGGTGTTATGAAGAGGATGGAAGCAAAATATGTTGTCACTCAGACATCAGCACCTGAAGCTCAAATTCTGTTTGAGTCTTTAGGCAGGGGTAATTATTTTTTTGTCTATTGAGGATGTTCATGTTTTAGCATATGAAAGTCTTGTAGGTGGTGATCCAAAGATTGATTCAAGAAAAACATCAAAATAATTGGTAAGGTGCAATACAAATGAAAAAAGATCTTCCCTCTCTAATGAATAAAAATATGATAGAAGATTAGTTTCTCATGATGTTTGGATTCAAGAATTTGATAGCAATAATTCCTCTGCCGATGCTAGAGCCGGGATGGTGTTGATATCTCGTTAAGGGGATATTCTTCCTCCTTCACATGAGTTGTAGTTTAACAACTCCAACAACACTACCGAGTATGAATCTCTGTTACTCAGGTTAAAGGCTGCTCAAGATGAAGATGTCAAACTCTTTCATGCTAAAGGAGATGTTGAACTGATTGGTTTTCAGGTGTCTGAGGGTGACAATCAAATCATGTGCTGGACTGAACTAGTATAACAACAAGCTATGGTAGTGGACCATAATACTATGTGCCAAAGTCAAGAAGAGTAATTCTTCACTGAGAGAGCAAAGATTTATGGTTTTCAGATTGGAGACCACATCTTGCCATGGCGAAAGAAGAGAGAACCAAAAGGAGGGCATAATAAATGTGATTCCTATTGGAGAGTTCCATTTTCCCATCACCGATTCTGGGGAAAAAATGGTTTCCTACTGATTTATCAAGATGGAATGCCATTTTCATTGTCTCATAATGGGCAATGTCTGAATCACTTCAATTCTTGAAGTATCAAATAAGTTCACCTATACATATGTATATTTGTATAGTCTTTAGTTCTATTTTGTGCTTTTCATTTTTATTTTTTGGAGCCTTTCTTTTTGGGTAGCATGACTCCATAGCCCAATGGCATACTTCAAGGCACTAGAGATTCTAGTTTTTACTCCCTTCAGCTATTCCAAGTTTTCAACTGAAGGAAGTTCCCCAACTTGAGCCAACTGTTGTTCTTAAAAGTTGTCACTCATTTTGGGATAACATATGAACTATTTTGGTTCAATAGGCCAAAATAGTCTCTTCCCTTCTCAAAATTTGTTCTAAGCTTTCAAATTCTCCATTATTCAAGCTTTTCAGAAATCTATGGACTCTATAGGCTTGAATCTATGGACTCTATAGGCTGGAATCTATAGACTTCGCAAGTTGATTTCTATAGACTCTGTAGGAAAGAAACAAGCTCTCAACACTTAGGTGATTTCAAGGTTGGTTCAATCGGTCGGTCCAATCGACAGGTTCAAGGGAGTACCCCAAAGCCAAGCGTCCTTGTGGAGGGTAGGGAAAATTGGTTCAAGGGTCAAAGAGAAGCCAAAAAAGATATAATTCCTTCAAATTTGGTTTAAGGCCCAAAAGGAACATTTCTTTGAGAATTTTTGTCTGATGGAAATGACTAAGTGAAGGAGGCTGAAAGAATTCCTTTAGAAAGGTTTTTTCATGGGAAAATGACCAAAGAAAAATTTCTTCAAACATTTTGTCTGAAGGAATTCACTCAGGAAGAAATTGAAAGGAACAAATGGCTAAGGAACAGAAGCTTTCCTTCAGACAAATTGCTCGAAGGAATTCCTTCAGACTTTTTGTTCAAAGGAAAAGCCCATGGAAAAATGCTCGATGGAAAAAGACAAAGTGCAACAGAAGCTGCCACATGTCCCTTATAGAGTCGAAGCAGAAGCTACCAAGTGTCATCTCCCGAGACACTTTATAATTTATTTCCAAGCAGTAGCAGAACATGCCACGTGTCCCATTATAACTTAGTGGAGCGCGAAAAGTGTCAACATCTACATTTTAGGATTCTTATGAGTTTCAAAGCTTTTTTCAATAAGCTCCTCACAGAATCATGTGGAAAGCACCAAGTGGCAACAACGAAAGGTTGTAATATGTTTTTTTACAAAGCCATAGAAGATGCCACGTGTCCCTTGAAAAGCTCAACGGAGCATGACAAGTGTCAATATCTATGGTCTCTCCCTTTTTTTTTGTAAGGACTGTGGTGGGCCTCGAGTGAGTTGCTAAGGTTAAGTGAAGCACAACAAGTGTCATCATCTGCATGAATCCAAAATGAGTCCTAAATGTTTTTACAGTGTTTCTAGGAGCACAGTGGAAGCTGCCATGTGTCATCTTCCATAAGACTCTCAAAAGTGGAAAATGCCACATGTCACTTGCTGAGATCAATGAAAAGTGGCCAAAGAAAGTGGGAAAGACATGAAGGAATTGCTAAGGAGGATGATGGACCCGAATGCATTTAAAGACCTTCAATGCCAAAGGGAAGAACTGATGATGGAAGAGCGTAAAGAGCCAACAAAGTTGAGGATATAGCCTTGAGAGCTCAAATGCCAGGAAAAGACAAAAACTAGAAAGGGAAAAGATAGCTCAAGGGCTCAAATCATAGTAAAAAGAGGGAAAGGCCAAAATATCTTTAAGGTAGTTATTTCTAGTAGGTGAAATAGTAGACCAAGCATACTCTTGAGCACACCAAATAAGGATGTCGCCTATTTTTCTTCCATGAAGTAAAAGTAAAGGGATAGCTATGCAGACACCAGGAGAATGTTAGGTTGTGGAGCTAAAAGCTTCACCCAGATGCAAACATGGAGGTTGCTGAGTGTCATAGTCACCAGCATTGGTTAGGCTGACCGACGTTGGTCAATAGTGAACAGGTAGCAACTGACATCGATCAGGAGTCGACCGATGTCAGTCACCTCCAAACAGACAAGGACCGATGTCAGTCACCTGTGCATTCCAGAACTGTTTGTTGCAAGAATAGTTAGTTTGTTGAACGACCAGTTTGCATGTAAAGACTAATTTTAGTCTTAAAGCTACGGTTTCTAATTATTGTAATTGGAAAGTCTAATTATTATTTGCATGAGATCTATATAATAGACTCATGGGAATATATTGTAAAGTGTTCTAGATAGAGAGAGAAAGGTTAGCTCCTTCAGAGGGACGAGAGCAAGGTTAGCTCCTCATAGTGCCACAGTGCCAAGTGTGTATGATTAGGTAGATCTATGGGAGAGCAAGATTTGGCAAAAGATCCATAGGGGTGCTGGTGTAGAGAATCATAAGGACTTGGTGAGGCAAGGACAAGGGTTCTTCATGTGTGTATGATCTAGGTCAGCAAGTGTGTAAGGCCAGGTTGATTTGTGGTATAACAAGATCAGGTTAGATCTACATGTGTAAGTAAGATTGGTTTGATTTGTAGGTTGTTACAAGTTCATGGGATATCTACTTGGAGTGTGTTGTGTACTCAGATTTGGAGTATGTGTGTATACTCTATGGTAATGGCAGTAGTGATACTGACTGGTGGAGGTGAACAATAACTCTGTGTTTGAGTTGTTTATTATGACCGTGATTGAGAGAGAGAACTCTTGAAGAGATTTACTGTTTATGCCCTAGAGGTGTGGGAGCCCTAGAGGAGTGTGAAGAAGATTGTGGCATCTTTTTTGTTGTATTTCCTTCTGGAAGAGTATTAATACAATTGGGTATTGCCTCTCATATTTTGTGCTATTTCTAAATTTCTTGTTACTTATTACTTCTGGTTAAATTCTGTGTTTAGTTGCTTATACAAAGGTAATCAACTATGCTCTTTATGAGCTGGGGGTCCTGACAAATTGGTATCAGAGCTAGGATCAACTAACTGGTGGTCAGAGCTTGTTAAGTGTTTGTTTATTACAGGTCACTCTCAGGGGTTTCTGATTGAGTGGGAGTATAGCAATGGTAGAAGAAAGTATGGAGGAATTCAAAAGTAAGAATGATCAATTACGATGTTATGGAAAGAAAGAGCAGGTAAAGAAAGATTGTTGGTTGGTAGAAGATCAACATGAAGGAAATAAAGAAGCATGTGTTGCAGGGATTATAGCACTGGTTTCTCTTGTATGTTCCTTGGATAAAGTAGAATCTTGGTTTATAGATTTTGTTGCCTCTTTCCATGTAGCCCCAAATAGAGTATTTTTCCATGTTAAGGTCCATGGAGACTTTGGAAAGATTTATTTAGGGGTTGGTGAGCCTTGTCAAAGTTTTGGAAAAGGGGAAGTGCGGTTGAAATTGTAGACAGCCAACACATGGGTGTTGAAGGATGTCATGCAGGTCCTAGTCTTGAAGATGAGGCTAATTTGTTCAGGAAAGTTGGGTGATGAGAGATGCACAGTAACTCTCACAGTGGATGCACTTGAATTAGTAGGTGGTAAGAAATTAGGTACTCTTTATCTATCCACTTATATTACTGATTCTTCTTCTATTGTAAAGACATGGCTTTGTAGGCTTGGTCACATGTGCAAGAAGGAGATGCATGTTCTTAAGAGGAAGTCAGATGTCTTTGACAAACTTAAGAACTGGAAAGCCTTGGTGTTCATGGAGGAGATGATGGATAGAGATCAGTGGAGAAGGCTGAATAACTCTAAGTAGGGCAATTTGGACAGGGTTTTGATCCAAAGACAGCTTGCGAGTAAAAAGTCATCACTCACAAGAGAACATAGTTATCAGCGTCAGTCAAGTGAGAACTGACATCGAACAGACATGTACCGATGTCGGTCATGTGCAGACTAGAGACAGTGGTGTTAGGTAGGGTTGCTACCAGCGTTGGTCAAAGAATTGATGTTGGTGATAAGTAGACATCGATGTCAGTTAGGGAACTGGTGTCAGCAATCAGGTGGATTCGACATCGGTCGGGTGCAGACCAGGGTCGACCAGGAAATAGTTTTGGGTGGATAACAAGATGTCAAAGAGTCTCAAATGCCTATATGGAGGACTGAAAGTGTAAGTAAGCCTTAAATTCATTATTCCTCTTCTTTAGACTACTTGTTGCTCACTGCAGAGCAGGTAGGATCTAGGAAATAGTGGGAGCATGGCATGAATGAGGAATATGATTCCTTGGATGCAGAACCAAATAGGAGATTTGGTAGAGTTGCCAACCAGATAAAAGCACTGAAAGATGAATGGATTCCTTGGTTAAAGAAGAGAGAGAATGGACAAGTGAGACAAAAGGCCAGGGTATATGGTCTTGAGTATGCTCTAGGATAGTGGTACAGGTTTGATGGGTTTATGACAAAGCATGGCTTTAGTCAATGTCATTATAATCACTGTGTTTATTTTTACCAAGTGGATAATGGTCGTGACATTATCCTGTTACTATATGTGGATGATGTGCTTATTGCAGGTTCATACATGCAGGGATTTGCTGAGCTAAGGGTAAAATTGGTTCAATGGTATGCCATGAAGGATTTAGGAGGAGCAAAATTCTTTGGCATGAGTATTCCTAGAGACAGGGAAGATCACAGGTTGATGTTGTCTCAGGATGATTGTGTGAATAAGGTAGTGGCGAGGTTCAAGATGCAGGATGCAGAATTGATTAACACACCTATGGATGGAAAGTTCACAGAACAGGGCTCCAATTCACATGATGAGGTTAAGTACATGTGTACTAAACCTATTTTTTGCCCTAGTAGTGGGTGTTGTCAGCAAGTTCATAGCCAATTCAAAAAAGAAGCACTGGAGAGCAGTTCAGTGGATTCTCAGGTATCTGAGAGGGACCAGCAGCAGGGATTCATGCTATGCAAGGTTAGGGACTTCTCTACATGGGTATGTAGGTTCGAATGTGGCAGGTTACTTGGATGATAGGTGTTGCACCACAGGATGTGTGGTGGTTGGTCTTCAAGATTGAGCTTAAAGAGGGATACAAGCCAGGAAACAAATTAGATGATGTATAGGTATAGGTATAGGTGTAACTATTTATCTCCAAGTGGAAGATTGTTAGGTTATAGAGCTAAAAGCTTCACCTAGATGCAAACATGGAGGTTGCTGAGTGTCACAGTCACCGGCGTCGATTAGGCTGATTGACATCAGTCAATGGTGAATAGGTAGCAACTGACATTGATAAGGAGTCAGTCGACGTCAGTCACCTCCAAATAGATAGGGAATGATGTCGGTCACCTGTGCATTCCAGAACTATTTGTTGCACAAACAGTTAGTTTGTTGAACGGTCAGTTTACATGTGAAGACTAATTTTAGTCTTGGAGCTGCGGTTTCTAATTATTATAATTGGAAAGTCTAATTATTATTTGCATGAGATCTATATAATAGACTCATGGGGCTGTATTGTAAAGTGTTCTAGATAGAGAGAGCAAGGTTATCTCCTTCAGAGGGAAGAGAGCAAGGTTAGCTCCTCATAGTGCCACAGTGCCAAGTGTGTATGATCAGGTAGATCTGCGGGAGAGCAAGATTTGGTAAAAGATCCATAGGGGTGCTGGTGTGGAGAATCATAAGGACTTGGTGAGGAAAGGACAAGGGTTTTTCATGTGTGTATGATCTAGGTCGGCAAGTGTACAAGGCCATGTTGATTTGTGGTATAGCAAGATCAGGTTAGATCTACATGTGTAAGTAAGATCAGTTTGATTTGTAGGTTGTTGAAAGTTCATGGGAGATCTACTTGGAGTGTGTTGTGTACTCAAATTTGGAGTATGTGTGTATACTCTGTGGTACTGGCAGTAGTGATACTGACTGGTGGAGGTGAACAACAACTCTGTGTTTGAGTTGTTTATTGTGACCGTGATTGAGAGAGAGAACTCTTGAAGAGATTTATTCTTTATGCCCTAAAGGTGTGGGAGCCCTAGAGGAGTGTGAAGAAGATTGTGGCATCTTCTTTGTTGTATTTCCTTCTGTTAGAGTATTAATACAATTGGGTATTACCTCTCATATTTTGTGCTATTTTTGAATTTCTTGTTACTTATTACTTCTGGTTAAATTCCGTGTTTAGTTGCTTATACAAAGGTAATCAACTATGCTCTTTATGAGCTGGGGGTCCTAACAGAGAAGGACCAGATAGTCCATACTAAGGAAGAGACATATTAGCTGAATTAGCATGCCATAGTTAAGGAAGCCACCCTATTCTAGCATGGCCCTCCTTGACAAAACTAAAAATGCATTCAAGGCATTGAATGCAGCATGGACCATTCCATGGAACACAGTGCCATACCTTTCTTGGCTGCTATATAATGTAATCTCTTCGTTTGTGTTAGAGGAGATATTTTTGATCACAAAAGCAAAACTCTACCCAAATTGAAAGTCTAATACTAAGACTTTGAGCTCAGATTATTGTTCATATTATTTTATTTGAATGAGAAAGCAAGTGACTTATAGACTTTGTGCTGGTATAGCTTGTATCATTTTAGGAGATTATTCTTATGTCTATCTTTTAAATGTGTTCTTGTCCATTTGATCTAACAAGCAGAACTAGTGGAAGTAATCAGGAAGGTGTCTTGAAGCCAACTGTGGAGAGACTTTATGCCCCCACAATCACCTTTAGTGTGTTTTCTTTCTGTTCTTGTGTAAAGAATCTTGGGATGACTTTGTGCCCTCATTATCCTTCGTATCTCACTCTTGGGCAGTCGAGGTGGAGACTTTGTGCTACATCTCAGGCTGTTGGTTACTATGCCTTTGGTTACCAGTTACTTGTCACTACCTGAAAGAACTCCTGCTATTCCCTGTAAGAACACTTCTAAAAGAAGAGAAGTGCCTTCAATGTTTTCACTAGGATTTTCTCCTTTGTTTGTGAACATCATCTCTGAAAGAAGAGAGATGGATGGTGTATCCAACCCCTGAGTGTTATTTTCTACTTATATATATAGCATATATCTCCTTCATACTTATAGGGAACCTCCCCTTGATGAGAGGAGAGATTTGTCCCCTGTTGATGTAGTAAACCTGCACACCTGGCCGACCAATCTCCTTATGCTATGGTTGAAGAGACCTATTTTTCTCACCTGTTAGCTGGTTGACAAAATATTCACCCAACAAAATATTCATCTAAAACACTAATAATATAATAAAAATTGCCCAATTACTTCTATAAAAGTTGAGATGTCTCAAAATAATTAAACACTAAGTCTTATTTTAAACATTGAGGTCGCTTATTAAAACACACTATTTATAAAGTTGAATGCTACATATTTATTGATATCACTGTATGTATGTATTTTGAAAAAAACTAAGTTTTAATTTCCTATATTTATTAAAGTATTAAATTGTATTTTAAAACACCCAGACTCCTATTTAAAACGAGTCTCCAAAATGAAGTGCCATACATATTAGTGAAATTCCATGCATACAAATGAAATGCCTTGTGAAAACTACAATGCCAATTCACATTTAGAGAAAAATTGAGTTAAATTATTAAGGCACTGAATTTATACAAGTAAAATTGCTAAAGTTTTGGATAGAAAGCCAGGTCATTAGTAAAGTCACTGAGTTTTAAAATGGAATTTGCTGTGCATAAATAAATTCACTGTGCATAAATAAATTCATTGAGTTTCATAATGAAAGCACTAAATCTAATTTAATTGGTGAGTCTTTATTTTGTAAGACTGTGTTTTTAAAGATGTAGCGCTGAATATACATTTGAAAATGTTGAATATTAATTGTTGAGTCATAAGTTGAGTCACTTTATTAGAAAATGCCCCTATTAAATTAGCTGAATATCATATTTAATGGTTGAATTAAATATTATAAATGCTTAGTCATTAAAATAAATCATTGCATATATATTTTAAATTATTAAAGTCAATTTATAAATAGATGAGTCTTTAGAAGATATCGTTGAGTGAAAAGAATTAAACGCAGAGTATAAAATAGAAGTTATTGAGTTTATAATCAAAGCACTGGAGAATGCTAAGTCTCTTAAGTGTAATGCTGAGTCAATTTAATAAGAATTTGAATCTTTAATAAAATGTTGAGTTATTTAAAAAGAAACACAATAGTTTAAATATAAAGCGTTGAGTTTCAATGTAATGAATGAGCTTTATTTAAATTGAGACAATGTATGTTCCAAAAAATGAAATTGGCAAAATAATTTATGTTTATTCTTTAATGCAAGATCAAATTTTTGGTGAAACATTATTTTTGCCTCAGATTTTTGTATTATAATTAGCACACGATTATCGTTTAAAAGAAAAATGGACGTGATTATCATGAGAACATTTTTTAAAGTTGTAGTATTGCCCTTGATCAATAATAAAATGTTGGAATGATCTATTTACGTCGTTCAGAATGAAATAGTAAAAATATAGCTATAAGAGTGGCTAAGAAGATACACTTGAAATCTAATTCATTTAAGAGATTTACATTATACTCTGTAAATGAATACTTATGAGTAATGTTTGGTAAATATTTATCAAATGGGTTAAAGCATTATAGAATGAAAATAGGTAATTATGTTAAATAATTATTAATGAAGAGTAAATATAAACAAAATTTTATAGATAATCATTATTTTAATTACATAAAAATAAGATTATATGAGATGATTGATTTTCAAACCTTATTTTGACCCTTTAATATGTGTCATATTAATTGATAAGCATTAATCAATCAATGATTAGAGATGTGACTATTTTTCTTTGTAATCCATTTTCATATGATGACTGTGCTTAGAGTTTATAGTTTAGGAGTATCGCTATGTTTGGGTAAACTATAGAAAACTTAGACATTTATTTGGTAATACTACTATACTTATGTTGATTAATACTATATCCTTGGTGATATAAAAATATAGGATCTAAATCTATTCTATGACTTAACTTAGAATGCCAGTAGAGTAAAATAATATCTCTATAGCACAATAGTGTTATGTAAACATGTTAGTGGGGTCAAAATAGTAGCGTCATGTAAAGATGAAAACTTGTGTGTAATATACTTTGTGAGAATATTAATATGTGCAAGTGATTGATATTTCTAGAATAAAATAGTGCATCGTGATGTGTGCCTATAAATTGTGTTTTCATCTAATTATAATTATGTAGTATAGACTAAGGTATACCTAGGTGGTATAATCCTATACTTGATTGTTAAATAATTATAGAGTAAAAATTAATTATTCATGTTTAAGTAGAGTACTCATGCAAAATGAGCTATGATAGTATAGGATATCATAGAATACTTCAACTTAAATGTATATGCCCAAATGGTACATATTGTAGTTATATGTTTAGTCTCACACCTACGTTGATTGATTGAATGTATCTGTTAGATATTACTTGAACAATATGTTTGTAGTAGTTAGTAGGATAATATGTATGCATGCATACAAAATTAAGAGTCTAAAAAAATGTTAGATAATTTTTTTATGTGTTTGTATGAATTACTTTGTTATATGTTATTTTTCAATTAAAAGAGTATGATTTTAAGTATCTATGACTATTTAGTATGACTAATTATGTGAAAACTAGTAGTTTTACCTTAGAACACTAGACTATGATAATATGGGTTGTCATGGGGTTTAGTTGTTTGGATCTTATTTTATTAGATAGAAAACTATAGTTTTATATAAATGTAAAACATATTTGAGTGGTATGAATGGTAGGTATTATTTCCTATATGATTTAAATAATAATGTATGATTCATTCATGCATTGATGGAATAAAGGAATAATTTGCTTACTCGTATGTATGGCATGTGATTTGATGTGATATTATTACTAGGAAGATGTAATTAGTATGAGTCTTGTGGATAAATAATATATAGTGAGACATTATTTTTTAATATGTTTGATTTACATGTCAGTGTGATATCTTGCAATAGAATAGATTTTTTATGATACTTTGTATTTTTACTTTTAAAAATCATACACACTTGGGTACTATCTTATTCTTTAGATTCCCATACCATTCTATATACCCATCTATGAAGGAAGGGCCAATCCTAGATAGGGGATTATGCAAGGGATTGTGGGTCCATGGTTGATGTGGAAAAGCACTTGGGTGATTCTCTTCCTCCCCACAACAACATTACTTACCTGGAGACTACACTTGAGTTGATCAGATATACATGAGTTGGTACGACATGAGCTCCAAAGGGATTTATATCTATTTATTATGTTAAGGCTGAAGGACTAAGGGAAATGTAATTATATTTCATTTGTATAAGCTAAATAATAGTTTCTATATTAGTGGACCATCTACAGTTGAGTCCTAATGTATTTCCTTTCCTTGATATTGTGATATATTATATTGAATTCAGTATTAAAGTTTTGGAAATGTTATTGTTCTAAGTTTTTTATTATGATTGGTTAAAGTTATTTAGTTTAACTGTGGTTGTGTGGAATGAATGTTAAGTAATAGTTTTAAATTTTTTTATTGCATTCTTATAAGTATAAATTTAGGGGTTGTAACAAAATGGGTTGTACACATACACATAAGTAATATTGATTATGATGTATAATAAAGACAATAATAAAAAAGTATATTAATTTGTGTATTTTGTATATGGCATACTCTTGAGAAATATTTATGTTTGTATCGCTTCTACATATATTAAAATCTATGAAGACTAAAGAATTGTAATAGTGAAACATTTGGGATTATATGTCTCTTCATCTTTTGGCAGTTAAATGGCTTGACTAATAGGTGCATAGTATGATAAAAAATGTTATGGCATAATGCATGCTTAAGAAGTGCCACTTGACATGGGGTAATATGTTTTAGAGTGTTCATATGCCCATAATGAGTTTTGAATGTTTTTCACATGAACTAAGTTGTGTGCCATGTTTGTGAGTTTTGTGAATTCGGATAATGTTGTACATAGGTTGCATGAATCATGTTTGCATAGTTTTCTATAGGATACATAGATTGAGTAGACATAGTGCTTCACAGAATGTGGATTTGTTTCAAACAACATTAACATTGATCATAAAAAATCTTACTTTGTGTTTATCAGGTGAAGTGCACAATGTGGTATTTTGTTCAATGCCAATAGTTACATTGAATGACAGTGAAATTGGCCATAAAAAATATCACTCCACACCTGTAATGAAATTACATAGATGATTCAAAATAATAGAATAATATATTGTAGAATTAAGAATAAAATAGGCATATCCATAACAAGAATTAGTAAAAGAATAGAATACTTGAATATTATGACTGAGCCACTTCAAGGGGGCAATCTTCACAATAGTGTAATAAAAACATAATTCATAATATGATGATAAAATACTAACCACTACCTCCCATATATAATCTAATTATTCATGATTATTCCATAGGCCAACCATACTAATAATATCAAGAAATGAAATAAGATACTATGAAGGTATGTAAGCCACAAATTGGCCACACATATCCTTAGACACACTTTAGGTTAAGGGAATAACATGACCTTACCCTTAACAATAATGTTGTCCTCAATGTTGACTCAAACCAGGATGTTTCTATAGGAATACTTCATCCTCCCATGTTGCGTCTTTAGGATACAAGTTCTTCCATTTGATCAAATACTCCTCAATCACTCTAGTTTGTAGTTACTTAGTGTGCATGTGAAAGATCTCTTTAGGCACTATAATGACTTGGTTTTATTCATCTAATTTAGGTAATTTATTATTAGTGGAAACTATTTATCTAATTACCTTCTTTAGATAAGATACACAGAAAACTAGATATATACAAGTGGACGGGAGTAATTCTAGCTTGTAAGTCACCCTACCAATTTTTTGCAAGATCTGATAAGGGTCACAATACTTAGGGAATAAATTTTTATCTTTTTTATATTGATTAAGATACATTTATTTATATGGATACAAACACAAAAAGACCCAATCACTTATGTCAAAATATCATTCACTACAATGTTGATTTTCTTACTATTTCATTATATTTTGTATCATTGCTAAATTCTCTTGAAAACTAACTAGTACCCCCTATTAATGGTGAATGTGTTCCTTAATAGCTTGAATCTTGGGATGCACCATCAAGGAGGAAGTGATGTATGGGGGGGGGAATGATACCCATACAATGCCAAAGAGGGAGACATTTTGGAAGAAGTGTGAAAAAAGTGTTATACCACCATTCAACAAGTGGCAACCGATGAACCCATTTGTCCTATTTTTTAGAAAAAAAATAATGAAAATAACCTTATAGACATTTTTTGACTACCTTTATTTGTCCATAAAATTGAGGATGATAAGATGATCTATGAGTCAACTGGGTATCTAAACATATACATAATTTAGTCTAAAAATTACTAGTAAACATGGGATCTCGATTACTTACAATGATCTTTGGAGTACCATGCAATTTTTGAACTATATTAAGAAAAGTAGAAGCTACTGTACTGACAAAAAATGGATATGATAAGGAACAAAAATGAATATACTTAGCGAGTCAATCCACAATTTCCATGATAACATTTTTATCCTCAGACCATGGTAGCCTAATAATGAAATCCATGGAAACCTCCTCCCAATGCTGGTTAGGGATGGATAAAGGCTACAAAAGACCTAGGGTATTAATGGTTTCACCTTTGTTCTATTGACATACCATGAATTCAACTACATATTTTTAGACATCCCCCTTGAGTCCTTCCCAAAAAAATCTTGCTTGATTCTATAATATATTTTTAAATTTTTTAAGTGACCTCCCAGTGGAGATGCACAAAGTTCATAAAGGATTTTATGTTTGAGGAAAGAATGTTTACAGAGATATAATGTCTTAATACCATAATGCATTCCCTTTCCATGTAAAGTTTTTAGCTTTGCCAAAACCATGCTGAATATTTTGAATCAAATCATGGGTAACACTATCATTCTTCTTTTTTGATCTTCCTTCCTTTAGCCAATCTACCTATCAAATAGTCATTGCACACAATAATGCCTTAATTGATTCAGCCCTCTGGGATAGTGCATCTGCCACCACATTCTATTTTTAGTTCTTATAGACTATTTAAAAATCATAGCCTAACATTTTAGTAACTTATTTTTGTTGTTCTTTAGATGAAAATCATTGTTCCAAAAAATATTTGAGGCTATCATGATCAGTCTTTACCTGAAAGTGATGACCCATCAAATAAGGTCTCTATTTCTTGAATGAATGTAGAATAGACATCATCTCTTTCTCATGGATTTGTTGAGCCTATTTTCTACTTTTAGTTGGTTATTTTTAAATGTCAGTGTTCTACCTTCTTTCATGAGTACAACCCCCATGCCATATCCTAATGTGTCACACTCCAATACATATTTTTTGAAAAATTAGGAGTAGCCAAAACTAGAGTTATGCACATCTATTTTCAACTATTCAAACACTTTGGTAGCTGAATCAATCTACTGAAAGGATTCTTTCTTGAATAGAGAGGTGAGTGGGGCTAAAATTATACCATAATTTTTGATAAACCTGTGATAATAACCAGTTAGCCTTAGAAATCCTTGGAGGCTCTTGAGGGTCTTGGGAACTTGCCACTCCATAATTTCTTGGGTTTTTTAGGATCCAATTTCACTCCTTCATGTGAAATAATATGATCCAATTAATCCACCTTTTGGATACCAAAATCACATTTAGAAGGTTTGGCATAAAACTAATGTTATTTTAAAACTAAAAGTACCTATTTCACAAGCTTGAAATGGTCTTTCTAATTTTTGTTATAGATGAAGATATCATAAAAAAAAAAAAAAAAAAATTTCTCAAAAATGGCCTTTTCTAATTTTTGTTGTAGATGAAGATATCATAAAAAAACATCAAAACAAACTTTCTCAAAAATGGTCTAAAAATAATATTCATCAAACTCTGAAATGTAAATGGTGCATTTGTGAGGCCAAAAGTCATGGCCATAAATTCATAATGGCATTCATGATTTATAAAAATTGTTTTAGGTATGTCCTCATCATAGATTCAAATATGATAATACCCAAAAAATATCTAACTTGGTAAAATAAATAAGACCATATAATTCATCTAACAAATCATCAATTATTGGAATAAGAAACTTATATTTGATGGTGTAATTTTTAAGGTCTCTATAATTTAGGTACATCTTCCAAGTGTCATCTTTATTCCACACCATGACCACAAGGGAGGAACATTTGATTTGATTATGTTGAATGTGACATCTTCATTGAGATCTACCTAAAAATACATGATTTTTTTAATCAAACACATATACCAAAAATAGATTACATCATGAGAATATGAAAATAGATCATACAATATTCAAAGTGTGATAAAAATAAAGAAAACATATTACATCATATATCACTAATCTCTAATATCATGAGATCACATCATAATTCAAATATAGAAAGTAATTATATTAACTCAGCCATAACTGATACAAGTCTACAACCACTACTATCAATGTACATTAATAAGTAATTATAATTCTTCATGACAATATTCAATAATAAGTAAAATATAATATAACGTAATATAAGATACATGGTTCCCCCATAACTTACTTCTCAAATTCTAGTATTTGTGGTGATCTCAAGTGTCATCTCAAAAGGTAGTACTACTATGGGGAAGGAGAGTATCATTCGAGTGCTTTTCCACACCAACCATAGACCAATAATCCCCCACACTAATCCCATTAGGGAATGGCCCTACCTTCACTAATGAGTAGATAGTGATGGTGCAAGAATCTAAAGAGACAAACAAGTACCTGTGTGTTGTATGATTTCTAAACTAAACATGCAATGTATCATAGAAAATCCATTCTATTTCAAGATATCACACAAATATGTAAATAATACTCATAAAATGATAATGTCTCACTAAACATACTTTGGCCAAAGTTTTAAGAATAGTAGATAATAGTGATCTATAGATCAATCAAGATTCATCCACATCAGTTGATTGAATTGCCTTCATTCGACATTGTGATGCTAATAAGCTAGTGAATTCCATCTCACTCCTTACCCAATATCATCAATTCAAGATTGGTCAAACATAATTTGACCACAAGATTCATAAAATTTATGTCCTAATAGAAATCACATCACATAACATGTTAAACATAAGAGTAACCAAAGCATCATTTATTCTATCAAATGTATGAGTGAATATTACATTATTATCTATCCCATACTAGAAAATAATGACTACAATTAATAACATATGGATAAAAATATACATTTAACTACAAGTTCTAACTACCACAATTAGTTTCCAAAATTTCTACACCTGATAACCCATATTATCATAGTCTAGTGTCTATAAGCATAAATACTAAGAATTGCAATCAGTCTAATAAAGTAGTCATAAATACATGGAAACATACACTCATATACAATAGCTAGATATAACAAGACAAAAATTAGTTCACACAAAATATAGAGTAATCCAAACTAATATTTGTTATACATTAGGGGTTTGAATTCACACATTCATTAAGTTTTATTATACATAATTCTATAGCTTATAACCACTCGTGGAATTATAACCATAAGAATTCACCCCTATGTTCATGTATATACTAATAGGCACTTTTATACCTAAATTTCATGTTAAGCATATTGTAACTTATTCTAAAATTATATTTAAATAGCGTGATTTGATTCACAAGTTATATAGGCAAACTCTTACATAACATAATGAAGACTTTGTTGGGTTTTCTATCCTTCCCATACCTCATTAAACACTTGGAAGATTCTTGATATAATAACCACACATAAATCCTATAATTATTGATATTCCCAAAGTATATTTTTGTGAGGTTATTCAACCATTTATATATCAAATAGATTGGTTATGTTTTATAATCTAACAATCATGCTTAGTTAATTTTTAGGTTTCTATATAAGTTTATAAATAATTAAGTTATAAGTTTACTGATATAGGCCTGTACATACAATAACTCTCAGCATATTATTATTATTATTTATGGATTTGGCTATTATTTGGGTTCACATAGATATATAATAGAAATTTGACTCATACTTTTAATCTTCTAAAAGCCACCCAAATCATTGCTAATTCGCTCCACTAAAATATATGTCCAAAATAGAAGGGATAAACCTCTATGTATGGTGAATTTTTTAAACACTACTCATTATTAAAGAATGTAGTGACACCATTATATGTTCTATTTAACATTATGATGATGCCATTCAAGTTATAACATGGCAATAAATAATTATAGTGAAATACTAAATAACACATAGGTTGTGAACACACACACACACACACACACACACACACACACACACACACACACACACACACACACACACACACACACACACATTGAATTGGTAAACATTGCATAGGCTAGAAAATGGTGATGCCTTTACCCAATACTCATTGTTATAAAACCCAATGATGCCCTTATACAAGTAATGATTTCATAATAAATTATTTTACACATGCAGGGATGTATAAGTTCAGTGATTCACTAAAGGCTTGAAAATCATATAAACAGTGACTCATTCAAATAGATAAACAAGTAAATAAAAGGCGCTATCTAGTTATTTCTCTCACATATAACAATTTTTTTATATAATATAGGCTGGAATATCAAAGTTCAATGATTAATTTATATAGAATAGGATGTGAATTAAGATATAAATTGACTCATTCACTATGAGATCTCATTAAATATGGTCCATTTGTATATAGAAATACAATGACCCTTCGTATAAATATAGGCTAGGTATTTGCTTTAGTGATGCCAAAATAATATACAGTTGTGTATAAAAAACTATGACTTAGGAATAAATAGATAACCAAGTTAACAAAAATATGACTATATATACTAAATATAATACAAACATAAAAACAATGATGCCATATATTGTATTATGGTCAATAAAACTCACTATTAGTAAAAATACAATAATCCATCTAGATTATATAGGCTTTCAAAACATTATGCAATAATGCTATTTGGATGATAAGTTGATCTACTGGTGAAAAGGTGCTACTTATATATATACGGATCTAAATATATTAGAAAAATGTAAATATATTTGATTAAGATGCCCCGACTTATTCTAGAGGTCGATGCTAATAAGTAAATTAGAAGAGTGTAAGGATAAGGCTGACAATAATCCCCTATAACCAATCAAGTAATGAAATTTCTCATAAGATATGGATATTAACAAGCCAATAATTTTTTTTCTATGTTCTCTATTAGATAAAGGTAGATTGAATTCAGGTCAATGCCTATGCATGACTAGGCAGAGTTTATAGCTCTTTCTCAGATTATCTAAGATGCCTAGATCTATATTTTTAGCCCAAAATTTAACAATATATTATTTCATACAAAAATTAAAGTTTCATTCATGGCCAAAAAACCTATCTAGTAGCCTGTAGTTTATGTTTACTTCTTTCTCACTTCTCCGTCAATGCCTCTTTTCTCAATCTGTGCTATGCCCTCTTTTGCCCTTGTAATTTTTATCTTGGAAATTCTTATGATAATCCCCTTTCCAAAAATTCTTTTCTTTTAAGTAGGTGTAGTCTTTCTTTCTAAAATATTTTTCTTTATTCTTTTATTTTTATTTTTTATTTTTTTAATGTATTTATTTCTTTTTTGATTTTCTTAATTTTAGACCATTCATTTCTTTTTTTATTTTTCTTCATTTTTTCCCTTTTCATGGTAATTTCCAACTTTTAGTTATTTCAACATAATTATAGAAAATCTATAATTTAATGATTTAATTAACATCTTTTATTGTCATAATTTTTAATGACAATTTTGTCAACTAATAATCTAAATGTTTAAATTTAATTATGATAATAATATTTCTACTAGAATTAATGATCAAACATATAATTTATGTAAAACAAATTCATTAAGCTATTTAACCTATACTAGCAAACCATAGAAATCAACTATCTAATGTAATAAAAAATAAACACATGTGTAAACCATTTATTATGTATTCTAACATATGCTAGTTACTATAGTGTGTGCAGGGTTCTCACCACTTTATTTGTCATCCTCTGACATCTCCATCTACATCACCCTCTCTGATGATGCTTTCCCTTTGGCATGCTCTGAGGAATGAGTTATACTGCGTTAACCTCAAAATAAGTAGGTAGTTAGATCATATCCTCATGATAAATATACAACATAAAATATAACTGAAATAAAACAACAATATGTTCATAACATAAACACATACAATATAACTAAATCACAAGAAAGCAAACATTTAACTTAAGTAATATCCTAATATCTCATAACAACATATATCTTAAATCTTTGTCAAAAATATAACCAAATCAAATGGGTCAACTATAAATATCTACAGATAATCAAATACTTTGCTTAGAGAGGAATCAAGATGTAACATTGAATGATTTATACCTCTAACATCGCCTATACCATCTTTTTAATTATATTCTAGGCATAGGGATGCTTGTAGGGTCTAATGTTGGGTGGTGTACTTACTAAAATGAGATTGATGGCATGATCATGTGTGTGGCTTGGAGGAAATCCTTTTGACATGTCACCAAAAACAATAGAATGGTAATCTAACACCCTTTAAAAATTAGGATGTGTAGACTACTTGGTTAGTTGAACCTCTATGGAAAATATGTATGCCACAAATCCATGAACACCTTTGCTGAGAATCTTCACCATCTAATGGGAACTAATGAATTATGGAGATTTATCCTATAATCTACATAGTTCAAGAGTCTTTCCCTCTGAATGGAACCTCATAAATAGTTTCTATAAATTCATCTCAATATTACCCAAAGTGGTGAGCCACTACACTCCAAAAATAATGTCATCTCCTCCCATGAGAATAACAAACATAAGGGAATATAAAAAGTAGTCTCCCATAGCAAGTTTAATACTATGACATTTTTCATAATAGTTGATGGTACCACCATCTATAATCATGACCTAAAATTCTATAGATAGGTAAATGAAATAGTTCAAATGAGTAGCCAACTTACTATTGATAAAGTTATGTGTACTCTTAGAGTCAATTAACATAGTCACATTTTATTTCTTTAGGAAACCACCACCTTAAGAGTTTGAGGAGTACTAATGCTTGAAAGTGCATGACAAGAAATAGTAGGTTTAGAATATTCAAATTCATCATCAAGTTCTTCTAAACCTACCCTTGAATCCTCATCACCTTCTTCCTCCTCATTGGTACCTTCAATGTAAAACTTATTTTCAACACATCGATGTCTTTTGTTCCATTTGCTATCATATCTAAAACACAAACCTTTTGTATGCTTTTCTTCAATTTGTTGAGGTGTTAATCTATAGGATATGAAAATGATGGTGTTGGAAAGGTGCACTCATAAACATTAATGATAGGTCTTCATTTGATCAACTCTTTTTTCTAAGCCATGCATGCCCTTAGTATGGATTAATATAAATTACTAGGATGAAACATGCAAACCTCCAATTAAATGTTGTCTTTGAGGCCACCCAAAAATAGGTCAACCAAATTTTTCTCAGTGATGTTTACCATACGTAAGGAGAGATTATGAAACTGATGAATCTAATCCTTTACAATCCCTATTTGGTGCAACTTGGTTAGTTGGCTAAAGTATTTTTTAGAGACATTGTTGTGATAGTGGAGCTAAAACTTCTCAAAAAATACCAACCATGAAATTGGGACACTTTTCTTTTTATTTTGAGCACACAACCAATGATATCAGATAAATTATTCAGGTTCCACATACAGAGATGCCATGACCACCTTCTGTGAATAGGGAATCTAATGTATATCAAATAAATTTTCAATTTGAGTAATCCATGTGAGTGGATCATTACCATCAAACTTGTGTAGGTCTACTTTTGGCAAGAACAACTTCATACCAAGGTTGGTGTTGTGATTGTTTAGAGGAAGGGAACCAAATTAGATTGATGGAGGTTATTTTAAAATTATTGAGCTGAAAATTTAGCCAATTACCCAATTATTTGTTACAATTGATCTTGTAATCCATTTAAATCCCCTTTCAGCCTTGTGATGTCCCCTTTAATTGCATTGAGATCATCTTTATGCATCATGCCCTGCAACTATAACTCAAGTTGTTGAATTGCCTTTGAAACACACTAATCAAAAGATTTAGAATTCATGTCATCCTTGTGAGTAGTTTGAGGCATTTATTTCCATTTCATACATCCACAGGTGTTAGGCCCCACCATGCCCAAACCCTAGGAGGGTTGTAACCTAAAAAAAAGTGTATCAGCAAATGACATCATTACAATCGCCTCACCAAGACAAATCTAACAATTTATAATGTGTATAAGGGTGAAAATTTTCCCTCAAAAAAAGTGTACCATTAGAATATACCATTGCAATAATCTCACAGAGATGAATCTAATGACTGCTAGTTTGCACAGAGTAAAAAAAAAATTAGACTTTTTTTGACAATTTTTTAATTTTTAATTTAATTTTTTTATATTTTATATTTTATATATATTTTTAAAAATCTATAAAAAAAACTATAGTGATGAAAAAATTAAATTCTTTTTGGATCAAAAGTTACATTTTTTTGACCTTCTAGTGTCCAAGATGCTAGATCTGAAAAAAATTGCATTGTAGAAAATTTCCTAAATAGAAGCTTTGATACTATTTGTATTGAAATTACCTAGGTGATTCATAATAATAGAATAATATATCATATAATTAAGAACATAATAGGTATATCCACAACAAAAATTGATAAAAGAGCATAATACTTAAATATTATGACAGAGTCACTTTGAGGGGGCAACCTCCACATTAATGCAATAAGAACAAAATTTACAATATGATGATAAAAGACTAAAAAATAACACTTATGTATACTCTAATTAGCCATAATTAATCTATAGTCTGGCCATACCAAGAACATCAAGAAACACAATAAGATAATATGAAGATATGTAAGCCACAAGTTGGCCACACATATCCCTAGACACACTATAGGTTAAGGATGTAACAATACTTATCAGGGGAAGTGTGAAATGTGGTCTTCTACATTGTGTGCCATGTTTAATGGAATTGTGCATAAGGCACATGATGTTGGGGACTACACAAAGGTGCTTGAAGTATAGAGTTTCATAAAGGTGAGCAAGTAACTAAGGAACTTGAAGTAAAAATGTGGATCCATGTAGATTCATGTAGATCATTTTACCTTCCTTGAGAGGTAATCATCCCACTTGCATTATTTCTTGGAAGAAAGTATAGCATCTTGGTTTCTAGTTAATATTAGATGAAACATTTGCCTTGTGGATTGTTTTGACTTGACTTGATAACTCTATATACAAGATCGAATAAATTATAGGTGTACATGTTATCCATAATTTGATATGTTTTTACTTGTTGAGGTTGTATTGGTGTAGGTGGTGAATGTGATACAACCATATTAATAGTTCACATGGTATAATTAGAACTTGGAATTAGTTCATGAATCTAGTAGCTCTTATTTCCCACTGATATGATTATACTGTAAGGATTGGATATTTACACACCATGGTAGTGATACATATATAAATGCCTATGGATTATATCATAAGTATCAATTGACACTACATCACAAACTAGATCTTCCTTGAAAGGTTAGATAAAATATGAGAAATGACACTGGTGAGTGATATATACACCTTTAGAGTTGAAGGAACTGATCCATCCCAAATTTATATGATGTGCATGCTGTATGGTTGGTAGATTTAGTCAGTTGATGGTTATTATAGAGACAATATTTTTCATGCTATTAACATCAACCATAAATTATAGTGGTTACCCTTTCACCCACATCTACAAATGAAATAGGTGTTTTTATTTAGTAGTTGGCATTATTGGTGTGGTTCTTGCATTGATATTATAAGCTTTTAGGTCTATGCTTATTTTTTCTAGACATGACTAAAATTATGAACTCTTTGATTTTATATGCACAAGCAAAATTTTTTACACATGGCACTCTACATTGGAAGGGAAATTGGTTTTGTGTTTATCACACCATTTCCTTATCTTAGATGGTTTGAACTTGGCCAAAACATGTGTCTTCTTTGGTACAAAAGATGTGTATTACTTGCCCTTCATCTTATACTCTTATTTAATTATTGTTTCTTAGGATTCATATATCATCTTGACCTTGTAAAACTTCAATTTGGATTGAATTACTATATTTTTTTGTGGTACTTGAGAACTCTACGTTGCTCTGATTAGAACTATAGTTTTATGTACAAGCCATAGAAGGCATCATTTTAGGCTTGGACTTACTGGTCACACACTTGGCATAGTTGTTTCCACTAAATATAGTAGTTACCATAAACATCTATAGGAATTTGTTCATCCTTGATGTCTTCCAATAAATTTCCCCAAGTTAGCTCAGATTCTCTTATGTCTAGGATTTCTCCCATGAACTCTATGTTTTCCAACACTTTTTAAAGGGCAATGAAACTTTTAGTAGTGCAATCTTGACATTTTCTTCATCAAAAAAGTCATTATATAAAAATATGACAATAACTGATCTAATTGGTTATCTACTCCATCTACATTTCCCCCCCTCAAATATATGAATATCTATGTTTACTTGAAACCTAGGGGTGAATCAACCACCAAAAGCTTTACTATATTTTTAAGCTAATTAAACAACTTGTTCAAGAACTTTAGAAAAAAATATTGAACAAAAATGTCTTTTATTCTTGAATAGCCTTTAAAATCTCATTCTTGATCATTCCATGGACTTGATCTTGTTCTGTGTTGTCTCTCACCATCTAAATTTTACATAAATGACATGGTAGATAATCCGGGGGGATCTCATGGTTTGAAATTGATCTTAAAATACTTAGAATTTGTTTTATGGGACATGCAAGATGAACCACTTTGATACCAATGATATTATTCTCAAGAGGTCAAGGGAAAAACACTCTAAATGAGGGTTTAAATGGGTTATATGCATTTATGGGAGAAAAATTAAATAATATGGATAGTAAGAGAGTAATAAAACTTAAACATAAAACTATATTAAATTGTGTGTTTTTTAAATGCCATACTCTTGAGAAAGATGTATTGTTGTCTACCTTATACTATATGTATGATTTCTAATGCTACAAATGTACACACACACACACACACACACACACACACACACACACACACACACACACACACACACACACACACACACACACACACACACACACACACACACACACACACACACACACACACACACACACATTAAAAATCTGTAAAGGCTAAAGAACTATTTTATGTTTATTAATTGGTAGATACTCTAGTGTAATGTAAAATCTATAAGTGCCACTTGGCATGGAGTGTCCATGTGGCCATTATGAGTTTTGTATGTTCTATGCAGGAACTAATTTATGTAGCATATTTGTGAGTGTTGTGAAATTATCTAATGTTGTACAGAGGTTGTGATCATGTCATGTGCTAGAGTATTGTTTCATAGGCTACATATAATGTGTGTAGGTTGTATTACATGGAACATTGAGTTGTGCCAAATGACATTGAGATTAATCATAAAAAATCATGCTCCACCTATTCGGTCAAGTTCACAATATGGTATTTTGAGTTGTGTGGCATGTTTCTTGGTGTTGTACAAAGGTGAAGGATGCTGAGAATTGAAAGAGGTGTTCAAAGCAAAAACTTATGTAGAGGTAAACAAGTAATCAAGGCACTCAAAATAATAAAATGAGTATGTGTATGGATTATTCATTGCCTTGTTAGGGTTTGAACAAGAATTACAATTTCCTACTGATCAACACATATTTTATAAAAATAAACAAGGTTTTTGGAGCCTTTGACTTGATAACACTATTGTCAAAAATATTTTCACATTATCATTTACCAAAAATGTGCTTTCCATGGCCTAGGGCCCAAACATGTATAATTTATAATTTTGGGAAGGTTATTTGTTTGCTTAAATTTTTTTGGGTTAGCTTTATCTTGTTTTAGTTTGTTCTATACTGTCAAATTCTAATGGCTATCTTTTGATGTCCCAAAAAATCAATATACTCTTCTAAACCTCTCTTAGTCATTTATTGCCCCAGAATTGGATTATTTAATGAGATCTATTTTTTTAACATCTAATTAGGGATAGTTAAATGTGTATGAATATATGTATTACATTTTGATGTAGAATCCATTTATTCATACTACGTTTTAGTGAACCCACATTATCTTGCATGCTCTTTATCCTTATAATATTACTACTCTACATGCAATTTGTGTCATCATTTGAGTTAGAGTCACATTAGACATCAATATTTTTGGGTATTTTAGGACATGACTATAATGTTGGGTCAACTTTGGTGGTACAAATTTGACATAAAGTTTATTCGACAAAGCATTTTTAGCCATGTTGAGTTTATGTTACAAATTATCTCATTATTTTTAGGTTCATATACATTTGTGTGGAATTAAAAAACACAATTATAGTACTGTTAAATAATATTTTTTTGTGTGTAATATAATTATTTGTAATTAAACATACTTATATTATTTATTTAAATATAATAATATAATTATGTTTTATTACAAATAATTATCTTACACACAATTATTTAAAAATTATGTATTATATTATTTTATTTATATATTTTATAAATATAAAATTCAAAATTTTTAATTTAACATTATTATCAGGAGCCCTTCAAGGCTCCTCTAATGGTTTTCTTCCTCTCTACTAATTTGTTGACATCTCTCTCGAAACTTTGCCATCTAGCCTAGTCCTTAGATTGTTTGGATTAATTGTGGTAACTCATTGGGCTTTATAGTGGCCTCTACATCCTCTCATCTTTATTTTTTCCTCTTCATAGTCTAAGTCATCTCTACCTGCTCCCTTTCTAACTTGTGTAGCCAACTGTGCTTGTCTCTTGTTGCAAAAACCATGGTTTCCCATCCTCTTTCCTATGGTTATTTTATGTGTGGTTTTTTTAGGAAATATTTATCTTTATTTTGAGTCTATTTTCTATAAATAATTTAAAAATTTCCAAAATTTTAGAGGATCTTGTAGTAATAGCGATGGGTTCTCCCTAGTATGTGTAGATTTCCCTACTCTCTTATTCTATTATTTTTCTCTACTCTTGCTTGATGATGACTTGTCCTCTTCATACTCCTCCCATGGCATTTATGGTGCATTGTGCTCCTTGTTTTAGCCCATGAATCTTTTCAACCTTATCAATCATGTGATCAAGTTTTTGAGCTTTCCATTATGTTTAAAGTTAGGGATAGAATAGTTGATGAAGAATATTATTTTAGTGAGCATGATATCCTTTGTAAATCCATTGGTATTTGATTTGGCTGATCTTCTCAAGGGGAATATTTTTCTCTTAGTTACCCCTACTCTCTTAATTTTTTTAATTTTGCTTAGGGATCCTTATGTTTTGAGAGTGAAGCTACAGAAGACATATTACTTTTTCTCACAACATTGAATGTAAGATAATAAGAGTAATATCCATAGTCTTTATTCATGGAGATTGTATTTAAGATCTAATATGAATTATGTGTTTACCTAATTATGGTTGTGTAGTTTTGTTTATGAAGCATTTTGTGTTGGTCTGTTTACAACTTTTATTATGTTTTTTTTGGAAAATTATGATTTTTGTTGCTGATTTTTTTGGAAATTTATATGTTGGTATGTTTATGGGATTTGCATTTCTTCATCTCTCACTTTTTCTATCTGTCTCTACCTCTTCCTTCTTTATTATTCCTTCTATTATTTATTTCATTTTTTTTTCAATTTTCTTATGGTTAAGGGTCCCAAATATGATATCCACCCCTATTTAACCAATAAAAAACATTATAATTTGATTTTAAAAAATTATTTAGGAAAATGATTTATAAATTAATGTCTTAGATGAGAAAATAAATAATTTCTCATATATACGTAATAACATTAGAGGGAGCGCAATTCATGTATTATCCATTCCTACATACAAATAAAAAAACTGAAAACTATAAATTAATCTTTAAACCAAAAATTTAGATATTGTGGTATCTAGAGTTAAAGGGGTATAGATAGCCTAGTACACAAGGATGGTTGACTATCTCTAAAGCAGGTCAATTATTTTTGAAACTCAAAGAGATCATATATTGAATTTATTAAGATAAGATTCTAAAGATAGAAAGTATAGTTATGATAGATATTCTAATAACAATGAAAAACAAAATACTTAGCTAGTTCTAATGTTAATATTGATATGCATTTAGAATAGGTAGAAATTGGATTTGATATGGATTTTACAATAGTCACTTGATTCTGGGAATTATGCCTTTGTAGCCTCAAACACTTATGTTAACTTGGGATGTCACGTCAATGCTACTATCTAACTTGGACATAAGTGTCCAATACATAATACCTACTGAATCTGGATGTGACCACCTAGATACTTCTAGGTTTTGTGTTGTCTTTGTTCTGGGGCATTCATATTTGGGTCATGTACTCACTTATTGTCAAATAATAAAACCCTAGTTATTCATATTCATATTGGTTATGGGAAAAATAGGCTAGTGGGCACATAGTGTCAAGATTCCCCAAAGGCCCCTCTGTCAATGAGCACTATATACATAGCCAATACTTTGAAGAGGCCCATAGACTTATGTAGTTCTCTCTTTATGTTGTATTGTATGTTTCATGCAATTTGTGATAAAAAGTATAATAATGACCTATCTAGTAACTTGGAAAATGTGGTTCATGGAATGCTCCTTCAATAATTTAGACTTGTAGATGTTTTATCCCTATGATTGATATGGAAATAAGGGAAAATAGGGAAGCCTTGCTCACTTTAGTGCTTGATAGAATGTTTTTGGTAAGTTACCTTAGTCTCTTTAGGTATTTTATAGGTTTTAAATGAATGAGGGTTGATTTTATATTTATAACAACCCCTTTGGAAATTTTTTTGCAGTAAAGTACTTCGACCAAACTTTAGAATACATTTCATTTACAAAGTGGATGACTTTAGGGCACTAAACACTTGCATTGGGATAGGAAACTTACATTGATGCAGACGTCTAACTGGGAAGCAAGTGTTTAGGTAGTTGTAAAATAGGTGCAGGTATAAAACTTGTAGAGATGGAAGATAAGTAGGTTTATAACATTTTGGGTAAGATATCATGTATGGATCATCAAAATAACATAGGTCAGATATAGAGATAAGTAATTAGGCACATAGAAATAATGTATGCAAACCTTTTGGTAGTAGAAAAGGTATAAAACCTGAAGGCACATCTATGATATGTATTTTCTAAGTGTACATGACTAAGGTAATATATAATTTAGAAATAGTGTTCACATTTCACCCCTCCTTAATTTATTACTAAAATTTCTAGTTTAAAGAAAAAGGAATGCATACTTAGGTGTGTATAATAAACCTTGCCTTTGCTTGAGTTCAACTTGGGTATTTTATTGGTGACTGGAATACAACCAAGATCATGTTACAATATATAATCTAAAATTGTAAGTATTTAAATGATTTAAATTTAAAGAGATCAAGGCTCAGGAGTACACCTATGTATTTATGTAACCATCTTGCCTTTTGGTAATTATGTTTGAAAGATATATCATTATGAATCACTAAAACTAAGACTAGGACAAATGTAAATGTGGACATTGCATATATCTAAAGAGATAAAGAGAGATTAAAGGGCACATACCCCCAACCTTGGAGAAAATATGAGTTGTCACTCGATAATTGAGATTAGCTCAATTGTGCAACCCAATCATACTTATAACCTAGTGAGTGTGAATGTCTAACTATAAAATGTTTGATCTAAGGTGATGTTATTTTTAACCCTAAATTTGAATTGAAAGGGGTATATATAAGTGAAATGATATAAGAGTGATAATTAGATCTATAACATGTCAATTAGATGTTAAATTTAGATATAAGAATACAATGAATTTATTAAATTGAGATTGTCTAAATATAGAAAGTACAATTATGCTAGGTATAGAAATGATAAAGAAGTGATGTACTAGGTTGTTCTGATGCCAATGTAGTTCTAGATCTATAATAGGTAGAAAGTAGACTAGAAAGAGATTCTAAAATAGTCATCATATTTTGACTCCTGGTGCTTTAGACATTAATGTCAGCTTGGAATAGTTATATTGATGTTACTATATAGGTTCGATGTAAGTTTCCTATATAGCATAATGAGATAGAATACAATCACTTAGATTCTTTTAGGTTTTATTTTGCCTTCACTCTGGTGCATTTAGATCCATGTCATAGACTATCGCTCCTTGTGAAATGGTAAAACCCTAGTTTTCTATCTTCATTGTGACCATGGAAAAAAATGGACTAGTGGACACATTATATTGAGTTGACCCCAAAGACTTCACTATCAAAAGGCATTACCTACATAGCCAATATTATAGAAAAGGTCATCAAACTCATGTAATTATCCCATACATGTTATCTTGTATACAAATCATGCAATATGTGAAAAGCAAGTACAATCATGACCTATCTTATAACCTATCAAATAGAGCTCTTGAGATGTTCATTTAGTAATTTAGACCTTTAGATGTGTTATACCTATGAATGGTGTGGAAATAGGGAAGCTTTTTTCAATTAAATGCTTGATAGATTACTTTTGATAATTTGCCTTGGTTTCTCTAGTATTTTGCTAGGTGATGGATGAATGAGCATTGATCTTATATTTATATCAATCTATTTAGAGTAATAATTTGCATTAACACACTTAAGTTGACTATTAAGTTACATTTTATTTGAAAATTGGATGACTTTAGGGCATTGGACACTTGCATCGAGATAATACAGTAGCATTGATGCTACTATCTATACTAGAAATTAGTGTCTAAGGAGCAGGAAAGTAGGTACACGTTCAAAACATGTAGATATTGAAGATACATACATTTTAATTATTATGGGTAAGGTAAAAGACCTAGGTCATGAACATAAGACTAGTCAGATTAAGAGATATAGGCCAAGGGACACTAGATAGAGTAGATGCAAGACATGCAAAAGTGGGAAAGGTCTAAAATTAAGAGGAAAAACCAAGGTCTAAGTTTTTCAATTGTACAATACTAAGGTGTTATATAATCATAAAATATCATCTACATTCCCCCCTTAATCTAATAATGAAATTACTAGTTTAAAGGAAAAGGTTTCATACCTAAGTGTGTATGTACACATTGTCTTTTCATGTACCTAACTTAAGTGCTTTGATGGTGATTGACCTAAAACTAAGAGCATGTTATAGTATAAAATGAAAACATATAATCTAGGTTGAAAGTACTTGAAATAGATTAAAATTGAAAGAGTAAGGTTTAGGAGTACACCTATGTGTCGATGTAATCATCTTTCCTATTAGCAAATTATTTTGAAAAAGATGTATTAGTGTAGGACTCTAAAACTAAAATTAAGATAAATCTAGATAAATATTTAAATTGCATACATTCAAGGAGAGAGAGAGAGAGAGAGAGAGAGAGAGAGAGAGAGAGAGAGAGAGAGAGAGAGAGAGAGAGAGAGAGAGAGAGAGAGAGAGAGAGAGAGAGAGAGAGAGAGAGAGAGAGAGAGAGAGAGAGAGAGAGAGAGGCCCATGCCAACAACCTTAATGTAAAAGTGAGTTCCCACCTAAAAATTAATATTAGCTTAACCATGCAACCTAATGATACATATAACCTATTGAGGCTAGATGATCAATTCTAGCCTAAAAACTTATCAATATTGAGTGATTTAATCACCTCAACCAACCAAAAGGTAAACCAATACTATAGTAGATTGGCTCAATAAAGTTCCTAAAATTCTGTGGCGTATCATAATGAAAAAGTATGTGATATGTTAAAATCCATACTTGAGTTTTGAAATTTGAAATTGATTTAGATTTTATAATATGGGCACATGTTTCATATAATATGTGCCTTAGATATGTCTCATGCTAAAAATATGTATAATAATAGTACCAATGTATAAAATTATGTCACAATTGTGAATCTAAATCATAAAACTGTGTTGTGTCCAATTCAAATAACTATGTAAGTATATATAACATGCTTCCAAAGCATACCTCCATTATATATGGAGAAATATGAAAATTGATATAAGTATCAATGTGGAGGACATATTTACAAAACTTTATCCCACTAAACTAGAGATGTTGAATACTAAATAAGTGTAGAGAACATGCTTCCTAAGCATGACCCTAGTGAATCTAAGAACTATGAATGTGTGGAATCCATGCCCATATGACATGTCTCCATTAGATTAAATTTTTTATATAAGTACCAATATGTAGGACATGTTTACAAAACATGCCCTCAATATAAAATAGAGATGTTAAGTACTGAATAAGTGTGAAAAACATGCTTCCAAAACATGCCCCTAATGAATTTGAGAGCTAATATAAGTTTCACACATTGAATAAGTGTGGAGAACATGCTTCTAAAGTATGCCCCCACTGAATAAGAAAATTGTGCCAAGTGTAGAAAACATTCTTCTTATTGCATGCCCCCTAATATTCCCCCCTTTGAGATGAAGGAAAGATAGGAATTGGTTGTTACCTCACCTCAAAAGGATTAGGCAACTGTATAATGTGTGAATGAAATCATGTGACATATAGTGTCATATCCTAGTTTATCTTTAAGCCAAAAAATTGTTTGATCCATGGATTATTATGATTGTTAGTTGATTAAATATTATTTGACTAAGCTTTATATCATATGTTGATTATGGGACATTTATGTGTTGCTTAATTTACTATGAGATAGTTGTACTTTTTACTCTATATATTATGATCATGATTATTAATTATATATTATTATTTTATGAATATAATTATGTTTCAAGCTAACTACCTTCATTTTTGTGAGGTGGATATAGGACAAATCCATCCCTCAGAGTATGACAGAGGGAGAGCATCATCAAATATTATGGTGAAGATGAAGACTTCAGGGATGACAAAGAGTGAAACCATAAACCCATGCATACACCACAGTAGTATATCATGTTGTGTGATTAATTGTTTGAGTTAAATAAATTATGGTATGCTTTGTTTTCTATTATAAATTTTTGTTAGGATATTTTATGTTCTCATATCATTTTATGTGATTTCACTAATCTAGTTTCTCTTGATGTTATTAGTTAGTTGATTTGATAAATCTATACTTAAATTGTTTAACGTGATTTATTATGGTATTTTACATAATTAAATATTTGTTTAATAATACTTGTTTGGATTCCTTGTTAGAAATAATATATGTATGCTGTTATGTAATTGGATCAATTTGTTATTGACTATATACATTTAAAATATTACTATTATCAATTTTAATAGTAATATAAACCTGTAAAAGACATAATAAATTATAAGCTCTTTATTAAGTATTAACATAATGCAAGGTGCTATAGAATAATATCAATGTGAAACAATTATATAAACATCATTGTGTTTGTCGAATTGTTTACTAAAGCCTATGGTTATTGTTTAAACCTAGAGGGTTAACTTATGAGTTTGAGGTCGAATGCATAATGTTTGAGTTGGATGACTTGGTAACAATTAACAATAGTCTTTTAAATACATATTTTTTTTACCCATGCTATATAGTCATTATGTTAAATGAATAGTCCATAGTCGACATTATATGAAAAGATAGTGATTATTGACTTGTTGATGGTTGACATTGCATGGAATATTATAGGTGATTATGACTTGTAAATTAGTCATTATGTGAAGTTGATGTTGGATTGATTTAAGTCAAAAGGCATGAATATTTTATAAAAGATACATAATGATTATTTTATTAAGTCATTGGGAAGTTTCAAGATGATAAGGTTTTCTAATCACTCGTTGAATTCAATTAACCATCAATATTGAAAAAATCATGATACAAGTTATTATGGATTGCATGAGAAATGGTGGCAGATTATAGCTTAGTGGGGGTTCTATTGAGATATTCTAGAATGCATATTTTTAATGGGTTTGGTCTATCAAGAATGAAGGAGAAATTTGTGTCGAGTAAGGTGATGGAAATGAATAAAGGAAAGAGGGAGGAGGATTGGGATAGATGACATACGTGGAGTAGTAAGAAAAATGAGAAAAATAAAAAGGTATTCAGGCTAAGGAAAGAGGGGATTTAGATTTCTTGTCATATTAAGCATTTGTTACAAGTGGATATTGTACTTAAAATTCTTGAGTGCTATGTTTGATGGATTTGTGGAAAATAATTGATTTGGGTTAATGGGTTTCATTTGTTTTGAAATGAGTTAGAAAAATAAAAAGGGGCTATATGTACAGCCTTATGGATGGATACCCATCCATAGAACCCTACATCCAACCCCATAACCCAAAAGGAAAAGGGGTAGGGTTGTAGGTGTTAACCATGTTTATAGATACCTCTATAAAAGCTCTATCCTTATTATTTTCTAAATTTATAAGACATGGTAAATTCATTAAATGATTATTACATTTTCAAGGCATATTGGAAAGAGTCTTCTGATTCGAGTTTGGTTATCAAACTTGTCTAAGGACATAAGTATTAGTGCTCAACTTAGGTAAAAACATACATGGGATTTCATGGGGTTCAATTGTGTTATACCTAGTTAGAGTTTTAGGTGATACATATTGACTATGAAATTGTATATATATGTTATGTGTTTTCAAAATTGGTCAACTCTCTCTGTGTGTGTGTGTGTGTGTGTGTGTCTATATATACACACACTGACTAATATATATATATATATATATATATATATATATATATATATATATATATATATATATATATATGTATATATTGGGCCTGGTGTTTGATAAAATTACACACACACACACACATATTTATATATATATAGATACAAATGTATAAATGGAAGGTTAGGGTTTTATTTAAACTCTGTTATTGAAGATTTAACATAGTTTGATATGGGTATGGGATATATATTCAGTGTTATTTTTAAAATTCTGTAGCTTATACTATTTAATAAATGTGGAATTTATCCATTATATATTATCTTGATTGAATTATGTTATCAATTGAAAATTATATTAAGGGACTGAGTATGTTTTAAGGATGAGTTATATTTATAATGTTTGACTATATATTTACTTGTATAAGAGATATGTAAATCTGAGACAAAGCAATTAATTCATAAACAAAATAACTTTCATAGTTTCTATGCAAATTGAATTAGATAATATAATATATATTGATTAGTTATTGGGTTTCAACTTTACCATTTTATGGATTGTGTAAACTTTGGAACTAAGATACGTAGTCACAAATTTCATAATGTTTGATATAAAATGACTGTGTGTATGTCTTTGATCATATTTATATGTAAGATAATAAAAATTTAATATGAATCGATTTGATTTGAGTAATTTTGAATAAATGGAATTGGAGGGTAAATGGTTTGTTGAGCATAAATGAAAAATCACATGAAATTTTGTGTGTTTTTAGTTAAAAAAGTATATTGGGGATTATCTAGTTTATAAAAGGGCCTTGGGACTATTTTGTAAGCTAGATGTAAAATTAGATAATATGGAATACTCTAAGACAATGGATTGTGGATGTTTTCTTAGAGTATACTATATACAATAAAATAATTATATCATATTGGAATTGTATTTGATAATTATATATATATATATATATATATATATATATATATCAAATATAATTCCAATATGATATAATTATTTTATTGTATATAGTATACTCTAAGAAAACACACACACACACACACACACACACACACACACACACACACACACACACACACACACACACACACACACACACACACACACACACACATATAAACAAACAAACACACATTCATAGCTGTGTTATGCTTGAAAACATTATTACCATAACTGATGTAAAGTGGGTGCTTGCATATATTTTAACATTTGTATAAAATCATTAAAATAAGGTATTTAATGGTTTTAAATACAAAGCATATTATGATGTAATGACTGGCTTTTTTTTATATATGTGGAAGATGAATAAATAAATAAGCTCGTGTTTTAATTTTTTTTAGGGAGGAAATAACATTATAAGTTTCTTTGAGATTAAAGTATCTGGTAGTCTAGATAAATCATTACTTGGATGGTATGTTATATTAAGGACTATTTTTGATTCTATTTATTATTCTGTAATAAACTAGATGATATTAGATTTAGTATATTATATTTGATAGACTAAATGTGTGTACTTAATATTTCTATACTTAGCATATTTTTATCAGCTAAATGGAAATATTTTGAATGAATCTATTGGTTTTTATATTATTATATATTTTAACCGAATCTCGTATTCATGAATCTAAATAAGTAGTGGATGAATTCCATTGGTTTAATTAGCACCATCAATACAAGATGAAGAGTAATCTAATTGAGTGGTGTGTATGAAACTGATTGATCTTAAAGATCATTAATTATTGAAATCTTTGACCAAAGTAATGTTATAATTATATATTCTCATTTCATATGTTGATATAGTTTGATATTTGTATGATATCATGTTAGAATGGATTTATTTATGATACACATTATGTATTAGATATCTACAATGCATGGTTTTTGGTTTATCACTCTAGATTACCACACCATCATTATCTACCCATCTATGATGGGAGGGCCATTCCCTTTTTGGGAGATAGTGTGGGAGATCTATGGTCTATGGTTGGTGTAGAAAAACACTTGAATGATGCTCTCCCTCCTAGTAGGAGTATTACACTAGAGACTATACTTGAGATTACAAATTGATAATTGAGTCGTGGATACTCATGCTTCTTGGAACTTTGTATCATGTATTATTATTTGAGATATTATTTATTGCTGAAAATTATAATATTTATTCATTGTACTTCTACAAAAGTGGTTATAAAGTTGTATTAGACATGGATTAATTTATACTATTTCATTAATAATTTAGATGCAGTATTTATTATTTATTTAGCATTGTTCATGATTTTTGTATATGTTCATGGTGATCTTTAGCTAAATAGATTATCTATAAAACTTATGGTTAACTGAATGAATGTATTTATTTAAATATCATTAATTAGATTTCTCATGGTGAAATTTTTAAGATGAATATGTGTAATTAATTTTAAAAAAATTACTATATTTTGGTAAAATCTAGTGGGGTTGTTATATTGTGGTATTAGAGTTGAGGCTCAAACTCTATGACTTAATGTGTATGCTAATGTAAACTTATTATCCTAATAAGTAGGAAAAATAATGGTATGTACTAGACCAAGAGGTGATGGTAATTAGAATACCGAACCCCCTTTTGATCTAAATTAGTTTGCCATTGAGCAAGATGCAAAATTAGACCAAATCCTTGTAACATGCAAGAGTCTAGGGACTAAATCATGACCCTAGAATAAGAAGTGCATGGCCATGAAAAGGATAATCCTTAATAAGAACCTAAATAACATCCTAATGAGTAGGAAAATTATCAAGAGCAGAGGCATGCAGAAGTGCCACAAGATGCAAGAGCTTGAGTAGTTATAGATTTGGCACGTGACATGAAAAAGGTAAATTCATCCAAGTTTGATGGAACTATTTTGGGAGATGGAGCTAAAGCATGGCTAATAAAAATGGAGAAATATTTTGAGATTCAAAATTATTCTAAAGTCATGAAACAATTTTAGAGAGCTTATCAACTTGCTGGTGAAACATCAAATTGGTGGGCAAATAAAAAGCTTGAGATGAACCTCGATTCAACCACCACCACTAGGGTTTAATTTGTGACATTTAAAAGGTAAAAATGGCTTCCATAACTATAATTTGATCAAAATATTATTCATTTTAAAAATCTTAATAAATGAGACTTATCGATTAATGAATACTAAGAGCAATTCAAGAAACTTCTTAAGTATGTACCTCAGTATCAAGCAGATGTGTGGTTCAAGATCAAAAAATTCATCATGAGATTAAAACCCCAAATTGGTTGTGAAGTATATGTGCATGGTACATCTACCATGGATCAAGTGTTCAAGAAGGCAGTCAAGTAGGAATAAAAACTAAAATCTCTTGCCCAAGTCAGAAATAAGTTCAATAATAAGTTTGGAAGTTCTAAACCAACTTTCAAAAAGAACTAGAAGCAGAGGAGTGGAGACTCTAAAAGTTAGTATAATAATTACAACACCAAGTCTAACAGTGATTTAGGGAGTAAGAAAATTGGTAATGGTTTCAAGGGAAGCCAATAGTTTGATAAGAAAGGACTAATTGGAGGTTGCTTCATATGTGGAGGTGACCATTATGCTCGAGAGTGTCCTAAAGATAAATCAAAGAAAAAGGAACCTACTTATTATCAAGGCACATTATAACATTAGATTCATGTAGCTGTTGATAATCATCAAGCTAAGTATCAAGCTTCTTCCATAAAATTATCAGATATTTTGTTTGATCATCTAGTTTCTATTTTGATTAACATGAGAGGTAAAAAAAGTTTTATTGCTCCTAGAATGGATAGTAAATTGTATATAAAATTTAGATTTATGGAAAATACAAGGTTGATATAGTATGAGAATGAGTCTAAGGTTAAATTTGATAAGTGCCTAGTTAAAACAAATATTAGGTTACCTAAATTCACTATAGTAATGAATATTTTTATTGCACTATTGGGGTCATATGATGTGATCTTAGGAGACAATTGGCTTCCAAAGCATAAAGCCAAGCTTGACTGTTGTCTAAATAAGGTTGAGTCTTAAGATGATTTCAAAAATTAGACATAACTTCAGGGTGAAAAAAAGGAGTTAAAGCTAAGGCAGATTTATGTAATTCAATTAAAAAATCTCAAAAGAAGGGATAATAGGCATTTATCATTAAGATAAATGATATGGATGAGTCTAAAGAACCATCCATTGAAGATTATCCTTTTCTAAGAAAATTTAATGACATGTTTCTATAAGAATTACCAAGATTACCACCAAAGCATGAGTTTGATTTCTTGATTGATATCATACCTAGATTGGAATCACAGTTTAAGGTGTCGTATAAAATGACAACCACTGAATTGGTTGAGTTAAAGGCACAAATTTAGGAGTTATTATCAAAAGGGCTGATTCAAACAAGTGTGTCACCATGGGGTGCACTAGTTATCTTTTTCAAGAAGGATGACACTCTTTACCTATGTATAGATTATAGGATGTTGAATAAAGCAACGATTGAGAATAAATATTTGTTACCATGTATTGATGATCTCTTTGATCAAATGTGATGGGATTTTTTTTAAAAGATTGATCTTAGAGTAGGATATCATTAGTTAAGAATCCGTGAAGAGGATAATCTAAAAACAACATTTAGAACTTGATATGGGCACTAAGAGTTCGTAGTGTTACCATTTGGATTGATAAATGCTCAAGTAACATTTATGAATCTTATGAATAGTGTGTTTAGATATTATCTAGATCACTTTTTTTGGTCTTTCTATATCACATCCTCATTTATTCCAAGGATGAGGAAGAGCACCTGCAACATCTAAAACTAGTTTTATAACATTTGTGAAAGTACAGGTTATATGACAAGTTGTCTAAGTGTGCATTTTTCCAAAATAAAGTGAAATATTTAGGACATATTATATCAGTAGATGATATTTAAATGGATTTTGTAAAGATTGTTAGAGGTAAAATATGACTGAGAGGGAGGGGTGAATCAGTTATGTAATTTTTATTTTGTTTCACTTATCATTAATTCATGATTCATCATCACAAAGCATAAGCACTTGGACAAGCATCAAGACAAAGAGATCACATGCAAAGCATGAACATGAGAAGCACATAAATACATCATTTATGTGGGAAACCCTCTAGGGGGAGAAAAATAAATCTCAAGCTTGAAAACCAATGGACTATAGTCCTATAAAGATATCAAAAACATGAGACTTTTAGATCAACATCAATTGATCAAGGAGTACCCACCTCTCAATTTAGTCTGATACATACTAGACCTTTAGCTAGCTCCAACTAGCAAGGAAGCTAAAACTCCATAGGTGATTAAGCACCCACTCAACCACCTTAGCTCTAATGTTCACCAATTCTCTAATGTATTCTTCACCTAATGGTGACCTTCTCTTTCTCTAATAGAAACTCCTAGCTCATTTACTCAACCAAGTCACCCTTTAGACTGTTAGGTCTAATGAATTGTTAGCTCATGAACTTGATCAGAAAAACATGACTAATTGTCTTTACATTCTAATGGTCCTTAATGACCTATCTCTACTCCTTGATTTAGATCTTTCCTTCACTTAGATTCACATTCCCCTCTTCATCTCAAATATGCCAATTAGGCCTAGTATATACACCATACTCTCATCTAACCCTTCTTGGTTGGCTAAGATGATTTCCATGCTTGATCTATATTTGAAATAGATCCTGATATATGTTACATGAATGTAACAATCTCTCCATAGGTTGGTCATAACCCAAAACAAGCTTAATCCTCCTTTAGATCTCAGTTAGGCCTAATGCATTAGCCCTTCATTAGTACACGTTACACCTTGAACCTATTTAACCATCTTTAGCCTCTATCAACAAATTCAACACATCAAACCTGCCTCTAATAGATTCTTTCTCACTCCTACATGGGTCCACAACACTTGGAACAATAATTAATACCTTCAACCAAGCCGTTATAGCCTACTCACCAATAGGTATAGAAACATAGAAAACACTGTCTTCTAGAACTGAAGCATAAAGAATATTTTCTCAAACAACCTCCTAAAAAAATCACATGGATAGGTCCTCCATGACCTAAACAATATTACTAAATCCATTAGTCACCATCACATAAGCAAAGTGATTATCTGTTATACATGAAATGATGATTTAAACACTCCTAAATCACATGAGTGGATTCTATGAGTCTTCTATATCAACCTAAAGATGTTGGTTTTCATATTATAGCAACATTCATTGATCTTATAGACCAATCACTCAGGTCTCTATTTCATTGTCTTAACATAGTTTGACAAGCCAATTTGGATTTCAAATTTCAACACCTCATATTGACTCACCATATTCCACAAATCTTGATTAGATAAAATATATCTTTAACAACACCAATATGCTCATTTTATTGACCACCATTTTTCATAAGACCTTAAACACTTCACTTTCCTCAGCATGCCTGTAGCAGTCATCTTGACCCAAAACACAGTCATGTTGAGCATGACTCCTAATTCCTATAAGATCACTTTAAAGTTTTTATAATTAATTTAAAAGGTAATAATAACTTATTATAACATCTTCCAACATAAAATTCATATGCTTCAATGGCCACTTTGCTACTGCAAACCATTCTCATTGTCATGGGTTCCACTGTCTTGTCTTTCATAGACTAGTCATTTTGTGAGCTTCTTCTAGATAGTTTATGAGAACTATCAAAACTTAAACATAAGTGAAATAAGAGGGACAGGTCTTGAAATAAGACTCCAAACCATTTTTTCCATCCCTAGATACTTGAAATCAATCCCTAAATAGGTTCTTACTTTGACTAGCTTTTTGTCACTATTTCCACTATCTGGTAGATTAGTGATAGGGTAAATTTATTGACTTATATAATTGAAAAAAATCACATAAATTTCCAAACTAACTCCATATACCTCAATAAAAAGTCTTGACCTTCAATTTCCAATGACTCTCATGTGTTGACTTAGTCAACCCTACTTGTAGCACCAAAATCTCTATAAATAAGCAAATTTATGTATATTTTTCTCACTACCCTAACACACCACTACCAAATAGAGATGAATGGAGGTGTAATATACACTTTCCAATATTCAAAATTTTTCAAACAATTCATTCTAGGTCCTTTCTATCAAGTTCTTTCCAATTGCTCCATTATGAGGGTTTTGACCAGTTTACATTCTTAACGAATGTTCATAAATATTTGTCCCTAAATTCACTTAAAAATAATTGGAAATCCTTCTTAGGTACATTAAAAACCTCTACCAAAAGTATTAGGTCACCATGAAAAATATACACATGCCAATGAGCATCACAAACTTCTTCCTGGGTTAGGAAACCTCCATTTTGCATGCATAAAATACTTCCCAACTTACTATCTTTCTTTCTCTTCCTCCTTAGGGCCTAAAACTTGGTCAAAACACCTAAAAAACCTTGATATACCATATTAAATGATCACATTAGATATATTAACTTGAAATATTATGATGACTACTCACAAGGACCTCATTAGCCCACCTTGCCTATTAGGCCTAGAACCACTAGGCCAACTTATCTCTTTAAAGTACTTGAAAACTTATCCAATGAGATCATATCACCTTATACATATTCAATCCACTCATTCCAAACACTATAACCAACAACCAAGGATACACAAGGCATACACCTCTTACCTCATCAAGGAATCTAGCAAGGTCAATCACACAAGGTATAGGATGACTTGTACTCCACCTGAAGACCACCTGGAATAAATCAAATTTATCTCTTAACCACATGTACATACCATGTAATCTCTCTCAATTCTCCATGAAATACTCATAAACCTCCATACGACCAACTACTCCCCAAAGCTCTCACTAACAACCAAGACTAAATTGAGCACTAAGATCATTCATATTAGACCAAGATCACTCTCATACCACTTTGTCATCACCAATGTCACTTGAAATAAATGAAAACACATAAATTCCACCAATATCTTAACAATATCCCCCTTTGTCATTGATGGTAACACCTCCTTTACTTCTCTCTCCCTTTGCCAAAATGACAAAGTGGACTCTTCTACCAAATAGGTTCTTCTATCTTTAATCAAGAAATTTAAGGAGCTAAAACAATAACACATACCTTTATCTCTCATCCTTTGAAACTTAGAGCACACCAATTGTCAGCATTAGATCATAAAGGAACCAAAGTGCTCCCCCTTAGACCAAGCTCCCTTCAAGAACCAACTCAGGTCATAGCTCCACAAGACCTATAAGATCCTTAGATATGACCACTAGGAAATTAAAAAATCTCCCTATCAGACCACTTTCACCTGAGAAACATTGAACTAAGATCCCCCTTTTTATATCAACTCAGACAATAATATGAGCACTAAAGCATCATACAAACTCACTTACCATCATTCTCAAGGTACCATAAAGAATAGCAGGGGAAATATAAGGACATCATCATACCTTTAACACACTTAGAATTGGATAAAATTCTCATATTAAACCAAAAAATGGCATCTTCCTTTGGAAAAATTTCTCAAAAATCTTCATTTTCTTCACTAGGCCTACTTAGACCTCTTATAGCCCTATTTGGCTACTGTAGACATCATAATTATTTGACATGAGAAATTAAAACCATTTAACTCCATATATATGATAAAATAATATTCACGTTTATACATGTAAAAAATGAGCATCCAACTCATCCTTCTTAGCATACTTTCTTCTTTAGCGTACTAGCCAATTAGGCCTCCTAATGAGCTAAAATTTGAATAAAATGAATTATACTTACTTCCAAACCACTGTAAAAGTTTATTCAGATACCCATTTGGCCCATTCAACTATTTTTTGGGATTATAAACTCTAAATAAAAATATTTATCACTTTTCCAAACATGCCCAAATTACTAAGCCTTCAAAGCAAACAATTGGTCAAAAGTCAACCTTCGATCAATGTAAACACTTGATCTAGATACCAAACCTAGAGACCATAAAAAAAACTTACATGAAAAATTTAAAGTCTCCAAACCTTTGGGAACCATTACTTCCTATTAGCCACCAAACACATGCTTTTGAGAAGAGAAGCCAGTGACCCCTCAAAATGCTTCACCTAACACAAAAAGATTCATCAACCTATGAAACCATCTAGAACATGCCTTAAACATAGGTGTAGACCTTCCTAAGCAAAAAATAACTCATGACACATATTCATTCTTCAAGTGACCCTTAAAACCAAGCAATCTGTGCATACATGCTTATTATCTACAATAGGTACCTTAACCAAATGATCAAAATCATATTTGAGAACCTAGTAAACATATCCAAGTCATCCTCCCTATTTTGACACATAAAAAATAACTTTATTCACTTATTTTAAAACTTATATCCACCTTAGAACACTATATGAACAACTTGGAAACTTTCTAGTTAGTCATCATTGCCAAAAATCCCTGCTACTGACATCTATAATAGGGCTTCATACCTTTTTTTAACATATCAAAATATATTTCAAATAATACCTTATGAAATAGAAATTGTCCATAAAAATCATGATACCTACTCAACCTTGAAGAAAACCAATAGGACAACCTTATACAATTATTGAAAATATAGATATCCCACCAAACACTTGTGTAGAGTCTCACAACTTTAGGCTTGATCTTCTCCATTAGCCCTTATGAGGACCTCAAACCCATACTCTAAGTCATTCATCTCTACTTGAAGAGTTCTATTATGCTTCTATTTCACAATTAGGCCTAACCCTTAAGAACTAACAATTAACTCAACTATTGACTATTAATTTATGTCTAATTTTGGACTTAGGTTCCACAGAGTCCTTATTCATTTCCATATGCCTTCTTTGACAAACCCTCATGCTTGAAGAACCACCTATAAAAAAAAACAACTCACCTTGGCTTGATCGAAGAACAATCCTTACCTTGACATCCTTTTTCATCTTATAACAACCTTAAAAATTCGTCAATATTGAAATCACAACTCAAAAAACATAAAGGACTATGACATCACCAATTCTAACAACAAGCTGACAAGGCTCACACCAATCACCAAGCTACTCATAAGATCACCTCTAAACTACTTAGGATCACTTATAGGATATTAAACCTCCTTCAAAGGTCTAGCTCTAATACCAATTGTTGGAGGTACATGATGACTGAGAGTGGGGGGTGAATTAGTTATCTAATTTTTCTTTTATTTCACTTATCATTCATTCATGATTCATCATCACAAAGTATAATTACTTGGACAAGCATCAAGACAAAGAGATCACATGTAAAGCATGAACATGAGAAGCACATCAATGCATAATTTATGTGGGAAACCCTCTAGGGGAGAAAACCCATTCTCAAGGCTACAAACTAATGTACTATAGTCCTATAAAGATATCAAAAACATGAGACTTTTAGATCAACATCAACTAATCAAGGAGCACCCACTCCTCAATTTAGTCTAGTACCTACTAGACCTTTAGATATATCCAACTATAAAGGATGATAAAACCCAATAGGTGATTAAGAACCCACTCAACCACCTCAAATATGATGTTCACCACTACTTTGATGTCTTCTTCACCTGATGATGATCTTCTCTTGCTCTAACAAACATTCCTAGCTCATTCACTTAACCAAGTCACCCTTTAGAATATTAGGTTTAATGACTTGTTAGCTCATGAACCTTATCAAACAAACATGACTAATCCTCTTCACCCTTTTATGGTCCTTAATGACCTATCTCTGCTCCTTGATTTAGCTCTTTCCTTCACTTAGCTTCACACTCCCCTCTTCATCTCAAATAGGCTAATTAGGCCTAGTATATATACCATACTCTCATCTAACCCATATTGGTTGGCCAAGATTATTTACATGCTTGATATATATTTGAAATATGTACTCATACATGTTATATAAAATAATCTCTCCATAGTTTAGTCATAACCCAAAATAAGCTTAATCCTCCTTTAGATCTCAATTAGGCCTAATGCATTAGCCCTTCATTAATACATGTTACACCTTGAACCTCTTGAATTAGTTTTAGCCTCTATAAATGAATTAAACACATAAAAAATACCTCCAATAGATTATTTATTACTCATACATGGGTCCAAAACACTTGGAAAACCAATTCATGCCTTGAACCAAGCCATTCTAGCCTACTCACCAATAGGCCTAAAAACATAGGAAACACTATCTTTTAGAACTAAAGCACACATAATATTTTCTCAAAAAACCTCATAAAAAAATCATATGGATAGGTACTCCATGACCTAAACAAAATTACTAAATCCATTAGTCACCATCACATAAGCAAAATAGCTTCAAACCAACTTTTTCAAGATGACCCCTCAGACTAGTCATACTACATCAAAGTACAATCATATAAAAGATTATCTCTTATACATGAAAGGATGCTTTGTACACCCACAAATAACATGAGTGGATTATATGAGTCTTTTATATCAAACTCCAAATGTTTTTTTCATGTTCTATCAAAATTCATTGGTCTTACAAACCAATCACTCAGGTCTCTATTTCATTATCTTAACACAGTTTGACAAGCCAATTTGGATTTCACATTTCAACACCTCACAATGACTCACCAGATTAAAAAAAGATTGAGTAGATAAATAACATCTTTAAAAACACCAATATGTTCATTTTATTCACCACCATTTTTTATAAGACCTTAAACATTTCACTTTCCTCAACATGCATGTAGCAGTCATCTTGACCCAAAAGATAGTCATGTTGAGCATGACTCCTAATTTTTGTAAGACCACTTCCAAGTTATTATAATGAATTTAAAAGGTCATAATAACTTATTATAACATATTCCAACACAAAATTCATATGCTTCAATGGCCACTTTGCTACTACAAACCATTCTCACTATCATGGGTTTCACTGTCTTGTCTTACACAGACTAGTCATTTTGTGAGCTCCTTATATCTAGTTTATGACACCATAAACACTTACATATAAGTGAAATAGGAGGGATAGGTCTTTAAATAATACCCTAAACCATTTTTTCCATCCCTAAAAACTAGAAGTCAATCCCTAAATAGGTTCTCACTTTGACTAGCTTTTTGTCATTGTTTCCACTATCTGACAGATTAGCAATAGGGTAACTTTATTTACTTAGATAATTAAAAAAAAAAATAACTTGAAAAAATTACTTCATAAACCTCAATAAAAATTATTGAACTGCGAGCTCCAATGACTCTCATGCATTGACTCAATCAACCCTACCTATAACACTAAAATTTCTATAAATAAGCAAATTTATGTACCTTCTGCTCACTAACCTGACACACCACTACAAAATTAAGATGCCTGGAGGAGTCTTATACAATTTAAAGTACTCAAAATTTTTCAAACAATCCATTCTATGTCCTTTCTAACAAGTTCTTTTCAATCACTCCATTATGAGGGTTTTGACCAGTTTACATTCTTAACAAATGTTCATAAAGCTCTTTCCCTCAATCCACTTCAAAATACTTAGAAATCCTTCTTAGGTCCATGTGACAACTCTCCCAAAAGTATCAAGTCACCATGAAAACTCTACACATTCCAATGAGCATCACAAACTTCTTTTTGGGTTAAGAAATCTCCATTTTGCATACATAAAATACTTCCTAACGTATTATCTTGCTTTCTCTTCCTCCTCAAGGCCTAAAAATTGGTCAACACACTTGAAAAACCTTGATATACCATATTAAATTATCACATCAGATCTATCAACTTAAAATCTTATCATGACTTCTCATAAGGACCTCACTAGCCCACCTTGCCTACTAAGCCTAGAATCACCAGGCCAACTTGTCTCTTGAAAGTACTTGGAAACTTATCCATTTAGATATTAGCACCTTATAAATCTTAAATCCACTCATGAAAAACACTAGAACAAAAAATAAGGGATACATAATGCATATACCTCTTATCTCATCAAGAAATCTAGAAAGGTCAAACACACAAGGCATATGATGACTTGCACTCCACCTGAAGACCACCTAAAAGAACTATAATTGATCTCTTAACCATATGGAAATGCCATGTACTCTCTCTCCATACTCCATGACATCATTAAAAACCTCCATATGACCAACTATTCCCACAATCTTTCACTAGCAACCAAGACTAAACTGAGCACTAAGATCATGCATACTAAACCAAGAACACTCTCGTACCACTTTGTCATCACCAATGCCACTTGACATCAATTGAAAAACATCAATAACACAAATATACCAACAAAGATAAGATCCATAATGGAGTGGGTAACACCAAATAATATGCATGAGGTAAGAATTTTTGTGAGATTAATAGGTTATTACATGAAATTTAGTTTGAATTTATTTAAGATAGTTTATCCAATTACCTCTATTTAGTGAAAGAATCAGAGTTTCCTCTAGTTAAAAAAGTGTGAGATATCCTTTCAAGAACTAAAAAAGAGGCTTACTTCAACACTAGTGCTAAGAGTTCCTGATCCTAATGGTCAATTTTTAGTGATCACCAATGCATCTATAGATGGAATTGGAAGAGTTCTTATATAGGATGGATCAGTGGTAGCCTAAGTCTAGGAAATTGAAGCCATATGGGGTTAATTATTCCCCTCATGACCTAAAAATTATGGTAATTATGCAATTTTTTCAAGTTTGAAGGCATTATTTATTGGGGAAACCATTTGAGCTCAAGACTAATAACTTGGGACACAATTACATATTTACCCAACTGGACCTAATTGCTCATAAGAGATGATGGTTAGAGTTATTATCTAATTATGATTTTGATATTAATTATATCAAAGGCAAGGAGATTATATTAGCTAATGATTTAAGCATTAGGAGGTACATAACATCTATGGTTACTATCAGGAGTACTTTCTGAGATTAGGTGATCAAATTCTTACTAAAATATGAATTCTATGATTAGGTCAGAAAAGCATTATTTGAGAATGCTAAGAATCCTAGGTATAAGGGATTCAAGATAGAGAGTGATGGTATTTTGTGGTAAAATGGTAGGATATATATACTTGATAGAGATAATTTGAGGAGTAAAATGCTAAATAAATTTATTAATTCCCCATATTCAAGACATCTAGGTGTAACCAAACTCATGGATGAGATTAGACCACTCTATTTCTAGAAAGAAATCAAGAGAGATGTAGTGGATTTTATGTCTCATTGTTTGGAATGTTAGCTAGTGAAAGCTAAATGTGTGCATCCAGATGGATTTTTATATCCACATGATATATGATAAAGGAAGTGGCAAGCGATTAGCATGGAATTCTTTCATGGGTTGTTGTTATCAAAAAATTGACATGACATGATCTTGGTAGTAGTTGACAAACTAACCAAGGTAGCCCACTTCGTACTGGGTAACTTGATAGATGATGCACCTATGATTATGAATAGATTCATGAAATAAGTGTATCAATTTCATGGTTTTCTAGAGAAGATCATTTTATATCAAGATTCAAGGATGACTTTTAGGTTTTAGTTGACTCTAAATTTAGCTTTGGTTACGTAGTTGAATTTTAACATTGCTTATCACCCACAAATTGATGGATAGATAGAGTGAGTTAACTAATTTTTAGAAGATATCCTTAGTATGTATTACATGGATCATTAATACAAGTGGAAGGAGTACTTTTCATTGGTTAACTTTGCTTATAATAACTCATAACAATCAAAAATGAAGATGGTTTCATTTGAGGCATTGTACAGAAGGAGGTGTAGAACACCAATCTATTGGGATAGGTTAGAAGACAGGGTAGTATTTATACCTAAAATGCTTTAATAAATTGAAGAGTAAGTTAGGATAATTAGGTATAGGTTGGTCGAAGCTAATGATAGACATAAAAGTTATGCTAATTTGAAGAGAATAACTAGTCAAGTTTTTACAGGTGATAAAGTGTTTTTTTGGGTAAAACGTTAGAAAAGCTCAATTAAGTTCAAGAATTCAATGAAAACTTCATCAAGATATGTGGGATCCTTAGAGGTTTTGGAAGTGGTCAATCCAATAGTGTATAGGCTCACATTGTCACCAACTCTAGCTCTTTTGCATAATATCTTCCATGTGTCTTATCTTAAAAAATATGTTGTTGATCCTTCACATGTGTTGAATTAGAATACTTTGTAGGTATTAGATCTTGGGGTGGTCATGGTAGAACCAATCAGAATAATTGATACTCACAAACTCAGTTTATATAATAGAGAAGTGTCATAGTGCAAGGTCAAATAAGATCAATATTTTGAAGATAGTGCCACTTCGAAGGACTTTGATGAGTTTTACAGGCTCTTTTTGCATTTGTTTGCTTGATTTTATGCTACATATTATATTATTTTTTGTTGAGTAATGTTTTAAATACATAACTTGTGTTTGAATAAATTTCATTGAGATGATGACCGGATTTAGGTTGTAGGATGTCACATCCCAATTTCTCTCTAATCTAAAAAACTTATTTGATCCATGGATTATTATGGTTGTTAGTTGATTAAGCTTTATATCATATGTTGATTATGGAATAGTTATGTGTTTATTAATTTACATGATTGTTTTACTATGAGATAGTTGCACTTTTTACTTTGTACATTATGACCTTGTTTTTTAATTATACATCATTATTTTATAGATATAATTATATTTCAAGCTAACTACCTTCATTGTTGTGAGGTGGATGCATGACAAATCCATCCTATAGAGTATGATAGAGGGAGAGTATCATCGAAGAGGATGGTTTAGATGGAGATGTTGGAGGACAATATAGAGAAAAAAAAAAGAAACCCATGCACACACCAAAATAGTATATCATGTTGTGTGATTAATTGTTTTAGTTAGATAGTTTTGGTATGCCTTGTTTTTTGTTATGATTATATACTATGATATTTTGTGTTCTCAGATCATTTTATATGATTACATGATTTCATTAATCTAATTATTGTTGATGTTATTAGTTAGTTGATTTGATAAATATGTACCTAACTAGTTTAACATGATTTACTATGGTATTGTACATATTTAAATTTTTATTTAACAATTCTTGTTTGGATTCCTTGTTAGAAATAATAGATGTATGCTATTAATTAATTGAGTTAGTTTGTTATTGACTATTTACATTTAAAATATTATTATTATAAATTTTAATAGTAATATAAACCTGTAAAAGACATAATGAATTATAAGCTCTTTGTTAAGTATTAATGTAATCAAAGGTGTTATAGACTAATATCATTATGAAATAATTATATAAACATCATTATATTTATGAAATTGTTTGCTAACGCCTATGGTTATTGTTTAAACCTAGAGGGTTAATTTATGAATTTGAGATCAAATTCATAATGTTTGAGCTGGATGACTTGGTAAAAATTAACAATATCTTTTAAATACATATTTGTTTTACCTATGCTATATAGGCATTATGTTAAATGAATAGTCGATAGTTGACATTGCATGTAAAGATAGTGATTATTGACTTGTTGATGGTCAACATTTCATAGAATAATAAAGGTGATTATGACTTGTCAGTTAGTCAGTTTGTGAAGTCAATGCTAGATTGATTTAAGCCAAAATGCATGAATATTTTATAAAAGATATATAATGATTATTTTATCAAGTCATTAGGAAGTTTTGAGATGATTAGGGTTTTTAATTACTCATTGACTCTAGTTAACCACCATTCTTGCAAAAATCATGATGCAAGTTGGTTATGGACTGCATGAGAAATGGTGGTAGATTGTAGCTTAGTGGGGGTGCTGTTGAGATATTATGGCATGCATATTTTTGATGCATATTGTTTACTAAGAATGAAGGAGAAATTTGTGTCGACTAAGGTGATGGAAATAAATAAAGGAAAGAGGAAGGAGGACTAAGACGGATGGAATACTGGGAGTAGTAGGTAGAAGGAGAAAAATAAAAAGGTATTCAGACTAAGAAAAGAAGGGATTCAAATTTCTTGGCATACTAAGCATTTCTTACAGGTTGATATTGTACTTAATTTCTTGAGTGATATGTTTGATGGATTTGTAGAAAAAATTTGATTTGGGTTAATGGGTTTCATTTATTTTAAAATAAGTTATAAAAATAAAAAGGGACTATATGTAGGACCCTATGGATGGCTCAACCATCCACATAACCCTACATCCAATCCCATAATGCAAAAGGAAAAGGGGTAGGGCTTTAGCTATTTATCATATTTATAAATACCTTTATGAAAGCTCTATCTTTAATCCTTTTTCAATTCATAAGACATGACAAATCCATTAAATTATTATTATGTTTTTAAGGCATATTGGATGGAGTCTTATGATTCAAGTTTGGTTGTTGAACCAGTCTAAGACATAAGCATTAATGGTCAACTTAGGTAACAATAAACATGGGATTTCATGGGGTTCAACTATGTTACACCTAGTTGGAATTTTGGGTGAAATACATAATGTGTTTTTAATACATATTGAATGTGAAATTATATATATACTTTATGCATTTTCAAAATTGGTCGACTGTGTATAAAAATATATATACACTGACTTATATATATATATATATATATATATATATATATATATATATATATATTTAGGCCTAATGCTCCATAAAATTATATATATACATATATGTACATATTTGTGTATATAGATATAAATGTATAAATAGAAGGTCAAGGTTTCATTTAAATTTTGTTAGTAAGGATCTAACACATTTTGATATAGGTATGAGATATATAATCAATGTTATTTATAAAATCATGTAGATTATACTATTTAAAAGTGGAATTCATCCATTTTATAATGTCTTGACTGAATTATATTATCAATTGAACTTTATACGCAAGGACTGAGTATGTTTTAAGGTTGAGTTATATTTATAACATTTGATTGTATATGTACTTGTATAAGAGATATGTAAGTCTAAGACAGAAGAATTAATTCATTAACCAAATAAGTTTCGTAATCTCCTTGAAAATTTAATTAGATAATATAATATATATATAGATTGGTTATTGGGTTTCAACTTTACCATTTTGTGGACTGTGTAAACTTTGGAAGTAAAATACATAGTCATAGATTTCATAATGTTTGATATAAAATGACTGCTTGTATGTCTTTGATCACATTTATATGCAAGAGAATCAAACATTGATATGATCAATTTGATTTGAGTAATTTTGAATAAATGAAATTGGAGGGTAAATGGTTGGTTGTGTATGAATGACAAATCAAATGAAATTCTACGTGTTTTTATTTAAATAAGTATATTAAGAATTATCTAGTTTATAAAAGGGCTTTGGGACTATTTTGTTAGCTGGATGTAAACTTAGAGTATATGGAACACTCTAAGACAATAGATAGTGGATGTATTCTTAGAGTATAATGTATACAATAAAATAATTGTACTGTATTGAAATTGTACTTAATTATTCTATATATATATATATGTGGAATAATAATTTTTTAGATATATAACATGGTATAAATTACATGGTTGTTAACTATGTTATATATCTGAAAAATATTATTCCACACACACACACACACACACACACACACACACACACACACACACACACACACACACACACACACACACACACACACACACACACACACACACACACACACACACACACACACACACACACACACACACACACACACACAAAGTTGTGTTATGCTTGAAAACATTATTACCATAGCTAAGTAAAATGTGGGTGCTTGTATATATTTTAATGTTTACATAAAAGCATTAAAATAAGGTATTTAATGGTTTTAAATACAAAACATATTATGATGTAATGATTGGCTTTTGTTATATATGTGGAATATGAAGAAATATGCAAGACTATGTTTTAATGTTTGTTTTGGGGATTAAATAGCATTATAAATTGCTTTGAGATTAAATTAACTGGTAGTCTAGATGAATCATTACCTGAATGGTATGTTATATTAAGGATTGTTGTTGATTCTATTTATTACTCTATAATAAACTAGATTATATTGGATTCAATACATTACATTTGATAGAATAAATGTGTGTATTTAATATTTTGTACTTAACATATTTTTATCAGCTAAAGGGAAATATTTTGAATTAATCTATTGGTTTTTATATTATTATATATTTTAGCCAAATCTAGCCTTCATTACTGTAAATAACTAGTCGATGGATTTCACTGGCTTGATTAGTAGCATCAATACAATATGAGAAGTAATATGATTGAGTGGTGTGTATGAAATTGACTAATCCTAGAGATCATTGATGATTCCCTGCCTAGCTCAGACAACTTACTCTGATATAAAAACTGTGTCAATGCACACACACCTCCTCTAAACCTTGTTTATGGATTCACAAAACTTCACTTATGAAAGATAACTTATTTCCTTGATCTAAAATCTATGATTCATCTCATACATCTTAACACATATATACAAACCTATTAAGGTCATTAATTCCTTTGTTATAAGGCTTAAGGTTCTCAGTTTACCTATAGGCTTGTGCACCTTCCTTGTAGCCCTTTTTATCTATTTTTAGGCCATACATTTCCATATTTCAGCTTAAAAAAAAATTTAAATACACTTTTGGATAAAAATTAAGCTTTAATACAACATACATGAGAAATCAGATACGGTTCCTTTGTATGGACCTATACTTCTCTTTATAAGCCCTACTCTAATTAGCCCTCCTTTTATGCAAAGCTCTTTGTCCTAATCGTTTTATGGACTTCCTATCCAAATAAAACACATTTAAAGATACCCATTATGCCATTATAGTGAATAAATCATTTATTGACCCTCTCCTTTGGACAAATCTTCTTTTTAGATACCACCCTATTCTCTTGCACTCTCTTTTCACCTAGAACTTGTCTGCAAGTGATGTTTTCCATACTTTTACATACCATACCAAACTAAAACCACCTCCAATAGTTATGTAAAATAACTAGTGGAAATATTACAAAGTTTCATGTATTTTAAATAGTGGAAACTCATTTTAGCCTCCAAATCCTAGTTCCAGGGCTTTCTAGGCCTGCACAGAGCTGAGAACACATTCTTTTGAGAATGTGAGTGTTCAAATGGGTTTAAAAAGTTTAAATGATATGTTTTAGGTATTAATAAATATCCTACACCTTCCCAATTCATCAATTAAACCTTAAATATTCTCTGCCCATTCCAAACAAAGAAAACTAGTCTGCTTCCACTATGTTTTTATGACCGTGAATAGGGGTTTCTTGGGGTTTCTCCTTAATAGATCTTCAAAATGACCCTAAAACATCTTAATAAATTTTTTTAATCCATAATACTTCTCATAATTATGTTCTCATGCTAAAATATTTCTCATCAATAAATTTATCACACAAAACATACAAAATTCCTTCTTACTTCTTGTACCCTATCATCTACAGGGCAAGGGTTAGGTTTTTTTGTGATTTCCAAGATTTAAGGGTTTATCAGTCTTAATTTATTATCATATGGAATATTAATTGTATAAAATCCCTACTCCTATACTTTTTAAATCCCCATGCATTTATTTCCATGTGGATCTAACCTTGATAGAGGACTGTGTTTGCTTGAATTCCTCTTGTTTGTTGGAAATATTGTCATTGATGTCAAAGGTTTAGAATTATTGGTGATAAAGGACCCATTGCATTTAATGTTGTTTGTAATAAATATATCTTGGATAATATGAGTTAATATTTATTTAATATTAAAAAATATATATTTGGTTGTATATGAGACAAAAGAAGGGCCCATGAAGAAGTCGAAGAGCCACGGGGTAAAGACAAAAGAAGGATGGGACGCATTTTCCCTTGAAGAGTCATCTTGGGGAATACCAAGAGTCACCAAGTGAAGACAAAAGAGTAAGAGTGTAATTTCTCATGAAGGGACACTTTGAGGAATATGAAAAGCCACCAAAGATAAGGACAAAAGTGGGAAGGACATTTTTTGTCATGAAGGGTCACCACATGACTTTTCAAAGGCTTGAATATGAAGGGTCATACAAGTTTGGCACCATTTTCCATGAGGATTGAAGGGTCACAAAGGGGGAAGGCCAAAGGTCATTTGGAAAGCTATAAATAAAGGCTTGAGAAGCCATTTGTAATATGAAAGATAGAGGTTGATTTGATATTGTAATATCTAGCTTAGAAGAGTAATTGTGAGAGATGAATATGATTTGTATTTGTTATATCTAGCTTAGAAGAGAAAAGGTGGGAGAGAGGAAAGAGATGTTGTATTGATCTATCATTTGTTAAGATAACAGCATTGAGAGATAGGTGTGTGGTGTACACAAAGGGGTTGGTTCTCCTATGGGTTGGTGCTCACAAATTGTTGCTGGGTTGGTGCTCCTAGGGGTTGGTGCTCAAGAATTATTGCTGGGTTGGTGCTCAACAAAGGGGTTGGTGCTCTTGTGGGTTGGTGCTCATGAATAGTAGCTGGGTTGGTGCTCGACAAAGGGGTATGGTGCTACTGCAAGCTTGGCTTGTGAATATTTTTTGGGTTGGTGCTCATTCATATACTTGAGATTGTTCTCCATGGTTTTTCCCACATTGGGTTTCCATGTTATATCTGGTGTCTCTCTCTATCTTGTGTGGAGTTTATTGTTTGAGTTTTATTGCATATCTTGAATGTTTTATTAAGTTGAATTTGGTTAAGGAAAAGATTTATAAGATATATGATATACTGATTCACCCCCCCTCTCAGTATATCCTGTGCTTAACAATTGGTATCAGAGTAGGTTCCTTTTGAAAATTTTAACAGCTTGAAGGTAGATCAAAGAAAATCATACGCTGGCCAAGTAACTAAAGAAGGAGAATCAGGAGTTAAAATCTATGGTTGAGGCTCTTAAGGAAAAGGTGTGTATCTTGGATTCTAATTTGGCCATAGAAGTAAAAGAAAATAAGATATTTATTCAGGATCTTAAGAATCAGTTAGAGGTTGCAAATTCAATTTTAACATCAAAAGAAGAAGAGTGTAATCAGTTGAAGGTTGAGTTAGGTTCTTTAAAGGATAATCATGAGAAGCTTATAATCAAGGTTGAGAAAGATCATGAAATATTAGTCCAAGGAAAGAAGGATGCAGGTTTTGAAGGCAAATCAAAGAAGCCAATCAGGTAGCCCAATGCTTTCAAGTTTTCAAATTCTTTTCATGGCCGTTGTTTTGTTTGTCATCATGTTGGTCATAGGGAAAGAGACTGTATGAGGAGAAGAAATAAGTCAAAGGGAGATCTCAGTCACATTCAAGAAAAAGGTATGAGAAATATTTTTTGCTTTTGTTGTCACGAGGTTGGACATATTGATAAATTATGTCAAAATAAAGTAAAGAGATATTCAAGGTATGTCAAAGGTTACAGAGCCCCTAAAAGATATGAGAAGAGTCAAATTAAGGTTTGGAGACCTAAAATAGTAAAGGTTGATCATGTTGAGTTTAAGAATGAAAATTAATTACTTGCTATAGTAGATAAAGAATCAGATAAGAAGGATTGTGCAGAATCTCTTGTTACATTTGAGCATGAGCTTTGTCAAGATAAGATAGTTGTAAAAGTTGAGAAAAATAAAAACATCATAAATGATAAGGTTAATAAGTCAAAAAGGTTAGACATGCTTAAATGGATTCTAAAATAAAAACACAAGAAGATTAAAGAAGAAATAGAGGAGATGTGGGAATCTCCTGAGATTTATTTCTAGAACCCTATTGTGTGGGGTGTCTCTTCTAGGCTTCAAGGAGACAATTTTAAGAAAAATTGAAGCATGGTGGATGCTATTGGGTCTTGGATATGTTGCATGAAAATAAGGTGAGTTGACAAATTAATTTGTATATATTTTGAGGGAATAATTTTTTTGAAGAAAATTTTGCATCAGTATTATGGTTTGAGGCTATTAGAATGATTCTTGCATATGAAATGTTTCAAATGATTATGGTCACAAGAAATTAGAATGTTGAAAAAGAGCTAACAATTTTAGAAAGAAGGAAAATAATACTCATGTAGATTCAATGAAGAAGGATCAGAGTTTCAAAGCTCCATTCATCAGGAAGAAGGTTCAGACATGTTCATGGTAGAAGAAACAACCTGAAGATTCTATGTTGGTCCAAACAGCTTTGCATATAAGAAACAAAGATCAGCCATGGTTCGTTGATAGTGGATGTTCGAGGCATATGACAATAGATAAGAGTAAATAAGATCAATGGTGGCATAGTGAAATTTGAAGATAAAACCATTGCCAAGATAGCCAGAAAAGGTATTTTAAGTTTGGATATTAGTAGAACCAAAGCTAAGAATGTTTTGTAAGCATAATCTATTGAGTGTAAGTCAAATATGTGATCAAGGATACACCTTAAAGTTTCATGCATAAAGTTGTGAGATTAGAAGAAAATATTCAAATGAGTTGATTTTAGATTCTTAAAGGACAGGCAATGTTTTAATCAGATATCTTCTTAAAGACATGAAAGAGGAGTTTTGAGTAATTTCTATTAATTCTTGCCATTGATGTTCAACATCAGTTGAGGGGGAGCTAAGTGTTATCTCCAGGTAGGCCCTTTGCAATTGATGTCAAAGGGGGAGAATAATAGGCACATGTATAGGTGAAAAAAATAGGTACAGGGAATAGGTACAGGTTAAACATTAAGGGGGAGTTATTATATGTTTCAGATGACAAGATGTGCAGGTGACAGGATGTGGTAGTTTCAGGATTGAGGTTGCATTAATGACAAAGGGGGAGATTGTTGGAAATATTGTCATTGATGTCAAAGGTTTAGCATTATTAGTGATAAAGGCCCTATTGCATTTAATGTTGTTTGTAATAAATATATCTTGGCTAATATGAGTTAATATTTATTTAATATTAATGAATATATTTTTGGTTGCATATGAGACAAAAGAAGGGCCCATGAAGAAGTCAAAGAGCCATGGGGTAAAGACAAAAGAAGGATGGGATGCATTTTCCCATGAAGAGTCATCTTGGGGAATACCAAGAGTCACCAAGTGAAGACAAAAGAGTAAGGGCACAATTTCTCATGAAGGGACACTTTGAGGAATACGAAAAGTCACCAAAGATAAGGACAAAAGTTGGAAGGACGTTTTTGGTCATGAAGGGTCACCACATGAATTTTCAAAGGCTTGAATATGAAGGGTCATACATGTTTGGTGTCATTTTCCATGAGGATTGAAGGGTCACAAAGGGGGAAGGCCAAAGGTCATTTGGAAAGATATAAATAAAGGCTTGAGAAGCCATTTGTAATATGGAATATAGAGGTTGATTTGATATTTTAATATCTAGCTTAGAAGAGCCATTGTGAGAGATGAATATGATTTGTATTTGTTAGATCTAGCTTAGAAGAGCGAAGGTGAGAGAGAGGAAATAAATGTATTGATCTATCATTTGTTGAGATAGCAACATTGAGAGATAGGTGTGTGGTATACACAAAGGGGTTGGTTCTCCTATGGGTTGGTGCTAATGAATTGTTGCTAGGTTGGTGCTTGGCAAAGGGTTTGGTGCTCCTATGGGTTGGTGCTCATGAATTGTTGTTGGGTTGGTGCTCGGCAAAGGGGTTGGTGCTCCTATGGATTGGTGCTCACAAATAGTAGCTAGGTTAGTGCTCAACAAAGGGGTATGGTGCTCCTGCAAGCTTGGCTTGTGAATATTGTTTGGGTTAGTGCTCATTCATATACTTGAGATTGTTCTCTGTGGTTTTTCCCACATTGGGTTTCCAAGTTATATCTGGTCTCTCTCTCTATCTTGTGTGGTGTTTATTGTTTGAGTTTTATTGCATATCTTGAATGTTTGATTAAGTGGAATTTAGTTAAGGAAAAGATTTATAAGATATATGAGATACTGATTCACCCCCCTCTCAGTATATCCCGTGCTTAACATTGTTATACCCTATTCACCCTGTTCTTGAACTTTTCACACATGACACACTAATTAGACCTATTAGTCATACAATACAGTTGAAAAATATTTATTAAAATATGTATAAAGGTTTCTCATGCATGTCTTATGTTATAAGATAATCATAGCTTACTTATGATTCTTAAATTCTAAGAGAGATACATACACACTATAGGCCTGTTCACTATTTGAACCAGATTTCTATAAATGAGAGCACTGTTTAGATAACATCAACATGGGAAATAGATATGAATTCTTATTCACTAAATAATATACTTAAAAAACAATAATTTAATACTCTACGTTCCGTGTCAATGGCTTCCAAATCCTTTTGGTCATCTTCATACTTCTTCTTTGTCCTCACATCAAATCTTTTCTCTTTCCTTGACTCTTACATTCTCTTGGTTATCCTATTTGACGCTCCTCTCTTTTAATGAGAGATTATATCTCCATATCTCTCCTCCCTTACATTACTTAGATGAGACTGAGACATTATACATATAATATTCTTGATGAAGAGTCTTCTCTTTCCTACACCCAACTTGGGCTCTAAGATAAACAAACAAGATTTTTATTCTAACCAACATAATAATTTGGAGAAGATTTTCTAAACTAAAATATATGGTTGAAATATTTCAAACATCTCCCTTAATTTATCAACATGCCAAGATTGACTTCCAACTTGGGAGATCCTTTCTTAACTAACTTTCACCTTTTTCACTTTTCACCCTTTTTATACTTTTTTTTACATTTTGACAATTACATTTTACTCCTCCTTAAAACAACATTTGGAGGGAAGCAAGATTTGAATTAAAAATCAAACATGATTATAACTTTGCATACCTATTGAAGGCTTATCTCAACTTGACCATGTCTAGTATAGAGGTGTTTAAGATGCTCCTGCATCATACTCTCCTTGTAGAAAGGATTTGAACCTTAGTTCAAATGAAATGTTTCCTTCATTATTTGGTCTTCAATGTATGCCTGGATCCCAAGGTCTTGTTGAAAATGCAAATGCTTGTGTTTGTTTGAGATAGTATTTGCCTTTCATCTTGACTTTATTTCTCTTCTTTTATGTTCTCCTCATCTCCTTTTCAGCTACCATGTCCCATCTCCATGCTTCATCTTCATATGTGTCTTCAAGATCTTCTTGATCTTCTTGGTTCAAGGGTTTTTTCATTGAGATATGGACTTCATTCATATTCAATACTTCAAAACCTATATTCAAAACATTAAAATAAACCTTATAATCAAAAAATTGAGGCCATGAATCCCCTTGATCATCTTCATATTGTTGTTTCTTGTTCAAATATGCCTTTGCCACCTTGTTTTGCTCTTTGCTTATTTCACTCTTACCAATAGTGTCTTCATCATGTTTTATGCCTCTACACAACTTTCTTGAGGAAATAAAGAGTTATTACAACATTATAAACTCCTCATTTAGTGAGGTCTCATATATCTCTTCATTCTCTTCATCAAACTTGAGCTCATCATCCTTAAGGATGGATTTCCCCTCACTTGTCTTGTCCTTCATTTCATCCTTTCTTGGCTTGTCTTCATACAAACCAACTTATTCATCAATTTACTTATAAAAAATAATTGGAGCACCATTACCTTTTATCTCCTTGCTCTCTTCAATCTCTTCTTGAATCCATCTTGTTTTTTCTTTACTTTCAATTAGGCATTGCTTTCCTGCATGCTCACCTCTTTCCTCATCATCAATCCATTTGGAACTCTCTCCTTGTTGCAAGTTAGTCCACATAGACATTTTCCATTATTAATTTTACATAAAAAGATGATAAGATGATTGAAACACACCATCATTCAATTCATTAAAAAAATTATCATACCTTTCATCTCTTTGGTGTACCTCTCAAGCTTCTTTTCTTCATGAAATGCCTCTTCCATGATCACCACTTCATCTTCATTTTCTTTGTTGATTGAATTATCTTCAATCCTCTTGCATGAAATCATTTGTTGAAGATCCTAATCACATACATCTTCACTCTTAGACTTATTAGGTACCATACTTGATTCTTCCTCTTATATTTTGAATTTTCAAGCCATTTAGGCATCCTGTAACCATGCTCTTGTGCCAACACTTCCCGTTGCTTGGGAGTATGCTTCTTTCACCATTTAGGAATTACATATCTATGTACTTGATCCTTTTTCAATGGATGTATATCAACACCTTTATACTTATGAGAATAAGAAAAATCAAATTTTGAATTCACTTTTACCTTCTTAATGGGCTGATCCATGTGTTCTATGGCTTGCATGGCTTCTTGATTGTTTGTACTTTCCTCTTCCTTTATGCTTGGATGATATCTTGATTATTATTAGTATTCTTTGGCATCATGGAATTAATATTCATACTTCATCTCTTCTCTTTCTTGTATAATATCCTCAATAACCTTCCCATGAATTAACCAATGCATCTCTTCTTCTTTATCAACAACAACAAACTCTTCCTTCTTTCTTGTACATCCACTTGTATGTTTGGTGTCTCTTCTTGCACCAATCTTCTCACTCTTCAAGGAATTTATCTTGACCTTCATAAGGTTACTCATACCTAAAATTACCCATTCAAATACAACATTAGATATAAAAACAAGAGACCACAATGTTCATATGAGTGTTTTCTTTGCCAATACTCTCATCTTCTCAAGTGCTCTTCTTAACACTTCATCCTCTATTTCATTTATTCTCTTGTTCTAAAAAATTATAATCTTCTTCAAAATATATTTCTCCTCTTGTTTCTCATTTGGAAACTTGTTCACACTCTTGCCTCTATGGGCTTCACACTTCTTGGCAATCTTATTTGGCCTTCTCCTCTTCATTAGGAGATCTATTGGCCACTTCAACCTATTTCTCATTGGTACCCATGATTTCCTATTAAATTTCATCTAAGACTCATATTTATCTATAAACTTAGCTAAATATTTCTTCAAACTAGAAATCTCTTTATCAATTTCAATACTAGTCATACCTCTCTTCTTTTGGATGCTTTCTTTCTCCTTAGTACTCCCATGTACTCTATTGCTCTATATTCTTCTCAATAATATATCAATCTTTGAGATCTTCACCCAAGTATTTTCCACATTAGTATCTTGATCCCTTCAGGTCCTCACCTAGGTCTTTTGGTGTACTTGTCTCACCCAAGCCTTTCTCCTTACCTAGTCTTTTGACAATTTCTTGGATCTCACCTATGTCTATTACACCCTAGTCTCTTGATCCTTTGTCTTGTTGATAATTTTTCCAAATAATATAAAAAATCATTATTAATCACCATAAATTTTCAAATTCCCAAGAGATTTAAGCTTTGATACCAAAAATTGATACCCTGCCTAATTCAGATAACTTACTTTGATACAAAAACTGTGTCAATGCACACACACCTCTAAACCTTGTTTATGGATTCACAAAACTTCACTTATGAAAGATAAATTATTTCCTTGATCTAACATCTCTGATTCATATCATACATCTTAACACATATATATAGACCTATTAAGGTTATTAATTCCTTTGTTATTAGGCTTAAGGTTCTCAGTTTACTTGTAGGCTTGTGCACCTTCTTTGTAGCCCTTTTTATCTATTTTTAGACCATATATTTCCATATATAATATTAAAAATAAATGTAAAGAAACTTTTGGATACCCATTCAGATATCATACAACATATCTGAAAATCAGATGTGGTTCCTTTGTATGGATCTGTACTTCTCTTTATAAGCCCTGCTCTAATTAACCCTCCTTTTATGTAAATCTCCTTTTCATTATCATTATATGAACTTATTATCCAAAAAAATATATTTTTAAGATACCCATTATGATCTTATAGGTGAATCAATAATTTATTGACCCTCTCCTTTGGATAAATATTCTTTTTAGAGACCACCCTATTCTCTTGCACTCTTCACCCAGAACTTGTCTACAAGTGATGTTTTATATAATTTTCCATACCATAAAAACCTAAAAACACCTCAATTTTTTTTTTAACATCACTAATGGAAATATTACAAAGTTTCATGTATTTTTAATAATGGAAACTCATTTTAGCCTCCAAATCCTAGTTCTATGGTTTTCTAGGCTTACACAAAGCTGAGAGCACTTTTTTTTGAGACGATGAGTGTCCAAAGGGGTTTAAAAAGTTACAATGATATTTTTTAGGTCTGATTATATATCCTCCACCTTCACCATTCATCAATTAAACCTTAAAGACTCTCTGTCCATTCCAAACAAAGAAAACTAGTTTGCTTCCACTATGTTTTTATAACAGTAAACATGGGTTTCTTGGGGTTTCTCCTTAATAGGTCTTCAAAATTACCATAAAACATATTAATAATTTTTTTAAATCCATAATAATTATAATATTTATGTTCTCATGATAAAATATTTGTCATCAATCAATTTATCACACAAAAACTACTTGTACCCTGTCATCTATAGGCTGAGGGCTAGGGTTTTTTGTGATTTTCAAGCATTTAAGGGTTTATAAGTCTTGATTTCTTCTCATATGTAATATTAATTGTCTAAAAAACCTACTCATATACTTATTTAATTCTTATGCATTTATTTCCACGTGGATCTAACCTTGACAAAGGATCGTGTTTGCTTGAATTCCTCTTGTTATACCTTATTCACCCTGTTCTAGAACTTTTCACACATGCCATGATAATTAGACCTCTTAGTCTTATAATAAAATTTAAAAATGGTTATTTACATATGTATAAAGGTTTCTCATGCATGTATTATTTTATAATATGATCATTTATTGCTTATGCTTCTTAAATTCTAAGAGAGATACATAAACACCTACAGGCCTCTTCACTATTTGAACTAGATTTCTATAAATGAGATCACTGTTTACATAAAATCAACATGGGAAACAAATATAAATTCCTATTCAATAAATAATATACTTAAAAAAGAAGAATTGAATTCTCTATGTTCCATGTCAATGGCTTCCAAAGCCTTATTGGTCATCTTCATACTTCTTTGTCCTCACATTAAATCTTCTCTCTTTCCTTGACTCTTACATTCTCTTCTTCTCCTAGTTATCCTCTTTAAATCTCCTCTCTTTTAATGCTATATTCTCTCTCTCTATCTCTCCTCCCTTACATTACTCCCTTATATGATAATGAGACATTATACTATAATATTATTGATGAAGGGTCTCCTCTTTCCTATGCCCAAGTTGGGCTCTAAGACAAACAAACAAGATTTTTAATCTAACCAACATACTAATTTGGAGAATATTTTATAAACTAACATATATGGTTGAAATATTTCAACCATCTCCCTTAATTTCTCAACAAGCCAAGATTGACTTCCAATGTGGGAGATCCTTTCTTAACTAACTTTCACCTTTTTCACTTTTCACCCTTTTTACCTTTTTTTTACATTTTTACAATTAAATTTTACTCCTTAAAATAAAATTTGCAGGGAAAAAATATTTGAATTCAAACTCAAACATGCTTAGAACTTTGCATACCTATTGAAGGCTAATCTCAACTTGACCATGCCTAGCATGAAGGTGTTTAAGATGCTCATGCATCAATTAATTATTGAAAGCTTTGGCCAAATTAATGTTATAATAACAAATTTTCATTTCAAATTTTGATATAGTTTTCATATTTATGTGATATCATTTTATGACATATTTATTTATGATACACATTATGTATTAGATATCTACAACACATGGGACTTGATTTGTCACTCTGGATTGCCACACTATCATTATTTACCCATCCATGAAGGGAGGACCATCCCCTTGTTAGGACATAGTGAAAGGGATCTATGGTCTGTGGTTGGTGTCAAAAATCACTTAGATGATGATCTCCCTTCTAGTTGGAGTACTACACTAGAGACTAAACTTGAGATTATAGATTAATACTTGAGTCATGGAGAATTTTGAGTCATGAAGACTCTTGAGTCATGGAGATTCATGCTCTGTGGAGCTTTGTATCATTTATTATTATTTGAGATATTATTTATTGCTTAAAAATATAATATTTACTCATTTCACTTATTTAACAGTGGCTGTAATGTTGTATCAGTTGTGGCTGAATTTGTACTATTTCATAAATAATTTAGATGTAGTATTTATTGTTTATTTAGAAATGTCCAGGATTTTTATATCTATTCATGGTGATCCTTAGAAAATTGGATTAGCTATAAACCTTGTGGTTAACTAAATGAATGTAGTTATTCACAAATTAAATTTATCATATTGAAATCTATAAGATGAATATGTGTAATTATTAAATTTTAAGTACATTCTGGTAAAAGCTAGTGAGGTTATTACATATAAAAGGGAACATGTATAGGTAAATATATCATTTAAATGCATATAACCAATATGATCACATGTAGGCCTAAAATACAAGATAAGGATAATGTCAATATTTAGATAGTGATAATACAAGCTCAATAAGCAAATTAAGCATACACATAGAGTAGTCAAGAGCAAGTCAAAAGGCAATGGTCTAAGGAGACTGCAAATAAGGGATATGTTCAAATGTCACACAATTGAAGGGACATGACTTAATCAAATGTCCATAAAATTAAGAAAGATATATTAAAATGTCTATGAAATCATACATAGGAATAGTGGCTGCAAGTAAAGGAGCATATTCAAATGCTCAAACAAGGAAGTGCATAAATTAAATCACAAAAAACTAACATAAAAACATGTCATAGTAGCCCATGGATCAAATATGTTAGGATAAAATGTCAAGTGTATAACATTTCAATTACCTTGTGTAAGATATAATCATGGATAAAAGCATGTATGAGTACATATTTAAACTCAAAAATGATAATGTAGAGTTATCATCGAATCATATAACCTATATGGATCAAGATCAAAGAAATGGATGCCCCCAATGTCCATTGACATGAGTAAAGGTAAAGTCCAACATTCAAAATAAGAATGTCTCATTTATCTGAATATGCCTATATCAAACTCAAGTAGAAGTGTGACACATATGCATATGTAGGAGTAACTAAGTATGCCATCCATAAACATGAAACTAACACACAGATGCTAAGGACGTACTAGAACATCTAAGTGCCGAAAATGTTTTTCAATTTTTGAATGTTTTTTTTTTTTTTTGGTATTTTTAGAAATTTGACATAGGTTTAATCAATTAGGTCCTCATCATCAAGAGGTGTAAGGCCATTTGTAAAGAATTTCAATTTTTATCTATATCAATTTAGTGCCAACATTTTAGTGATTTTTTTAATGGTTTACCTAAAGCTAATGGTGTAGGAAAATAATCATGTCCATCATATTATATGAAAATATTTGTACCCACATGATGAAAATTTACACACATGTTTATAGTATCTAGATTAGCATTCTACTCAACTAGCCAAGTTTGTCAAAACTTTAATTTTAAATGTAGTTCATGTGATGTATCCATATAGTTGAAGCTTCAACATGTGGGCCATAGGTAATGGGTAAATGAATATATCCTTGATATTCACGACCTAAAGGAGAATATATTAGTTCATTTATAATATGTCCTAATCATGAAATGAAATAAATCCCACAAGTTGTATCTCATTTGTTTGGATCAAACCCGATATAGGGTAATATTCCCCATAAATTTTAGCAATAATAGTTAAATTATCAAATTTTTGTCATTTTAAGGTATATTTATCTTCTAAAAGATAATAAGTATGTTTAATTTTTCTTAGTGTGGACACATTACATATGTGTCCTTCACTCTCACATTGTTGGATTAGATTTTTCAGTGCTGTACATTGATTAATAGTATGACCAATGATCTGATGGTAATTACACTATGGTACTCCTTTTGTGTGTAGTAGTCTATTTCCTTATTTATATCTGGTAGAAGGTCAATAAATCATTCTATGTTCAAGTAACAAATATAAGATAATATCAATGTTATCTTCTTTCATTATGCTTTTTAGAATTTAGGGTAAATCCTTTTGAGAAGATGCCACATTATTTGCATGATGTGCTTGCATTTGGCCCTTATAAGGTTGACTCAATGCTTTTAACCAAGAGAGATGTATGGAATAAAAATCATTTACATGATCACATGTTAATTTTTTTTACCTTTAACTATATTTAGCTTTATATTTTCTAAAAGTAAGTTTAGTTTATATATACCAAGTCTCACAGGTTCGAATAGGTTATGTGATAGGTACTCTAGTGGATCAATTTTTTTAAATTTCACATTTTCTCCTCTGTCATATCATAAGAGTTATCATCATCACCATCATAATAATTTGAGATGTCACCATATTTTGTCTTAGTATTCACCAATAAAGGAAGTTCAAATGTTGGAGGCTTTTTTATTTGTATCGACACTTTTAGTAATGGTTCTTTCTCTTTATGTGCATCTATATACACTTCAAGATCTTGTGCCTTATTTGAATTTTGAGACAAAGAAGTCATTTTACTTGACTCACCTATTTCATACATGTGAATATGCTTAAGAGGAATGGATTTTTGAGGTGGTACTATTGTCTGAATGCACTCAATTTTAAAATGTATCATTTTGTAAAATTTGAAGGGCTTATCATCAATGAGCATGGATAATAAGGTCCCCTCATGTATGAATTTAACACATTAATGAACTATAGATGTGAAAACTTACATTAATTGTATCCAAGGTATATCAAAAAGCAAATTATAATGTAAGGATTGAAACATGACCTAAAAAGTAGATGAAATTATTTTTGGTCCTAATGTCACATCCAATGTAATTTGTGCAACCAGAGGGCTATGTGAATTATCAAACCTTTTTATGTGCATACAAATGTTTTTAATAAGGATTGTGTTGATACCCATGGTGGTTAGGAATTACATTTTATAAATGTTTAGGCTTGATACATTATCAATGAACACTCTTTTGATACCTTTACTTTGTCTTGTTACTTGTGTGAACAAAGGTAAATTTTGGTCAATAATATCTTTGGATGGTACATATATTAGATCAAAGGTGATGATATTGTTATTATTCTTAAGATATTTACAATATACACAAAATAAGAAGGCTCAATATCACTTGGAAATTGTGTCTCACTTAATGCCTCATATAGGATATCCTTATAGACATTATATTACTATAGGAGCTCAAGGATTAAATTTTTTTCATGTGTATTGCTCAATTGGTCAATAATGTCATATCCCTTGGATTTGATTATTAGCTTAGGTTTAGAAAACACCTATTATATATTAATAGGTGGAAATATGGGTTGAGCAATATTACCTCTTAAAGTAGTAACAACATGGACCATGAAATCCAATATAAGCAGTGGGTAAATAATGGGTGTATGATGGTATCTATCATTTTATTAAGATATAAGTAGGTCAAATGGTCTAGAGTAAGCACATTGGTGTCTAAATATTGGTTCTATACATTTCAAAATGAATTTTGAAAAGAGATTAAGTGTTGTGTTCATATTAAAATCCTTTCATTATTGAAATGGGTTTGCTTATAAGATTTGACAAAGCAAGTAATGTAGCAAAACATAACAAACATGATATATTAGAATCCAAAATGGATAATAGATGCATACACATTGCATATATTTTATGATAATTAGAGATCAATAATAGAAAAATCACAAAAACCCTACGTGACCTAGGGTTTGGTGTTCAAAGATTGGGTTCACCAAATTTTTTGCCCTAAAATGTTTAATCTAAGGTGATCTTATCATTAACTCTAGATTTTGTATTAAAGGGGTACCCATAAATGAAATGGCACAAATGTCATAATCAGATATATAGCAGTCTAATTAGATGCTAAACTTAGATATAAGCATACATTAAAAATATTATGCTGAGATAGTCTAAATATGAAAATTAAAACTATGCTAGATATATAAATGACAAAGCAGTGATGTTCTTATCTTGTTTTAATGCTATTGTAGTTCTTTATTTGAAATAGGTGGAATGTAGGCTAGAAGGAGATTCTAGAATAATCATCAAATTATAGATCTAATACTTTTGGTGCTCTAGACACTAATGTTAGTTTGGGATGTTTGTATTGAATCTACTATCTGGGTTCAACATAAGTGTCATGTATGAAATACCTATTGAAATAAGATGTAACCACCTAGATGATTTTGGGTTTTACTTCTCCTTCACTCCAGTGCATTCAAATATATGTCCTAATAAAATAAGATGTAACCACGTACATGATTTTGGGTTTTACTTCTCCTTCACTCTAGTGCATTCAAATTATGTCATGGACTATCGCTCCTTGTGAAATGGTAAAACCCTAGTTTTCCATCTTCATAGTGACCTTGGGGAAAAATGGTTAGTGAGAACATGGTGTCAAGCTAACCCCAAAAAACCTACTATCAAAGGACATGGATTACAAAGCCAATAATCTAGAAGAGGACCTCAAACTCATGTAGTTCTCACCTATGTGTTGGCTTGTGTGTGAATCATGTAATATGTGGAAATCAAATATAATAGTGACCTAGCTTGTAACTTGGAAAATTAGGATCTTAGTTTACTCCTTTAGTAATTTAGACATGTAGATGTGTTGTACCTATGAATGGTTTGGAAATAGGGAAGCTTTATTCAACTGAATGTTTGATAGAGTGTTTTTGATAAGTTGCCTTTATCTATTTGGTCCTTTACTAGGTGGTGAATGGATGAGGGTTGATCTTGTATTTATATCAATCCATTTAGATTAATAATTCATATTAAATCACTTAGGGTGACCATTATAATACATTTCATTTGTAAATTGGATGACTTCAGAGCATTGGACACTTGTGTTGAGAGAGGACAATAGTGTTGATGTTATTATTTATACTAGACATTAGTATCCAAGGAGGAGAAACGCAGGTACATGTTTAAAACTTTTAGAGATAAAAGATAAGTACATTTTAATAATTCTAGGAAAGATAGAAGACATATCTCATAAACATATTATTGGTTAGACTAAGAGATATAGGTCAATGGGAACTAGACAAAGTAGATTCAAGACATGCAGAAGTGAGAAAGGTTTATAACTAAGAGGAACATCCAAGGTCTGAGTTTGCCAAGTGTACAAGATTGAGGTGCTATATAATCATAAAATATCATCTATAGTGAATGAACCAAGTCAACTTACACTATAAAACTAGTAAGGATGGATGATGTACTCAAGTACACCCTATAAACTTGGCAAGATTGAATGATTTAATCTCTTTAACCATACTAAAAATCAAACCAACTACTGAACTAGATTGGCTCAATACAATCAGTAAAAGTCCAACTTAGTGGGTGATGATAGTCCTTGAAAGTGTTTAGAATAAAAAACTAATTTGATTTATTAATATTAGGTGAAAATTATGTAACATATACACCTTAAATATGTCTCATGTTTAAACTATGTATAATAATGGTACCAATGCATATAATTATATCAAAAAAGTGTATCTAAATAACCATGTGATTTGGCTAATTTGAAAACTATGTAAGTGTGAAGAAAATGTTTCCAAAACATGCCCTCACTATATATTGATAAATCTAAAAACTAATATAAGTGCTAATGTGGAGGACATGTTTCTAAAACATATCCCCATTGTAATCTAAATTTGAGAACTAGTGTAAGTGCCAATGTGGAGGACATGTTTCCAAAGCATGCCCCCACTATAATTTGGGTATGTTGAATACCAAATAAGTGTGGAGAAAATGTTTCCAAAACATGCTTCCACTAGAATCTGAATCTTTGAAGTAATGTAGAAGTCATGTTCTATAACATTCCCCCAATAATATGCCCCTCCTTTTGAGGTGAGGAGAAGTAGCAACTAGTAGTAGTTACCTTACCTCAAAAGGATAAGATAACCATGTAAACTATGAATGTATCATGTAGAATATAGAGGGAACATCTCTAGGTATATATGTCAACGAGTGCAAAGAATGTGATCACACCAAGTCCTAAAATAAATGATGTAGATCATGGAAACATATAGATAGTAATTGTACAAGCTCAATAAGCAATCAAGCATGCACAAAAGATCACTCAAAAAAAAACAAAAATACAATGGTCCAAGGAGACCTCAAATAATGGGCATGTTCAAATTTTTCATAATGACATGAATTTATTAAATGTCTATAAAGTAATCAAGGACTATATGCTACCAATGAAAGAAGAATATATTGGTTTTGACTTAGTTAAGTGGCTGCTCAATATTTACCAATAAAGGAATCTCAATGGTTTGATTTTATTTTGGTTTTGGCATCATTGGTTCCTTTGGTAATGGTTCTTGTTCTTGAGGGGCATTTATGTGTACTTCAATGTTTAGTGTCATTTCTATTTTTGGAGATAATGGATCCATTATACTTGACTCGCTCACCTCATAAGTTTGGATATTCTCAAGAGGAATACATTATGTAAGTGGTAATACCATATGAATTACCTCTATCAAAATATATCATTTTATAAAATTTGAAGGGCTGACCATCAACATGCATCGTTAATAAAGTCCCATCATGTATGAATTTTACAAATTGATGTAATGTATATGAGACAACATTCATTATGTGTATTCAAGGTCTACCCAAAACTAAATTATAATGTAATGAATATGACATTACCTAAAATGTGGTTGGAATCATTTGTGGCCCCAATGTTGCATCTAAAGTAATTTGGCCAATCAGAGGGCTATGTGAATTATCAAATCCCTTAATATGTATCACTAATTTTTGCATAATGTTGGTGATAATACCCATGGTGGTTAGGAAATTCATTTTATAAATGTTTAAGCCCGATCTAATATCAATGAGCACCCTTTTGATACCCTTATTATGATTAGTTACTTGTATGAACAAAGGTAACTCTTAGTCAATAACATATTTAGATGGTAATTTTGTTGGATCAAAGTTTAATTTTCCATTATTTTTGAGATCTTTCATGATATTTGTAAATTAAGCTAGCTTAATATCACTCATAAGTCAGGTTTCATGTAGTGCCTCATATAGGATATATTTATAGATAGTAGATTGTTTTAAAAGTTCAAGGATGGAAATATTAGCATGTGTGTTGCTCAATTAGTTAACAAGGTTATATCCTTTAGATTTGATCACAAGATTTGTCTTAGGAGGCATCGTTGTATATTGATAAATGGTCAATTAGGTTGAATACCTTTTATTTTTCAAGTAGTGATAGCCTAGACTATATAATCCAATATAATATGTAGGTGAATAATGGGTGTAGTATGGTAACTATCACTCGAATAAGATCTAGGTGGAAAAAATGGTTGTGAGCATACAATTTGGCATATAGATACAAACTCTATAGTATTGGAAAAGGAATTATGAAGAGAGATTAACGGTTATTTTTGATTTAAAACTCTCTCATTATATTGATGGTTCTACTTATTTATTTGGATGGTACCTTGGATTATCATAGTATAATAGTATACTGTATACATCTACCTTAATTATTAAACTAAACTTGTTAAAATAATTTCATTTAAAATAAATAACCTTTAAATAAATCTAATTCCATTTCCAACTATATATTTGTCATACCATACTAACCTTTATATACATCCCACACCATATTAATCCATTTATTATCCCATTAATACTACATTAACCTATTAATCTTACTTTAATTAATAACTAATTGCCCACTTGCCAATTTTAAATTCAAAATATATCACCTACCTCCCCTAGCCAACCTATCCATAGCTTCTCCTACAAACCTAGTTTTTTAAACCCACCTAAAACCCCTAACCTAATCCCTATTAATCCCTAATGAAATATATAGTTCTAACTCTAGAATATTCCTCTAATCCCTCCACTCCTCTATAATCATCTAAACCTAGAGGATCTTAAGAATTTAAAATTCCTTTTTGATCCTCCCCATCACCCTATAAATAACCAAGCAAGGTCCTTAGTCAGACTAATTGGAAATATACACAAGCTCATATAGCCTTCATACTCTCTCACATTGCATCCATAATCCCTGTCTTACATTCAAAATATATTAATCTATTTGTGTCCTTTTACAGTTTTGAAGCCACCTTGTCTTGTAATATAATATCATATTATCAACTTGTCATTGGGGAAATACATTGAAGATCCTGGAGGGGAGATTTAGAGAAGAAAGGTGATGGTAAGAACCTTTTGATTGCTTCTTCATTCTCTCTCATTGATGTTTTTGTGAATTTTGAGTTGATTTAGTCTATTTTGTGTATTTTAAATCTATTGCTCAAATTTTACAATCATACATATACTATTACTAAAACTACAAATTACAACATAAAATGAGCTATACATGCATCCATATTGAACATGTGGATAAAAAAAGAGATCTAATTTTTAACTAGTAAATCTTGTTAAATAAAAAAATAGAAATTATAATAGAGAATCATGAAACCCTAGATCAAAATATAAGGTTAAAAGAGTAGATATAACCTAGGGCACATAGATTGTAGACTATCTCTAAAGTAGGCAAATTATTTACAAAACTTAGGTACAACATATACTAAATTTATTATCTTGAGATGTTAAATATAAGAACTATAACTATGCTAGATATTGAAATAACCATGAAAAATAAGATACTTATCTGGTTCTAATGCTAATACTAATATGGATCTAGAACATGCATAAAGTGGTTTGGATATATATTCTAGAATAGTCACCTAATTTTACAAATTATGCCCATGTATCTTCAAACACTTACATTGACTTGGGATGGTTATATCAATGCTACTATTTGACTTGGATGCAGGTGTTTAGTATAAAATACCTACTAAAACTAAATATAATATCCTAGATTCTTTTGGGTTATATGTCACCTTCACTCTGGTGTATTTAGATCTATGTCATAAACTATCACTTCTTGTCAAATAGAAAAAATGTAGTTCTTCATATTCATATTGGTTTTAGAAAAAATGGGTTAGTGGCCACATGGTGTTGAGATACCCCAAAGAACCCTTTATCAATGAGTGATGCCTATGTATCCAAGAGGGCCTCAGACTTATGTATTTCTCCCCTATATGTTGGCTTGTGTGTGAAGCATGTAATGTGTGATAATCAAGTATAATAGTGATCTAGCTTGTAACTTGGAAAATGTGTCTCATGGATTTCTCCTTTAGTACTTCAGACCCATAGATGTGTTGTCTCTATGATTGATATGGAAATAAGATAAAATAAGAAAGATTTATTCACTTGAGTGATTGATAGAATTATTTTAATAAGTTGCTTTGGTCTTTCTAGGTCTTTTCTAGGTTTTTAATGAATGATGGTTGATCTTATATTTATACCAACCCATTTGGATTAAAACACTTAGGTTAACCTTTTGGATATATTTCATTTACAAAGTGGATGACTTTAGGGTACTCAACATTTGTGTTAGGATAGGACACTTGCATTGATGTAGATGTCTAACTGAGACACAAGTGTTTGGGCAGTTGTAAAATAGGTGTAGGTCTAAAACATGTAAAGATGGAAGATAAGTAGGTTTATAACATTCTAGATAAGATAACAGCTACAAGTCATCACAATAACAAATGTTAGACTAAGAGATAAATAATTAGGCACAAATAGATAATAAATACAAGACTTTTGGTAGTGAGAAAGGTCTAGAAGCTGAAGGTACATCCATAATATGTATTTTCCAAGTGTATAAGACTGAGGTGCTATATAATTCATAAATAGTGTCTAGAACTGGACCCTAGTGCTCATCACAATCATCATCTATCAACTCATTTTATATGTCACATTCACATATAGATTTATTTTCATATTCAAGGTCATCCTTATCATCTTCTTCAAAATCAAGACCATTAATAATCATAAATAGTTTATTGAACTCTAATGACATAATTTAATAATTATATAAATGCTCGATGTTAAAAATTTATTAAATATCTAACTAGAATATTTACAAATTAAATAATTAGAAACTATTATATATGAATTTAATTGTGACTAATGTATTACTATAAAAAGACCCTATAATGAGTTTACTTGTTAAACACATCGATATTTAATCCAGAAGATTTTAGTTTCAATCAAACTTGCATTATGGATTGACAATAGTTATATGGTCGTACATTAAATAATCAATCCAAGGGCATATACTTTATAAGATATACATTACATATGCAACACCAAACCAATTTTAATGATTGAGAGGATTATCCTAGTTGTTGCATAAGGAATAATAACCCAAAGCAATGACATAATTAAATGCACACTCTTTTGAAAGAAGGTAAACACACTTGAACTCAAATTAACACTCTTGTTATAATTTAAAAAGTTGAAATTGAAATGTTGATTAATAATGGAAATTGAAATACTAATTAATACTGGAAATTTAAATACTAATTAATATTGGTAACTTCCCACACATAATGATGGATGGAAATTTCATAAATAAGATATACAATCACACTCACTTTTTGCTCAAAAGAAACTACATTATGTAATTAAGAAGGCATTCAAGTTAATAATTGAATTAATGCAAACACATAATTAGAATGATTACTCAAACTTGAAGTAATGAAATATAAAGGATATACTCACACAACATTAATGAATAACTAAAAAATGGGAGTCTTCACCACCAAATCCTCACAAGTGGGCTTTGTCTTAGTTGGACTAGATCTTAAATCCATTAGTTATTAAGACAATATTAACTCAATGAAATTGTTATTATCCTATTCAAACTATAGAAATAAAAGAATTTATATAGATCATTTACAACAATATTATCACACACTTCTCTTAATATAAAAAGATTATGATTTCTCTATTCTAGTTAATTATATAGTTTAAAACTTTCTCTTTATAAAGGGAAGGCATGGTTGTTATTAGATGATTCAAGATCTTAGAGTTTAAAATAATAAAACCATACAAAGTTTATATATATATATATATATATATATAAGGAAGGCTAATAATGATAAGAAATGATATTGCAACATATATAATGAAGATAAACAAGTATTAGTCCAACAAGAATGAGATTCCATGAGTGAAGTTATATGACCTGTAGCCCAGAAAATCAGCCTCCATACTTGTTAAATCTATTTGAGGTGGTTAGAAGTATGGTATAAGGAAGTTTTGGCTCAACCACTTGCATCTCAGTGGAAAGTCACTTACAAACATTGCTACAAGTTGATATAGTAAGTTGTTATGGATGAATGGTGATTTTATAGTGAAATAATACTTAGTCAGTGGGTGGCTATAGGTGGTCCCTCAATGGTAGCTATAGGGGAAAAATATCTGTTAAGACAAAATATACACATGAATAAGATAATTTTTGATTCTCTTCACCATTATAGCTATCAAAACATTAAAATTAGTAAATCATATAAGTTAATCTAAAGATAACCTATTTAAACCAAAACAACATGTAGATATATTATCTATGTATTTTTTTATTACTTGTAAAATGATGGGTTTTGAAAGGGCCCATACCCTTTTACAGAAACCAAAGTAGATAAAACATGACATCAATGAAAATAAAAAATAGACTAGAAACAAGCCAAAAAAAGGACACAACATGACATCAATTAAAATATTGCACCTAATCAGAATAACATCAGTAAGGGTGCCAAAAACATAGACAATAGTAAAAAAAAAATAACTAGTGGTTGAGAAGGTCATAAATACTCTTCATGACCTCCAATCACCTTCAAATTTTGGAGCCAATTTTCTAAGGACACCTCCTTAGTCATCTCAGTTTCCTCCCCATGTTTACTCTTCTTTCCCCCTATTATTTTAATAGGGACTTCCTAGGGATCCCCATCCTTCCTCTTATTCAATTTTTTCAATATAGTCTTAATACTGGAGGTGCAGTTTTTAATGGTGGCTTTGTTGATTAAAATCAATTGATCTGTATTTTATTTGATGATTTGCATATACTTCTCCACTCTCTCCAAATTATTTTTAACATTGGAATTATATTCTCTCTCTTTATATATATTGAAATAGGTATCATTAATAAATGTCATCTTAAGGACCTATTTTTTTGTTGTCTTTGTCCCTATCTAGTTACATCTATATTTCCTTAAAATATTTTTTCAATTTCTTGTTCTCAGTGAAAAATCCTTTCATAATTCCCATTTATAATTTGATAGCCTTATACAATTTCTCAATCCTCCCAAACTGGTTTTCCTCTTTCAAAATCTTCTTTTTTCCTTTAGGGTTGGGGATGGATCCACTAGATAAGGGATTGTCATCCTCCAGGTCAAGATCACTAAATTGGAAAGGATGGGTATCCAATAGAGGGATAGGAATATATTCACCTATTTCAATAGGATTTGGTTAATTAGGTTCAAAATTATATTTTTTGAAATTATTGATTATGGAGGAAGTGAAAATTATATTTGATTTACCCTGAAATTGAAGCTATATATAAACCAATATGTCCCAGAATTACTAGTTTTTAAATTAGTAGTATTGTAAGTGTGATTGTTGATAAAAATTACATTGAATAACTTAAAATTAGAATACATAAGATTATTGATTTTAATTTGTGAATACCTGATATTAAAATAAGAGAATAAAAATTTGAATAAATAATTTCCAAATAGAATCATGATGGCACATTGTTGTACCACTATATATTAGTAAACAAGGTTAAAATTAGCCAATTATAATAGAAATTACATGACAAGTGAATGATAAATTAATACCTTAATTGAACACTAATAAGTTAAATAAAAATAGACTCCTAAAGATAGATCTAAGACAACTAGAAATATATTTAAGACAACAAGTTTGACTCACTGATAAGATTTAGTCAACATGCAAGAAGCCTTTCTTAACAAGTAAGGAAAACATGAATACTAGACAAGTTAGGTGTCCCATATTTATAAAGTAGGAGATTGATAAAAATAAAATAAAATTCAATTAATTAAGTCTTATAAAGTGCACCCCACATCTTGGGATGAATGGATAAAGATTTGAGCTTAGCTAAACACATATTTAGTGAACTGGACTCTAACTGACACTTTTAGCTAGTTTTTAAGAAGTTCCTCAAAAGTGTCCAAATTTGAGAAAAAAATTAATATAGGACATAAATAAATTATAAATCCTTATAAACTAATAAAAAATTAAGAAAACATATTATAATATTAAAAATCAAGTGCCGACCTTGGCATCATACTTAACATTCTCCAATTTGATGCAAAGAATAGAAATGCCTATCATCTCCTTAAGTTTTCCATGAATCTACTTGTGAAATACATTGGTGAGAATATCAAAAATTTGATCTTAAATTATCACATACTCAATGATAAAATATTTTTCATTGACCAAGTATCTAAAAAATTAATGTTTGAGTTCAATATGTTTGGTTCTAGCATGGAAAAATGGCTTCTTAGATAATTGTATTCCCTCATTGTTATATAAAAAAAATCTGAGTTGGCTCAAGTTGAACCTCTATAAAATTACATAAGAGTATTCTCAACCATAATAATTATGTGAAAGATGATTTAATGGTTGTGTATTCATATTTAGTAGAGGATAATGAAACTGTAGCTTATTTCTTTGATGAACATGATTTCCAAATGTGAATCAATACCTTGAAGTTGACTTCTCATCATCAAGAGATCCTCCCCAATCTGAATATGTGTATCAAATTATACATAATCAAATTTATAGTTTGAAATAAAAACCATGATTATAATTTTCTCTTACATATCTTAGAATTTTCTTCACTATTTTCAAATGTTGGAGTGATAGATTGCCCATAAATATAGAAACTAGTGAAACTCCATAACTGAAATTGAGTCTTATAATATTGAGATACATCAAACCTCACATCATGATCCCAAAAGCATTTTCATCAGTTTAAGGACTCCCATCCTCTCTAATTAAATTTTATCCACTAGTAATTGGAGTGTTCATAGGATTATAATTCAAGGTTGTATTTATTTAACATGTCTTTAGCATATTTGGCTTCAAAAATGAATACTTCCTCTCTCTTTTAATGGATTTCCTTGCCAAAAAAATAGTTCATAAGTACAAGATCAATCATATCAAATTATAATTTTATAACTTCCTTTAATATATTCAACATCTCTATATATCTACATGCAAAAATCAAGTCATCTACATAGAGACAAACATATAACACATTAAAACCCAATGCTTATATGTAAGGAGTTAGTTCATTTTGACTTCCTATAAATCCTTGATCCAATAAACAACTATAAATTATTGAGTAAAAAAATATTGGATCTAGATTCAACCCATAAATATCTTTATTAAAATTATATACCCAAAATTCTTTTCCATTTGATGAATTTTCCATCCTTTATGAGCAGCTACAACAAGCCCTTATGTTTGTGCATACTCTTTTACAACTACTCTAGATTTTAGCTTGTCAATTGTACCATAAATTTTGAATTTGATATGTATAATAATAGAGGATGAAATATAGTCAATGCATTATTAATTTTAGTTTAATCTATCTCAATTTTCATAACATCAACCCATTCTTTCTTTTGACTAGCTTCTACATAAATTATAGGTTCATTAACCACAAATGACGATGCAAACATAATATTTTTATCATAAACATCATTAAAAAATTAATTTATTGATGTTTAAGACTTATTATATTATTATCATAGTTATTATCAAACACTTGATTTGATGTAGATGTATTCAACAAACATTTATACTTGGAGTTGATGAAAATTGATTACTAGTCTCTTATGAAGAGCCAACATTTTTTCTTGTTGAAATATAAACATGTGTAGGAATATAAAAGACCTCAAGATAAAATTAAAAATTATACCCAAATTAACTTATGATATATTTATTTATATGATAATAATTAGTATATATCTCATTTTCAAAAAAATTACAATCCTGAGATAAAATTGTGGATTTACTAGTAGGATTATAAAACTTGTATATTTTAATTTCATCACTATATCCTATAAAATTTTGATCCATAATCTTATGATCCATATTTAGATAAAAATAAACATCCTTTACTTCACTATTACCTTAAATTATGGTTATTTTCATGTTTCCCTTTCCTCCAACTTGGATGGACTTTCCATTTCTCAATTGCACTTGACTTTTGAAGGAATCATCTAACTTGTTGAAACCATATTTGTGACTTGTCATAAGATTTGAGAAACCCGAATCAATAGACAAAAACTTATTTTCATCCTTTAATCCAAAAAATACACATGAGACAATAATCTGAGTGCTCTTTCTCCTCACTTTTTAAATCTTTTAATGCCTTCTCTTCATCCTCTTGATTATCTTGATTCTTAGCTTCTAGTATCCTAAAATATTTTATAAAGTGTCATGGTTTTTTAAAATAATGACAAGTAAGGTATCTCTTGATTTCACCTATGATGTTAGATTGATATTTCACCTTTGATTTTGAATTTATTTATTTCCATCGATTCTATTTTTTTCTCTCTTTGGGCTTTGAAATTTTTGCCTTGGTTTCAAGTGCATGTTCTAGATGTCCTACATATAGTCTTATCTTATCCTCATGGGACAAGATAAAACCCACTAACTCATTAAAATTTATAGTCTTCGTGTCCTTACACTCATAAAGAGTTATCATAATATTTAATAATTTTGTATTCACATATCTCTAAATTTTCTTGACTATGACCCTATCTTCTATGGTTTCTCCATACACCCTCATTCTATGCACTAAATCATTTGTCCTTATGAAATATTATGTAACTCTTTCATTATTAGACATTCTCAAATTTTAAAAAGTCATCTAAAGAGTTTGATTTTTTTGGTCAGGCTATTTTTCTTAATGAACCCTACAATGAGATATTTATAAAAGGTGTGGTATAAATAGAATTCTAAGCCTATTTATTATTTATATAACAAATACTAAGTAAAAACATATTCAACATCACTCAATTGATTACAAAATTTATTTATAATACCCTATTATTCACTATTTTTATATCAATCATAGGAGTAGTCATATTAAAAGTCTAAATCAATCGAAGAGCAACCCCTAAGTAGTATTTATTAATTTACAAGATAGATCATTACATGCCATTGAATATAGTATATTTCACTCTTATGCACACACAAGCCAACACCTAGCGGAGAGTTACAAATTTTTTAGGCCATCCTTGGAGTATTGGATATGTAGGCAATGCTCATTGATAGAACTTTCTTTGAGGTTGGATTGACACCATGAGCTCACTAACCCATTTTTGGTAAGGTAAAAGGACCTAAGGTCAAGAGATAAGGTGTTATCCACATGAAATCATATAAAATATGTGTAAAAAATAAAAGACATCAATAAAAAGGTGACACAAAACATATAAGGCTCTAGGTGGTTGCTTTGTAATAGAAAATATATTTTATACCAAATAGTTTCATTATTAATAGGACCCTTACATCAATGAAAGTATCCCGACGTTGACACAAGTGTTCAGTCATCTAGAAAAAATAATTCCATAATTTGAAGACTAGATCATAATATTGTTATTACCTATTTCTACCTTTGTATATCTTAGATTTACTTGCACATTTACAAATAATCTAAGTGTTATCTCTTCCTAGTGTTTATGAAATCAAAATACTATTTTTAATGTAATTTTCATATTCAACATAATAATTTAATTCAAAATATTCATTTATATAAGTTTTTAATTAATTGGCCTAGTCTAGAATAATTTTATTCATGCTTGTGTATAGGCTAACCTACCTTTTAAACCTAAACCAAAACATCTAAAAAGTGTTAAACATAAGCTTAAATTAGGATCTTATTAGCACATTTTCCTTATGTTTCTAGTTTTTCCCTAACTTTTTCCTCGATCCCTCTCTTTTTCCTCTTTTTATTTCATCCCCTCTCATTTCTTTAGGTTTTAGAGACTTTCCCCATAAATGTACACTGTAGAGTTCTAGGGACCCAAAAATGTACAATGTATGATTCTAGGGTGGGCCATTTTTAACCTCATCTTTGGGTCTCTCATGGAATGTGGGCTCTCACTTTTCAGATTTCTCACTAATTTTATTTCAATTCATACACCAATAGGGTCCTAATTTGACTTCAAGGAGTCTATAAATACATAGGTGAATTAATGTATATAAGACATGAAACACATCAATAAAATAAATTGTGAATGTGCCAAATCAATTAATTTAAGCACTTAAATCAAAATACATGCATTTATGAATCCTTTATTACTCTATCAGTCATTCATTATAAAGTGAAAACTTATATCGAGTAGACTTTACTTCACTAAATTGGCTAATTAAATATTCATTATAATCAATGTGTAATTTTATAAATTATACAAGCATGATAGGGGATTGATAATAATCAAGTAGAGAATACACACCCTATAACACATCTCCAATTTTTATAGGTTTTTTAGATATGGTTGTCTTATTAGGGTTATGAAGAAGATCAATTTATCATAGATCTACACTAGATTTTAGGAAACTAAGAAATGTTTTCAGATGCCTAGAGTTGATATACATAATCATCAAATTAATTTTCATATATATTACTATACCCTTATCCTATGACGTGTATTGAAATATGTGTGGCTGACCTTTATTGTGCATAAACTTTAACTTAATATTTTGATAATCTATAAGTTACATGTTGGTAGGAGAAGTTACCCTAATTATATTATGGAAATATCATAGCCTAATTATTGTATAAATAGGAGGTAGTGCCGATATATTAGTCATCATATATTATAAATAACATTTTTATCATTAGGACTTTGGAGGTTACACCCTCAAAGTAGCTCAATCTTATATTTCAGTATTTAACGCTACATTTCACTTATATTATGTGTATTTGGTATTATTTACAAGTGATTGTTGTTATTATGTTTATGTGGCTTGTTTTATAAATTTAATTTATTAATGTGATCCCACATTTACAATATAGTAAGTTTATTACAAGTGGTATCCTATCTTTGATTTGGGAAAAGTTATACATACATTAGTGCAATAGAAAAAAGTGAAAAATAAGTTCTCCAGGTAAATTGTTGCTAAATTTATGAGAGTCAAGATCAAAAAAATTTTATTGCAAGGAAATTTAAGGTTTTAATCTACACTAGGCATTCCAACCTACAAAAGGTATATAACCCTTAGGAAATATAATAGTCATCAGATTCATTTTGGCAAAGCTATCACAATGATATAGGTATATAGAAATCCTAATCTTTGATGAACTATCAGGTTTCTTGAGTTTTTGGGGTTTCACACCATTATAAAATGTAAAAATCATTGGATACATTTTGAAGATGTGATTACAAAAATATAGGTATTTATTAACCCTATTTTTGACCTTTAGTCAAGCCACAACATGGTAGGGCTACAAACTAGAGATAGGGATAAGAATTCATACAAACTATGGAAGAGTCCTAAAAAATAAGATACAAATTAATATATGATATTGGGTGAAACTTATGATATGGGTTTAATTAGTCTATAAGTGTAAGACCCCTTCGATCAGATACCATTAAAGCACCTTGGAAAAGTTTTCCATGTAATTATAATTTATCCTTCCAAAGGTTTCATAATTACTTATAAAACACTTATTTTGAAAAAAACCAATACAAATAATGTGTATAAAAATATATAATCATAAAACAATTTGTATTACAAGTTAATCATAGTAATAGATTTAAATTCAATAAATCTTTCCTATTCTTTTTCACTAGATAATTACAATACATGATTTCATAATACATATATTTTAAAAAATTAGAAAAATCATCTATTCATAATAAAGTGACTAAGCATAATAAATGAATAAATACTTTCATTTAATTAAAAAGTATGATTACAATCAATATCTATATCTATATAAATCTCATAGTCACATCATCATTATAGCTTACAAGATTTATATACATCAATACTTTGTTTTTATTTTAAATACATATCAATACTACATCATCAATTAAATTTTACATGATTTCATATTTTACAAATAATAAGGCAATAGATTGTAATCACCTATCCATAATAGGTGTACAAAATATATAGTCTCCACAAAGTGCAATCAATGCAAATATAAAAGATCACCACTATTTTTGAGAACTATATATGAAGAGGAAGGACATCATTAGAGGATTTAATTCCAACCATAGAGCCTTGCCAACCTCACACACCTCTCATCCATCAAGAGTGGCCTTACCTTTTCACAATAAATCTAAATTCAAAACCATTATTATGGAAAAGAACAATGTGTATACACAAGTCTCACCATAGCTAGCTCTACACAAAATAATAAAGTTTCGACACCAAACCAAAATAGGAAATGAAAATTTACTAATATATACTAAGTATATATGCTTGTGTCCATAAGCATTAAAAATTAATGAGTCTACCTCATCACATCCAAAATCAGAAATATGTTCCCAATTTTAGAGTCAATGTGAAACTAAGGGTTTACAAAACCCACATAGTATTCACATTCCTAAGTCTACAATTACGCAACCAATATTTATTAATAATACTCTCTAATGAAATGATATTCATATGAATAACTTGACTTAACATGAGGTTAATATTTTAAAAGTGAGAGAATGATGATACACAACACATGTGTCCCATACTACATGCATGAAACATCATAATCTCAAATAGCCAAGAATTGTTAGCAATCCACACAAGAAAAAAACACATAATCACTCACTGAGAAAGTGTTTGAATGATAACACATTGCATACGAGTCTAATACCACCTATGTAAGGCATCATCATCTGCTTACCCCATCAAGGATTGATAGTAAACATAAATTATGTTTTTAGGTTTATTGTTATTCATACATTGGTCACAAAAAAGAATCTTAATGGATACACTCTTATTTCATAGTTTTAAAAGTGAAAAACTTCTTTTATCAAATGATAGTATTGAATAAATTTCTTAAGATTGATAGCTACAACTAGTCAAGGTGATTTCTTTGAAACAAGAAGATTAGTATAAAATTATAATCAAAACTATAATAATGATTCCAAGTTTAAAATAGTGCATCAAGAATCAACTAAGCATATAGTCCCTCATGTTTATGCTACAATCAACATTATTTTAGTATTTAGTTTCCAACCTTAATCCATTCATGTAAAAGTAATATTTAGTAGATATCCATACAAGAGAGTGAAGGGAATCAATTCAAGACAATAATACTAAATAATGCAAGTTCTTCAAAGTAAGTACAAGGTTGAGGCAATACTTCTTCACCATAGCAATCAGGTTCAAGTTCATGTTTGAATATCCATGCTTAAGTGGAGTGAAAATAGTTATAAATACATAAGAATATAACATGAGACCTAGATATATTCATTATAGATGACAAAACCATAAATCAAAGCTTGTTTAACAAATGAGATAGAACATAGGATCATATATTTCTTGAATGAAATTAATCACTATACTCCTTATCCACAAATCTAGGGTGTCCACTAAGCAAGAGGACAATCAAATAATAGTGAATTCAATAAAGAGTTTTTAAATACTATAAAAATCCTTCTATAATAATATTTTTATAAGTTTCATCATTTTTCTTGAAGAGCATCACTTAAATTAATGAACAATACTTATGTTTTTTAATCATAAAGTTATGAGTTAAGAGTAACATAATGGACCATATCATTTTAAAGAAAATTCTAGACCATTTGATCTAATCCAATAATATATCCATACCTATTTCTGAGAAGGATAAGTACATGCCAAATCATTAAATAACATTTGATGTATTATTAGACTCTTCAAGAAAGAAAGGCTCTAGTTAATGATAATTACTAAATATCAAAATTGTAATATCTATATTAAGATTATCAAGGAAGATTTGCATTATAAATTTATTAACTTCTAATATTTAAGGTATCAAGACACAAAATACAAGCCACATTTCATCAATATTTATCAAGGATCCATTCTTATCTATATTTCCATATGCAAAAGCATGTTTGAGTACCATCATACAAAAAGAACTCAAATCTAGGATGAGTTACAACTAGAATAATTATTTCCTTTTAGTTTTCAAAGGTTTCTAACTTATTAAGGAAATTCATAACAATTTATATCAAAATATTTTCCATTTAACATATAAATTCTCATACTAAACATGCTAAAAAATATCTAACAAGGTTTCATTAAAGGGCTAAAGTAAGTTTTCCAAATAATACAAGTATATTTCCATAACACATATCTTTTAAGTTAATTATTTTTCTTTAAAAATTGATACATAGTCACAACCATGCTGATAATTTTAGACCTAATCTTAGTAGCAATGCTAAATCTAGATTGCGTCTCTAGAGGAGGTATTGTTGAACCATGTTTCTAAACAAGATCATAAGACCAAAGACTCTTAAAATTCTTAAATAATTATAAAGCTATACCATATACTCTATTTCCTTTGACCTATGATAGTGAATGAGCCTTGGGATTATATATATATGTCATAAGGGGCTTTTTCACTTATGAAAGGAGTAGTCAATAAGTAAAACTAGAAACCTAGGTAAACAAGGAAAGTGGATGACAACCCCATCCACCTAGGTGAAAATACATAAAGAGATATTCCTTGGTTGTGTCATCACAAAAATTTAGTGTATTAATAAGTGGGAATTTAAGAGCATGAGGAAAAAGAGAAAGTAGGCTAACCCCACCACTCACATCACTACTCGATATATCGAGTCTCCCCACTCAAAAAAATTGAGAAATAAGATTGAGTCCCTACCATATAATCATCCATGTGTTAAGGTACTGTATTCTATAGACAAAATGTTAGGGTACAATCCCTCCTTGATAGCTTAAACATGACCTTAACATAGGTCCACATGGCTAAATACAACTAGATTTAACTCCAGGGTTTATTTTTTAGTTAGAAACCATATACATCATCATATTCAAGAAAAATGATAAAGACTCCACATTTTTTAGAATGTGAAATGTCTCTAGCATTTGGTGATAGACAAAATACCATATGGTCCTATCCATGCTTCCAAATTAATATCTCCCACTAGGTATTTCAATAGACATATCAATTCTAATATCATCTTCATCATCATTTATATAATGTGTTTGAAACATAGTCATCCCAACTATTAATATTATGACAAGTTAAATATGGAATGAATATTTCAACCTTATCATGATATAAGGGATTAACTTCTAGAAAGACATCAATTAACTAGGTGGTAGGTATCTCAGGGAGCTCACAAAATTTTCTATCAAACCTGTAACTTAGCCTTTTAGTTTTATGGTTATAATAAAAACCTTTGAATAAATATTAAAATTTAATATATTCATACATATATTTATAGATAAATTAAAATAGGACTTTATAAAAATATAGGCTAAGGTCTTTATGCACAAAAAGAATATAGAACTATGGACTGATAATACTTGAAGCATGTTTCCTTATCTAGTCTTTTTGGCTCATATTTTACGATTCTTATCTTGGAATTTCAATAGATCCTGATGTAAAAGATATAATTAACCTATTTATTTTGATACTGATATGGGTTTTCCTATAGAAGATGGCTATAGCTTTGATAAATCTAAGTTCCTCAAGAGACAATTGTTTGTTGAGTAGATTAATTAAATCAATAGATACATCTAGGTTTCTTGTCCAAATATTTCCTTACGAATGAATATAATATATGTAAGTATTATGAAATAAATACTTTGAATAGATCTATTCAATGGTTGTACTAAGTAGTTCTATGTTGATTTTGAGTTCTATGGGAATATTCATCCAAGTTTTGAGTTTCTCTTCTTCTTATGGAAGTAGGGATTATAAAATAGAGTTGTGATTTTATGAATGCTAGAATCTTCCTAAAACATTACAACATGGTTAGAGAAAAAATTCATTTGATGCCATTGTGATCCTTCTTTAGACATACTATCAACTAGATAGTTATAGGATCCTTTCTTATATTGGACATCAAAGCTAAAATTGGAAAACCATATGGCCATATTGTCATTATCTAATTCCAACCCTTTTGGATATGGGTTTTTTTAACTATTGATTCAAATTACAACAAGTCAGTGCACATAGGGAGCTTATTTGGAAGTATAAAATGAAATAGTTTGGAATACTATTCAACCAAGATCTCTCCAATAAGACATTACTATAGTGATGAAGCTAAAACATTGAACACATAATAAATTAACTATTATCCACAAATAGATTATATAATTCTAAGATTATCTATTACAATAGCCAAGTGGAGAGGAATATGTAGAATGATTAAGGGGAGTTAACTCTTAGAAGAACTCATGGTGGAACTGAGTGTAACTCACTGTGGAACTGATAGGAGAACTTATAGTGGAACTCAATTAGACTCCAGGTGGAAATCACCCTCTTAGCCACTTACACCTAAGAAATCTAAAGCTATATGTGTAGGGATAATCCATTTAATAAATAAATTGAATAGTAAATATCCTACACTAATAGAAAAATTTTGAGTTTAAACATACAAAGATTTGTTGCTAATAATTCTTTTTTAGTAGAATGATAAGCTTCATAGGTAGCATTATGGCTTTCGTTATAGTAGTAACATACTTCTTCTCTTTGGGCCCTAATTGTTTCTAGTAAAACTCCTCCAAATGTTTCATTTGAAGTCTATTTATCGAATCATATGTCCATCTCCTGGGAACTTAAGATTGGGTAGAGTTATCACTTTTTAATTGATTTTAATAATTGCCTTGATTATATATTTAGTCCATGAGCTAGATTTTATTTTCAATTTGCTCTAGAGGATATTTTTATCTTGGGATTTATTTTTATAAAATGGAGAAGAATAATTTAGGGATCTTAGGAATCTCCATCATTAAGTTTTATATTTTATTTCATTAGGAAAAATTTCCAATGATTACAAGATATGTGGTTAGAAAGCTATCTTATCTCCTAAAAATTCCTTTAGATTCATAAGGTGGCTATTAAAATAAATAAACATAAAAATAATGTCATCAATATATAAAATAAAGTGATTAGCATGTATAAATATATTACCCATTATTTTTTGAAACTCTGATGGGGCATATTTTATTCAGAAGGCATGACTCATAATTCATAATGCCTATCTAGATTAGGGAGGAAAAATCTATTTTATAAATATCTCTAGGTTTAATAACAATTTGACAAAAGCCACTTTTTGAATCAAACTTGGAAAACACACATCATTCCTTTAGCTTGTTAATAAGAATGGTTTTATTCAAAATGGGGTGTCTGATAGGGATTAGATAGTCATTTAAATTTTTCTATTTTATGAATAACCTCATTTATCTTCTTTCTTGTTTAGCATGCTTGTTGACATAAAATTATAGAGAGGCCCATCCACTTTGAATTTTTTTAATCAATCCCTTGGCTAATAGATCTCTAATTTATTCTTCTTTGATTTTGACTTAGTGTGGAGAGAATGGAATAATATTTGATTTTATACCTCTAGTATGGTTTATTATTGGCTTGAGATCTAAGCTAAAAACATGTTTGTATTTATCCAAAAATATATTAGGATCCTTGTCACAAAATAATTTAATTTTATCTATAATTAGTTTCAAGTTATCTTTTTTTTTAAAAAAATATTGAATTGTTCTATAGATTTTGGCTTCAACCTTATTATCTTGGATTTCCTGTTTCTTTCCAGTGACTTGAATTATTGGCTATATTCTCTTAGGAACTTTGTGAGTGTTTCCATAGTAGGTCAAATATAAATGATCCTTAAATATTGTGTATGACATAAACTCATTTAGAAAGTTCATTCCTAGAATGATATTTGTGTTGATAACATCAAACATCCATAGTTTAACAATTATTTTTATACCATTATTCTATATCATGACTTTGGGAGAAACCTTGTTAATGGTTTTTCTTAAACCATTTAAAACTATGAAATCAAGATAAGAATACTGCCATATATATTCTAGTTATGCTCCAAACTTTATAGTACTCATATTGGTTCCTATGTCTACCAGGCAATCTCTAACAATTGGCTTCTAATTGGGATCAAGAATATTAACACATATGATAATTTAGATAAAATATCCTGCATAAAAACATTGTGATTTATTTTCTTCCTAAGATGGTTTTCAAATAATCTCCTTAATTCATTTAGATCTTGTGTTGCTAAATTTGGTTTTGATTTGATAGATCTTTAAATCTCATAGGGAAATTTATGAGTTTTTATGATGCTTATGGTGCTAGGTTTTTTAGGATTTTCCTTCTATTTCCTATCCCATTCTTACTTTTAAAACTACATAGGGTTTGTGTGAAATTCAATGAACATTTACTTTCCTTTTGGATCACCATGTTTGATGTGAAGTTCTTGGAGTTCAACATTAATTGAGTGAATCAAATCGATAGTAATTTTACGTGTATGGATAAGGGATTTGAGTTTCTAGATTAATTATTTTCATCATATTACAATAAAAATATTCATTTTTGAATGATTAAGAGATGTTAATTATTCTATCTAGTTGATATGGTGATTTGATTTATATGAAGAAATGGAATTTTCATAATACATCTAGTTTTAAAAATTAGAGTATTCATCTATTCACAGTAAAATGACTAAGCATAATAAATAAATCAATACTTTACTTTTATTAAAAATACAAGCAATATCTAATTCTGTACAAATCTCATGATCACATCATAATTATAACTCATAAGATTTATATACATCAATAGTTTATTTTTATTTTTAATACATCTCAATGCTATATCATCAGTTACATTTTACACAATTTTATATTTTCAAAATAATGAGACAATAGATTGAAATCACTTATCGATAATAAGTGTACAAAATATTGAGTCTCTACAAAGTGGAATCAATGCAAATATAGAAGATCATCACTATTTTTGAGAAATTTAAAAGAAAAGGAAGAACATCATTAGAGGTTTTACCTCCAAAAATAGATCCTTGTGGATCCATTACACACCTCTAATCCATTAAAAGTGGCCTTACCTTTTCACAAGAAATATAAATACAAAAACTGTTAATAGGGAAGAGAATAATATGTACATACACATATTACCATAACTAGCTCCATGCAATATAAGAAAGTCTTAATACTGAATTAGAATAGGAAATGGAAAATTCCTAATATATACTAAGTATATATGCTTGTGTCCATAAGGATTAAAAATTAGTGAGTCCACCTTATCACATCTGAACTCAGAAATTCATTCCCAATATTAGAGTCAAGGTGAAACTAGGCTTTTTATATAGATATAAGTAATGACATATCACTAAAGGTAAAAGTAAAAACATATTGAAAAAGAGAAATCAAAGGCATTTTGGATTTAAAAAAATAATAATCTAGCATCACTAGAGAACAAGAGGCACAATATATTAATCACTATATACTCTTGATACAAGAACATGATACATGGCCTACACAACAACATCTCCTTGATGAGGTCCTTAGATTCTAGTAGCACGTTTCCCTTATCCATAACATATTTGATAAACAAAAATAAAAAAATAAAAACATAAAAAAAATCAAATATTGAATAAAGAAAAAAACATTCAAATAAATTTAAAAATACAAAAATATTCAACATTCACATGTTTACTAGCTCTTTAGAATCTATGCTGCTTACTTTATGTTAGTAGACATCATATCATTTATTTTATAGATACACATGTTTCATGCATACTTGAGTGTGATACATGCATACACAAGATACATGATACATACACATACAAATGTTGGACCTTTCCTCTTACCATGCTATACACTACATTAGGGGCATCTGCTTTCTTTGATCACACTTGATACATGTTACATTAATTTATGATAATTTATACATTATTATTATGAGATTCTATAATAACACTTACACATGTATATACTCATGTTTACATCTTTCATAGTTTAATTAATATGCTATGTTACATGACATTTTTGCTAACACATATATGTTGGGACTAGTATGGTATGTTTGTGCTAGTTTCTTAAACTTCATTTATTCACATTGTAACTTCCTTGAGTGTATTTTTATTTCTTGATATTGTATTTATTATGGAAAATTTGAATATGATCCTTAATTTTTGGACACTAGGCCACTATATATTACTTTTTTATGTTATTTGGACATTTTAATATGTCACTCTTTTGAATGTGCGACATTTAAATATGCCCTTTATTTGTGGTCTCCTTAAACCCAATTTTGTGTGAGATTGAGTGTTATTGTGTGTGTGATTTATTATTTGATTAGTTTATACTATTATTTTTTATATTTTGTCATGATCCATATCATGCATCTTAGGGCTTGTTGTGATCACATACTAGAAGCTTCATTGATATCTCTACTTTGACATGCTACTCTTATATGCTACATGATTCATACATAGATTATATAGATATCTTATCCTTTTAAGGTAAGGTAAATACCATATTCCATTACCTTTACCTCAAAATGGGGACCATATTAATGGGGTCATGTCTTAGATACATGAATCTATAGATACATAGTTTACATAGCTGAAAACATTTGATATAGTTTACATGATTCATATATACACTTGGGTAAGAATCCTATACACATTGCATTAATTTTTATAGATTTGGAATAGATTTTTCATATTTGTGATAGATATTATATATAGTTATAGATAATAGGTTAAATTTTAACAAACAATTTATGTTGAGAAACATTAGAGATGCATATGCCAAGAAAGTGCACCAAAAATTACAAATACATATTCAAACTTATTTACCAAGAAACACTAATATTTTACCAAGAAGCACCTTTTTCACTAGAAAACACAATTTTGAGCCTTTTATGTGTATAAAAGTTGGTTCCTTTTATTAGTGTCATTGATATACAATACCCTCAATAGTTTAACACTACTCCCCCTTTATAGGTTGAGTTGTTTATACCACTTAACTTGGATTCTATTGTACTTTCACTTGAGTTGTGTGATTAAAATTTAAATATCTCAATGGTCATGTCATAACTCACCCTTGAATTAGATTAGGGGAATAATTACCTTCCAATATCCCTCTTCAAATGTCCCAGGTTTAGTTTGTAACTTATCTTAGCTCCAATGCTTCATAAGGAAGCATATTTACCAAGTAAAAGTACCAAGGGGAAATACAGTTGCATTGACACACATGTGTACTCCTTCCTTCCTCTCTTTCTTTTCAAGAATTTCAATTATGTCAAATTTTAGACTATATGCATTGATTTATACTATAACATTCTCTTGGTTACAAGTCATGCACTAAAAAAACACTTAAAGTGGGTTTAATAAAAGTTAAGGTGTGTTGTACATACCCAGGTATGAATTTATGTCCTTTATATTAGTAATTTCATCCTTATGCATTAAAATATGAAAGGGGGAAATTTAGATACTAAAACTAGTTTATATAACATCTCATTCTTTTATATTTAAAAAATACCTATCAAGTCTATACCCTTTAGTTTTAGACCTTCCTAATGCTGAAAGGCTCATATTCTCCAAGTCATTATGCCAAATTATTCTTCTTATGGTATAACCCTATCATTTTTGATGACCCAAATCTCCTGCACTATAAATAAAGCCTAAAAATTGATATATATCCTTCACTATTAGTTTCATATCCTCAACAACTTATTATCCTACCTGAAACTTACACCCCACATAGGGACACTTGTATTGATGCAAGTGTTTATATTATTATCAAGTGTCTATTCCTCAAAAGTCATCCATATTAAAAATATTTAAAAACATATTGTAATAATGTTAAATCCAGAAGGTGTCTCGAGAGGAGGAGCCCTGAACCATGTTACTAAAAAAGATCATAAGACCAAAGACTCTTAAAATTATTAAGGACTTCTAAATTTATACCATATACTATAGCTCCTTTGACTGATGATAGTGAATGAGCCTTGAGATTATATATATATATATATATATATATATATATATATATATATATATATATGTATATATATATATATATATATATATATATATGTATATATATATATATATATATATATATATATATATATATATATATATATATATATATATATATATATATATATATATATATATATATATATATATATATATATGATGAAGGGAGTAGATGATAAGCAAAATTGGAAAGTGGTAAACAAGGAAAGTAGATGACAACTTCATCCACCTAGGTGAAAAGACATAAAGAGATATTCCTTGGTTGTGTCATCATTGAAAGTTAGTGTACTACTTAGAGGGAATCTAAGACCACGAGTAAAAAGAGAAGGTAAGCTACCCCCACCAATTAGGTCTCCCTACTAAAAAAAATGGAGTGATAAATATGAGTCCCTACCATGTAATAATCCATGTGTCAATGTGCCATATGTTATGATTAAATGTCAGGGGACAAGCCTTCCTTGATAGCTTAAATATGACCTTAACAGAGGTCCACATGGTTAGATACAACTATATTCAACTCTAAGGTTTGTTTTCATAGTTATAAACCATATGCATCATTGTATTTAAGAACAATGATTAAACATCCACATTTATCAAAATGATTAAAAAATTAATATGGAATAATGGAATGATAGTACTTTAAGCACGGTTCCTTATCCAATCTTCTTGGCTCATATTTTCCAATTATTCTCTTGGAATTATAATAGGTCCTACTATAAAATATTTAATTAAAGTGTTTGTTATGATATTGATATGGGGTTTCATTTAAAATATGACTCTTGGTTTGATAATTCTAAGTTCTTCAAGAGATAATTATCCACTGAGCAGATTAATTGAATCATCATAGACATCTAGGTTTCTTGTCCAAATATTTATTTGTGAAGGAAAATAAGATCTATAATTATTATGAAAGCTAATAAGATATATTAAATGGATGCAATGTATAAAAATATTATAACTTGATATATATCCTTCACTATTAGTTTCATATCCTTAATAACTTCCTAGCCTACCATACACTTACATCCCACATAGGGCTATTTACATCAATGTAAGTGTCCATAATATTATTAAGTGTGAAGTACTCAAATTTTATTTAATTTTATAATATTTAAAATAATATGGGTTGGACCATTTTTTATTTAACCATACTGTGAGATATTTATAAAAGGTTTGGTATAAATATAAATCTAAGCCTATTCATTATCTATCTATAAAAGATAAAGAAATCATCTATTCAAGATCACTCGATCGATTAAAAACTAAGTTATAATACCCTATTCTTCCCTATTTTCATATCAATCATAGGAGTAATCACATTACATGTCTAAATCATGTAAATAATAAACCATGAGAGATATTTGTCAAGTTCTAAGCTAGATCATTACATGTCCTTGCATATAGTATATTTCACCCTTGTGCACACACAAGCCAACACCTAGGTGAAAAATATATATGTCTGAGGCCCTCCTTGGAGTATTGGATATGTAGGTAATGTTCATTGAAAAATGGGTCCTTGAGGTCAGTTCAATACCATGAGACCAATAACCAATTTTTCTTACGGTATAATGACCTAAGGTGAAGAGCTAGGGTTTTATCCACATACAATCATCAATAGCCTCTGTGCATGAATAAAACATATCAACATAAAGGTGATAGAAAACCTAGAAAGCTCTAGGTGGTTTCTCTTCAATATAGTGAAAATATCATGCTATAAAATTCAATCGGGACTAGTACACTTGCATTGATACACGTGTCCTAAGCCTGACACAAGTGTCTAAGCCTCCAAAAATAATATTTCTATAATCTAATGACTAGATATTTTTTCACCTCTGTATATATTATATCTACCTACATATTTTAAGATAATCTAAGTATTATATCTTCTTCATGTTTACAAAATAAAACTATTGTATTGAATGTACTTTCTATATTTAGCATAACTCAACATTTTAATTCAAATATTTATTTAAATTTTTTAATTTTCCTGCTCTAGAATAGTTTTATGCATCCTTGTGTATATTAACTTCCACACCTTTAACCTTAAACCAAACACCATATATCTAAAATAAGTTTAAAATTTTGGTGAACTTGACCTTTGTGTCTTCTTATGTAACTCCTAGGTTGCTCTATGATTTTGGTAATTTTTAGATCTAAAATTTTTAATTTATTTTGGCAATTTAATTTAAATTTATCAAATATTGAAAATGTTACGAAAGATAATTTTAAAATGGAATATAAAGAAGCCTTAGTTAATCATATAAATATAAATAAAGAATTAATCAATGCATTCTTAGATGTTACACAAGAAGAAATAGATAAATATTATAAGGCTAGTGTATCCACATCCAATAATGGTGAACCCTTAAATTGGAAAATATATTGCCACATACTCCATGGGAATAATTAATACTAATACCTAATTTATCGATTTCAATTCCTACATCAACATAGGTGGTAGTTTCATCCCCTTTGGTTACTTCTCAAGTCTCAAATCTAAATCCCAATGGGTTTACTATACAAACTCTTCTCCAAGTTATAAAAAATCTAGAAGCTAAAATTACCAACATTAAATAAAATGCTTTTAAATCAGCCCATGTTATTGATTCACAAGATGTATTACATAATCCTATCATACTTGAGATATGTTTTCACCCTTTTATAACTAGTTTTGTTGCACATAAGTCCACATTTTATGCTGGTAAGGGTGATATTGAACAAAATATTTGATCTTTCTATGCAACATCCCTTGATTATGCTTCAAATGATAAACTTTTGCCTAAATTATTCCAAGGAGCCTAAAAGACTATGTTTTAATATGGTTATATGACTTTCCAATCTAATAAGTGAAATTATTAAAACCCCTAATGGATTAGTTTTTAGAACATTTTTCTATCAACATCACTAAAAATATGTCATATGCATAAATTTCTAAGAACAAACAAGGAACCAACGAACCTATCAATGAGTATGTTTTGATGTATAAGACAACATTGGAAAAAATGACAAGTCCAATGGTAGATAAAGAGATTCTATACATATTTAAATTAAATTTTCTTCCTTCATTACATTATTCCATTGTTTTCAAGAATTAAAATCTTTCCATGACTTATGCCATATTATCTGAGATCATGAAATGAAACTTATTTAATTGAACAAGCTTGAGTATGTAGTAAACACATCGACTAAATTTAGTACCAAATTTCATATCAAATCAAACTATAAGGTAAAAAATATAGAACCTAATAAAGATAATAGGTAATGTAATATCATAATAACCTAATCGATTCATCTTATCTAATGTACCTAAGCTATAATTTATATGATTACTTGAGTCTACAACTTCATTATATATAAAAACACTCAAAGTGGGCTTAAGTTAAGGCAAGGTATGTTATACACATCCATGTATGCATTTATTTAATTTAGCTTAGTAATTTCATCATAAAAAATGTAGATACTAAAATATGATTTATATAACATCTCAATCTTGTATACTTGACAAATACCTATCAGGGCTCTACCCTTTAATTATAGACCTTCTTGCTAATAAAAGGGTCACATTCACCATATCGCTATGCCTAATTATTTATCTTATGGCCTAACCCTATCATTTATGATGATAAAAATCTTATAGATTATACGTAAAGCCTAAAACATGATATATATATATATATATATATATATATATATATATATATATATATATATATATATATTTCACTATTAGTTTTAGATCCTCATCAACTCCTAGCCTGCTAAACACTTGCATCCCACATAGGGAAACTTGCATCAATGCAAGTATATAGATTCTTATCAAGTGTCTAGTCCTCAAATATCATCTCATTTAAAAATATTTTTAATCCTATGAGTTGACCCATTTGTTTTATTTAACCCTACTATGAGATATTTCTAAAAGGTGTGGTATAAATCTAAATATAAGCCTACTTATTATCTATCTAGCAAATACCAATCAAACACCTATTCAAGACCACTTAATTGATTTCAAAATTGATTTATACTTCCCTATTATTTATTATTTTTATATCAATCATAGGATTAGTCATATTACCATTTTAAATCACTCAAAGAACAACTCATAAACAATTTTTGTCAAGTTACAAGTTAGATCATTGCATGCCCTTACATATAGTATATTGAGCATTTGTGCACACGCAATAAAACACTTAAGGGATAAATAAATATGTATAAGGACATAATTAGATTATTAAATATGTAGGTATCATTAATTTATATATTGGTCCTTGAGGTTAACTCAACATCATGAACCCACTAACCCATTTTTAGCAAGGTACAAAGACCTAAGGTGAATTACAAGGGTTTTATCTACATATAATCATCAATAAAATGTGCACATGAATAAAAAATTTTATCATAAAGGTGATATAAGATCCAAAAATACCTAGGTGGTTCTTCCATAATATACAAATATTCCATATCTAATAATTCCATTGGGATCATGACACTTGCATCGACACAAGTATCCCAAGGCTGACATAAGTGTCTAGGCCTTCAGAAATAATATTTATAGAATCTGATAATTAGATATTAATTTTGTTCCTTCTTATTTTCACCTTTGCATATCTTAGATTCTCTTGCACATTGGTAGATAGCTAAGTATTATTTCTTATTTGTGTTTATGTAATCAACTATTTTTTGATTGTACTTTATATATTTAACATAACTCAACATTTTAATTTAGAATAATCATGTATCCAAGTTTTAAATTAATTTACATACTCAATAAGAGTTTTATTCATCTTTTTGTATAGGTTATTCTACCCTTTAAACCCTAAACCAAACACCATATATTAAAAAGTGTTAAAAAAACACACATGTAGAAAATACTAAGAAAACATCTATTCAAGCTCATTCACTCAATTTCACAACTAATTTATACTTACTTATTGTTTCCTATTTGTATATCAGTCATAGAAGCACTCATATAATAGGTTTTAAGAATTCAAATAAAAAACCATGAATGGTATTTTTAAAGTTATAAGCTACATCATTTTATGCCCTTGCATATAACACATAGGGTATAACTACATATGTTTGAGGCCCTCCTTGGAGTATTAGCTATGTAGGTAGTGCTCATTGATAGAGGGGTCCTTAAGGTGAGATTAATTTTATGAACCCACTAACCCATTTTTATAAAAGTGACCTAACCTAAAATTAGGAACTAGGGTTTGAGTTGATATAGTCATACAGAGCATGTGTGTGTGATTTAGATACATCAACATAAAGGTGATAGAAAACCCTAACACGTTTAGGTAGTTGATTCACAATAAAATGAACATTTATTACATTAAAGAAGTGTAGAGACTTAGATTAAATCATAGATGAAGTTTCTATAGTCAACTAAAGTATCTAGGCCCTTAGAAATAATATTTTCAAAATCTAAATATTATTTCTTAAACATCATTGTGCTTGATTCCATCTTCGCATAACCTAGATGTAATTACACATCTATAAATAAGATAAGTATTATCCCTTATTTTTGTTTCAATTATTAGAATATAAATTGGATTTATACGTTCCATATTTATTAATTTTATAAATTTAATAAACTATGTTATTATATGAACCTAAAAATTACACAATGCAATATGTCCAATATGACATCCGATGATGATGTAATGATTTCCTAATGAATGTGTAGAGTAAGGTTATATCTAGACACTTGGAATTATTTTATTCCTATTCCTTCTTTGATTCCATTTCTTAGTCCTTTTAACCTCTAACAACTTAGTTTTTAAAAACTTATACACATGACATAACCACCACTCATAATGACGTAACTACCACTCCTTATTACATACCATGGTAGCTACATCCTAATAGGGCAGTTTATTTTTAAATTATAAATAGTTATATAATTTTTTTTGGTGATTTCATTACAATGAATAGTGGTTGCATAATCATTCCTATAAAAGGGGGCATTTTTGTCACCTTTTCCCTATCTTCCAAATTTATCTCCTGAGATTCATTCTTTTACATGTTTTTGCTAGTTTATTTGAATTTATTGATTTTTATACCTTAAGTTCACCTCAAAACTAGTATATCTCACTCCCTCTTTTATTTTTAATCATTTTTAATCCTTCTTAAGTTCTAATCCCAATTCAATTCAGTTAAATTACTTCATGCAACCTCCAATACTCTTTTACAAGTGAGCCAATTTTAGATCCCAAAAATTTGTATTAGAGCCTAGATTTTTTGAATATATTCATAGCCACAAAATAATACCATTTTTTTGATATCTACCTCTATTGTTTTTATTATTGATTACATCATTGCAAGCAAGAAAGTGACATTGATTATGCAACCTAGTCTTTATAAATAGTACACTCAACTAGCCACATATCAATTTCTCTTTATTTTCGATTGTGTATCTATTATTATTCCCCATAATTTTATGTCCATTAGTTAATATTACTTATTAGAGAGTTATTTAAATATTTTCCTAGATAAAAGAGTTAACGTATTGAGGATAACAACAACATATACTACATACATTCAATTGATCTTTGCCTTGATCAGGTTGGAGGTTCTTTGTTTTTAGTTTATTTATATTAAATTAGTTAAATTTTTCTTGTGGTAGATTATATTCATATTCCGAAAAAAAAAAAATTGATAGGAAAGGAATATTTTCCTTTCCCAGTATTTTCAATAAAAATAAAGTAGCTAATCTCTTTATTTGCTTGCATTCATTAGATTCATTCATAGTATATAAATAATGCATTCAAGCCATTGGTGAATATAAATATAGAAAACATACTTTCAGCCTTTGTAAAAACCAATTTTGATTTTTAAAATGAACTCTTTTAATTCTCTCACACACACATGCTAACAATTAGAAAACCCTATATTATCCTAGGTAAATAAAAGGTCTTGCTTCAATTCTGATTTCTCTTATTTTGAACAAACTAGGAATGTGGTTTTTATCCCACAATAATATAAATTCCTAATTGAAAAATCCACTTTAAAAAAAAAAAAAACATTATTCATAGATACTGTACATCTAATCTAGGGATATTAAAAGTTGGCTTTAATTTGCATATGAGTAAGAAAAGTGTTATCAGATTAATAGTATTTTGTTGTTTAGAATATACACCTCTTTTAAAATCATTTACATATTGATATATGTTTTATTTAAAATATAGTTACACTCATAATTTATTTAGAACCACCCCCCTCTAACCTTCCCCCCCGTGCCCCACCCCCCGCACCCCCAAAAAAAAAAAAAAAAAAAAATCTTCATCTAGGTTGCATCTAGAAAAGTTAGAAAATTTGACATTTATTTAATTAGAGTAGATCACTATCTTAACTCATATGAATTTAAAATCAATAAGAAAAGGCAAAAAAAGGAAGTGTTTTCTTTTTTAAATTTTAGTTTGATTATCATTATTTGCTTTCAATTCAACTATATTCAGTAATTAATTGCTTTTCATTTTCAAAGTCAAACAGTCCTCAAAATAAAATAAACCAAAAACATCACCAAAGCCTTGCCCAACCATGTAAGCCTCCTAATTGAAACCTTGCTCATAACAACATAACAAGTCCACTCAAACAATCAATTACCAAGATAAACTCATATTCTTACACCTTGCATAGTATGCTTTAGATGACACTTCCTAAAACACTTGGTCTTACTAGAGAAGGTATTTTTCCTAGGGTTAGAACACCTAGTCTCATAGTTAATATATAGTTTGATATCAACACTGATCTTAGGAGAGAGGTATTTCATGCCACACCCATCTCTCACCTCATATTTGATGCTATTTATGCTTTAGAGGAAAAAATTGAATTCCCAATCCACTTATCATCATATTCTCCTAAAATAGAGGTGATAATATAACATGATTCAAGCCTAGATCCTCACCTTCATCCCCTTATTTTCTCCTCAAGTGTAGCCTCATCATATATCATTCATGTTTGTGGATGAAATTTATTGGGCATAGTCAACTTGATAGAGTTTATCTCATCCAATGAATCATTCAACCTAACCATACTCATTTCCTAAGTCCTAGTATTGATTAGAAGCTTCACCTCCTTATAATCTCATACATTGAAGGACCTTGGAGCTCTATTTTTGCATATCATGACATTCTTAATGAGAAATGAGACACTATGGAGGTATTTTAGTTTCATAACAAGAATCCATTACCATCATTCATTCCAAATCCTATTCCACCTAACAACCAACCTAACCCATCCATTACATCGGCTACCTCAGCCTAATCTTAAGGAGTCAAGTGTAGAGTTTAACATGTACTATTCATGTGTACATAAATTAATGAAACCAATGTGAAATAATACCATATTTTTCATACCCCTTTCTTCCTCTTCTTATTTCTCTCTTATCCATTTTCACTTCTTATTCCATATATTCTTTACCTATTCATATACCCCTAGATTAAGTCTAGACATGACATATGTGGATCTCTTAGCCTGGAGGGCTATAAAAGAAGCTGAATCAACTATAATGAGTCTTCATTAGTGATTTGGAATAACCTTACCTTTGAAAACAAATGTAGATTACCAATTATATAATTATTCTCATCCTAATACCTAGATCAAGGATGGAGTCTCTATTCATGAGATACAAGACATATCTGAACCTACTAGAAATCATCTTGACTCTAATAATATGGCCCTCATCAGATGAGTTATTCCAAACCTTAAATATCCACTATACCATCATTTTTTATACAAATCCTAGATAAGGAATTCATTGCTAAGTATGACCATTATTTACTAAAGATCCATTACGTAGAGGGTGAGGTTAATTACATGAAAGTGGTTACACATCCCCATAATAGGATCCAAGAGGCCTCAAAACTTATGATGCAAACCAAAAAATTACCCCTAAGGATCTGACTCCAAACTAACCTTTTGACACTAACCAAGTACTCACTCTTACCCCTCTTATAAAAGAGATTCCCAAGCCTAACACCATCACGAGCTTGAATGATATTATCAATACTCTAGTGGGACACATTCATGAGCTAGAAAACAACCAAAAATATTTGAGTGAAGGGACATGCCCAAGTTTTCTTATACAAACTCATCCTTCTCTTTCTCCCATCCAAATTATAACTCATCAATCACTACAACAACAAATATACATGTTTCCACCACAATAGGAGCATACACTCCTACCAAGATATAACTCTAACCAAATCCTTAGGGACATCCTTACTCATGGGGTCCCAAACCCAAATGATTCTAAAGTTCCTCCATCCTATCAAACTCCCATCCAACACCCAATGGGATGTGTATACACTTACACTCCACCTTTGTAAAAAACATGGTGACTAATAATTCACCATCCTTTACCCCTCTAAGTTATGTGCCTCTCTCATACACCTCCCCTCTATAGATGGGATATATCCCATATTACATAGTCTCAGGCCATATGAAAATTATGTATACCTTGCCTTGACAAACCATTAATACTCTTACATCAAATAATCTTCCTCCCTAACTCGATATGTATTCCAAATCCACTCATCTAGATAACTATTTTCTAGCTTATTCTACTTCACCCTATCAAGATTATATTATCCCTTATAATGGTTATCTAACTAACCCTTATGTGATCTGACCTTTCTAATATGATCCTACCATATCAACAATTGATTTTAGCAACATGGGGACCTATGCTGAGTACCTTAAGAAACATCTCAATCTCAACATATGAGGGGTTCTTATCCTATGTCCCCTACTAGACCTTCCCAATTTCAAAGGGGAAGGATATCCCAATGCACATGTCAAGGCTGATCCTATGGCTATCAAGGAATTCCTACCTTGGGATGGGGTTGTTTCCAAATTTTTTTTGAAAAACCTAGAAGGAATAACTCTTGATTAATATTATTACCACCTTGAGGGGTCCATTAATTATTTAAAATAATTAATGTTTGAATTATTTAAGGCTTTCAACATGAATAAGCTTCTCAACAATGACATTCAATAATTCCTTGATATAAAAAAATAACATAATGAATCAGCTACCCATTTCATCATGAGATGGAGATAGGTTCTATACTTGTCTACTAGTGTGCCTCACATGGATCATTGAGAACTATATGACCTCTTCCTCCACTCCCTTAACAAGGAGACAAGGGAGGATGTCTAAAAACTCCTATGTCAATCTTATAAATAATATCTTTAGAGTGCCTTACAGATTGACCAAGTGGCCATTTATAGTGAATGATGAATTTATGGGACCAATGGATGCATCATCACCCCAAACCAAAAAAAAAGGGTGTTTAAAAATGTAATTCCAAATAATACCAATAACCTATGTCCTAATTGCCTTAATCAAAATAGGGATTCTATCATCAATGGAATCATTTACTAGAGAAAAATCTAAACCAAGTAAATAATAATCAATATCAACCCATGAACAACACCAATGCTAATAAAAATATTGGTGCTATGAACCAAAATCCACCACTTGTAGTTCACATAGTTTATTTCAATGGACCATCTCTACACAATATGAAACACTAAAACCAAAATTAAAACTAGTATCAACATGTTGAATAATTCCCATAGTCGTAAAACAACCCTATTACCAAAGGAATAATCAACAATGGTTTGGTCAACAGGGCCAAAACTTGAAGCCTAGGGAATATGATCCCGATATTGATTATCTCTTCCATTGGTTTATTGGTTATAATAATCAAAACTACAAGGGCTAAAATAAATTCATGTAATGGTTCTCTGAAGATCAGAGGTAAATATTTGTAGACATATTCTTATATAATGCTAGTGCAATCCCCTAGTCCCTTTAAAATGGTCTAGTCACCCCTCAAAATTAGTATATCTAGATCTACCAAAATACCTTTCTTAACCATCAATCATGTATTACCAAAAATTAATAGTAGAGTATCCTATAAAACCACTAGATTCAACACAATCAACCCATAACAACATGCACCCATGATGCCAAATATTTCACCTCTAGAACTACTAATATCGATGTCATTCCTTAGTTAGGAGTCTAAGACAAAATCAAAATGATAAGAGTTATAGATTTAGAAGCTGAAGAAGAGGTGAATACCATTACTCACACTAGGGAGTATCATATTATGACTCCATATCCCTCAAACATTCTATAGATTGAGTATACCCTTAAACCTTTGGGAAACTATGATTTGATCTCAGATCTTATGAACATGTTCTCCCACATTTCATTTATTGATTTATTCAAGAATTTTATCACTAATCAATTGACCTTGATTGAATCCTTAAGAATAGGAAAATTTCCCAATGTTACTTCGCTAACACATGCTCAATTCCACCACATTTATCTAGATATGTTTCTACATGGTCAAAACTCTTAAGAAATTGGCTATTTATTTGATTTGTGTAGCCTTCCTCCTAACTTTGAGATGGAAAGGAGGGGGGATAAACAAATATTTATACATGTTTGGATTTAAAATAATTATGCAAAGAGATATATGATTAATTGTGGAGCATACATTAATATTGTCCCCTTCTCTTTCCTATAAAAGATTGGTTATGGAGAAATCAACTATTCCACAAATCATAACACCTTATAGGGATATGATAGCCTCAAATATAATTCCATAAGAACCATTGTGATACCAGTAACTCTAGATCCTAAAAAGGTGTTAATCAAGTTCTATGTCATAGACAAAGATAATGACTATAACATGATCTTTGGAAGACCTTAGATACATAAGATGAAGGCCATTCCTTCAACCTTGTTATAAGAAATCTGATTCCTACACCTAGGGAAGGTTTTCATAGCCTAGGGGATATTAAACATTTTGATATGATACAAATGGCCATGTACAATCATGGGGTCACAAAACCCCCATAGTTGGTTAATGTTACTAAACTTGTGAAGCCTAAAGTGGTTATCCTAAATAAAGGGGTTGAAATCCTTTAAGATTTGATAAAAGATAAGATGGAAGAGAGGGATGTAGTGATAACTAAAAATATAAGTAGTTCAGATCTAGTCACTAGTATAATATTTTACACCATGTCTATAATTGAGATCATCAATCTTTTGAAAAAAGACACACCACTCATCTTCCCATTTGATCCACAAGGGTTAGGAAACTATAATTTCTTTGAGTCTCTAAACTAGGGACCCTAGAAGGGGTTAGCTAGTCTACCAAATATTTACATGATAAAGATGTCATAGAATGAATAATCCCAATCTGTAACAACCTTTCCTTTGACTACCATCATAATCACCCAACACTTGATCATACAAGGGAAAGTTATACTTCACATACTACTATTATCAATTATAAACCTCTTTGGAGCATGTTCCTAGATCATTATATGATAGGGACATATCAATTATCCTGAGTTTTTGATCCATTGTGTTTTTTTCCTCTTGAGATGTCAACTATCCTATTTTATCCCATATTTATTTATAAATTGCATCGCATTTCAAGTTCCCCAACATGCATCCAAACCATTCCTTTTCCTTGGGCCATGCCAGTACTTAAGGGGAATATTTATACCTTAATACTAGGTACTAGAGATTAACATTGGATCTCATGATTATCCATGCATTCCTAAGGAGAGGCCTTTTCTCCTTCTTGAAAAGAGACCCCCTCAAGAAACCACTCATTATGTTTTTATGAGCCTTCCCACATATAAAAATGGAATTACCCATGTCTTATTATCAATATTACAAGCTTCAAAATTACATTTATAAAACTTACACCTTAAAACAAGATCATAATTATGTTGGCATACTTCCCACACTAAAAATGCATCATAATATGCTGACATACTTATAACACCAAAGAGAAAGCCTAGTAAGTAGCCTTTTGAGTTCCCAAAATTTCTTACATAGCCTAAACAAAATCTTAGTAATAATCCTTTTGATTTCCCATAATTGCTTACCTACCTCAATTCATATATTAAAATTAATCCTTTTGAGTCCCTATAAGTTCTTCCTTTCATCAAATTATATCACAAGAGTCAGCCTTTTGAGTTTCTATAGACTCTTCCATTCACCCATAATAGGCAAGGACTCACCACTCTTTTGAGTCTTGAGATCAATGAACTCAATAGGGGTTAACATATATGCTTGATATTTATATGGTTGAGATATCAAAGGACCAATAAATCTTTCCATGTGGCACTCATTCATCCACACATTATTAGTGGATCTTTCAGTATGATGGGGCCAAGTGTTGTTTAGGTGCATGGGAAAGAGTTATTATAATTTATCCTAAGGGATGAGCCATTCCATTTGGTTTCAAGCTATAATTTGAATTCATAAATAATGGGGCTGAATATAAATCCTTATCACTTGGCATGATCATTTAAAAAAAAATGGGTATTCAAAAATTAAGGATCTAAGGTGACTCATAGTTGGTTGCCAACCAGGTCTATGAGGTTTATCAAGATAAATCTAAACATATTCAACTATATAAAATTGTAGTGCATGAAATTTATAAAAACTTTGATTTTGTTTCTATATAGGTAGTCACTAAGGAAAGAAACTAGCTTGATAACTCCATGGTTGCTTCATAATTGTGATTTGACCCTCATCCTATTATATCAGAGTTTGATTTGATAATATTAGTTAAGATAGAACCTTTTATATGCAAGATTTATAGTGATAAAACCATTTACCACATTGGAAAGGATGATAGTCCGTTAGTCCTTGACTTAACTAAGAATTATGAGGCTATTATTGAGTTATTGTGAGCATATGATGACCTCCCATATTTCCACCACAAGAGGGGGTTTTCCCTCAACTATTATCCCACATCAGCCCTTGTTGGGAAAAATTTTAAGATTATTATTTCCAAATAAAGTATTAATTATCCTCTCATGATGAGCATGGCATTTTTAATATAGAGGATGAAGATCCAAATATTCCCCTAGCCCCTAAAATTTTTGAGGAGGGAAATGCCTCCCTCATCAAATAAACCATTGACATTAACATTAAGACTAAGGAGAGTCCCATAATTATGAATCTTGCATATTTAATATCCACATAGGAATTAGAAGACCACATGTAACTACTCATCAATATCTCAAAAGCTTTTACCTTATCTTACACTGATATGGTTGGAATTAAGCCTAAAGTAGTTTTCCACAACCTAGTTATGATGCATGATGTAAAACCAATTTGACAAAAGCTTAGGCCAATAAATCCCAAAGTCACATTGATGGTAAAAAACTAAGTTATAAAGTTTCTAAAGGTTGAATTTATCAAACTAGTGGACTATTCCAAGTGGATGTTCAACATTTTCCTTGTTCTCAAAAATAAGAATAAGAATAGGATATGTATATATTTTCAAGATATCAAAAAAATATGCCCAAAATATGAATTCCCTATCCCTTGTATTGATGTAATTATTAATGCTATAACATAATATGAGTTTATATCACTTATGGATGGCTTCTCATGATACAATCAAATTCACATTTATGATGAGGATCAGAGTAAGACCTAATTCACTACACCATGGAAGACCTTTTATTATGTCATGATGTCCTTCGGTCTCAGAAATGTTAGTGAAACATTATATGGGGACATGAACCATATATTTCATGACATTACTCACAATATAATCTAAGTTTACATAAATGATCTTCTAGGGAATGTGAGGTGACAAAGTGATCACCCTAAGGTGTTAATCACCATATTAACATGCTCGATCAAATATGGTTCTACTCTTAACCCAGAGAAATGTGTGTTTGGGGTCATGTGTGGGAAAATCATAGGATATATCATATCCAAATGGGGGATTGGTATTAACACTAATAAGATTCATGTGAGCTTGGAAATTCTTCCCCTATGGATGAATAAGGAATTAGAACATTTCTAGGCAAGTTGAGAGTTATTCAAGATTCATTCTTGATATTTCATATGTAGTCCATCCAATAAATAACTTTCTTAATAAGATAAATGGATAAAATTGGAAAAATGATTATTAGGATGTATTTGAAGTATTAAAACACTCTTCATATCTCTCCCCATGCTTATGGTGCCTAATCTAGATAGGTCCCTGATAATTTACATTAGGGAAACTGAGGTGTCCCTTACCTGCATATTGTCCCAAGAGGACGATGCTAGCAAAAAACATGCCATTTAATTTTTTATCCGCACCTTCATCTATTATGAGACATGGTACACTCAAGTAGAAAAGGAATGATTAACTTAAATGTTTGTAACCAAGCGGTCATAACATTATATGCTCAATCAAGAAATGAGAGTTATCTAAAATCTGAAGCCTTGCATAATTTTCTAACCCAAACAACCATCTATAGGAAATTTGGGAATTTCATCACATTCATAAGTGAGTTTGAGTTAACTTACATAAAAAAAAAATATGTTAAGGGATAGGTCATTACTAATTGGTTGGATGATTCTCCTTTAGAAGTTAGAGATCTCATTGATATTGACTTTATTGATGAATTAATATGTTACATAGACAAAGCTACTATTATTTCCTCTCTTTGGTACACAAATATCATTAAATACCTAATAAACCACACTTATCTCAAATATACTAATTTAAAACAAAAATGATGCCTTCATATTATCACATCCAAGTGTGTTATTATAGACATAGTTTTTTATCATAAAGCCTTTGATAATATGTTACTCAAGTGTGTCAACTAAGAGGAGTGATAAAGTGTCTTATTTCATTTTCATAATGGTGTTTGTGGTGGAAATTTTGGTGGCCACATTACCACTTGTAAAATCCACAAGATGGGAATTTTTTTTCCCAAATTAGACCAGGATGCTATTGAGTATGTGTGCAAGTGTGAGAAATGACAACACTTTTCACATGAGATACATGTTACTACTAGGGTGTTTTAGCCCATAGTAACTCTATGGACATTTTACACTTGGGGCTTAGATTTAGTAGTCAATCTCTCCATGGATTCCTTAGATGGTCATCATATCATTACCATGGCCACTAAGTAATTTATTAAGTGGGAATAAGCTATGCCATTAACAACCATCACTGGTTCAATCATTTCAAAATTTATTCTAAACCAAATCATTTGTTGATTTAGGGTCCCATAGGTCATTATTACTAACAATGGATCTCATTTAAAAAATCATGAGGTTTTTTAACTATGTAAGAAAATGTTATATCACACCACTCGGCCTCCTTGTATTATTTACAAGCCAATGCCTAGGTTGAGGCCACTAAAAAAACCATGAATTCAATATTGGTCAAAATTGTTAGAGATTCTAAATGAGATTGACACTTACAACTATATCCAACACTTTGGGCTTAAAAGATAACTATTAAAATGCCCATAAGGGAAACCACATATTCACTGGTGTTTGTATTTTAATATATTATAACATTAAAGGTAGAGATACCTATACTTCACATTTCTCTCTAGGGTCTCCTTGATCATTTAGAGTACAAAGAGGCATAACTATCTAAATTAGATATTTTAGATGAACTTTAGATCATTGATGAAAAATATTTATATTTCTTAGGTTGATCGCATGGGAGGATAATATAGAAAAAAATGTCCATCATTGACAAATTCATGTAGGAGGCCTTATAGTTAGGCTTGATATCTGGATTGAAAAAAAGAGAGGAAAAGTTCATAAATTCACACCTAATTGGTTCGGCCATTACCTAGTAACCAAAGATTTCAATAACGGATCTTATTGATTATACACACTATAGGGCAAAGAGTTTAGTGAATAAATGAAATGTTTGAACCTAAAATTCTTCTATAACTATCTCTTGCATATCATATTACCCTTTTTTTTTGTATTTTCCTAGTTTGTGTGTTCATTTTCATATCAAATGTTTTGTTCAATGATTATTTGGTTGTTAATTTACATAACATGAAACTTTAATAATTTAACATATCATATCATTAAATTCTCACATTACCCTATTTTCCCATATAAAACATTCTCAAAATCAACATTACATTAGTTCTTGCCTTATTTCTTATGAGAAAAGTACACCTCTTTTCCCTACGCCTTATTACACAACTTAGATAATGATGGCCTATCATATAGTCTAGAAGCCTATCCATGGAAAATTATCCTCTTATGGTGATTTAAAACAAAAAGGAAAATTATCATTTTGAATCACCTATCTCAATTTTTGGTGATGAGCCTTTATCTCTTAGTAGCTACATGGTGCTAAGATTTGAGGGTAAAGGCGTTGTAGATAGAAAAGTAAACACTCTTATCAAAATGAAAAGTTTGTGAAAATACAAAATTAAAATTCCACAATCTCATCCTTTGATAACCTATGGTGTTTATCCCTCACACATTACTGGTTTCATGGGGTTAGGATTGGGGAGAGGTGCCCTTACTCACCTACATCTATCCTTTGGTGATAAGCCCATGTGTCTTCTTGGTCATATGAGATTAAGTGTACAGGGTCAAAAAGAGTAGTAAAATGCAAATGTAGAAGTGATATTAAGTCAAAGTGTTGAAATAAATATTTATTCCAAAATCTTGCCTACATGCCTATGCTAAAAAGGGTAAATTTTCCCATTTACCAATTCTATCAAGGCTAGTTATATCTAGATGAAGCCAAAAGAATTAGTAATTTTCACGTCTATCAAGAAGTACATTTTCCCCCTTTGATCATAAGATCATGTTATATTAATTTTTATTATGAAATTTTGATGTATGGTTTTCATTCTTTATCATCTCACATATATCCTATTGCCCTTTTCTTTCCTTGTTACAAATTTAAAGCTATATGTTGTATATACAAAATAATTAGGTCATCATCTATAAAACAACTATTAACACATTTATAGTTTCATTTACATATGTCCATCACATTACATCATATTAATACACTTTGTTCTCACATATATAATCATTATCCATAGAATTATATCAAAAACTTCGAAATACATGATATATCATCACACACACCTAGTCATCTAAAGTACATAAAATGAAAAGTAAAACATGGTGATTAAAAATTGTAACACATAATGACAAGCCACATGGATGTAAAATAAATGTCTCTTTATATATATCATAATATATATCAAGTTTATACAAACATTAATCTACAATATAAAAACTTCATTAAGGGCCAATGTGTCTCAAGATCTCAAGACCGAAAAGAATAAAAGCTGAACAATATATATATAAACATATAAAAATCATTAAAGATCCCAACATCATCTTATGGTAGGGTCCAAATGTGGAAGAATGATGAGAGTTATGGCTCCTTTGGCAGCTCCTACTGGTAATGCCCTAGGAAATGATCTTTCTAGCCTAAGGGATCCTACCTCTCCCCTAGATTATGCCACCCTATAAGGCCATCCCTCTTTTCAATTAGCTATAAGAATGCTGATCTTTGACCAATACCATTATGTCTACCAAGGCCTATAATGTCTTGGATCTCACTTTGAGAGTGATGCTATCCACCCTTAACCTAGTCAACACCATATATGCATGGTATGCTAGAGTGAATACATTAATATGTTGATCTATCTCGATATGCAATCTAGGATATGAAAGAAAATCATATATGTACATATTTGTGCCTAGATGAAATAGGTTGATCATGGTATCCCTAATTATTTCCATCCATTTGGTTTAAGTATCTAAAATAAAAAAGTAAAGGAATCAACATCAGACCCAGTCATAAAAAAATCAAGGCAACAAATCAACTACATAATTAAATCTAAAATAAAGTCAAGTAATGAGTTGAAATACATAAATTGATGGTTTAGATGGGTTATCCTCATTATAGTATAGATTAGAGTCATAATCCAAAACCTCACCCTCATATACATTGAGGTCCTCATCTAAATCAATGTACTCCATCTCTTTTCCATTTCCACCTATTGGCTAATGATGCTGCTAATGTGCAAGATCTTACTGAGAAAGGTCTTGGTACGATAGTAGTGGTGGTGGTGTCACCTACTAATGTTTTCCTCCTCCTCTTCCAACTCCCTGATAAGGAGGTGCTCCTTGTAATACTACTAGTTGAATTACCCAGGTAATAAACACCCCTCATATAAATAGATGCCAGGCTAACTACCCAAATCTCCTTGCTCATGCCTCACATGATTTTATACAAAACTATTGGAACTAGAAGGTTGACCATGTGGGGCATGATAAATTATTAAATAACCCTATCCATTAGGTGTACCTAACCTTGAAAATTCTATCTTGAACATATATGGTTTCGATAGCTTCTACAAGATAAGTAGCTTCCCCATCCCACTACCCACCATGCCATAGTAGGATAAGGATATTAGATATTATACTATCAAAGTCCCAATGGATTGGTTCAAGTCAAAAATAGGTGACACATTTATCTATGTTAATGGATAATGCATCCCCAATAGGTACTCCCCTCTAATAGGGATCATCCTCTTAAATAACTATCTCATGAGGAGTGTGGGGTGGCTAATCAAGAGTCCTTCTAGTTGAGCCACATGGTACAAGTACTTTTAAGTGAAAAATAAGATCTCTTGGACCCATGATAATTGAGCTCCCCTCTCTTCTATCCAACAGATGATTGGAGACTAAATGTATAGTAACCTATTGGTACCCTTATCCCCCACCATCTAAGAAGTAGAGACACCAATGATTAAATTTTATAGATTAGGGATCACTGATGATTCAATCCTATAGGGTTTCAATCCACAATTTACACCCACATAAAGTGTACCCACATCTATAAAATTTATGGCCAAACCTGGCTTCCTGAAGGTCCACAAATCAACCTATCATTGATAGTCTAGCAATCCTATAAAAATATATGAGAGTGATAGTAAACTATCTTAGGTATTGAGGGATCATGAAAGTGTTCTAATTAGGATCCCATTATGTAATCAAGTATCAAAATAACCTACTCAAAGTGGGGCCAATCACCACCTACATAATCTGTAGAATGCTTGCTAGATCAAGAATGACTAGCTCATCTATTTTAAATAGTGCCATGATTCAAGGGATCCATTCCTAATCTTAGGCTAGAATCCAATGCATAAGACCCCATGAAAAAATAAAATTTCCCAAGTCAACCCTAAGATCATTTATTCCTTATAAAATTTTTCCTTCTACCTTTTGGCTCCAAAAGAACATAACTATTGCTATTTATAGTTGGTGGTTGCAAAACTACCACAGGGTGTTATGTAACCACCATAAATGATTGCATAACCATTATTTGGAGATGGTTTTGTAAATACCCACTCTATAGACATTAGTAGTTAGGTTTTTTCCATGGTGGTTACATAACCACTGGTCTGTGAAGACTAGAAATTTTATCCCTGATGTGACAGTTTTGTTACTATCCATGTCCTCCTATAACCCTTCCAAATTACCCAAAACTATGACTAAATTAAAAAATTTATTGTAAATCCATAGTATTCACCCCACAAGCATGAATACGCTAAAAATTCCAATTTTCATAACATTTTTATTAATTTTTAGACAATTAAATAATTGGGGAAAAATAGAAAAATGCATAAAAACCTACTTGTCCTTATGTGGCTCCACCTCCAACTAGCAGGTTCTCCATCTACATCTTATGCTCTATCTGTCATCTACTCATTTTTTAAACTACATCATAGGTAGCCCAAATTTTAGAAATATCTCAAACCAATTAGCATAAATGAATATGTTTTTAACAAGTTTTTAAATATATTGGCGCCTAACTAGATGTTTACATTTGAAAACTTTCCAATTTTAGCATAATTATCTTATTTAGCAATTATTTTAATTTTTAAAAATCACATTGTTCCTATATTTTATGATTCACATTTAAAAACTAACATTTTAATGACATACCTATCCTTTATAACATGTTTTATAGTCTTATGTGTATAAGATGATTTGGCACTTGATTCAGTCCAATATAATGATTCAAGTAGTTCGACCTTCCTCACATGTATGGCATGTATTTTAATTTATGTTTTTATTAAATAAAATATATTATTTTTTTAAATATTTAACATGATCTCCTTCTTTTATCTATAGGTTGCATTAAGTCTTAACTAGCTTTGTTACGTCACTTAGGTAAGTTAGGTAAGTATTTCTAACTTCCTATTTCCCTTATGCATACCACTACTGAAGACCATATCCTCTTCAATTCATGAGAAGACATATTATCAAGGGGAAAATATATATGCATGTAAAAATTTCACATTTTGATATTTCCAATGTGAATTTCAATGATCTCCTAATGAACACTCAAATCAAGGATCTCTCTAGCCACTTGGCCTTACTTTACTCCTATTCCATCTTGGAGTTCCATTTAGCCTATTTTTCATGGCATATAAAACCTATGATAGATTATTTTTGAAAACCTTATACACATGACATAACCACCACTCATAATGACATAACTAATGCTTCATGTTACAAAACTACCACCTATATTTTGGAGCTATGTGGTGGTTTCATAACCTACAATAGTAGTTCTATCCTAATATGGTGGTTTCATTTTAAATTAGTGGTAGTTTTGTTACTTTTAGTGGTGTTTTTTAATGAGAACCAGTGGTTGTGTGAATATTGACTATTCTACTCACCTATAGTTTCTTGACACTTGACATGCTAGGAAAGGGTTATTCTTTGCCATAACTAGCCAAGTATAGTCCTTGAAAACACCTTCATGATGATATGTCAGCCCAAAAATAGGTATGTTGAGACAATTAAGGTTAATTTCAATTTTTTATTCATTTAATGAGTCCTAATAGTTATTTTATTAGGTAATGAGTTGGTGTTAATCATATAGGAGGCATATTTGCATGGTTTTTTAATGTAAGGATATGTGTCTACTATCTTGTATGAGGTATCTTATCTTCTCAAGCCTTATTTCATGTCTGAAAACACCCAAGATTATCCCTAATTCATGATATTATAAGAATTCCTAACAGGTCAATCCTAAGGTTATGATAGCCTAATGAAGCCTATTTAATAGTTAGAGACATGAAAGGTTTTTTAAGGTTAAATGCATCTAAAGGGTCCTAAAAGTCATTCAATAGTATCATGAAAAAATTGTATAGACCTATTAAATCAATTTCTAATGTAAAATAAACCAATCCTTAAAAAGGTCCTAAAAGTTCTTAGGAGTTCATGAAGGGTCAAAAGGTCATGTTTCACTCATTGAAGTCATTCTAGAGGGGATTAAATGTCTTCTAAGGTCTCATAAAGTCATTTGGAAGTTTTTAAAACTCTTCACAAGCTCTTAAAAATATGTACAAATGGTCAAAGAATGCATTAGACTCATATTTTTTCATCCATTATTATTTCTTAGTGGCATTCCATTATTTTAATGTGAAAAAGATTGCATTTAAGCCTTGATCAAACTTTTACTAATCTTCAAGCTTTTTTTCAAGATCTTCATGGGTAGAATATCAAAACTAGATTAAAAAATACATGATATCCATCATAATATCTTATCCCCCTTAAGGCCTAAATATTCAATGCATGAAGTTGCAGTTATTTTTTATAGGTTTTAAATAAAATCACAAGGAAACAAGCCTTAAAAATAAGCCATGAATGAAAATTTGTATGTTTTGATGCATTTTTAGTGTATTTTGAAAGACCTCAAGCATGATATGGTATAAATAAGGAAGGAATATCACCCATGTCCAATTTAGAAGCCTCTAAAGAGGGAGATCAAGTTTAAATCATAAAGGCATATCCAAAAAACTATGTTTATAGGCTGGTTTTTAGGATACGAGGCCTCTTTATCACATCCTATCTTTTTTATATTGGTACATGGCTCAAAGAAACTCCTATGAATTTTAAAAAGGTTTTAATGTCCCTATTAGTGATTATTAGATTGATGGAGTGAGTGAAAATCATGTTGCTTTAGGGGAAATATGATAGGTATGTCTAAAACCTCCCTTAAACCCTAAAACCCATGTTTCCAATTTTGAAGGATTTTCAAGATTTGGAGATGTATCCAAATGAGGTTGTAAGGTTATTAATTATCTTCTAAGAAATGTGAATAAGGTTTTACACTCCAAACCTTATCCCATCATAAAACACAGAATTCAAGAGGTTTGTAGGATTTTAGAGTGAGGATTTCAAGCAAAGAACATATAGATACATGAATGTAGTAAGGATTAGGAGGTATCCATGGTAATATAGGTATATAATAGGTCTTCATAACATCTCCAACCTTTAACAAGGTCTTAAGATATTTTTCAAGAAAAACCTAGACCACTACAAGTGAAATACAAGGTCCCCAAGCATCTAAAAATGTATGCAATAAGATTCAAAAGGTTTTCAATATAATCCCAAGGTATTGTTATAGGTATGAGACCTAAAAACAAGTCCAAAAACACTAATAATCTTGAAACTAAGTTTAGACTGATCAAGGTGAAAATATGACCTCAAAGCCCATCAAAAGGCCTATAGGTCAAAGTTAAGAGATCCAAGCAAATTTGAAGAAAGATCCAATAATTGTAGGCTCCTAGAGGGAAATATTATTTTATTTATAAGGAAATATACCCTAAAATATTATCAAGGGGATTGTAGGTCAAATTTTTATGTTTTCATGAGTGGAACCAACTTAGAGGGTGCTAAAGAGCTTTCATGATTGACAAGAACTTATAGGTCAAAGTTTGATGTTTTCAAGACTATGCCAAATCTTCTAAACCTATCTAGGAATATTATAATTTTGATAACCCTTATGGATTATTTTTTGAGCCTATTATTATCCCTCATGGAGATAGAGATGAATACAATCTCAAAAGACCTCTTCAATAGGCCTATAATAGGTTGTATAGTCTCAAGATTCTCATTTTTAGGTTTCAAAAGTATGAAGAGTTTCAATGAGTTTAAACAATGAAAAGGGTTAGAGTGAGTTTCAAGGTTTTAATAAATGTTTTCAATATGATTATTTAGGATTTGAACCTTAGATCAAGTGCTTATTGAGCTCAAAAATTAACCTACAGGTCCATTAGTTGTACATAGTAAAAAACATGCAAAAATAACCAAGAAAAGATCATTTTCTCCATGTTTTGAGGTTTAAAAATATGAAAAAGTAAATGGTAATGGAGGAATATTATGGGTAAAAACTTTTAAAAGTGGAAGATCTCAAAAATAGGTCTTTAAACTCATCCTACTTACTGTCCTACTAGAGTTTAAAGGACAAAAATCCTCATAAAACACCAAAAAACCCTAAAAAATTGGTAAGAATGTGAATTAACATGTTGAAAATGTTTTAAATTTGGTTTAAAAGTGATATGGGCTCTGAAAAGGAAGTCATGCTTAAAACTCAGTCTTGAGGCCTAGTTTTAAGCCTAAAAAACCCATATTTTGTGTTTTTTTGCATGATCAAGGTTGGTTGAAGGTAATGATAATTGTTTTGAGTTGAGAATTTTTTTTATGGATATGATAAACTATTTAATTTCATAAAAAATCCTTATTTCATTTATATTTTTAGTCAATAAGGCTTGTAGGCCTAACTAGCTCACTCAAGCATGTTACAAGTTGATCTTCCTTTGAGAGCTCCATGGTCTTAATTTCTTCAACCAAGTTTTTAGAGGAGTATAAATGGATCTAAATACATTAAATTTACACCCAAATAAACATTAAAAATCATTTGTAGGTCTACACAAAGATTTCATGAGGTTCTTTTTAAAGATCATCCAAACAAGCATGTCTACAGGTTTAGAGAACCGGTAATTTAAGCACCTAAAATTTGAAGGGATAAAAATTGATGAAGTAGAAGTTTTATTACAAAAATAAATATTTCATAGACAATATTTTTTATAAAGGTATTTTGGGGCTGTATAGACCTGATTATAGGTTTTCAAAGTGAAATACAAGACAAGATAGAGTCTTCAAAGCAAGAAAATGTAGGTTATTGGATTCTCCAAGAGTTATTATAAGAAAATATGATGGTAAAACAAATTATAAAACTCTCCAGGAGAACTATACATGAATTTAAATTCAAAATTAAATCAACTAGTGCTCCTACAACATGCTTACCACTACCATGAATGGAGTTAATGATCATTAAGAGCATGAAGGAGATATGATGCTTTAGAAAATTACCCCTTCAGGTGTGTAACTCCATCCATGGAGTGGGAATTAGGTAAAGTCAAATAAATACTCAAAACGTCATATGAGGCATCACTCAATTCAAACATTTGACAAGCATAATGGTTATGGAAAATCAATTTTGGATAGATTCTCTCTAGCATACATGCATGGGAGGTGGAGATGGGTAATTTAAAGATGAAAGTAGGAGTTTTCCAAGAATATAATAGTCATGAAGGAGAAAATTCATCATGTTCAAGCACTTATAAGGAAAAAAATAGTGAAGAATAAGGTCTCTTATTACACCACTAGGCCAGCCTTCTTGAAAGAGTTTCATGGAGCAAGCCTAGGGCATTGAAAAGGACTTAATTATTCCATTTTCCATGTTTTATTCTCTTGTACGTACTAGAATCATGGTGAAAAAAGCACATTCATGAGGTCTTCTAGTGATTTTGTTTTATCTCTTGGCTTATTTTATTATATGTAGGGATGAAAATGCCTTATTGAGGATCCCTCCTTTTGGGTATGATGAGACTTTGCTCTTTAGAGACTTGTAATTCTGGCTTGAATCATTGAATACAATAAAATTGATATTTGCCTCTTTTATGTTATCAAATTTCTTGAATATTGTGCAGATTTGACTGTTGATCTTCATTTATGGATGTTACAATTGTATAAAAGGGTGTATAGTTACCTTAGTTAATTCTTGGCTTATTACAACTAGGTGAAAACATGGGATCTTCCCTTTGTGTTCAACATTTTAACACTTAGCTGCATTGGCATTAATCGACACAAGGAATAGGCTTTATGCACTCACTTGAATTGAAACTAAGAAGGAACCAAGGCCTGTATTAGGCTAGTTTTACCATGGCATATGAAATTAATTATGGGACTTGATCAACTCAAAGAAGGCTTTAAGTAGATCTATAGGCATAAGCCTTTCATGGACTATGTATAGTGGCCTATAGGTGTAAGTAGTTTGGTGGAATAATCTTAGAGTCATATGGGTCTAAGCCTTTGTTAAACTAAGCCTAACATCATATTGGTGCTTGAATGGTCACATGGATTCTTTCACTTTAAGTATTCATACTAGGCTCATGCTTCTAGCAAGGATAGGAATGCTTGGTATAGGATTTATCCTCATACTCTCTATAGATTTATGATGATGTAATCATTTACTACAGGGACTCTATTAAAATTGTGGACCAAAAACTCATAACCATTCCTTAACATAAACATATTGAAATTATAATATTACATGAATTTTGCATTGAAATAGAAATTTAAAGATGTATAAACTAGATAATACAATTTAATTCAACAATCATCACCATTAATCAAAGCTTAAACAATATAGAGTTCATAATAGGAAATATGTTCAAGTTTATACTACGTAATAACCTAGAGACTCACAAGAAAGCTTGGGTGATTACAAATGGATCCTTCATGGTGCCCCTACCACTTATATTTCTAATATTGGTCAAGTAATGTATACAAGGTAATTCCAATTTACTAGAGCTTCACTACACTATCTTCCATCTCCCCTGCATCAATTGGTTCAATCTCTTTTTATAAACTTATGGAACAATTCCACCAAGGTGGAATGCACATGATGAATACTGATCTAGAGCCTTGGTGATCATTCTCATTGAATCCATCACCTTAAAAAATACGTGCTATAATCACCACATATCATCAATCTTATAAGATTCCTTGAAGATCTCAAAACTAGTTAACTGCCTACCAACTAGTACAAGGTATGCACTGTAATCTCTAGTTGGTGCTAAAATGATAAAATGTCATCATTATAAAAAATTATTACGTTGTACTAATTTGGATGTAATTTTTGCACAAAACCTTTACTTACTAAGATAGGGGGCCCAACATCACCCCATACAAAATTTTTAGTCCATCCTCAGACTAGGTGGTTGAGCTCTTCAAAGTGCATAACTTGGGTGTGCTCTCCTTAAGCTCAGTATTGAAGTATTCAAATTCCTTAATGGATAAATTGATTTCTTCAGTGGTACTATCTATTTTAATGGATGTATCACTAAGCATAAGCACATTAGTATTCTCTAGGTCCTTTCAAAATTATTGTACATTTACCTTTTCTATACTCCCATCTAGTATTGCTCCTTGATCATAGGCCTTAGTGTGTAGAGCACAAAAGAGTGATTCTAAGTTTTGATCTTGATCATTTATATGATTTATAAGTGTATTTACACTCCCCATAATATACCCCTACTCTGACCTACTCATCGAGTACACATGTGCCATTAGCTTCTCATTCTTCTCCTTTGCTTGATATAAGCATGCATCTATGACTGATGCATGATTAAAAAATCTCAATAATATGACATTGATTACATCTAAGCCATCATATAGTTTCAAAAATATGTCTTCTAATTCTTTGAGCTTACTAATTATCTCCTTCTAAAGTAGGACATAAGGATCTTTTTCTTGTTCTTCTTATGTCATCTTGGGTTTTAACCTTAGGAGCATCTACTCCACTAGAACAAATTTTTTTCGACCCTTGAGATGTCTGAAGTATCAACACCAACCAAAAGGGATGGTTTGGATATTTATATGTACTCACAGAGCTATTATAGCTTAAATTTTGTGGCCTACACTTAATATTTGACTTTTTTATGGAGTTTCTTCCATTTTCTTACCCTGCTATCATTGATGATATTCCTATGTACAAATTCACTGGCCATTCTTATTAGTGCATTCCCAAATCAGACAGGATTCATGGCATGGGGGTTTATAAGGAAGGATTCTTACCCCTCATCAAGCTCTTCCAATATTGAATTAGCCACTCTAGGTTCCTCAAAATGAGGCTCATCCATATAATGATCAAATTCAAATGCAAGTGATTTGTGCATCCTAGTTGTGGTGGCCTGGGGGCATGATGTCATACATGTAAATGTATTCATCCCCCATCCCTTATGTGATTTTTCCCTTTTCTTAGATCTATGTCATCCTTTTTGATGATGGCCATATCTATTTGTTCTTCTTCCTCTTCACTGGTGCCACCACTTTCTTCGATGCATTCCTCAGAGGATTCACCTTCTTGATATTTAGGGGTTTCTTCCTCAAACTTTTCCCCTTCATCCACTTATTCTTCTTGAGGTTTCTCAATACTCACATCTAAGGAAATTACCTTGGCACAAACATCACCTTATTTTTATTGGGGTTCCTTTGCTCTCTTTTTTATTTTCTAAGGTGTCAGTATCACCTTCTCTTTCTTTAGTCTCCCCTTCACTACTTAAGCATCCCTCTTGTGTAATTTTTTTTGATTTATTGGTGGTGGTATGTGGCACTTACTTGAATACTTCAAAATTTGGTCCTACTCTTATGAGAAACTTCATAGCCTTTTTCTCTACCTTGGCCACTTCTTTTTCTTTGGCAAGTCTATGCTTCTCTTCAAGCACTAGTGCTTTCTCAATGTATTCCTCGCTCAAGACCATTTTATTCCAAACCCTTCTCTTCTCCTCTTCTATTTGTAGAGGTAGTGTGGAGGGTTCTTCCCCTAATGAGGGGATCTTTATCTCCTCTAATTTTCCAAGCATGGAAATCATGTCACTTTGTAGGGATTCATATACATCCCTAGTAATTGGATCCTCTTCCTCTTCTTCTACCTATAGGATATATGTCCATGCTCTTTCTTCTTTAGTTTCCTCCTCCATTCTGGGTATGAGGTTCACCATTTATCCATCTCTACAAAATTTATAGTAGGGAATGAAATTAGTCCCTTAGTATTATTTTTCTTATGCTTATTTATGGAGGAATCACTATCTAACATGAAGGTTACATGCTTTTTAGGAGCTGAGGGTGTAATTTATTCTTTGGAGGCAATCTTCAACTTAATGCAGTATATGATATATTAAAGTTTCTCTCCTTAATTATTCTAGAGGGTCTTCACCTACATCTTTGGCACAACCTTCCCTTTATCATCGATCAAGAGGGGGAAATCATCATCTTTTCTTGGATCACCATCCTTCTTGCATAGCTTCATTTCATAGTATAAGTTGAAGATGCACCCATTTATTATTTCTCTCTAGAGGGGATGAAGGTACATCCTATTAGAGTCATCCTCCTCATCTTTAGTGGCCTTGGCTTTGGGGTGCACATACTAGCACCTGAACCTACTCTTATCTTATTCCACAATCTTGACTAGGATCTATAGTTGTGTGTTGGGAATTCTCATTATCATTGTCATGAAATACGTGGTAGTAAATGTGTAAGTCAACTTGAGCCATCCATATTGGTTCCCATATATGAACACTAGGCACACTACACAAAAATGCTACATTATTGTAAAGGTCATTATTCTCACAAGATGTTGGGGAATCTCTTTAGGGATAAAATATTCAATCCTAAAGGATTTGATGTACCTATCAAACCACCCTTTCACCCTTGTCTTGCACTTCTACAAGAATCTAGGTGGGAAAATGAAATCTTGATACTTCATTACAAGGGACTCATGGTGGGTGGGAACATCTATAGGTTGTCATCATCATCATCTAACATACCTATCTCCTCCATCACTATCAATATCAACATGTATTTCCACGTAAAGGTATCTCATGATTTATGACACTTCTACACATTCTTAACAATCTTCTCAATAATAAATTTAGAGATGTTAAACTTCACCCCTTACACCATGTGGTGGGTTATGCACAAGAAAGTTTTGATAATGTTAGACCACCATCTACTAGGGCATATCTTATAGCTAACTAGGTGTGCTACTTCCCTCATGCTAGGGTTTTGGATATCCTTGATAGGGAATATGAACCTTGACTTGTAACATCCCAAGAACTTCATGACCCTCTCAACCTCCATTTCATCCTCCATCATTTATGGATATCCACCCCTATGTTTGGGAGACCCATGATCCTAATGATGAGGCATGCTGAGATCCTCATGTACCATATTATAAAATAAAAATGGTTACCATGTATGTGTTAGAGGAGGAATTTCACCAATTCCTATAGATTACCAAATCTTGGTAGCTCAAAAAATTGTGTTGTGCCTGTTGTTACCAATTTGTCTCAAATGGAGATGTCAAAGAGTGTGACACCTACTTAGTCTTCTTCCCTATGTCAACCATCTATCTCTAGTTGAGTTTATGTGAATTGATTCTTGTTTTATAGTTATAATACTTCAATTTTCACAACTAAATTTCTATATAAGTAAGCTTTGCACTTGCTTCTAGGTCTATCACCATGATGCTGATGCCTTCTACCAGTTACACATCCTTTTTCATGATGGGTGCTTCCTTCGCCAATCACACTTTATTTTCATCCTTTTGCACATATGGAAAACCTATACTTAACCTTTTCTTTCCCATTCTAAACCTATTGATATTAAAATTCATCTATTTATTCTTTTTAAACCCTAAAATGATGATTGGCACTTATTTTTAGTCATAGAAACTATGACAATGCCTTTAGCTCTTGAGATTCTTGTACTGTTAATGGTGGCCTCAATGTTCTACAAAATTTTTACTACCCTATTCTATCTTAATTTATCTCCAATCTCCTTATTTATAATTCAACATGGAATGCAATCTTATCTTGGTTCAACCATTCTCTCTTGAGGGGATATGGATGCTTTGGTTCTCTATGGTAGCATTTTTTTTAGTGGTTTCAACTCTATTTAATTCAGTGTTTTGGTATGAATTCTCAAAAGGTTTGTAACCTATTTTATTTTTCCATTCTCTCCTTTATACTCTATTTTTAGCTACCTCATTAATGGTTGGTGATTAATGGCTTGGAAATGCATGGATTTATTGAAATATACTAAACCCATGAAATCTAATAAAATTCACTACCAAATCCTCATTTATTACAAATATTATGATTTCACCATCACATAATTTATTTTTATAATAATTTATTCAATGAAGTGATAGGTGATTCAAATGGTCACTTCCTACCGATCATTAGGTGGGTTCCATCTATCTCGATGATCTTTCTCTTGTGTTTTGTTCACCTTGGCATGAACTTTGCCTTTCTTATGGAAACCTAGGCATAACACTTCACATGCATGCAATTCAGCCTCTTTGGTCCATATTTTATTAGTGCTACACTTCCTTAGAAGTGTGCCTCTCTTTCTTGGTTGATTTCTCTAGGATTTCATGTCTCTTACTTTATCATTCCTTACCCCATAAAAATCCTTGTGTTGGTCCTCCAACAATTCATTCTCTATTCTTAATTTATTACACATGAATATATTATGTTCTTAATTTTTTCAATTTGTAGTCATATTTTTAAACTTGATAAACTTCATGTGTCCATAAATTTAGGTGTCTAGCCTCAGGCACTTATAGAGCATTTGTACTTGACTCACTTGATTGGATTTATGCATGTATGTGGTATAATAGTTCTCTTGTGGGATTGAAAGTGCCACACATATTCATCTAACAAAAATTAAAAAAAACATATGAAAAGATTTGGTTTGCACCAAATTTTATTATGGTTAACACAAAGCAACCCAATTGTGACTAGGAAGTTGTTGTTTGATGATGCAAGCACTAGTTTATTGATCATAAGGCTTCAATATATTGCCATTAAAATGCCCAGGGAGCATTTCAACTATCAATGTATGTAGTTTACATGTGTCAGTATCTAATATATTATGGATGACATAAGGTCACATCCATCTAATTTGAAATTTACCTAGGTACTTGAGGTACTTTGAGTCATATACTAAGACTAGTATACCTTCGATAAATAATTCACACTTGATGTGATTATCATGCCATAGCTTCTGGCATGCCTTTTCTATTTTCTAAATCCATCTTGCTTGGGTATGTGTCTCATCCAAGCATTCCAAATCTTATAAGCATGCACTCAAACATTCTTGGTGATATAATCAACCAATACATGTGATACACAATGAGGACACTAGAAATTCCATAGGTGAAATGGACTTTATACCAAACACTAGTTGAGATGGTGTAACCTTGTTTAAGAACTTGTACATAGTATGATAGGCCCACATTATTGATGACACATGATCATCCTAATCTTTTTAACCAACATCATATATCTTTGTGAGGCATGTTCCTAATATCTTATTAAATGCCTCAGTGGTGCCATTCACTTGGGGATGATAAGGTTTCATATTATGGTGTGCCACCATATATTCAATTAGTAGGATCTAAATGGTTTTGTTGGTGAAGTGTGCAGCAAGGTTGCTAGTTAAGATAAGCAAGCATACATAACAACTGATGATATTCTCCTAGATAAATATTATGGCTATGAAAAATGTATAATCTTTAGTTATCACAGTCTCAACCCACTCGATGAAGTAATTTATGGCTATTATGATGTATCGTGCACTTGTGTGTCTTGCAATAGTAGTAATAGGCCCTACAAATTCAATGGCCCATTTTCAAATGGCACCTGGGACAGGATGGGGATGAGAGGAATATCATCTTGGTGGTTTATTTTTCCCATGCATTGGTATAGGTCACATGCTTTGGCACATTATTTTACATATTAGAATAGGGTTGTCCACCATAAGCCTAATATTAGGACCTTACATGCTATAGCATCTCTAGTGCAATGGCCTCTAGCAATCCCCTTATGTACCTCTTTCAAGACTAAGTCCCATTAGTGCTCTAGAACACATTGGTGCATGTATTCATCATAGATCAACTTATATAGTTCCATACCAATGAGTTGAAAAGGGGAAGGACAAACTATGAGATACTTATTATCCTTAGTCATCATGGTCTGGGGTATAGATCTAGATGTCAAAAATGCAACAATCTCTACCAAGTCTTCCAAGATGTGTTAAAATATATAAAGTTATGGATCAATGATACAATCTTCAATAGGTGCTATTATATCACCAAAGTTGATGTGGGATAGATGGTTTGGGCTCAAGTTTTGTTTTCTAGGCTTTAATATAAAAGAGAATTGGAAATATTGAAATAAAATAATCCATTAATAGATACACTCATGTAGAATAGACTTGTTCACTAGGTACTTAAGCACCTCATAATTAGTGAAGAAAATGAAGGGGGTCACCAACAAATATTTCTAAAACTTATGTTGAGCATAGACCATGGAAAGTGCATCACACTCAGTTGTGGCATAGTTATGCTCTACCTTGGTTAGTTTTTTACTTGTAAAATAAATGGGATAATCCAATTTGCCTTTGCCTAGTTGCAGTAGAATGGCACCAATCACAACACTAGATGTATCAACATGGACATGGATGAGATTCATCTAATCAAAAAATTAGAATATCAATGCACTTGATAGTTTGAGATTCAGGGTCTCAAATGCATCTTATCACATTGCATCCCATAGAATGGGCCATCCTTTCATAAGATCTCTTCTAGTGGTTCCACAATCTTCGTATAATTCATTATGAACTTCCTATAGTACCTACAATATCCAAGAAAGGCATGAACATCTTTCTATGTTGATGAAGTTTGGAGATAAAAGATGATGGAAATATTTAGTAGATAAATGAGTAGACCATCCTTGAAAATGATGCACCTAAGAAAAGTACCAAATGACATTGTGAAAACATACTTCTTTAGGTTCAAATAAATCTAAAATTGCCTACACCTTTCAAACATAAGGTGCAAGTTATCATAGTGATCCTTCACTAATCCATACATAGTCCAATCATCTAAGTATAATTAGAGGAATTTGTGAGTGAAGTATTTAAATGCAGTGATCACCATCCAAGAGAACATGACTGGCATATTCTTTAGCCCAAATAACATTACATTGTAAATAAAACAACCCCATTTTATTGTAAATATAGTTTTGGTCTGGTCCTCCTCCTCAATCTGGACTTGATGGTATCCCGAGAATTCATGAGTAAAGGTGTATATTTCATAACCTATGATTCCATCTAAGACTTCATCAATGAATAGAGTTTAAAATGGGTCAGTTACATAGGCATAATTCAACAATCTATAGTCGACACAAATTTAGATGCACCATCTTTATTGATGCTGATGACTATGGGGATAACCCATTTAGATCCTTACACAGGATATATGATGCTTGTGGCTAGCATTCCATCAATCTCTATCTTGAAATTGGTGTGAAGATTTGGGTTCATCCTATAAGTTAACTTCTTAATGGGTCTTACATCGTTGACTAGTTTAATACTCATCTTTCTAAGGGATGTGTGTGTGCCTTTCATATCTCTATAGTTTAGAGGGAAAAAGTCTTAGAACTCTTTTAGGAGATCAATAATACATGATATCTCTATGTTAGACCAATAAGTGCCTCTAATAACAATCTTTGGTTCCCCTTCTAAGATGATATCTACCTTTGTAGTTTTTAATAGCGTGCAGTAGGGTTTATTCTTCTCTTGGCGTGAATCCTTGACCTCTCTTCTACCCTCGGTCATTTCTATCCAAATATGGGTAGGGTCTTCTTCTTTTGGGGCACTATCCTAAACTTGACTCACTAAATTTCTTTTTCTATCAAATTCTTACAATTATGTGCTTCCATGTTTCATCATCTTTATCACTAGAGTCACTATTAAGAGTTTGCTCTTTGAAGAAGATTGGGAGCACTAACCCATTTTCACTGAACATGTCTTTTAGGTTCTCATCCAATATTGTAGTGCCCTCAAATACTAAACTTTGAACTACCTGTAGTGGCTCAATCAATTCAAAGTTTTGTAAAGAAAAGGATAAGGTGTAAAAAATGCTCCTTAAGTTTATTCTAGTTGGATATCTCATGATGCATCTCATTGACAACATACCATACCCACACCCAAGTATTTAAGGTCCTATAGAAGGCATGAAGCCATAGATTCCTTAGGGAATTTTCACTATACATAGTCCATGTTTCTTCACAAAGGCACACATACACTATAGTGTTAAAGTTGCTAGAGTAGGATGAGATGTCTAGGTCCTCATTGCACTTTTTGAATCTAGTGAAAATATATAACTTTACATCTTGTCAAGTTGGTAAGATAGGATTTTTTAATTCCCAACTATAAGTGATAGTGATTAATGTATACACTAGTGCACCCATTGTATCCACCTCTTTTGAGATGAATGATTTGAGTTCACATATATAGTCATCCATGGGATCAATCCCCTCATATCTTGGGAACACTACAAGTTTTCCTTTACTAAGGCAAAACACTCTCTTTCCCTTCTTCTTGGCACAAGGGATCTATCTTTTAGAAGCATGATCAATCTGGACCCATCCTATCTTTACTAGTTTTGGCACTTTCATGTGCACTAAATGGAACCTTTGACCAATGGTATCATATGATTCCTTGAACTATTAGTTGTAGGCAACATTAGTGGTGTTTGAGGATGATTTTCCATCTTCCCAAGAGAGGACTCCTTGAACATTTAGGTCTAGAGTATCGATGCCTTACACCATGATGTTATATATGTGGTTGATCTCATCCTTGATGTCTACACTCTCAACATAAGGGGTACTTGGTCATTTGAGATGGGTATAAATACCCTCTCTTTCAATTCTCAAATGTCAGGTAGTGACTTTTGAATTGTATATCTGCATTATTTTCATAACACCATGGCCTTTCTAGAAGTGTGGGGTAGTTATCCTATTATGCTAACTCAATCACTTCAAAGTCAGTGTAGAATTAAACACCCATGATATATAAAACTATGATCTTTAAAATTATGATAAGCTACCCCCAAGTCTTATTGGCTATGAAGATTACATGAGGGGAAGGTCTCAAGGCTAGCCTACCCATTTTTTCCTAGGTATTCTTAGTCAAGATGAACTCAATGCCTGTGTCTTAAAAGACCTCACAAATATACCATTTATCAATAGTGGCATCCATGTGGAGTTCTTGGTCATACTCTACATTTTATGTATGCCAAAATTCTTGTGCCCTCTCCATACATGACACATAGACCTCAAATTGATTTTGACTTGTATGTTTTGGGAATAAATTATTCAATAAGGGCAACATTCCCTCTATTTGTAAGAGGTATAAGATTTCAATTAATTCTTGTCTCTCAACTTATTGGCTATCCTAATTCTTTCAAGAGCTAACATCCCATACTTCTAGGTCTTACACTAATTGGATATTCCCTTGTAGGTTTTGGATTACACTCAGCCTAATGTAATACATATTTTTGGCATGCTAGGTCTGGGTAAGGAAAAAATTAGGTTTAGACTATGTTATGTGCTCAATATGACCCTTATCCCCATATTCTAATCATAACTCAGGTATTGGAAAAACTAGTGGCTGAGTAGTGAATCCATTACAAGTAGTCGCTTACACCTTGACTATCTCTGTATAGGTCTATTACACATTTGGGGTTCATTTTTCCATTTTTGATTTGTGGCTGATCATCCTTGCACCCTTATCTATACTAGGCTTGCCTTGGGTCAAATTTTTATAAAAGTTATGGAATTATTCAACCTTATGGGTCACTCAACAATACCCACACATGGGATATATAGTGCAGTCATGCTGATAATGCTTTATCGAGCCAAACTTATAACATGAATGTGATGTGAACCTTCCACCATTACATCTTCCACATCATCCTTTAGTGCCTCATTAATTCCTAAATCCTATATTATATTAACCATAAACTTCATTTCCTTGTTATCCTTCCTTTTGATTTCTATGGTGGCCTACTATGCAACTCTTTCCATGTTCTCATGTATTTTATATATCACCTAACAATCTGTAGTGGTATGGGTGTAGGTGTCATATAACCAAAATTAGATGGTTACATTGACTTGGATGGCATGTTGAAATAAAGGGTATTTATGTATGTCATGCACATTTAAACAAACTTCATATCTTAGAATCAAAGTGTACACATTCCTCTATGGGTAGTTAATCCTATTATGGCCTTCTACTTTATAGTCAATGCACCATAGTCTACTTCAAGTATCATAAAATGAACTAGCGGAAAGATTTTAGAGTTGGGAGGGAATAAATATAATATGTGCCTCCATAAATGGGCTGATCTTGATATCTACACTTCTAACTACCTCAACTTTGATTACATCTTCAAACACTTTTTAAGGGTCTATAAAGTCTTCATTAAAAGGGATATTTAGAATGACACTACAAACCCTCCAATGAATCATTATGCATGATGAGAAGGGTGAATATCATATGATAGATTTGATAGAAGAGTCTTGAACCTTTCATCATATAGGTACATGCTTTTTGAGAGTTATTGGGTAATCTCTTTTAGCACGGTGATGCTCTACTGTTCAAACTCCAAAATGTCAAATTCCTTTAGGAATGTATCTTTTAGGCTATAATAATCGAACATGGCCTAATTAGGGTCAAATTTTAGTTACTAGGTGTGTGTGTGATCAAGTAAAGTGGTCACAAATTAGGTTACCTTACACTATGATTAGGTTAATCCCCATGAACACCATTGTGGTTCACACTTCAACACATGCTCTATGGAATTATCTATGTCATTCTACTCTAGTAAGTACATGGCCATCTCATAGTATATTTTATGTGGGGGATAGATGGTATTTGGGGAGCTTGTCCCCTTAGAATCTATCTTGTGGGGTGGTCCTCCAATGCCTCTAACCACTAGGTTAGGCATTGGTATTATTATTACTACTGGAATAGTTGATGTTGACGGCACTATACTAATTATTTATATAAATAGACCACTTACTATGGGCTATTTCCCACTTTACATTACTAACATTGGCTAGGTTGGTATGCTTGAATTAGAGTTATGTTATGGTGATCTAGCACCCAATAGTATAGAGGTAGTTACATTCACCTCCTTGTATGGAATAATCTATTAAATCATAAAGTTACAATCCATGTCTATAAAATGCCTAAGATTGAAGTTGTCAATAGAGTCTATTAATTTTGTAAAATTTTCAAGTGGGAGATCTAGTGAATGAACATGTGCTATAGGATGGGGTAGGCACATCAATAGTATCTTCAATCATAAAATCCTATTGTAACCCAATGAATTTTACACCTGTAAAGTTTTGAGCTTGATCCATTGCTTCATTATCTTTCTCATCCTCATACTACTATATTTCAAGAGATCCTTCCCCATGCCCTTCCCACTTGATACAGGTTCTCTCAGTAGTTGTAACTTATATATATTACATTAGTCTATGCCATATATTATTATAGGTTTGTCTCTTGAGCTCTCAAGTGTCAATTTGTTCATCCCCTTTCATTATGCTTCACCTACACATCCCCTTTCCCCCTTTTTGTGCTTCCCATATGCAGAAGGACTTTATCCTTCCATCCCTAAAGTTTCAAATCCATAATCTACCTTTAGATTTTTAAGTTATACATTGAATTACTTCATAAATGTGCCTCTAGGGTCATACAAGAACTAATACTTTACTTCCTTAGGGAATGAGTATGTTGAGACTATGAGTTAAAGTATGTAGATATTCAACACTCCTTTCCACCATTTATCTACTTATTTAGTTGAAGTAACATCTAGGGTCTCAAATATCTCTAGTAACTCTTTTATCCACTCATAATGTTGTCCATAGCTTCTAATTTTATGGGTTTAATATGTGACCAACCACTAATACACATGCTCAAGTGTCATAGAAAAATACCTCATATAGAGCATCATATAGGTTGTTCTAAACCCATTTTCTTGGCTTTTATCCTTTGTAGGTTGGATGCTTTAATACAAAGCTATCTTACACCTATTATATCTAGTGCTCAATGTTTTTAAGGTAAAGTCATTACATCATTTTGCTACACCATCGTAACAACAAAATTTAACATGGGTCCCAACAATAGAACCAAAAATGTTGTAGAAAAGGGCACACATTTGTATTAGTTAGTTCTTAGATTATTAAAACTAGGCACAAACATGGGATATTCCCTTGCACTCAATATTTTAACTCTCGATTATAGTGGAATTAATCCACATAAGGCACATGCCTTATGCACTCACTCAAAGTGTAGCTGAGAAGGAACCATTGCCCACATTGGGATAGTTATGCCATGGTGCAATATATAAATTATGGGACTTGATCAAATCAAAGAAGGCTTTAAGTAGATCTATAGGTACAAACCTTTCATGGACTATGTCTAGTGGCCTATAGGTGAAAGCCTTTTAGTGGAGTAATCCTAGAGTCATAAGGGTGTAATCCTTTGTTAAACTAAGCCTAATGTCATATCAATGCTTATAGGTTTACATGGATAATTTCACTTTAAGTACTCATACTAGGCTCATGCTTCTAGAAAGGATATGAATTCTTGGCAAGGATCTATTCTCATACTCTCTATAGATTTATGATGATGCCATGATTTACTACAAGGACTCTATTAACGATGTAAACCAAAAACTCATAACCATTCCTTAACATAAGCATATTGAAATTACAACATTAAAATCATTTAACATTCAAATAGAAATCAAAGATGTATAGACTAGACAATACAATGTGATGCAAAAATCATCGCCATTAATCAAAGATTAAATAATACAAAGTTCATGGTGGGAAATATGTTCAATTTTATACTACGTAATGACCTAGAGAGTCATAGGTGAGTTTGGGTGCTTAAAAATGGAGCCTTCATGGCATCCCTACCACTTTTAAGTCTAGTGGTGATTAAGTAATGTATATAAGGTAATTCTAATTCACTAGAGCTTTGTTATATTATCTTCTATCTCCCCTGCATCAACTAGTTTGAGCTATTTTTATAGAATTCTAGAATAGCTTTGCCATGGTGGAATGCACATTACAAGTTCCAACCTAGAACATTGGTGATCATTCCCACTAGTTCCATAACCTTAGAAACTCTACACTACAATCACCATGTAGTACCAATCCTAGAAGATGGCTTAAAGATCTGAGAACTAGTTAATTACCTATAAATTAGCATAAAGTATGCATTACAAGCTTCAACTGGAACTAAAATGCCAAAATCTCATCATTATGAAAAATGAATCCCTTGTATCGATGTGGATGTCATGTTGGTACAAAACCTTTACTTACAAAAATAGGGGGCCCAATAGTTACAGTCCCTCTTATTGCTATCCTATCACTTTTACACCTTCATTTGTAGGTTGTATGCTATGTAGACCACTACCTTAATGTAAATTACTTATGTAAGTGTCGAAAAACATACAAGTTTTGTAGGATTTGTTATTGCCAATTTTGAGGATTTATTTTGTTATTCCAAGAAAGAGGAGAATATCTCTAAACATTTGGTGCAAAACCTTTACAATTTTAGTTTAATTCCTCTTCCATTTTATATGATAAAAGCATAGTATTAGCTATAAATAGGTATCTTAACATAGTTTTAGGCCTACAAATAGTCTTAAATTAGGTGTATCTTAGTTTAAGAAGGAGCTAACCTTCTTCAAAGGTTCATCATAAAAGAGCCAAGGTCCCACACCTTGGGGATGATCCCATTATTATAATTAGATTAGTTTATTGAATGTGAATGTGCAAGGTCCAAGTGATAATGGTAACTACCCCCAAGTAAAATGGGGTGGTTCTATCACCTTCTCCATGTATTCTAAATTTATCTCTCGAGATTCATTATTTTGTGCATTTTTACAAGTTTATTTTATGTTTTTTAATTTTTATACCTTAAGCTCACCTCCAAGGTTTCCTATCTCACACCCTTTTATATTTTATATCATTTTGAGTCCTTCTTAAATTCTACTCCCAATTCAACTCAAATAAATTACTTCATGTAACCTCCATTTCTCTTCTACAAGTAATCCAATTTTGGCTTAATTTTGGATCCAAAAATTTTCATTGGGTCCTAGAGTTTTTGAATATTTTCATAGCCAAAGACTAATGTCATTATATTGAATCTCTACCTTTATTATTTTCATGATTGAATACATAATTAAAAGCAAGAAAGTGTCATTGATTTTAATAACGAGTCTTTGTAAATAATGCACTCAAACAACCATAGATTATATTATCTTTATTTTGGATTGTGAGTCCTTATTCCCCACCTTGTGAAATACATTGGTTCATATTCTTGGTTAGAGATTTCTTAAAATATTTACCTGGACAAAGGAGTTAGCATACTGAGGACAATAACAACACATATTACATGATTTCAACTGATCTTTATCTTGATCAGGTTGGATGTTCTTTATTTTTCAATTTATTTTATTTATTTAGATTAGATTAGTTAATTCTTTTGGTATATTTGATTTGTGTTCCAGGAAAAATAAATTATAAAGGAAAATAATCATTTTCTTTCCCAAAATTTGTAATAAAAAAGTAGCTAGTCTCTTTGTTTGCTTATTTTCTTAAGTTTCATTCATAATATATAAATATTTCATTAAAAACATAGGTGAATATAAAAATAAAACACACATACTTTAAACCATCACAATAACCAATTTTTATTTTTAAAACAAACTCTTTTCATTTTCTCACACACATGTTGGCGACTAGAAAACCTGAGATTAGCCTAGGTAAACAAAAGGTCTTGATTAAATTATGATTTCTCTTGTTTGGAAAAAAATAGGAACATTTTTTTTCCGACAATAATAGAAAATCAAATCTCAAAAAATCACTTTATTCAAAATAAAACATTGTTCATAGCTAGTGTGCATGTAATTTAGGGATATTAAAAGTTGCCTTTAGCTTGCATATGAGTAAAAGAAGTTTTAAGAGAATAATATTATTTTGATGTTTAGAATCTAAAAATATTATCTAATAATTTGCATGTTGATAGGTGTTTTAATTTTTCATATAGGTACATTCATACTTTATTAAAAAATCTATAAAAAAATATAACTTCATCTAGGTTGCATCTAGAAAAGTTAAAAAAATCAACATTTGCTTAGCTAGAGTATATTTACCTCTCTTAACTTGAATGCATTTAAATTTAATTATAAAATAAAAATATGAAGTTTTTTATTTGTTTAATTTCAATTTACTTATCATTATTTTCTTTAAAGTCATTTAAATTCAACGAGTAATTAGTTTTCATTTTTAAAATCAAACATTCCTCAAAACAAAACAAACCAAAAATATTTCTAAAACCTTTCCAAACTATGCAATCCTCCTAATTGAAACCTTGATTATATATATATATATATATATATATATATATATATATAAAATTCCACTTAAATAATCAATTACCAATAAAATATTATACGCTTATACCTTACATAGTCTCCTTTGGATGACACTTCCCAAAACACCTGGTTTTGTTAGAGAAGGTATTTTACCCACAGTTACAACACCTATTTTCATAGTCAATATACAATATGATATCAAAAATGATTTTAGGAGAGATGTATTCCATGATAAATCCATTTCACACCTCATCATTGATGCTCTCATTGATTTAGTATAATAAGACCAAATTATTGATCTACCAATCATCATCCTCCCCAAGAATAAAGGCTGAAAATATAACGTGATTCAAGCCTATATCTTCATCTCCACCCCCTTTTATTATCCTTTGTTCTAGACTCATTATATATCATTCACATTTTGGGATGACATTGAATGGGCATAGTCAACCTGATAGAGTTGATCTCATCCCATGAATCCTTCAAGCTAATCATTTTCATTTCCTGAGTCTTAGTATTGATTAGGATCTTCACCTCCTCATAATATTAGAAACCAAAGGAACTTAGAGCTCTATTTACACACAACTTGACCCTCTCAATGAGTAACAATATGTATGCAATAAAAAAGGCATCCTGTCTATAAATCAATCCCGACTCATAGAAGATAGAGCATACCTACACTTCTGATTGGGAATACATTGGTTAATGGGAGCATGACCAAGATGAGGATACACTAGACCTAATTAGGGGATAAATTATCAAAATACACCATGATAGGAATGCTTCCAAAGCCTACAATCTAACACAATCACACAATAACCCTAAAAGCATCATAGGTTTAATATTTTACTTATGTTTAATAAATAAGAAAGTAAATCTAATATAGTGCTCATCAAAGCTTGTGGCACAATATGAGGGGTTAGTAAAGAAATAAAAACATGTATAATAGAATATAAATTAAGTATGAGTAAGACCCTAATACATGGAATATGAAGAGTAATATTATTTGAGCCAATACTTATGCTACTTCTATCTACTAAGAGAGGAGAAAAAAGTTGGAATATACTTACCTGAATGTGAACCCATTGAGATTCAATCTCTCCCTTAGCCAAAGGGGATTCATAAGAGGTTGTTGTGGTTTTTAAAAATCACTAAGAAAGGCCAAATCATCCAAGACTTATCATCCATAAGACTAGATTATCTAAGTAGAAACCCTAAGCTAAAACTTCTCAAGTAGAATGGTGGAAGAATAGATTGTTAAGAAGCATGAGTAAATAATAAATCTTGATTGAATATTGAAATAATAAAAAACTGATCTTATATTTATATCTGTATCTCACCCTAAATCCTTCCAAATATGTCAGATGTATGGGGTTGACCTAGTTGATCCTATATATTTTTGGTCAATTATTCACTATATCTTGAGCTAGGTCAACCAAAGGGCTAACACAAATCTTAAGTGAAAAACTGAAAAAAAAATATTTTCTCAAGAAAGTTAGGGTAAAGGACATAGGCACCATTTTAGGGACATTAGTACCACATGGATCTAGTGTCCTTAATATGGCAATAATGTCCAGCTAGAAGAACACTAGGAATGAAGGTCCAAGATCAATAAATAAGGGTTTAAGATTACATTTGAGCCGATTAGGGATGCCTGTGGTCAACACAAAGGATGAATAAGTGTTATAATAGGCTCTAAGATAGGTTTAGGGATAAGATAGGTATATTTAGTCTCAAGTATCACTCTTAGAACTCAAATACCACTTTTAAGTGATTACAATCTATTAGTAACCTTTGGATAACATTTGGATAACTTAGTTTAGATGTGTTTTGTTGTAAGTTTGAATTTGGATAAGAAACCTTATTTGACACCATATATCTAGAGAGATATTCAATCATATTCTTAACACTATCATATGTGGGATTTTGCATGTATGCAATCTGATTTTACAATATTGTGATATTTGAATTGAAGTATTGATTTTACTTTTGTAATTCTTATATTATTTTTCTCATATGAGTGATTTTTTTTAGGGATTCATAATCAAAAATCATAGGTGATTCAGATTGAACATGCATACACATACCATCTACTTTAACCATTGAACAAGTGATAACATGGACCTAGTTAGAGGGATGGAAACTATCACCATTTAAATATTTGATATTATATGCTTTATCACTTGGAAGAATGTGAGAGTAATAAATTTTGATTCCTTCCTTGAGGGAAAATTGGAGTTTCATAATCACATCCATTAAAAAAATTGATATCATCCTTGATGAGAGAAATAAAGAACATAAAAATTAGGACAAGGCAAGAGATAAACACTTAAAAGAGAATGTTTATGGAATAATTATGCTTAGATATTAGGTTCACCAAATATTTAACCCTAAATTAGATATAGATCTTACTTGGGTAGATAGGGTTAAAAATATAGAAATGATAATGCATAAGGTTGATAATCATATCTATAATAGGATAATTAAATGCTAAACATAGATACAACATATGTTGAATATATTAAACTGAGATAGACTAAAAATATATAGTATAAAATGCTAGGTATGGAAATGATAAAAAAATAATGTACTTATCTAGTTTTGATGCTAACACGGTTCTAGATTTGAAATGGGTAGGAAGCATAATGGAAGATGATTTTAGAAAAATCACCAAATTATTTATTGAGTGCCTTTAGAGTTGTGGGCATTAGCATTAACCTTGGATGTTAGCTTCGATGATATTATCTAAATTAGACATAGGTGTCCTATAGGAAACACCTACAAAAAAAGATGCGACCACCTAGATGCTTCTAAGTTTATCTGCACCTTTGCTTTGGTGCATTCAAATCTAGGTCATGGATTATTGTTCCTCATGAAATGGAAAAACCCTAGTTCTTTAGCTTCATATTGACCTTGATAAAATTACTCAAGGATGAATTAAATTAGGACTTTGATTAGGATTTGCATGTTAATGAATTATTTTTAGGATTTTGAATATTTTCCAAGTTTAGATTTAATTGATTTTGGCCCAAATTGATTTAATTTCATGTTATGAGGCCAAATTTGAGACATTTAGAAATTCTTAGGCTGGATGTTCAATGGTTGGTAAAAATTGATCTAAAGTTGGGTATGAAGCCATTGGGTAGCCAATTTTAGATGTGTATAGTTTTCCCCTATTTGAGAAGGTGTTACAAGTAGTAAGCATAATAAATTATTCTCAAAGAATAAACATACTCTTTGTTTTGATGACTTCAATGACAATGGATGAACTGTAGGATTCCCCCTTGAGGAAATAGTTGGCAAAAGTGTCAGCAAATAGTCCCTCAAAAAAAGGAAACAAGTGGACCAAACAAATAAAAAGTGATGAGGTGACAACACAATGATTTTCCCAAAAGTTATCAAAATCATTGAGAGTATAGGTGGGATGGTGTACAATGGTTTTCCCAAAGGTGATTATAAGCATTGTACCCTAATAGTGGAAAAAATGGTATGATAACACAATTATTTGTCCAAAGGTGGTTATAATCATTGAGAATATGGAGCTACCCTAGTTAGGCTAGACAAACAAGATAAAAACATGCCCCTATTGGGTAGAAGAAAGTGAATTATTTTCCCAAAGGTAGTTATAAGAATTGTACCCTGATTATGGAAAATAAGATTGATGTTTGATGATTACAAACATGATGACAACTTGATATAGAGGATAAATATGAACTGGGATAACATGTTAGTAAGGATATGCTCATCTAAACTAACAAAGGTTGAAATTATTTCATTATTTAATTACCTTTTTTAGGATATGATATGGAGTAGATCAGGATTATTTCTAGTGATAATACTGAGGAGATATCAATGTTACATTGATATGTAGAATTAGTGAAGCTAATTTTTTCTATAGAACATGATTGTAGGCATCATGATAGAACATGATGAGGACTTGGCTGGAATATACATAAGGATTGACTCCCAATATCCAATACTCAATTGAAAATAATACATGAATAATAAAAACCATGATGATAATGTTAATGTGTGAATATAGATGGATTAAAGAATAAGTGTGTAAGGAATCACCCAATGAATGCACATAGACCTGAATCAAGGAAATAGTACTTATATTAAACAAATAAGAAAACAAAAAAACAAAAATAAATGAAGAATCAATAGTTAGCCACAATGTTAGCATAAATAACGTGACACAATAAGATGGTGAACATTTCCCCTATAAAATAGGTGATAAATTAATAAATAAAAAAGATGGGGGAATAGAAGAAAAGGAAGGGGGTGGTTGAGCTATTTCCATATGCACTAGGCAAGTGGACATTGCTTACATAGTTTCATGGATATAATATCCAATAAAATTTTTAGGTCAAATGTAGTTCTCCCAAGATATGCGATAAAATAAAATGATGATGATTGAAAAAAAATCATGATGGATGTGCTAAAATAATAGGAATGCAATCTTAAAATGGTGAGAGTATGGGATAAAATGCCAAAAAGGATGGAGGAAACTTAGTGACAAGTGATTTCTTATGTTATAGTGAGGGTTCTCAAAATACCTAAGGTAAAGAAGTGGTCAATTTTGTTGGTTTTTCTAACTCAATTTTCAAATGTTTTTGAAAATTTAGAGTATTTAAACTCAATCAAGAATGATGAGATACTCAATGGTCCAAGATCATAAAATGGTGAGAGCATGCCTAACAAAAAATGAATGCTCATAAAATAGTTAGAACATAATGGAAAAGGGGACTAAGTTGACCTCAAAAAGTATTGAGCATGGCCTACATAGTCCCAAAATGGCCTTAGGTCATAGTAGTTCCAATGTACAATAAAGGAATCTGACTAATGTAACAACCAATTCAAAGAAAATAGGCATAGTTGGCATAGTGGTACAATATGATATAGTAATGGCTAGTTGGTATGTCAAGGCACAATAAATAAATGTTTCCCCTAGTTTCCCACATGAAGTTATAACTAGGATATAATGGATCAAATCAATGATATGAATTTTCCCATAAGCAACTATAATTAGTAGAAAGACTGGTGAGACACTAGTTTGCCCCTGTAGGTGGATATAATCAAGCTCATATAAATAATCATGATTAGAATGAAATAAGAAACAAAGGATGTAAATAACAAAACTTCTATCATACTAATCTAAAATAATACTTTTGTATGGAATTCTTGAAACAAATACTAAAACTAATATGATTCTTCATGCTAAAAACATGAAACTAATAGATGAACCAAGGTCAAAAGGGATAGGTGGGGAGTGATCAAGAAATGTTAAGTTGATATAACAGAATGGTATGATGGATAAGTGATATGCAAAGTGATCAGATGGTAGACTGATAGGATGGTAAAATGGTATGGTATAAGGAAGATATTGATAATATGGTACAACTTGAAATGGTCCTCATAGATAATACACCAAGTCAATAAAGCATGGTAATGCTTAAGGTGTATAATGTTATAGGCTCATCGATTTCATCTTTGCTTGGTGTGGTGAGCTTGTATGCTCTTATGCCATAGTTTTCAAATTATGAAGGGACCTACCCAATTGGGTTTGAACTTGCCTTTATGCTTATTTTTGGCCATGGTATTCTTTTGGTTCTCTTTGAGGACAAGATCACCAAGATCAGATTATCTATGTTTTGATGTACTATTGTAGTAGCCATAGAGTTGGTTTTGATATGCTTGAAGGTTATTTACTACATCCATGCATTTATAAACAAGTAACTCTAGCTATTATAGGCAAGCTACTTGATAATCTTCATCATTTAAGATATGTTTCAAAGAGAAGTGTCATGATGGTAACTCGACATCAATGGGAAGAATGGCCTTAGTGCCATGAATAAGTGAGTATAGAGTGGTACACATTGGAGTGCAATGATTGGTATGGTATTCCTATAGGTCATGGAATATTTGAAGGTGCTAATCATGGCCGACATCATTGGAAATATTTTTAAGGATGTTGACAATGGTTTTGTTTGATGCTTTTCCCTAGCCATTACCTTGAGAGTCATATGCCATGGAAAAATGTTGAGTAATCTTGTACTAGGCACACAATGATTTAACATATTTATTCTTGAATGATCCACCATTATCTAATATAATATTAGAAGGGATACCATAGCAACAGATGAGATGGTTGAGTATGAATTTGGAAATTTGATTTCTAGTCATGCAAGTGAGGGATATAGCTTCAACACACTTAGTGAAATATTATGTGGTAGTAAGGATATGTTTATGCCCATCTAATGATGTGGGGTTTATCTTCCCAATGAGATTGAGTCCCCATGTAGTAAATGGTCATGGTGTTAACACTGGTTTCAAATTTTTGGCTAGGGCATGAATCATATTAGCATGTCATTGACATTAATTGCATATTTTCACATATACAACTACATCTACATCCATTGTTAGCCAATAATAACTAGTACACAAGATATTTTTGGACAAGACTGACCAACTAGTGTGGGCTCCACATACCCCTTTGTGAACTTCTTATAATGCTATTATATATTCTACTAAAGGTAAATAATGAAACAGAGTTCCATCAAAACTATGGTGGTATAAGGTTGGTCTAAGTAAGGTATAACATTGGGCATTATGGATGAAGGCTTTGGTTTGTTTTTGGGATAAGTCTTATCTATAATACTATAATTCCCACTACCCTCCATCAAAAAATGAAAGCTAATACTTTGTATATTGAGGAACAAGAGGTAAGTTTATTTTTCCTAAGTCTCCTTTCTTACTTTATACATATTTTTGATTTTAACATTTTGAGCCTATTATTTGTTATAGGTGAGAGTGCATGCTTATGACATAATAAAATAGGTAATAAGCAAAGGTCAGCATGTTCCAGAGGGCTCTGGTGATACCTAGTACATGGAGTCTTTGTTCAATTGATTTTGAATTATGAAATGCCTAATAAGTGATTCTGTTTTGTCTCTACTTCTAGGTTCCCCAAAATTTCATTTAATGCTTTTGCTTGTATTATTTAATATAAAAAATAATTTTCATATTGTTTTTTTACAGTTGACTCTAAATTTTTTGCCATTGAGGATTCTTTCATACAACACAATCAATGTTTGTCAGCTTACACCATTATTTTTGATTTGAAGTTTCTTAGAATTTGTTAGCTAATTAACTGGATAATTTACTCATTTTATAGGTAAAACCACAATATATCTCCTACAAGGATAATGAGATGGCAATATCCAACTCCCATAAGGACAATAATATGGGTAGAGGAAACTCCATCAAGGAAAATTAGAATGGAAGAGGCAATCACCCCAACATGTAATAATAGATTCAATTTGAATTTTCATTAATTTTATGTTTTTGAATTTACCAATTTTGAATTATTTTTATTTACAATCCACCCAACATCTGCCAAGAGACTGAGAAGTACTCCACCACCATTACCACCCATCTAGACTTAGAGAAGAGGAAAGAACATCTCCCTCCCTATACAAAGTATAGGAACACTATAAATTTTAGATTTCCCAAATTTCTCTGTTGGTGGCCTTTCAAATGCATAAGGTCTTATATGTTTATAGTAGATTGATCTAGATGAAGAGTTTCTTGGGATTGAAATTGGGCCCCCAACTATTGTTGGATTCAATCCACATGATTTTATTCAAGTTACTAATGTGCCTACATAATTTCCTTCTATGGCTACCTCTTCCCTAGCTACCCCCTCCACACTGATAATTTAAACATCTTTGATGATTTAATTACTAATTTTTCATTGTAAAATCTAGTTTCAAAAAATCTACTGATAATCTGTGGGAAGGTGTTATTGAAGAAGTTAATGATTTAAAATAATGGGAGAAAAGGAAAAAATCACTTATCAAAGAAATCAATTCCTGTTATCAAAACCACACCTAAAGAGTTGTTTTCGCTTGTTCAAAATGAACCCTCAAAGATTGATGCTTTATTTCAACAAGCCCAATCTAGAATGATTTTTGTTGATAATATCTATAATGATAAGATTTTAGGGATTATGATAAAAAAATTTGGAAAATTTAAATGGAGAAGCTCAAGCATAATTCAAATGGTCTAAAGATATAAACCTTGTTACCATTGCACAAGTAGAGAAGGATAAAGCTGTGGTAAGTTTTCATTATCTATAATGTGTATTTTGGTTATTAACCTTTGTATGTTATTATAGGAAAAATATTAACATTTAAAGCAAGAATCACATCTTAATGTGTATTTGAAAAATTCCTACAAAAATATCACCTCAATGATTGCATTGAAGGAAAAGATTGTTGTATTAAATAAATATAATAAAAGTTTAAAGAAAATAATTAAAGAGCATGGTATGGATCCAATCATTTTATTAAAGAAAAAAAGAGATGTGGATCCAATGATTCTTTCAATAGGTGATGTAATGAATGAGGAGAGGGTGATTCTTACATTTATGAATTCTACTATAGAGGATCTTCAGAAGGAAGGAGTGATAATGGAGGATCCACAAGCAGGTCAAGGATTATGAGTGGGATTGTTAAAAAAACTTGTGTCAATTACTCCCACATTAGTTTGAAGATTTTGAAGATGATAATTATCTTGGTAAGTAAAGAAAGGATTAGATGCATCAACTTCATCTTGAGGTGTTATTTACACCATATTACAGTTCATGGATGAAGGAGGGGAAGAGGTACCCCAAGAGTGATGGTTCTCTTGGGAAGAAAAGAGAGGAAGAAATGAACATCTCATATTGTATCTAAATGGATTTAGACTATCCAATAATATTATGATAGGATATTTCATTATGACTGAAGATTTAACAAAATGAAAAATAAGGAAAGATAGAGAACTAGATTAAAAAACATAGAAATTAAAAAATAGTATAAGGTCAACTGGGTCAATCTAGCACATCAAATAGGGGATGAAAATATAATACAAGATTTTCATATAGTATAAGGTTGACTGGGTCGATCTATAATAGTAGAAAAAATCTATAAAAATATACAAGGTCAACTAGGTCAACTTAGTACAATAGATAGGGAAGATAAGGAAGCCTATAACAGACTGTGAACTAAAACAAGATAATTTTTTTCAAGTAATTTGAAAAGAAATAATAGAAAATAAATAAAAAATAAATTAGATTAATGTTGGCTAATCAAATTGAGGCACACAACACAACACCTTATACCAACATTGATTAGTGTAAGTTTTTGCAATATAAAATACAATTGAGCAAAGAGTAAGTAATCAACTTGAAAAGTAAATAATTAGCTACATGGTCAACCTAAATATTTATAATATTATTAGGATATGTTTTTAAATGTGATGAAAAGTTAGCTTTGAGTAAGGAACTAGAAAGTAATCTAAGGATAGTTTCAAGTTATTTGGGTTGAAAGGGATCTATAGTGGTAATGATATAGGATTAGTATTGGGGCCTACCCCCTCACATCACACACTACAATGATAAGGGTGTTGGGTGCTTATCTATAATATACCATTAAACACATTTTATACTTGACTAAAACATCAAGTAGGCTTCCCCCTTGGTGATAAAAGCCAAGTAGGTTGGCCTTGGGTAGTCAAATGTTAAAATACATGTTTAGATTTTGTGATTTGGTCATGTGTGCATAAAATAAAAAATAGTGAAACTAAATTATTTGAAAACTAAATAATTAATCTATGTAATATATTCTAAGCATGAAAGCAATAAGAAATGAAAATGTGAGCTAATTACTAACGTACACAGGTTAATTTCAACTTTAAAATAAGGTATAGTGTTGATACAATCAACATTGTATGTAAAGAATAAAAAATAGGGTTGATAGGGTCAATATTATACTATGAAAATAAGGTATAAAAATGAATAGGGTTGACAAAGTAAACATATTTATCTATATGACACATAAAATATAAAACTAGGTCTACAGGGTCGATCTAATTGACCATAGAAGGGTAGTTTTGAAGACTACAAACTATGAAAGGAAAGACTGTAAATAAAGAGATAGAAGGATAAAAAGGAACCTTGGTGGATAAGAGATACATATAAGGAAGATTATTATTAGATAGTCTTGTGGAATTTTTTTAAAACCTACTAAATGGGTTGATTAGGTCAATCAAGCTATGTAGGAACTCGTTGCTGAGTGCCTATACTATACAAGGTTAATTGGGTTGACCTAGGATGCTAAACAAGATGTATGAAAGTATATAAACTATAATGGATTTATTGGGTTGATCCATTAGTCTAGAGTGTAAGTTTGTAAATCTAAAAACCTATATTGGGTTGATTGGGTCAATCTAGTAGCTTGTACCTAAAAACTTACACACATAAACTAGAGTTGGCTCCATGCAATCGATCCAGTATGGAAAATATATGATAAAAATAATGATGAAAAGAATGAAATAAATGAATAAATATTATAAGGGTTATTTCATTTTGGGTTCACTAGAATGTATGAAATGATAAATGCATCATGTCTATAAATCAATCCTGGTTTGGAGAAGATAGAGCATACCTACACTTTTGATTGGGAATACATTTGTTAATCAGGATCATGACCAAGATGAGGATATACTAGACCTGATTAGGGGATCACTTATCACAATACACCATGATAGGAAGGGTTTCAAAGCCTAAAATTTAACACAATAATATAATAACCCTAAAAACATCCTAGGTTTAATATTTCACTTATGTTTAATAAAAAAGAAAGTAAATCTAATAAAGTGCTCACCAAAGCTTGTGGCATAATATGAGGGGTTGCTATAAAAATAAAAACATGTATAAGAGAATATCAATAAATATAAGTATGAGTAAGACCCTAATACATGGAATATGAAGAGTAATATTATTCAAGCCAATACTTATATTACTTCTATCTACTAAAGAGAGGAGAACAAAGTTAGAATATACTTACTTAAATGCGAACCCATCAAGACTTAATCTCTCCCTTGGCCAAAGGGGATTCATAAGAAGTTTTTTTGGTTTGTAAGGATCACTAAGAAAGGACAAAGCATCCAATACTTATCCACAAGACTATATTCTCCAAGTAGAAACCCTAAGATAAGACTTCTCAAGTAGAATGGTGGAAGAGCAGATTATAAAGAAGCACAGATGAATAATAACTCTTGATTGCATATTGAAATATTGAAATAATGATAAAATGATATTGTATTTATAGGTGGATCTCACCCTAAATCCTTTTAAATATGTCAGTTGTATGGGGCCAACCTAGTCGAACCTGTATGTTTTTGGTCAATTATTCACTTAGTCCTAAGCTAGGTTGGACAAAGGGATAACATAAATATTAAGTGAAAATATCCTAAAATATTATAAGGTCAACCCATTAAACCCTATACAGTAATCAAAGGTTGAAAAATATACAATGTTGACTCAGCTGACCTAGTACAACCAACTTTTAAAAAGGGATTAAGGTGAGGAAAAGAGGAAAAAGATTGGAGGAGTGTGCAAAGGATGAGTAATAGCTTTGGGAATGGTTTTAGGAGATATTTGGATTGGTAATAATATGGAAATAAGGGAAAATAATCCTAAAAATCACCAAAGGTCTACCCACCCCTTTCCCATTACACCCCTTAAGGTGTGCACTTAGAGAGATTGAGTCTCGATGGGATCCTACAAGATGTAAACCATTAGTATTTGATAAAAGTTAAAAATATTATGTGTATACACAATACATTGTGGAGGTAGTTTGGTTCCATCATGATAATCCATTTCCACCACCCATTCCAAATCCTATTCCACCAAAACCAACCAAATCCATATCCCTATTCATAACCCATTAATTACATCGACTACCTTAGCCTAAACTTAAGGATTTGAGTGCATAATTTAGAATGTGTTATTCATGTGTACAAAATTATTAGAATAAATTTAGTTGATATAATATAGAATAGTTTTATTAATCCATTTGATTAGGGTATTCTACCCCTTTAACCCATATATCAAAAAAATGGTTAAACATTTGGTGAACCTAACCCCTATGGCTTTTCATGCAACTCCTAACTTGCTCTAGGGTTTTTTAGTATTCTAAGGTTTTTGATTTTAGTAATTTTTAGATCTAAATTTTTATATTTCCTTTGGAACCTTTATTTACATTTATCAAATATGGAAATTTTTAATAAATATCATTTCAAAATGGAAGATAAGGAATCCTTATTCAATCATCTAAATATAAATAAAAAAATAATTAATGCATTCTTACATGTTACAAAAGAATAAATCAATAAAAATTCTAAGGATAGTGCATCCACATCTAATAATGGTGAACCCTTAGATGGTACCACTCTTTATACATCATTCATGGGAAAAAATAATACAACTCAAATACTAGTTTCAATGCCTACATCAAAACAATTGGTGTTTTCATACCCTTGAGAGGATTCTCAAATCTAAAATATAAATCCTAATTGGTCTTATTCATGATTTAAAATCTAAGGTTACCAAAAATTAACAAACTGCTTTTAAATCAACTCATCCTTTTGATTCACAAGATATATTATGTAATCTTCTAGCACCTAAAATATCTTTTCACCCTTTTCCAATTGGTTTTGTTGAATCCATGTTGAAATTTTATGATGGCAAGGGTGATATTGAACATCTCTAGTATTTATATGCAACATTCCTTGATTATGATTCAAATTATAAACTTTTAACAAAATTATGTCTAAGGAGCCTAAATGACTATGCTTTAATATGGTTTTATGATTTACCAATCCAATCGGTGAAAGCATTCAAACATCTAGAATATTAGTTTCTAGCACATTTATCTATCAGCATCAAAACCAAAATATATATAACAATCCATTAAAATATTATTCTAAGAAAGGTCCAAAATTTCAAATGGAATATAATGTAGATCCTCCTCTACCATATTATGGGCACCCATTAGATTGGTTTATTAGGAAATTTACATGCACTATACTTCTTAGGGTTTAGATAAATTCTATTAAATTTGATGAGAGTGAAAGTGTGGATGATGATTCAAAACTTCACTCATTATTTGTTAGCACATACCTTTATCATCGACCTATATGCATTGGTATGGTTGATAATGTTTTTAGTGATAACATATGTACCAATACATTACTCAAACATTTTATAATATACACATGATTATTTATACCATTCAAACAAAATGGTTAGAGAATTTTATGGGAAATAACAATAGGTTATTGATGAGATTGATTTACCTTTTCAAGTTGGTCTAACATATGTGGTCGCTACCTTTTCTATTATACCATAAATGTGAGTATTTTATATGCTATAGGGATGACCATGGATATGTAATATTTTTGAAATACCTTCTATAGTGAATAGGTATATTAAATACATTCATTCCAATAGGGTAATTATAGTTTCTATAATTCCATAGGAACATCCATTTAAATAAAGGAAATGTATATTCCAAGACAACAAATTATAAAAATTGTGAAGGTTATTCATGCATGAAATGATAATAAAAATCCAATCCCATTTCATAGGTGACCGATACTTGAGATACCATTACACTAAAGATACATAGTGGACTCCATGGAATCTTCATCTACACCTACATGGTCTACCCATTTTCTAAGAGAAAATAAACATGTTCTAATTATAACTGCACTAAGGAAACAACAAAACACTAAAAAATGGTTTCCAATAACCACTAATAATTTTATTACCTCTTCATGGATATAGAGTCCTATGAGACATACATAGAGTACTACAGATTCTATAGTTCCAGATATGCCACTTATACATGCCCCTTGGTAATATCACTAGTTTGATGTATCATATGCTATGTTTGGAGCTTTTTATGAACATCCCTTAAATGGGATCAGAGGTTAGAAATTTATAATTTATAAAAATTAAAAAAAAAATCCAAATAAAATATGAGAACATTAAAATAAATCAAAAATATAAAAATTATTCAACATACACATGTTTACTAACTCCTTGACATCTATGTTGTTTGATTTATGTTAGTATATAGCATATCATTTCTTTTATATACACATATATGTTTCACAGATGCTTGAGTGTGATATAAAGATATACAAGATACATGATACATGCACATACATATGTTGAATATTTCATATTCTTGTGGCATACTACACTGGGGGAATATTCTTCTTTGATCATGATTGACATAGGTTATATTATTTTATGATCACTTTTACATTATCATGTTGAGCTTATATACTAATGATTACACATTAATATACTAATGTTTACATATTATACCATGTAATTGATATGATATGTTACATTACATTTTTTACAAATAAATACATGCAAGGACTAGTATGATATGCTTATGATGATTGCCTATACTTCATTTATTCACATTGTCACTTTCTTGAGTACAATTATTGCTTATTATTATCTTTCTTGTGGAAAATTTGAATATGTTCCTTATTTTTAGGCCCCAATGCAACTAACTATTATTTAATTGTGTGTGAACATTTGGATATGTCCTCCCTTCAAGTGTGCAACATTTGAACATGCCCCTTGATTGCAGTCTCCTTAGACCCCTTTTTGTTTGACATTGAATGTTCTTGCATGTATGATTGAATATTTACTAAGATTGTACTATTATATTATAGACACTATCATGATGTATATCATGCATCTTAAGGATTTTTGTGATCGCACAATATGAGATTCATTAATATATATACTTATACATGCTACTCATATATGCTACATGAGTCATACATAAATAATATAGTTATCTTATCCTTTTAAAGTAAGGTGACTACTATATTACATTAACCTCACCCAAAATTGGTAATATTAGTGGGTAAATTTCATATAGACATGACCCCACACATACACACTTAATTTGATACATTTTATATGATTCATATATACACTTGGGTCAAAATTCAATACATTTGACACTAATTTTATAGATTTTGAACAATTTATTTTAGATTTGTGACAAGTATTATAAATAATTATACCATATAGGTTATATTTTTATAAAAACTTTAGCTTAATATAATTTAAAGGTGAAAATGACATGCAATTGAAACAAAAATTACAAAAACATATTCAAAACCTTTACTGAGAAACATAGTTTTTACCAAGAAATACCACTTTTAACAAGAAGCACCATTTTGAGACATTAATTTTTATAATATTTGGGTCCTTTGAATAGTTAAATGAATATTAAACACTCTCAATGGCCTTATAACTACCACACTTTTATATTTTTAGTTGGTTAAACCACTTAACTTGGATTTATTAAACTTTCATTTGAGTTTTACGATTATTGAGAGTCAATGATCTAAATGACCATGCCATAACTCACCCTTGCATAATATTAAAGGAATAATTACCCTCCAAATTTTAATCTTCAAATCTCCAAGGTAAATATATGAACCTCTTTCAATTTCAATGTTTCTTAAGAAAGCATATTTACCAAAGAAAATTATAAAAGGGCAATATGGTTGCATCAACACATGTGTACTTCTTCCTTGCTCTCTTTACTTTTCAAGAATTTAAATTATTAATTTTAAAATTACATGCACTAATTTATATTATAAGTTTATCTTGGTTATAGGTCATATACCAAAAAAACATTTCACCAGTGCTCAAGCAAAGGAAAAGTGTGTTATACACACCTAAGTATTCATTTATTAACTTTAACCTATTGCTTTCATCCTTATGAATTACTAAATTAAAGGGGGGAAATTCAGATACTAAAATATAGTTATATTTAGAATCTCAGTATTGTACACTTGAAAAAAACCAATTAGAGATATACCCTTCATTCCTAGACCTTATGGCTTCTAAAAAGCTTATATTAATCATTCACTATGCCTAACTACTTATCTTATAGTCTAAAACTATCATTTTGATGACCCAAATGACCTAAACACTATAAAAAGCCTAAAATATGACATATATCCTTCACTATTAGTTACATACCTTCAATAGTTTTCTATCTTATTGGACACTTGCATTTACATAGGGAGAATAACATCGATGCTAGTGTCTAGTTTACTTATCAAGTGTTTGTAACTCAAAAACCATCCAAATTGAAAATATTTTAAAACATATGGGTCATCCTATGTGTCTTATCTAACCCTTCCATGAGGTATTTTCAATTTTTTTTGTATAAATACAAAATAAATAACAGTCATCATTATAAAGCACACATGTGGAAAATACCAAGTAAGCACCTATTCAAGCTCATTCATCATATAACACAACCAAGTTTTAACACCCTATTATTTATTATTTATATATTATTCATAGGATTAGTCATATTACATTTATGAAGCATTCAAAGAACAAACCATGAGTGGTATTTATCAAGTTACAAGATAGATCATTGCATGCCCTTGCATATAACATATTTCACCCTTATGCACACACAAGCCCACACTTAGGATAGAAATACATATTTAGATGTTTTCCTTAGAGTATTGGATATGTAGGAAACATTAATTAATATAGGAGTTCTTAAGGTCAACTCAAATTCATGAATCCACTAACCCATTTTTACCAAGGTTACCTAAACTAAGGTGAATAACTAGGGTTTAAGTTATACACAATCATATAGAGCATGTGCACACAATTTGGATACACCAATATAAAGGTGGTATAAAACCCTAACATACACAAGTCATTTATTCAAAATAAAATAAATATTCCATACATGATAGAATCATTGATACTTAGATAAAAGCATTGATATAAGTGTCTAAAGGTCAATGTAAGTGTTGAGGCCTCCATAGTCAATATTTATAGAATATGATGATTGAAACCTAAACATAAACTACCTAGTTGCACCTGCACATAACTCAAATCTACTTTCACATTTGATTTAAGCTAACTATTATCCCTTCCTTATGTTACAATTATTAGAATATCAATTGGCATTGTAATTTTCACATTTTAGTAATTTTATAGATTAAATATATTGTGTTATTTGAATAAGTTTAATTGGCCTACTCTATAATGGTTTTATTAATCCATTTGATTAGGCTATTATATCCCTTTAACCCAAATATCTTAAAAAATGGTTAGAAATTTAGTGAACCCAACCCATATCTCTTCTCATGAAACTCCTAGATTTATCTAGGTTTTCAGTCTTCTAGTGTTCTTGATTTTAATAATTTTTAGATATGATTTTTTCCATTTCATTTGGAAAATTTATTTGAATTTATCAAATATGGAATTGGTTATAAATATTATTTCAAAATGGAAGATAAATAATCCTTATTCAATCATCTAAATACAAATAAATAATTAATTAATGCATTCTTACATGAGAATAAATCATTAAACATGTTAAGGCTAGTGCATCCACATCCAATAATGGTGAACCCTTAGATGGTACAAATATTGCTACATCCTCCATGAGAACCATTAATAATGCAATGCAATTAATAGTTTTAATGCCTACATCATCATTAGTGGTGTTTTCATACCTTTTGGTGGATTCTCAAATATGAAATATAAATATTAATGGGTGTTCTATACAAAATCTTCTCCAAGTTATTCAAGCTTTGGAAGCTAAAGTTATCAACATTGAAAAATAATTTAAAATAAAATCATGATATTGATTCAAAATATGCATTACATAATCCTCTCACACCAGAGATATCTTTTCAACCTTTGTTAAATGTTTTTTTTACACCTAAGTTCACATTTTATGATGGTAAGGGTGATCCTGAACAACATATTTAGTATTTCTACGGAACATGCCTTGATTATGATTCAAATTATAAAATTTTGACAAAATTATTTCCAAAGAGTCTAAATGACTATGATTTAAGATGATTCTATGACTTACCAATCCAATTAGTGAAAACATTACAACCTCTAGAAAATCAGTTTCTAACACATTTCTATATCAACATCAATGAAAAGATGTCAGATGCATAAATTACTAAGATCAAAGAAGGAACCAATGAACCTATTAATGAATATATTTTGAGGTACATAACAATTTTAGCCAAAATAACAAATATGATGGTCTATAATTATCTTCAACACATATTTAAACAAAGTTTACTTGCACTGTTACATGAGTCTAATATTCTCAAAAAATTTAAATCCTTTGATGACTTATGCCATGTTATCCAAGATCATAAAATGAAATTTATTTAATTGATCATGCTTAAGTATGTAGAAAATACACTAAATACATCTACTACCAAGTCTCATATTAAACCAATATACAAGGTTAAACCTAGATAACTTAAAAAGGAAGCATTCAAAATGATTAATATAGTGTCAAAGTTACTTAATTCGCTCATCTTATCCAATTCACCTAAGAGAAATTTTACATGATTACCTAAATCTCTAGCTTCTTGACTTAAGAATATTTTGGAGTGTCATCTCATATCTCACCATCCTCCCATAGTGGTTGATGTGAGTTGAACTTTACCAAAAAGATATGATGCCAATGTATATTGTGACCATCACCAAGGTGCTAGGCATTATAAAAATAAATGATATACTTTGAAAAACAAGATTCAAGACCTTATTGATAATCAAAAAATTAACTTTGATTAAATATGATAAATTGGTGACCATAAAAACTAGAATATATTTAACAATCCATTACAACATCATTCTAAGAAAGATCTAGAAGTTAAAATGGCACATGGTGCTAGTGAGAATGTATGTACCATGACATTACTCACACATTTGGGATATACACATGATGATTTATACCATTTGAACAAAATAATTTATCATTATATGGGACATTATAACAAGTAATTGGTGAGATAGATTTACCTTTACAAGTTGTGTTAGGCTTTTTTTTCTCTATCTAGGCATAACTTTTCCTTAGGTATGCACTAGAGTGATTAAAAACCCAATGTGTTAGCATGCTATAATTTCATGAAATAATGAGTTCTTGCATGCTCACTTGAATCATGTAATGAGGGATTGATTCCCATTAGTTTTTGTTGCACAAATGTGTACTAACATAAAATGGAACTCAAACGCATCCAATTTACTTAATGATTAACCATAAAAATAAATACATAGTAATTGTGGACCTAAACTCAGTTAATTAAATAATAACATATAAGATGACCAAAAAAATTATTTCAATAATCAAGAAAATAAAATTAAAGTAACATAGGTTCCATTCATCATATTTAAAAAATATTCATAAGTTACATAAACAACTACATAGTGCAACTCAGTCATATAACTTTGTTATCTAGTTGAGTACAATAATAACATTATCACAATAGTATCCTCAATCAAAATAATGGAATAATAATCAACAACATTACAAAGTTATATCCAAGGGTATTTATAATTGGTTTTCCCTAGTTAAGTATTTAAAATAATAATCACACTCATAGTGACTCGTCAATGATCATCAATGGCTTTAGAGTCATGGTGGCTAATTACATTATTTTCCTAAAGACCTGGGATTTTGGACCCCTATATTCTCTCTTCAATGCTGGATCTTCATCATTGAGAACCTATATTATAATAGGCTAGTGATAGATTCATGATTAACTTCATTTTTTTCATCCTTGTAAATCACTCCCTAACAGTCTCTCACTTCCGACGTACTCCCCAAGTCTTATGCTAGTGTTTTGAGTCCTACATTATTGAGTTATCTATTTATTATGAACATTTACTTTGACTTGGTCCTATTGTGCCATAGAATATTGTACCATTATATTATATATCATGTTTATTTTATACCATGCATATTTAGTACATGACTTAGCAAAAATTACATCAGCCCACACTATTCCTTTAGTCCATCCTAGACTAAACACCAGTCTCAAGCTCCACCAAAAAATTGAGGCCAACCTGCTTGATCTACTTCTTTACCCTTCCCAATGTGATAAGGTGTTCAATAGATTCATTTTTATTTATTCAATTACCTATTTTAGCTTCTTAGTCTCCTTGGGTTAGTCAAGACACTCACCTTCTTTATTTACCAAATGTTCAAGGGATGTAGAAGCATCCTTATGAATGCCTTAAAGTGTGGTTACCTTGGTAAAATATATCCTCAGAGTGTCATGAAGTTAAAATTTATTTCCTATTTATGCATGATTATTATTTCATCCATGGCCTCCACATCCTTAAATTATTTGGCACACTTTGAGAAATCTTTTATTAATAAGGATATATCAACCAACTGATATCACTAAAGCTTTTTTGCTTGAAGGTAAGATTTCAAAATCTTGTTGGGCTATGTCAGCTTCTAAAAAACACCATCTAAAATGGGAATGACATCTTCAAATATATGTAAGGCTCACTTTCACACCTCCATAGTTTCTAAAAATTACTATGCTTCCCATATTTTATCATCTTGGGGTTAGGCTACTCTTTGCCTTTTTTCAAAAGTAGATCTACCAACGTTTCTAATTTGCAATTGCCTCACCAGATAGGGGGACTCTGTCTACTAGCACTAGGCCTTGGATTAAGATTGATTTATAGATGTTTAATGTTTTAACCTTGGAAACTATTTATACTTATAATTAGAACTTCAAATCAACCAGCTCTTCCTCTAGCTTTGTTCTAGCAGTGACCTATTTATTATATAACACCACCATTTGAACATGTTTCCTCTCGACCCACTATGCATCAAACTCTTTGAAGGCATTCTTATTTACGACCTCAAATTCCATTTTCAAGAGTACCACACCAACATATATAGAGGTAATATAATAGGGATCTACTAAAGAGTATTAAGTAGTGCTTCTACTTGTGGATCTAGTACAAGACTATCAGAGGGCATTTCAAATTGGTGTTCTTCATTATACATATAGATAAAAAATGACATTTTGTATTGGGTTTGGTTAGATGCATCCTCCTAAGCAAAATGAAAATACATATATATCAGTTTGTTAGGTACTCCCTTTTGGTACTAGGCATGGAGGTTCATGGTTGCATTGGGCTTATTTTTCTTAGAACATAGTCATCAACTGGATCCTTCCCCTTTAAGGGATCTTGCTCAAGTATCTCAACATCTATGTATTTATCTTGGGAAGTAGTCCCAATGTCAAGGTTATTTAATCTTGTATCATTTTTAGAATCATCCCTCTCTTCATTAAGTATATATTTAATATCTATATGTGCCTCTTTAAGGGTGGTATCTTCATCTTGTACCAATTAAGGTGTCTTCTCAGAGTTAGGAGTATTTTTCTCTTCTTCAATACTGACTATTTTTGGTGTTTCTTCTAGATTATATCCCAAATATTCCACATCACCATCCTTAGGCACCATCATCTCCTATTCCAAGGGAATAATGTGTTGCTGGATCTAGGCCTTAAGGTTGATTGGTTGGTGGATCTTTCTTTGATGATACCTGGGTAGCCTTTACCTTTTTAAAGGTTTTGACTGAGTTCTTGTACAGACATCATGCCCATGGAGTTTATGTTTCTTTTATTACACTAGTTTTGGAAGGAGTATCTATATACACATAATATTTTCAAACTTTTTTTGATTACTAACACTTTGTATCTTATAAGAACCCATCGAGGAGAGTATGCCTTAAGGGATGCACCAGGAAAGGGGTAGGAAGACCATTGGTGATTTTTAAGATTATTATCCCTTTTTCCATTTACCATTTACCCTAAGATTATTATTCTTAGACTTACCTATTCCAATCATTTTCCATGCTTTATCATCCTTGTTCTTGCCTTGACCCTCTTTCAACCAATTGACTGCACTAGTTTGACTAGGTTGACCCTATACAAGTTTTAGCCTCTAATTATTATACAGGGTTGATTGGGTCAAGTCTATATTGTTTAGGGTCATTTATTATTAAGATATTTGTTATCCCTTTGTTTGACCTAGATTAGGATCTAGTGAATTATCTCTTGAAAACATATAGGGTTGACTGGGTCAACCCTATACAACTAACATATTTGAAAAGATTTAGGGCAAGATCCACCTATATATACAAGCTCATTTACAACCATTTGTAAGAAGAGAAAAAAAAATAATAAGTGCACATAAATATTTGTTTATTGACCATTCTACTTGAGGAATAAAGCTTAGGGTTCCATACTTTCTTTGGAGATATGGATCTTGTCTTATGGAGAAGTCTTTTGGATGAATTTATAAGTTGTGTATCCTAGATATTATTTGTCTTTGTTATCATTACATACCAAAACAATCTATTGTGAAGAACCTTGGTCAAGGGAGAGATTGAGATGCAGTGGGTTCATCTTCAAAGGTAAGTATTCCTAACTTTATTTATCCTTTGTAAGAGTAGATAGATATTGTAGTTGTGCTTATTTCTTCCATGTATTAGTATTTTGTATACATTGACACAAATATATGTATTCTATGCATGTTTAGTTTAGTTTTTTTTATTTCTAACCCCCACTCTATGTCACAAGATTTTTTATGTACTAGATTAGAATTACTTTCTTCTTTATTTAAATAGAGTGAACATTAAACCTAGGACTCTTTTAGGGTTGTTACATGATTGTGTTAGAATATAGGCTTTAGAACCCTTCCTATCATGGTGTATTATGATAATTTATCCCATAATCAAGTCTAGTAGATCCTCATATCAATCATGCTCCCACTTAACAAATGTATTCCCAATAAAAAGTGTAGGTATGCTCTATCTTCTCCAAGTCAAGATTGATTTATAGACATGATGCATTTATGATTGCATACATTCTAATGAAACTGACGTGAACTAACCCTTAAAGGATTTATTCATCTTATTTAATTCTTTCATTATTTAATCATTATTTTTATCATATATTTAACATAATGTATTGACTCTATCGACCCAACTCTACTGGATTGACCCAGTACATGTTTTTAGCTTTCCAAACATCTAGTCTAAACTACTAGGTTGACCCAATCAAACCTATACTTTTTTATACATTAGGTTCAACATATTAGGTTGACCTAGCCAACCCTATACATTTCAAGCACTCAAAAACAAGTCTTTTTGAAGCTTAATCAATCTAGTTGACCTAGTTAGTATAATTTACAAGTATATATCAAGGTTATTGAATAATAATCTTCATTATTTACATCTCTAATCCACCAAGGCTCCTTTTTATCTCTTTATCTCTTTTTTTACAATCTTTCCTTTCATAGTTTGTAGCCTTTAAAAACTACCCTTGCAGAATCAATTGGATCAACCATGTAGATCTAGTTTTGTTTTCTGTGTGCTATTTGGATAACTAGGTCAACTCTATTGATGTTATTCATTTTCAGACCTTATTTCTATAGTACATGTTTGATCTTATTGACCCTGTTCTATATTTTATGCATACACTATTAACCATATCAACATTGTACCTTATTTTAAAGTTGGAATTAACCTTATATGCTAGTAATTAGTTCACACTTTCTTTTCTTGTTACTTGCATGCTTAGAATAGATCACATAGCTTAATTAGGAGGTTTTAAATTAATTATTTAGTTTCATTATTTTCTATTTTATGCACACATGACCAAATCATAAAATCTAAATAAACATGTTAACATTTGTCTACCCAAGGCCAACCTACTTGGATTTCATCAACAAGGGGGAAGTCGACTTGATACTATGGTCAAGTATAAAGAGTGGTTAATGGTATATTTTGTTTAAACACTCAAAAACCTTATCACTGTAGTGTGTGAAGTGAGGGGGTAGGCCCCAATACAAAGCTTGTATCATTTTCACTACAATCCCTTTCAGCCTAAACTACTTGAAACCATCATTATATTTCCATTCTAGTTCCTTACTTATAGCCAAATTCTCATCACATTTAAAATCATATCTTAATAATCTAATTACCTTTTAGGTTGACTAATTAGTTATCTCTTTACTTTCCAAGTTGATTGCTTTCTCTTTCTTCAATCGTATTTTATATAGTAAAAACTTGCATTAGCTAGAATTAGAGTAAGTTTTTGTGTTATGTACTTTAATTAGATTGGCTAATTTTAATCCAATTAACTATTTGTTTCCTTTCTATCATTTATTTTCAAATTGATTGCAAAATTTATCTTGTTTTAGTCCATACATCTATCATAAGTTTCTTAATTTTCCCTTTCAATTATATTGGGTCAACCTAATTGATCCTGTACCTTTTTCTATCCCCTATTCACTATACTAGATCGACCTAGTTAACAATGTATAGCTTTTAGATCTTATTTTCTCTTTTTCCATTTCCTGTTCACTGTACTGGATCAACCCAATTGACCCTATATAGATTATAGACCCTATTTTTGTGATAGGTCAACCTAGTTGACCCTGTACTATTTCTATCATTTCATATTTTCTTACTTTCTCATCTCTCTTTCATTTACTTCATCATGGAATTTCTTTTTAATGAAAATAATGAGTTATAGTAAATAGATATGATGAATTTTACCAACCCTCATAGGGTATCCCATAGATAGAGTAGGGATCCTCTCTTGAATATTAGTAAAGTTAATATTTCCAATTGCACAATGGACTATAGGACCCCTCCTAATACCTCTTCATAGCATAATCCTCTTTTCTCATTAGAAGACCAACTTGAATTATATTATACCCATGAAATGCTCTTCGTTATCTTTGGATTTCCTCAACATCAAGGAAAAGATCCTTATACCATTTACAATCTTAAGATTAGTGGTCAAGTTGAAGGGCATCATTTGCCTAATCCTACATTCACAATTTTATATGAGGGTACCACTTTATTTTATTCTCAGCCTCTTCCTTCAATTATGACCCATTATCACACCATGACATCTTCTCTTACTTCTTCCACCTTCAAGCCTAGTATATCCACTAACATGATATGTTCTACATCTAGTGGGCCTCTCATAAGATCCACTATCATTAATCCTTCCACTAGTGCATCATTTTCTACCAAAGGTAATCATGCTACTAGTGTTTCTTCTTCTCAACCATTCACTATTCCATATTTTACTACACAACAAAATTTTGCCACTATTGCCTTACATTCTCATAATTCCTCTTAAGCTCTTATCAACACCAATAGTGGTACCCAAGCCATGATTACCAAATCTAATGCTTCTAAAATTCTAATCAACACATCACCTATTGTTACAAACACTCAATCAAATGAATACATTTCAATCTCATAACACAAATCAAATGTTGAGAATACAAAACCACCTTCTTCATCTTCAATCTCATCCTCAACCTACAACTTGGGGCATACATAACTAAAATATTCCCCCTCCTCCTCTTTAAAATTCTCAAGGAAATCTCATTCCATAATCTCATTTGGTCAACAAAACCATTAAGCATCTCCAAAATGAACCTCTCACTACTCAAATTATTAATATTGATATTGGAGGTATCACACCTATAATTTCTTACAATGGATCAACATATCTCATCCTTCATCTTAAAACATTTGAAAATATTTATAAGGAATGGGTCAAATTAAATACCAAGGGTCTTACTATAATAATGTGAAGAGATGTCTATTAATGTTGATGAAAATATGGAAACTTCTCTTTCCTTAAATTTTCTTTTAGATTCTATGATTCTCAATGAGATTTTGATTCATATAGATGATCCTCCTTTATTCATTAGTGTTCAAATAGGTGATATATAAGTTAAGAATGCATTAATTTATGAGTTTTCTAGCACCTACATTACCTCTTTCAAATTCATTAAGACCCTTGGATATTCAAAATGCAATCTAAAGTCTACATGCAACATCTGCCAAGGATATGATAGAAGGCAACTGCCTCCTCTAGGTTGTGTGTGGCTTCCTATTACTATCCCACCTATCACCATTCATGTAAAGGTAATGATATTTAACTTTCCCCTTTCTTATAACATCTTACTTGGTAGGACATGGACTCATCGTATGAGAGCCTTTAATATTTATGCCTGCCAATACGTGAAATTCCCTTATAATGGATCCATTTATAAGATTTAGGGTGATACTAACACTTGTAATTTCTAACAATTCTAAGACTGCGGTGTCTTCAATAGTCCTACTATTGAACCTTTTCCTAGCATTCCATTCCATGAGTCTCAATGTCTTAATTTTCTTATTAATTTAAACTGAGTTTACAGTGGATATCTCAAAATCATTAGGAACATTCCTCCTAACCTCTTAGATTATGATGATGAAGACCCCGATGAGATTAACCTAACTATTAAAACTTTTTATCTCTCACCTCACCTCATCTCATAGCTTCCTGCTTCCTTATAGCCTCTTTGTAATGATATTCCTATAGTTTTGACCAAGACTTGGCATTCTATTCACCACACTTCCTTGAATGACAAGGTTGTCACTACTTGTGTTATTGATCTTCATACCTTGGATTATGATGATGGTTATTCCTTAGATGATATGTTATTAGGTGGTCTTATAAAAGCCCTTAATGCTGAGATTGTTCATTATCATTCTTATTTACTTGAGTCTTTTTGTGTATCTTCCCATCTTCCTTAATTTATAGTTCTTAATATTAGTATTTTTCCTCTTTATCATAGGGTAGAGATGGTGATAACACCTCTAATTTCTAAGGAGCCTCATAGGAGTATGCTCATGGATTGTGATATGATTGGACCTTACCATTTTACTAGATTTCTTGATCATCATAGTTGGTTTACTCCTAAGATTAGTGTGAGCCTCCTTAGACCTTATATAGGTCCCACCCCTCCCTTAATAGATCCTTTATTAGAGCCTATTATTTCTCCTACAATAGTTAAGTCTATTCTCACTCCTAATATTGTTGATCCTACCCCTACTTCTCATCCCATTGCTCCTTCTATTGAGCCTAGTTACATTCTTCCTCCATCACTACCTTCTCTTGGTGATGGTTTTATTCCCTTACCTAAGATGGCTTCATTTCCCACCAAATGGGCTGATGAGTCCTCTATGGCTTATTCCACTCCTATTATACCTACTTATATGAGTGCTTCTCTTAAGACTATTCACAAGCATATTTGTTGCTTCCATGAGACAAATAATCATTCTTCTACCCATTGTCATAATTTGTGACAATATATTGATACTTTACATCCATGCCTCCCCTAAAGGTTATACCTAAATATTTACCCAAGTATGGTGAGGTATATTATATTTTGCACCAATGTGGCACCCATCACACTATTATCGCATCCTTCAAAAACACCTTAAGGATCACCTTGTAGCTATTCTCAGACCTTCTTTTGTTCCTCCCATAGGTCATTCCTATAATAAAGTTTTTATTTATTCTCCCATGGCTCCACCTCTAGTGTTTTCATCCCCTCCTGTGGTCCCTTTATCACCTCTCGTGGACCTTTCCTCACCTATGGATCCTTTTCTACTCGTGAGTCCCTCACCTGTGGATCCTTCTCCACTAATGATTCTTGGATCTCCCATAGAGCCCACTCCCACACATTATATCAAGAATCCCTTGCCTTATTTTCCTTAGCATAATTAATCAAGTATTCCCACTTTTTCAGTTGAAGAGATTAGAAAAGAAGTCTTTTCCCATTTTTCATTGAATATTGATGAGACATTAACAATTGTTCATATCCAACTTCATAGAGATTTATCTGATGTTTTGGATAATGTGTGTGGGAAAATTTATCATTATTTATGAGCACATGCATGGTTTCATTACATTTTACATTTGGATTGGACGTGTGCTCCAATTTTATTCTTATCTATCTATTATATCATTTGACACTGTGTCAAATTCTTCTTATATGTTGATTATTTTTGGTACCATATCTTGCTCATCTTGTCATTTATACTTACATATGATTATTTTTATTTATAATTTATTTCTTTTTATTTATTTTATTTTTACAAAAACTCTCTTCTTGTGTCTTCATGATTGTTTGCTCTCTTATCTCTATTTTTCACAAGATAATTATCATTATGACTTGGTTATACCAACCATGTCCCCTTTGGTTTTTTTTCCCTTTAACATGTGATCAGTTAGAAAATAATGCATCTCATTATACTCTCCTTTCACTAGTCCACTTTGGATCTCTTTTTTCCCTTCTTCCTTTTTCACAAACTAAGCATATACATGGTTGAGACTTTAGATCATTGTTGAGACTTGGATCTCTTTTTTACTTGTTAAGCCTAAGTTTCCTAGTTAGTATTTATATTTGGTTACTTAGATTCATTTAGCCTTAGCCTAAATATCATTCATGTGTATCACTACATCTCTCATGATTGGTCATTCCAAGTTCATGTGGAGGAGGAATCTTCAAAAGCCATAAAAATTTAAAATCCAAATCATTTTACAAAAGAAAATGATATAAAAGGCAAAAATATTCTTAAAAGTTAAATCACACTAAAAGACATGATTCAAATCACATATCCTTCTTCTAGTCAAATATAAAACATCATAGTTAGCCTCACGGTAGAGCCAAGGTCCTTTGGGGTGTGGTAGGCTAGTAGATTAGAAGAGGAGAATAAAAAAATATTTTAGTGCTACCTACTTTCTCATGTAATTAATCAATATTTATAGTAGAATGATGACTTTGTAAGGGGTCCTAAAGAATGGGGAACATGTCATGGGAAGGTAGGTCCATTTTACTTTTCCTAGTACTAATCTACCTTCATGATTTGATCTTAGTAGCATGCTTATCTACCTATAAATCTTTGTGTCTATAGTGAACATGTTTCCTTTGTACATTGATGGTCACTAGTCACTCAGTGTCTTATCATGTCCTTAGTATGCCTATTTTCTCCTAAGGTCTTCTCATAAGATGCATAAGTCTTGATTTTTACATTCCCTTCTTCATTCCCTATATCCTTCATATTTCCTCTTGAGAAATATTGTTTTGTTTATCGATCACTCCCCTTGGGAACTCATTTGAGTTGCATTATAAGATCATAGATAGGACCCGACATTACTCACAAATTACCACTTTTTTCCTTCCTATTACCCACATCTTACCTATTTTTTCCTAATTTTCCCACCCCAATGGTGTTCTCTTTGTGAGTTACAGTGTAAGACTATGGTTAGGACTCGACATTCATCACAAAATTCTCTAATAATACAAGTCACAAAAAAAATTACATGTGTCAAATATGAGATACAATGTGATTGATTATGAAGTTACACATCATTAACATGCTTCCCAGATTGATTTAGTATGTTTTATGCTTACTTCATTTCTCTTTTAATTTATCTTCTTATTTTACGAGTGCATGTAAGAATACAACCATTTCTTGAATTTTTCATACTTTCTAGCTTGAATTAGTGTGATAAATTTAAGACCAATATTTTGCCAATTTTATTTTTCTCTTATACTACCCAACATGATTTAGTATATTTGATTGAATTAATTAATTTGTTTTTATACCATTTGAGCCCTTTTAACATACCTTCCATTTTATTTAATTATTTTCATATTTCCCAATGCGATTTAGTATGATTTTACTTGTTTTAATTTGGTGAAAAAAATCTTTCACTTTGGTTTAAAAAAAAATTCATTTTTACCATCCCTTGATTCTTTATACTTAGTCATTTTCTTGTTATTACACATTTCCCAACTTTAAATAGTGTGTAGTACATTTTTGATTGATTATATTTTTCCAAGTCCTTTTTGCCTATTACTTTTTAACCATGCATTTGTTTTTCATAGTGATAGAAAAGAAACCACAACTAATATATTTCCTATAGAATATACAAAAAATAACTAAATACATGTGATCAAAATAAATATATCCAAAGCATCCAAAAACACAACCATAATAATGATAACACACATAATCAATATCAATATGCCAAAATGATACATCATATATATATGTCTCATGAGTTTTGATAAAACAAATACAACTATATATGATGCTCTAGCTCTATGGTTGGGCCCCATCCTATCTATCTCATGGCCTAGACATGCTACTTGATGAGGCTTTGGTTTGACTCCTCCACATAGTATGTTGTAAATAGGCCATCCAAGATATTAATCCCTCTACTTATCCCTATAGATGCACTATCTCAACATGTGCCTATACCAGCTTGGTTTGGGTCACTATATGTGCCTGCATCAACTAGGTTTGCATCACCATATGCGCCTATGTCATCTACATCACTATAAATAGATGTAAAACACTATCCTCTGATAGGGCCTATAATTCCCATATCTTACGTGCACCCATATTTTTTGGTGGTTACATCCTCTCCCTCTATGTTTATATCTACCTTGCTACCTGCCCTACTAATCTAAACAACCTTACCTAAGCTAGGGTAGATGGTACATTAGGGTCATATAATGTAATAGGGTCATACAAATGTAGAGTCTCATCCAGGATGTCATGGAGTGCTCCCCTCACTAGTGACCCCCATATCTCCTCCTCATCTTCATCTATGCCTATAAAATCACACCCAAATAGATATTAGATCATTGCCATATCTAGAAATATCTATATACCTCTAGTCTCTATTTAAAAATCAAAACTTAAACAATACTTTAATCATCTTTATTACCTATTTGTGTTTTAAACACTATGTTCTTGCCATTTGTATAACCACCTAACACAGTCTCTCCATCTGTACGGCCTTCTAGCACCTCCTCTATAGGTTGCCTTCTGAACTCAAATATAGTTGTCAAGGCTCACAACTACCTCAACCTATGATTGAGTGGCCTCTTTATCATCCATCTCTTTTTTGGATCACCTATTATGTCATTAGGGATGGCGATAGTCTCCACTCTTTCCTACTCCTCCCACCTCCATCAATGTTATGTCCTTGATGGTCATAGCTTATCTTGATATGAATATGGTGGTGGTAAATTTAGTGCCACTACCTCTACATCCCTCTCCTCTTACTCCCATGGTCACTCATAATGTGTTCTTAGCATTGGCCTCATCATTAGTGGCCCTAGTCCCCTCCTCTCATATGGCTCTCTCATATGCCAAACCCACTACTTGGGAATTAATATCAGTGCCACTAGATGAGGTAAGCCCATCTATCCTAGCACTTGTGCCACTATATGTGGCTCTCTCCACTAATTATAGTGTCTAATAACCTCTATCTTTATTATAGCAAGTGCAACTATGTACTAACTCAGCCATGTAGTTGCTATGTGCCCATATTGATGCCACACTATGTGTATGCATCTCACTATCTACAGTGCTGGCATGTGGGGCACAACCCATGCTACTTGGTCCTCTCTCCATATCCACACTCAAGGAGACCTATCATTTATCGCATGGGGAAACCTAGCTAGTTAATACATGGGAAACCTTTCATAGATCCAAGCCATCAATAATATGATCGGTCTTATAAACTTTTGCCCTTTAACCAACACCTCATATAGATCATGTATGAGCTTGACCTAGATAACAGATCCAAGATCATATAGTATTCCCTCCTCAAGTATCCTCCTTCTCAAGGCTACCATGAATAGTGGTACCTTGCCATTTGGCTTGTGACATAGCACTCGCTATGTCATAAGTCATTTCATAACCTTCTAGATATCCAAAATATATGATGTATACACATTAAACATACTAACTCACCTACCTAATAATATTATATCTAAGCTCATATCCCACATGACTAAGGCTCTCCTCTCCTCTAGGCTATCTGGTATGCCAGTAGTTACTAGTGCTCCTACTATCAATAACACTAAAATGGTATACACATCCTCTAGAGTGATAGATACCTCTACCACATCCCCATCCACCTCCCATTTTAAGGTATTAGTCAATCATTCCCAACATATAAGGAATATGACTAATAGATCTATGCTCAAGGGAATCCTACACATGTCAGCTATCCCTCCTAAGCCTACAACTACCATCCTAGCTCTATCACCTATGGTCAGATGCTCTAGTAGATCTGATAGCCAAGACAATCTACCAATCTCTAGAACCTAGGTCATCTGTGCAACTAAAAAACAACAAAAGATGTATTATATCTTCCATGTCATGTATAGCTAAAATACATTATTATAAAAATTCAAATAAAAAACAAGCTTAAATTGATTTAATTCATTATTACCTATTTTTAGCTTATTCTCTTCTTTTTACCCTCACTTTGTCATTTCAAGCCATTCTAACCTTCTTCTGGCCTTTGACATGCATTACCGTACACTTATGGTTTTTTGGTCAACCTATTTTGACCAAAAATTTCCCTATTTTTAGCTTGGTTGACTTAAAAATATTTGTCAAACCTTGTATTTTCCCCTCCCTAATATTGCATTGTCATTTTGGTTTTTTTAGATCAGTTGGTAAACTATACTAGGTTAGTAGTCTACAAAATGTATAGGGTCGGCACACACCTATTGGGTCAACAGTGTAGATTTTGCTTATTTTCGGCCTACTGGGTCAACTAGGTTAACCCAGTTGTTTTTAGCTATTGACCCATTACATTTTACTTAAAAAGTGCATTATTGTAGATTTGTTCCTAATTCCTCCAAACCCATTTGCCTAATTAGTTTTTCCTATGAAACAAATTTAGTTTTGCTTCATTTTGACATCTAAAAATGATAAAAGTTAATTTTTTCTAAAAATTCACTAAATTTAACAAAATACTTAAAAATTGGCTTAGGATTCATAGTTAAATACCTGTAGTGCACCATCTACCCCTTCTGGAGCCCCTCCTCATCTATCTTATAATCTCCTCACCATTCTAGCTTGTTTGGTCTCTAGAGTTATTTTTCTTTCCTTCACAAGTCAAAATAATAAAATGACTTCTCTTTCCCCTATTTAAAAACACTTTTCAAAATTCAAATTATTCAATTATTTTCTTGTAGATTCCTTCTTTTGCCTATATCTTTGTTTCTACTCACTAGTTTTCAAAACCATAAAATGCATTGGTTTTGTGATGATGTATAGAATATTTTCCACTATCATGTTCTTATCTTTCAATTTTCTTGATTTTTGGCTATTTTTTTGCACTAACTTCTAAAGGTTTGCCTAGTGTTCTTCACATTGGACTTATTCACATTATGTCCCTTCCTTTATCTTATTTTCTATTTACTGCACTTTATTTAGCATCAATGTTATATGTTATTATGTTCTACTTTCCAAAGCACCATCTTATGTTGCACTTTGTTTTATTAATTTCATAATATTGGAGTTATATTCCTAAATAATAAAGGGGCTAAGTAATGTAAACTAGTAAATAAACATGCAAGAATTAACCTACTAATTTGTGTATATAAAATGTATTTATAGATTTTATAAATATAGTAGGAAGTGCAAGAGATTATATCTTAGCTTATTTTAGCTGATTTGGACTGAGACAAGGTGTGATACTAGAGGAACAAGACTAAGAAATAGTCAAAAATAGGTCTTTAGACTTCATTTCTTGATTAGATAGAAGTGTTGAAAATAAGACACCCTAATGTTTTTTGCTGTAGTCCTATTCTAGTGATGTCCTAAGGCTAAAATCTTTTTGGGTTCTGTTTAGAATGCCTATGTTACCCTGTCACTAAAATTTCAAGGTCTAGGACCTTACAGAGCTCGTTGTGTGCCTATTTTAATCTTTAAAACCCTTAGGAGCTCTTGGTGCTTGAACTTGAATGAAAACTTGGGGAAGAGAGAGAAGGGGTTCATGTGTAAAGGATACATTGAATGCACTTCACACCCCATATGTGAGCACATTACTTACATACCAATACTCTAAAGAGGGATCAAGCTAATGTAGTTCTATTATTGAAGTACTTGGTGAAATTTGTGTATGATCAATGCAAATAGAATGAGAAAATATATGTGCTTCAGTTGGATAGGGACTGGTGTAATGACTTGAGTAGGCTTTAAATAATATTGGAAGGTTGTATGCAAAGAATAGGGAGGAGTGCTTGAGTGTACTTTCTTGTATTCTTGTATCTCTCTTGAAAATGAGTGCCAACCCCTTTAAATAGACTTAGAATGGCATTTTATAGGGAAACAAATGATCATGGGTTAAATTAATTCACTTGAGGCCAATAGAGAAAAAGATAAGGAACCAAAATAATTTGACTATTGGAGGCAAAAGTGAACTTGGACAATAGTGTAAAAAATAGGACACCCTAGGTTCCAATGCTCCTATCTTATTTGGGCACTATTTTTCTAAGGAGATGAGACCTATGGGATGGATCTAGGCCTGAGAGGGATACCTAGGTCTAAAAGGGATAAGTCTAGAAAGCTTTGGATGATTGGGAATTAGTGAAAGAAGTAGCCTAGAAGGGTTGTGTGAGCCAATAAGAGGACCTATGGATTAGGTGTCTTAGCCATACTAAAGTTATATATTTTTTCATTTTACATGACTATATTTGCCTCCCTTTTTTTATAGTAATGTATTAAAGTGAAATATTAGGATAAAGGAAAATAAGAAGCATACCTAAACTTCCCTGTAAGGGTGAAGCTCATGAAGCTGTGTGATGCTGGATGTGCATAGAGAGCACACTATAACTTATGAATTTACAATGAAAACATAAAGTAGATTATTTATTACTAGATATGCTATATCTAAAATAAGAATGTACAAGAGCTAAAGAAGAGGAAGAGAAAGGAATGAATAAACGTCATCTAGTATGAGAACCAATACAAAACCTATAGTGATGCTATAATGTGATAGATGATGCTACGTGTGTGTTGAATCAAGAGTGATATAATGAATGGAGATGAGTGCTCAATTCCTTAGAAAATGGCTCAAGAATGTAAAGACTAGTCCTTTAGCTCCATCATCACCAACTATGTGAAGTTAATGAATCATGTGTGTGTTAATCAATGTTTAGATTGTGTGTCTAATCCCTCTAAATAGGTGGCTAAAGAATAAAAAGGTTAGCTAGACCTTTGGCTCCATCATTTCCCCATGAAGTGAAGTTAGGAAGTAATATCGATATAAAATAGATATCATATGAGATGGATCATGGAGCCCATGAGTGTGCTAGAAATATAACAATGTGTGTGGATAGCCTAAATTTATATAGGAAACTAGGCCACTCTTGGCCATTTTTAAAGATGGAGGTTAGGATTGTATGAAAGCCTCTCTAAAAATGATGAAAAATGATTATGTAAAAGCCAAATTAGGAACTCAAGTACTCAAAAATCTAAACTTGTATGAAATTTTAACTCAAATGTGATGTCAACCTTCTACAGATAGAGTAAGGTGCGTAACTACTGAGAATGCTTAGAATAAATTAAGCTTTGAAAGAAAAGAAGATCAATGTGCTGCACACATTACCCCCAATCACTAATGTCTAAAACATGGATTCTAATTTTTAAGTTATGTCAATTGACTAATATGAACTAAAATTAAGAACCATCATGTTGCACATGATAACCAACTATATCTAAGAAAATTATACTAAAACCACTAAATCTGACTGATCTAGAAGTGTAAAAACTATCCTTAAACTAAACTTTTTGCTGATTTATGGAAACCCTGAGTGTCTTTATACCTAGACAAGAGTGCCAAAATGTGAGGACCCCTATGTTTGGTGCTACTATCCATCTTTGGTAAAAAAAATTTATGTGAAAAGTAACTTCTGATCTAAAACTATCATTATTTTTTTGCTCTGATTTGGCCTCTGGATTCTGTACTGAGTGTTATGAATGCTGATATTTCAACTGTTAGGAGGTTTGATCTCTATGACAAACCCCTATTTTATGATCCCTCTTTTGAGGGTAGGAATATGAACCTATCATGACTACCCTTATAAGAAAAGGAATCCTATAAGTGTGCTAAGTTGTATAGATGCAAGATATAGTATTGAATATTTGACAAGATATTTCAAGATATAGCAATATTTGAATTGATAGATGGTTAGATCAATAGGGGTATGCCTTGATAGATATAAAAATTTAAGAGCATGTGAATGATACTGAACTAGATTGATAATGATAGATATTAGTTGTTAGTTGTTAGTTTGTTAGTAAGCATGGAAGGATGGAGCATGATGTCCATCATGGCATCTAAAAAGCAAGATAAATGCATGATTGGAATCATGGCATTACACACAATGAGGATAAAAAAAGAAAACAAGCTACGCAGAAAGAAGCATACAAGGGTATAAAATAATCATGTCGGGTTCACCAAATGTTTTATTATTTTTTTAATATTGGAGTCATATTCATAAATAATAAAGGGGTTGAGTAATTTAAATTAGTAAATAAATATGCAAGAATTAACCTACTAATTTTTGTATATAGATTATATTTTTGCCTTTACTAAAATATTAAGAAGTGAGAGAGATTAGAAGTTAGCTTATTTTAGCTGATCTGGACTGAGAAAAGCTCTGATACTAGAGGAGCAAGATTGAGAAATAATCAAAATAGGTCTAGGGACTTCATTTCTTGATTGGACAGGAGCACCAAAAATAAGACACCTTATTGTCTGATGTTATAGTCCTATTCTAGCACTATTATCCTAAGGCTGAAAAGTTTTTTGATTTTATTTAGAATGGTTGTGTTAACCTATCACTAAAATTTTAGGGTCAAGGACCTTGCAGAGATTTCTATGTGCTTGTTTTAATCTTCAAAACCCTTAGGAGATCTTGGGGCTTTAACTTGAATGCAAACTTGGGAAAGAGAGAGAAGGGGTTAGTATGTAAAGGATACATTGGATGCATTTCACACCCCATATGTGGGCATACTACCTACATACCAATACTTTGAAGAGGTATCAAGCTAATATAGTTCTGCCATTGAAGTGCTTGGTGTATTTGCATATGATCAATACAACTAGAATGCAAAATTTGATGTGCTTCAACTGGATAGGGACTGGTGCAATGAATTGAGTAAGTTTTGAATAATATTAGAAGGATGTATGCAAAGAATAGGGAAGAATGCTTAAGTTTAATTACTTGTATTCTTTCATATTTCTTGAAAAAGAGTGCCAACCCCTCTAAATGGACTTAGAATGGCCTTTTATAGGGAAATAGATTATCGTGGGTCAATGAATTTGCATGAGGCTGATAGGGAAAAAGATAAATAACCAAATGAATCTAACCATTGGAGGCAAAAGTGAACTTGGATAAAAATGCTAAAAATAGGACACCCTAAGTTCCATCACTCCTATCCTATTTGGGCACTATTATCCTAATGGGATGAGACTTAGGGGGATGTATCTAAACCTAAAAGGGATATGTTTGGAAAGCTTTGGATGACTAGGAATCAATGAAAGAAGTAGCCTAGAAGTTATATAATTTCACATTTTACATGACTACAAACTTACGTGACATGTGATGATATTCAAGTGCGGCATATGTATACACATAATATTTTAAAAATTTTACCAATTACTTACACTTTTTATCTTTAAGGAACCTATCAAGTCTCAATCCTTAAGGGGTGCACCTAGAAAGGGGTGGGTAGACCATTGGTACTTCATAAGATTGTTGTCCTTTTGTCACTTAGCATTTACACTCTCATCTCCTAAGACCATTTATCCTAAGCTTATTATTCTTAGCTTTACCCATTCTAATCATTTTCCATGCTTTACAATCCTTGTTTTTACCATATTGAAGTTTCATAATTTCACATTTTACATGACCAAACACTTACGTGACATGTGATGAGATTCATTTTTGCCACTTGCCATCTACACACTCATCTCCTAAAACCATTTATCCTAAGATTATTATTCTCATCTTTACCCATTCCAATCATTTTCCATGCTTTACAATCCTTGTTCTTTCCATATTAAAGGTGTATAGTTTCACAATTTACATGACTACACACTTATGTGATATATGACTAGGTGTCTTAGCCATATTAAAGTTGCATAATTTTAAATTTTACATGACTACACACTTACATGACATGTGATGAGATTTGAGTGGGGCATATGTATACACATAATATTTTAAAACTTCTACTGATTAACTGACACTTTGTATCTTACAAGAACCTATCAAGTCTCAATCCTTAAGGGGTGCATCTGGAAAGGGGTGGGTAGACCATTGGTACTTCATTGTATTGTTGTCCTTTTTTCCACTTTCCATATACACACTAATCTCCTAAAACCATTCATCCTAAGTTTATTATTCTTAACTTTACCCATTCCAATCATTTTCCATGCTTTACAATCCTTATTCTTGTCTTGACCCCCTTTTAACTAGTTGACTATACTAGGTCAACTGGGTTGACCATGTATAATTTTCATCCTTTGATTACTGTATAGGGTCGACTAGGTCAACCCTGTACTATTTAGGGGCATTTTTCATTAGGAGTTTTTTTTATCCCTTTGGCCAACCTAGCTCAAGACATAGTGAATTATCTCCCCAAAAAATATAGGTTCAACTGGGTTAACCCTGTATAGCTAACATATTCAAAAGGATTTAGGTCAATATCCACCTATATATACAATTTCATTTATTTATTTGTAATAATAGAAGTAAATAATAATAAGTGCCAATGAACATTTATTTATTTATTGACCATTTTACTTGAGGAATAAAGTTTAGGGTTCCATGATTTATTTGGAGATATAGATCTTGTTTTATGGAGAAGTCTTTTGGATGAATAGATAGGTTATGTATCCTATAGATGATTTGTATTTGTTATCCTTACATACAAAAACAATCTCTTGTGAAACACCTTGTCCAAGGGAGACATTGAGGCTCAACAGGTTCATCTTCAAAGGTAAGTATTCCCAATTTTATTTCTCCTTTGTAAGAGTAGATAGATAATGTACTTGTGATTATTTCTTCCATGTATTATGATTCCATATACATTAACATGAGTATATGTATTTTATGCATGTTTAGTTTAGTTTATTTTGTTTCTAACCCCCACTTTGTTCCACAAGATCTGGTGTGCACTAGATTAGATTTAATTTCTTGTTTATTAAAATCAAGTGAACATTAAACCTAGGACTCCTTTAGGGTTGTGTGATTATTTTATATTATATGTTTTGAAACCCTTCCTAGAATGGTGTATTATGATAAGTTATCTCCTAATCAGGTCTAGTAGATCCCCATATTGGTCACACTCTCACTTAATAAATGTATTCCCAATTAAAAGTGTAGGTATGCTCTATATCCTTTGAGCTAGGATTGATTTATTGACATGATGCATTTTTGATTGCATACAATATCTCTCTCATGTTCCACACTCCCTAAAGATTTATTTTTGGGTTTTAACATGTAGAATAAAGAATGAATAGAATTTCCTACCAATTTTTTTTGCACTTTTAAGTCAATTATGTCTGACTCAATATTTTCTATATAGGCTTTCTACCTATGATATATGTATAGTTGGTGGAGGGTGATTTTATGAATCTATCTTCTTTGCAACAATACTCATAGGTTATACATCGTATATCTATTTAATGGTGCTCATGAAGTATCACATTATGAAAGTGTATGATAAATTAAGTCATGTAGATAACTCTTTAGAGTGGGCTATTTGGATGTGCACAAGGGAGACATATTACTTAATATAAAACTTGGCTTGGTCTCCAACCTATGTAGGCAAGTCCTTTAAAATGCACCAATTATTCCCAAAGGCTTCCTTAATCCCATCATACCATGATTTCATCTTGATTTTATGGGATGGAGTTATTGGGCTAGGGCAAGTGAATACCTAGTACCACTCTATAGGGGATTTATTATTGGGTGGGTATGCCCATTTCAATGATCTATAGGTGTAGTTGGGTACACCAATTTCATAAAACACCATTAAAAATATAAATGTGCCTAATGTAAACCTATGGTTGGGTACCCAGTGGGCTTTCTCTACATCCTCTATGATCTTTATAGAAATGTATCACACCCAATTATCCTTCAACCCCTTGGTAACCTATTGAGAAGCATATAGTTGGGCCATGCCCATCTATTTTCATCTATCACCACCTCTAAATTTTGTCATAATGATTCACATAACTACTTAGAGGGTGGGATCTTAAATACCTATGATGTACATGGCATGGCCTTATTTTTAGTACTCAAGCACCATGGTCATCTTCTCTCTCTCATCCTGGTCCTCTAAGTCATATGCAAGGTCTTTGATTGAGCATTGCAACCATGATACTTTTCCAATTATTTTATCTATAATTCTCATCTAGTGCCCAATGAAATGGATGTAATCTTTATTCACCAATGAGATCAAAAACTTCACTTCTTCTACTAGATTTCTAAAGTAAGGAAGGCTAAAAAGTTGAAAAAGGCCAGCTGTATCTAATACATTGAAAATATTCAAGTCATATACCAGCTCACTCTTGGTATTTTGGCACTCTATAGTCACACTATAACTCTAATTCATTCCTAGGCTAGTGATGGTTGTAGTCAAATACATTATATATCAATACATTTGACACCCCATTCTCAACACATAATACTACTTATGGGTACTTCATTTCTTCAATCATCAAAGATGGTGGTAGGGACACAATACCTTTCTTTTTTGCTTGGTGCACCATTTGTATCTATGTGTCTCTCACATGCACTCTTATTTCTTCATATTCTTCTTCTTTGATCAATACCATCTCCCCAACAACACTCAAATCTTCTTCCTCTAGAATCGTAGACAATGGTTCACTTCAATGAGGGTTTTTATTTGGACACATCACCCTTCATGGAGCCTAAAGGTTGACATGTAGAAATACAATGTTCCTAAAGGAATACATGTTTTCTTATGTAATAGCTTCAACTCTCCTGCTTTAATGGCCTATAATGACATATGTTAGCTTTTACAACTTGCAACTCTAGAAATTCCACCTGTCCTTATAATTCATTTGACCTTATTTGTTCATCTTAGTTAAAACACACTGTAAAATTTGAAAGTAATTTGAATTCATCGATCTACACTCATTTGGAAGCTTATAAATTGTTCTAAAATAAATCAAATTTGTTCATTCGGCTTGGTAAGTTCATAATCATAGTAATAGTAAAAAGTGAAATGACCCCTATTTATCTTTTTATTGGCTCAAGAGGTAATTTGCATTTACTAACCTACTTCACTTTACATAATAAATGTGATCAATTGTATTACCATGATGTGGTGTTGACACACTTTCCATTATCACTATTCTCTTTATATTAATTACATGTCCCTTCATGTAATTTTAATAAAGTGTATGACAACTTTAAATAATTTTGAATGTTTTCTATCCCAAATGTGGGAATCATTTTTTACCTTAACTAGCTTATGGTTACATGCCACATCCTACATAACCTTTAATCCTTGTAAACTTTAACTTATGCACCTTTACTCTTGCACGTATTCCTATACACTATTTCCTATAACTTCATAAATATAACACCCCTACCCGACACTAATAGTGCTTCATGGTCCTCTATGAGAACATAAATAAGTATAAAAATGTAAATGTTGACTATAAAGCCACTAAAAGGTGCACAAATAGTGTAGTGCTATATTCAAAATAAAGAAAATCCTAAATTAAGCTAATGGAACATGCCTTAATGGTATAAAAAAGAAAGACTCCTTCAAAAAATTATGGTCACAATTAGTTACCATTATAATGACCAAGAAGAAATTGGCTATCTAAATGCTTCAACTAGCATGAACTAGTGGGATGGATACTATAAATAATGAAAGGACTATCATAGTGGACACAAATATTTTCAGAGTGATGTGTGAACTTGGAGTCATATATTAAGACTTTCATGCTAGGATAAAAAATTCTTGTGATTGATATGGTGATCATATTGTGCCTTCTATTTGTGTTTCTCTACTCTTTGACTCCAATGTATGAGAAATAAAATTGCATCCTATATAATAAAGCATCAAGGCACACTTTCAAATATGATTCATCATCCATCTATCCTACACACACAATGTAAAGAGAAGGAATAAGGAATTCCTTAGGAATGACTACTCAAGTACTGAATATAAGGTTGAATGGTGTTCTCTTTCTTAACCACTTGTAAATGGTTCTATAAGCCCATAATACTACATACACATGATCATCCTAGTTAGTGAATCCAATATTACATATATTGGTCAATATAGTGCCAAAGATATTGTTAAACACCTCAGCTATACCATTGGCCTGGGGTTGATATGGTGATCTTATGGTGGGTGATCATGAACTCTACCAATAAAATACATATATTCTCCTTAAAGAAGTGGTTACCTTGGTCACTAGTGCAACTCAACAAACAACTAAACTTGGTAATGATATGCTCTCAAATGAATCAGGAAATAATAACAACTTTACAATCCCATGTTAGTGAGATAGTTAGTAGCAGTGATAACATAACGAGATCTGATAATCATTCTAGGTTTATGGGGATAATAAAGTTAATGGCCCACATTTCAAAAGGTTCTTAAGATATATTAGGATGAAGGGGAATTTCACCCCTCTTATTCATCTTTCCCAAGCATTGGCAAATGTCACACTGGTGCGTGTAAAGCTTAACATCCTTAAATAAGGTAGGCCATCACAATCCAACTGAAATAAACTTTTGTATGGTATCTTCACCAATGTAATTTAATCCAATAACACCTTCATGGACCTCATATAGAACCTTATCATACTCATGTTTCATAATGTAACATTGGAGCACCTCATACTAGCCAAGCTTATAAATTAGACCCTTGATAAGCTAAAACAAAATAACACAAAAAATGAACTATTTTTTCTAGAGTAATAAAATACATTGGGGTTGAGTATGCATTTAAAAAGGTGGATATATATTTTAGTTGTTTAGGGACATGAAAGACATGGAATAATTACATGTTAGGTAAATCATATTCTATGGCACACACTAGTTTTCCAAATTTAATGTGTGGAAGATAGTCTGGACCAAAATTAGCCTTACCAAGGTTGACCATAACTGAGAACTAGAATCCTTAAAATATCACAATCCAATAAAAAATGTGACCCTATAATACCAATATATTAACCAAATAATTTAATTCTTTTGGGTCCATGAAGAAAACAAAGGGGGTTTCCAATAAATACTATTAAAACATTTGAAGGGCGTAAACCATAGATAATTCCTCACACTCTATAATTGTATAATTCCATTTGGCTAGAGTAATTTTTCAAATTACAAAGTATAAAGGGTGATTCAAGTTACCCTCACTAGGATAAGAAAGTATAACACTAATTTCCATTCCAAAATCATCAACATGAACATGGAAAGGCATAGTCTAGTATGGAATCTAGAGAATAAGTGAGGCGATAAACTTATCCTTTAAGGAAACTAAATCTTCTTGGTGAGCATTGGTCCAAAGAAAGTGACCATTATGTTTTAGTAACTCCTCTAGAGGCACTGTAATCTTAGAATATCCATGAATAAATTTTATATAATATCTAGTGTGCCCTAAGAAAGTGCAAACCTCTCATTGGGTGGTTGGTACTAGAAGCTAAAGGATGACAATGATCTTGGTTGGGTCCACTAAAAGTCCATCATGATAAATAACATGACCAAGGAGAATGTCTAATGGGTTAGTAAAGAGACATTTATTCAAATTGAGAGAAATATGAAGATTCATACAACACTTAAGCACGAGCCAGATATTAGAACAATGGTATTTTACTAAGCCATAAAATTTCTAGTCATCTAGATAGACCCAAAGGGTCTTATGGATAAAGTCCTTGAAAGATTCAACTGCAATCAAGGAGAACATAGTAGGGGCATTCTTCAATCCAAATGGGATGAAATTGTAATAAAAATATCCCCACTTATTTGTAAATTTTATCTTAGGCTTATCATATTCTACAATTTGAACTTGATGGTATCCATAGAAGCCATTCATAAAGGTATAAATTTCACATCCAACAACACCTTCAAGGATCTCTTTAGTGAATAGCATTGGGAAAGTTTTGGTAACACAAACAACATTAAGAATTATATAATCCACACAAATCCAAATGCATCTATCATTTTTTATACTTATTACCATATGGCTCACCCACTCAGACTCATCAATAGGAGTAATGACTCTCACTCACAACTAGATATCAATATTTTCTTTGACATGAGATCATAAATTAGGATTAATTCAATAAGGCCTCTTTCTAATAGGTTGAGTGCCATCTAGTAACTTGATGTGTATTTTACCCAAATAAGAATGGACACCCTTTATCCCAACATAGTTTTATTAGAAAACATCTTGATACTTTTTTAATAGCTCAAATACCTTAGTGATCTTAGTATCAGACCAATAATTATCTTAGGCACTTCCTCCATGATAATATTGTGATAAATGGTTTAGAGTGCCTCAAAGTATGGGTGATGTGCGTCTTGAATGGTATCATAAAAATTTTGAGCACCATAATTCATATGCACAACTAAATGATTGGTTAATGGGTCAAGCAAATCAAATCCATCACCTTCATCTACCTAAAACACAAATTTATACTTGCCCTTTCAGATTTAATCTCTTAGTGCATGATTCAATATAGGTTCAGATAGGGGAGAGGATGACTACACGTTAGGCTCATTAAAAATAGTCAATCCTTTCTCCATCATGCCATGTATGCTTTGAATCTGATCTTTAATAGGGCCTAGGTCTCCTATGAAAAGTTTATGCATATATTTTATTTTAAGGCATAAATCCATCTAAGGGGATGAATATGACAATGCCAATATCATATTACTCTTAAGAATATAATAAGAAATTGTATTTATATGTCACCCTTTGTGGACATACCATGCTCTAGCCCAAGTGAGTAGGGTGCCATAAAATGCATGAACCCAAAGGTATTCTAGTAAGAAAGTTACATCTATTGTCCACATTGTCTCATAAGCTTTAAGGTGAGGTTTCAGATCTTGAATAACACTATACTAATAACACCATGTATATGTTATCATGGTGAAATCTATTATGCAAAATAGAATGTACACGATCTCAAGTAAGCAAATGCTCTCGATGAGTTCACCACCACCAATCAATTGTGCCATGAAAAATATGAATGATTGATCATACTTGATCAATGTGAGAATTATAAAAGGTTTCTAACTACTACATAATTTCATGGACCTCTATTTGATTATGGAACCTTGGAGCTTCATCTAGCCTAGCATGTGGTGCAACCATGATTTATCTATAAAAGAGACAAATAAATTTATGGTGTTTGTGATACTTTTGCCAAGTATCATCATGAGTACCGATAGCACCACATATTCTCCCAGTAAGGTCATAGGTACCCTACACCTAATAGTCATAGGTATTACTAGTGGTGTTAGAGAGGTATTATGAATATATGCATTAAAATATGCCATTAGGGGTGGGGTCATGTCATTTACTGCATTGATCTATGACATTATAAATATGGTTTATGTCCTCATCAAAATTGATCAATTCAACACAGGAAGGCCTATGAGCATGATCCAATGGAATGACCACACATTGTTCTTCATTGTAAAAGCTTATGTACCATTTATTAAAGATAAAATCAACATTATTGGAATAACTCCATGGATGACCCAATAGAGCTGAGAAGTCATCAATGCTAGCCAAATCTATGACTTCAATGTCTGCTTAGAATGTAGCATCAAGGATATCCATGGTGGCATATTTAATTACATTGATGGGCAAAACATGAGTTTTTAAAGCCATGAATAATACATGGGGTGAAGGTTATAAATATAGGCTATCCATCTTCCACCAAGCATCCTTTGTGATAATATTGACTTCAACACCATTTTTAACTAAGATATCTTGTATAACCCATCCATATATGGTAGTGTTAACCAATATCTCCTTGTCCCTTTCTGGGCTAGATTGGATGTGAGTATTTTGACATCATGCATGGTTTAACTAATAATTTTAAGTAGGCCATGGTTTTTGATGCTTTAACTAGTTTTGCAATAATGGTATAATATACACATATAATAGACATTTGCAGAGCCATTTAAATTCATCCCATACCATGTCATGATGGTCTGAGGCTCTCTATAAATCAACACATTGAGTGACATCATGATCCTTAAGGAAATAGATTTCCCATTACAATTATCTTACCAAGTTCATAATGTCTTAAAGCACCTCCTTTTGTTGTTGAGCATTAGTATACTGAATAACACAAGGCTCTTCACACTAAAATTTCTAAATAGGTAGAATGGATAAATACTGGGACTGTCCACCACTGTGTTGTAATATTAACTTTAGGGATTGTCAGAGTGATAGGGTGAAGTATCTAATTTGGTTTTTTAATAGTATCATAATTACACCCTTATCATTTCTTTATTTTTAATAGGTCTATTCAACTCAGGTTATTTAATCACCACTTCTTGGATTGCTTCTCCTACATATACTAGAGCTGGCATTGGTTGTGGTCCAAAAGTTGGAAAGTCTTATGCTATTATGCTTCCCTCTAGATATTTATGACACTTACTAAGTCCTCTCATCCCCTTCCTAGGTTTCTTCCACCTATAACCCTTAATTGAGCTTCATCATATTTATGATTCCATAATTCACATTGACTTGATACCATATCAAACCAATAATTCTTTATAAGTGCCCCTACATTCCCCTGCCAACCATTCTGATCATGCAATGAAGAATTTAGACTTCTATGGAAAAAGTCTCAAGTATAGAGTCAATAAATAGCTTCTTCACATCTAGATGAAAATATCTAATATATTGACCATGTAGTTCTCAGATAAAATGGAACTCAACTTTCTCTGGACAAGAATAAGTCAAAATTACGTACTCCAAGACAACTATTTAACACCCTTTACCACCAAACATGAAGAACACCTGTCCAAGGTGATCCTAATTGTCTTAGAGTCATTTGACATTATAATGTCCAAGTTATCTTCCATTCATGATTTATTAACCAGTTTTGAGCATAGACCATGATCTAAGAATGTAGATGAATAGGTACCTCCAAAAAGAATGTCTCATATAATGAATTGTATAGATTATTTTTGACCCACATGGATGTAAAAATTATAGGCTCGATAAAAAATACTTCAAAGTTATTTTCAACACTAATAATCAATTTATCAATGTTTTAGATTAAGGTAAAAATAGGTTTTGAAGGGACCCCAAAACCCTGAACAAAAGGAGAAAGATAAAACAGTTACGCCCACAGGTGAAGCCTAAAACCTACTTCACAGAAGCAACAAAACTAGGTTTACATAGACCTGAAGCAAACAAAATGAAAAACCAAAGATAGACCCCAGGTTTTACAGAGACCTGGAAAATCCATATTAAAAAGAGTACAAAAAACTAGGTAACAAGACGAGATATCACAACCAACAAAAAGAACTAGGAACTATTCTTCTAGTTCCAAGATCATCTTCACTGCTTCCTTACCTTTCACAACACTATCCTGAATGGCAATAACCACCTGTGAAGCTCCCTCTTGCAATGCTTTCTTTCTTGAGCTCTGTCGAGTTCTCTTGCTAGGCCCCTCTAAGGTTTTGATTTCCTCATTTGCTCTTTTTCCAATGTTTACAGTAGCCGCACAAATGCTAGAGGTAACCTCCTCCATCTTCGTTCTACTTTCCTTTATGAGTTCCCTTAGGTTGTTCTCATAGTATTTGAGTTTTATGGGAATATCCCTCATCTGCTTTTCCATATTATTAATTTTGTTCCAAATTGCCTCCTGTTTACCTTCCATTATTTCCATTTTCCTATTGATTTCCATTATCTCCTTATACGTCCATAAATCGAATTGAAGAGTAACGTCAGCTTTGCAATTGGCCAATCTAGTAGGTGGGTAGCTTTTGTCATTCTATCTTTTATCACTCCAGTCTTTTGTGTTCTTTTTGGGACTGTTTCTAGCTTCTTCAATGTAGTCCTCCGTTTCCATTTGTTTCTGTTCCTTTGTTTCAACAGGGCTTACATTTTGGTTACTCACTTCCTTAACTTGAGCTCCCATTTCCAATATTTGGTTGGTGACCTGAACAAGATTTTCCTTTTCATTAATCAAATCAGGGTCCACAACAGGATCATCTAGATCTTTATCAATTTCCTCAAACACTTGCTAGTTTTCCTCAGAATCATGGTTGCTTTTTTTAGATTCTTCCTCTATAGTGACTCCTTATTTCTCATTCTTATCTTGCACTTCTTCTTCCTCACTGGAACTTGAATGCCCACTTTCTGTTCCTCCCTCTTCCTCCATACTCTCCTCCCCAGTATTTTCAGCACTTTCCCACTCTATTTGCTCATCAACAGTCTGGTTGTTGAAGCTTGGGAGTTTGAATTTATCTTTTTCATTCCCTTTTACTATTTATTTCTTGTTACTCTGTAAGTCCTTGTTTTTTTCCGAATAAGGATTCTTTACAATGGCCTTATTCTTGCAATGCCCTTCAATTATAAGAATTAACCCCTCATGCAGGATGGGCCGAGACTCCTTTTTCTTATGAGCGAACAGACTTTGGAGTAAGGAGTAACGCAAATAAAAAGGAAAGGAGATTCTTACTTTGTGTCTGAAGTGATTGAGAAATACAAAGTGAAATTTGTGGATTCTCTTGCTTCTTCCATCAAGTATGAAGTACTCATGGGTACAACATAAGACATCCCTCCATATACCCTTAATCTACTCCAATTCAAAAAAGTCACCACTTTTTTCTAGCTGCTGCTCCTTGGCATCCGTCTTAGGGAATTTGCAAAAAGCCTCATTTGAAATGTTGGTCTGCTTTGAGAATTTTATTCCCTCCATTAGAAGCCCCGTGACCTTTGCTATGAATTCCTCAATCAAATTCACCATGGTGCCATGCAGGGTAACCCTATCATCAATCCAATTTTTGAAAAAAGCCATTGTAATATGGGGTTTTGAGCCATGAAGCCATTCCATATAACTCACAACCTTTCCTCTCTAAATAATTTTCCAGACATCTTCTTTTGCTTTCCACTCTTCGTAGTATTTGGGTTCCTACTTCCTTGGTTCTCCTTTCCTTTTGCGAGCCATACGAATCTCCTTTAATGCCCAAACCATATCAGCTAAATAATGGACCCGTCTATTACCAATTTGGAGCAGAACTCGCCTATTTTTTGGCATGTTTTGGATCCTCACGTACTCTAAAACATTTCTATTTAATGAGTGTACACCTTTCTCTGTTGTTCCACTCCCTCAAATCATTAATTTTCTATTCCAATCTGATCTTTCCCTCCTTTACATGAATTACATCATGATGAATGAGAGCTCTAAGATCCACGTTCTTGTTTAATGTCTCCTGCCAACTCACCTTGTGTCTTGTTCAAACTACATAATTTGCTATCCAATCAGTGACTCCATTAGCTTCATGGTAAGTATGGGTGATAGTAACTTTCTCAAATTTTTTGATTAAAGTTTTCATTTTCCATCACCATAGCCTCTATTGACCATGAAATATAATTTTTATTATTTAAGATATTTATGATATTCAAGGAGTCCCCTTCCAGCCATAATTTAGAATATCCCAATTCAATAGCTAGCTTAATGGTTTGGAGGGAAACAAAAGCTTCATCAATATGGCAGTTTGACTTACCAATGGGGATAGCAATAGCATCGATTACATTTCCCATATGGTTTCTCAAGACTCCTCCACATCCTGCATTCCCCGGGTTCCCTTTAGCAACTCCATCAAAGTTCCCTTTGATCCACCCATGAGGGGGGACATTCCAAGTTACACCAAGTCTAGGATTTTCATTTTTTACATTAGACTTTTCAAATCTTAAAGGATTATCAATTTGAAAGGTAGGATTAGGCTCCCTTTACAATGAGAAATTCTCCTTAATAACTCTAATGATATTATACCCCACAACCCATCCTGGAAGTTCTTTACTTCTAAAAATTTTGTTATTTCTTTCTTTCCATATTCCCCACCAAATATGGGGAAGAGTAAGTTTCCATAAAAAAAGAACATCAGGATTCTTAGAGGGACAACACCAAATTTTAAAAGATAGATCCACATTTTTGTGTTGAATCCATGCAATACCCCAAAGATTGAGGATTTCTTTTCAAACTTGTTGCGTAAAGGAACAGTTCACAAACAAGTGATCTCTATCTTCAAAACCTTTTTTATAAAGAATACACCTGTTCACTATATTTATTCCTCTTTTTTATAAGTTATCAAGAGTCAAGATTTTATTTTGGAGAAGGGTCCAGAAGGAGATTTTGATTTTAGGGATGAGTCCCTTGATCTAGGCATGCGTCCACAAAGGTTGGTTACCATTTCCCTTTGAAGTAAAAATGGTAGAAACTTTAAATTGTCCACTAGGCTCATCATGCCAAACAATCTTATCTTTAAGATTAGGGTAGAGAGAAATAGCATTGAGGGATAGTTGAATATTATTGAAATCTTGATCAATATCATTAAGTTTCACCCATGAATTGTTCTGCAAGTATTGGTTAACCATTATTCCATATCTTTGCTTACATCGGTAAATTACTTCTTTGTCTTGGAATTCTTCTATCAAAGGGTTTCCTTTTAACCAAGCATCCTCCCAGAATTTCACCTTTTTTCCGTTACCTACTTTCCAAGAGCTTCCTTTTTCTAAAATTTGTTTAGTACCCTGAACTGCCCCCCAAATGGAAGATGGACGGGTTACATCAGGGTATGAAAAGAAATCAGAGAGGGATTTTGCATTAAATAAATACTTGTTCTTCCATATATTGCTCCATTCTCTGTTTTCCTGATACACCCTCCATCCCTATTTTGCTAGAAGAGCTGCGTTCATGCTTCTAATTTTCCGTATTCCCAGTCCTCCTTCCCTAAAAGGTTTACAAATGTTTTCCCAAGAAATTAATGGCATTCTCCTTTTTTCCTTAGTGCCTGTCCATAGAAAATTTCTTTGGATTTTTTCAATAGCTTCAACAAATTTGTTAGGAATTCTGAAGAGACTTAAAGCATAAATAGGTATGCTTTGAAGACTTGCTTTGAGGAGGGTTAACTTTCCTTCCTGACTTAAAAGATTTCCTTTCCATCCAGCAATTTTCTTGCTAAATTTATTAATGAGTTCTTCCCAAAAGGCTTCAGGGAATTTTATCCCAAGAGGGAGACCCAGGTAGGTAGAGGGGAGAGAACCTATTGAGCATTCAAGGATTTTAGCTATTTTGTTCTGTCTCTGAATTGGGGTGTTAGTGAAGAACACAACACTTTTGTTCCAATTAATCAACTATCCAGAGGTAGATGAATATAAATTTATAGCTTGCTTCAAAGTTATTGCTTCCTTAACTTCAGATTGCCCCATGAAGATAGTATCATCAACGAATTGTCCATGGGAGCAAATTAACGGATGAGAAGAGGGTTTGAGACCCTTAAATAAAACTTTACAAACTAAGTCCCCTATATATCTTCCCATACAGTCAGTCATAATTACAAATAGAATGGGGGATATGGGGTCCCCTTGTCTCAATCCCCTAGACGGGTTAAATGTTATTAAGTGACAATCGATCAAACATTACCAATAAAACCACAATGTTGGGATTATTTTCCTTATCTAGTCATAAATTTTCATTATGTATATGTTGGAGTGATTAAAAAACTAACATGATGGAGTTTTATGAAATAATGAGTTCTCACATGCTCAGTTAAATCATGAATCAAGGGACCATTGGCTATTGGCTTTGTCATGTGAAGGTGTACTAACATATAATGGCACTCGAATGCATCCACTTTACTTAATGATTAGATAAAAAAATAAATACATAATAATTATGGACCTAAGCTAAATTATTTGAATAATAACATATACTATGACCAACAACATTATTTACATAATCAAAATAACAACATTCAATTAACACAGGTTTCATTCATCATATTAAAAAGAGATTCATAGGTAACATAAATAACTGCATGGTGAAACTCAGTCATATAACTCTACTATCTAGTTGAGTACAATAATAACAATATCATAATAGTATCCTTGATCACAACAATGAAATAATAATAAAAAACATCAAAAGTTTATATCCAGGGGTATTTATACTCGGATTTACTCGACCAAGTATTTACAATAATAATCAAACTCATGACTCACCAATGATCATCAATGGACTTAGAGTCATGGTAGCCAATTACATTGTTTTCCTAAGGACTCATGCCTTTGTGCCCCTATATTATCTTTTTAATGTTGGATCCTCATCATTGAGTGCCTATCTTCCTATAGTCTAGTTATAAATTCACACATGAATTAGTCTATTTCATCCCTAAAAATTGCTCCCTAATTGTCTCCCAAATCCTCTACACTCTCCAAGTCTTTTCCTATTGTTTTGAGTCCTCCATTATTAGGTTATCCATTTATTATGAAATTTGCTCTAATTTTTTCCTCTCACACCATGGACTCCTATGCCATGATATTATGCATCATGACTCTTCTACACCATGCTTATTCTACACTATGCATATTTATTAAAGGACTTATCCAAAATATGGGGTCCAAAAAGTTCACTCAATACATGTGGTTAATACCTTTTCTATTATACCATAAATGGGATTCTTGGACATATTATTAGGACTACCATGGATACATAATTTCCATATATTACCTCAAAAATTTCATGGGTGTAGTAAATATATCCATTATAATAGAGTAATAACGGTTTCTAGAATTCCATATTATTGTTACTTGCACAACACACCCCATTTTTGAAGTTGAAAACAATGACCTTCTTTTTTTTTTGGAGTCTGGTCTTATGCCTTGAAGGAGTTTGGTGGTTTTTTTGTTTTAATTACCATATCATAATTGCATTCTTGTTATATGTGAAAATTTATAATTTGAATGTGCTTTGTTATTTTAGCCAAGGCTAAATAATAATAAATTTGCATCATAAACACTTGGCATATAAATCACATCTAGGACTGCATGGATTAAAAAATTTGAATTTGCATGATTCTATTAAGTCTTGTTCTATCTTCATGCTTATGTTTTGAAATACATTTAAAGCTTCCCTTTTAGACAATTTCTCCTTGGATTTATGTAAATTATCTATATCAGAGTTTTTTACTTTTTTTGAGCTATTTAATCCATTTTTGCTTTTGATTTTAGACTGATTGATTAAATGTTCATACATATTTATTATTTTACTTGGTCATTTTTTTAGAGTGGACATAGTTGGGTTTTCATTTTTTGCTAAGTTTCATGCTTTCATGTTTTCATTCATATTTTTGCCTTAGTCATTTTTCAACTTTTGCCTTAACCATTTATGTTAAAAAACATAGTCATTTACTTTTATAAATTTAAATTTGTTGACTCAATATTTTTTATCTTCCCCATAGGTACCTTAAGCATTTATTGTTCCATGAAACACACTTTCATGACTCTTGGTGGCCCCAAACCATTCAAAACAATATTTCAACACTTAGTCAATTTTTAAAAATTTCTCCCAGAACTACATGTTACTTTTCCACCTCTTTAATGACTTAGCCAATTCTATAGACTTTAACTAGGATCCATGTGTTAAAATCCTTATTATATGAGACTTAATATATTTCTTCAAAATTTTCTCAGAGCCATGTGGCATTTTTTCATTGCTCCACAAGACTTAAAAAATTCAAAAGATTTGCCTAGGAGCCTCTAAATCAATAAAATCCTCTAGGTGAATGGAATAAATGGATTCTACCAAGTGTCAATATCCTAGCAACCTGCTACCCTAGCCTAATTTTTATAGATCAAGACCCTCTAAGTGATCAAATTAGTAGGATGTTACCAAGTGGCTTGATCTTGGTGACCCATTATCCCAAGATGGTTCGTAAAGATATGAAATACCTAGAGACTTTGGATTAGTGGTATATGACCATGTGAAACATCCCACTACTTCAAAAACATGAGGTTTTCCATTTAGTCTAGAAAACATGTTATAAATTTGGGTAAGTAGGATGATTTCACATGTTGGAATCCCACTTCACCATGGCCAAAAGGATAAATAACACGTATTTAATCTCAATCAAACATCATAAAAATGTGGATTAGTTATGTGTCATGACCTTCTAATAAAGGACATGATGTTAATGAAATAAGTAAGACACTAAATTAATTTTGATGACATGTCTAGCTATCAAGAACGTCAAAATCCTAGATGGGACTATGCATTAAATTTAATAGAAAAATCAAGTTATAGCTCGGTGGCATGGTCATAAACATTAAATTTAAATATAGAGAAATTGGTATAGTGAGCCAAATTAATCAAAATACTACATGCCTAAATATATAATTGGAAGATAGTGGCTAAGGATAGTAATCATAGTGTGGTAGGCTAGGTTTAGATCATGAAAATGACATGATAGATAAGAGCACCATCTTAAGAGAGCACAGGGATTTGTTGTAATTACAAGGCATATCCTAGTTGGTGAAATTTTTAGGAATTTCATTCACATTCAATTATAGAATGGTTCCAATTGGAAAAGTGGTTAAGAAGAGAAACACAAATCATAAAATCATTATCATGGAATGCACATCAAGATTAAGCAAAGAATATAAGACAAATTTATCCTTAAATAGGCATAGTACCTACCCATATAGAACATGTATAAATGTAAATAACAAATAAATCTTAGTCACCCTCTTATACTAGAGTTAATTTCAATATTTTCAAGAGCATGGTTGAGCTAGCATGTTTGTCAGAGCCTCAACTGCACCTTAAAATCACTACATTGATTCTTTATAATTACCCCAATAGTGGGATGACTTTGAAACTTCATAGATTGAATTATCTATATAAGATTAGATCTTGCAATCTAATAAAGGAAGATATTTTTAGGATTAGAGTGATGATATCCATTTATTTTTTTTCCTATTTTCTAGATTAGTTTTCTAAGTTAAGGCTATTTGGAAGCCATGTCTGTAACTCACATGAGTGTTTGATGAACTCTTAATTGATCCCTTTAATGGAGATATATTTATCTAAAAGCTTTATCATTTGATATATTGGTTTGTGCATGTATATGGTGACCCTATTTTCTTCATTAAATATACTACTTCATTACATATAATCTTACACTATTCTTAGTTGGAGTTGTGCTAGGTCTGGCTCAACTAAGGATTGGTTTATCTAGGGACTTGTCTACTCAAGAAGAACTAACCAGTTCCATTAGAAAGCTAGCTATTTATTCTCTTTTGTCCATGCTATTCCCTCTTGTATTTTTTATTTAATCAAATTATATTATTTTAGTTTCTGAGTTTTAATCTAAATCTAATGCTTTACCTTTATTTATCTATTGCTCATATATACATGATTGAACCTATAAAAAATAAACATTTCCTTTTAAATAAATTGTTCATATTAATATTTAGATCATTATAATACTTCCCTTAAGGCATAATCTCTATATTTATAATGAATGTGATTAGTATAAAATACTCATCGAATCCCCTTGAAATGTAATGGTCATAATGAGCCAACTGGGCTGCCCTATACACTAAGAACTTGGGGAGATTTGTTTGCATAAGTCTCCTTTTAGGATAGATGGGGATTAATAACCCCAACCTATTTTTGGATATGTAAAAATACCCATAAACATCTTTGGCACTATAAAGAGAGATTTTTCTTGCATATTTTAGACTTTTCTTTTGCTTAGAGTAGCTTTGCCTAGTTGTCTTCTAGGTTCCAAGACTAGAAGATTGATATTTTGAGCCCACTAATGGCCTTTGCTTGGCTAGGTGTACTTTCATACCCTATTAATATTCTAGGACCTTTCCATGACTTACCTAATAACCCACACAAATTCTATGTGAAGTATATCGATGGTAGGGTCAAGGCTACTGAAGAACACATTTATGATTTTAAAAAAGCCTTTGTCAGAAGATAGATTTAAACTGAGGATGTGAATTATCACCTATTCCCATTTTTTCTGGATAAAACAACATATTATTGGTATTTGGGTCTACTAAAAGGGTGCATCACCACTTGGGTCTTAATTTAAAATTTAGTCCTTAACCATTTAGTGTGCCCATTGACCCCTTTATCTTGTTTTATCAATTTTCCATGGCCTGTAAAGATCCTAATGAACCAAATGGTGCATTTAATAGTAAATTACATCAAATATACACTAAGTTAAAGTATCCTTTCCTAAAAGTATAATATGCAACTATTAGATTATATCTCAATGAATTATATCCTCTAACTTCCATGTTCATTAGGATAAACCCATCTACTCTCACATCATTCGTGTTGGTCTACCAATAGGCTATTAATGTAGAAATATAATCAATGAATAAAGGATTTGATGCCTACCCTCACTATTATTTAGAATAATTAATAATTTATGACTAAGATCCTTTGATTTACATGCCTACAAGTCATCCCATGAATCAAATTGTGCCTCACAAAAAAGGGTTGTCCAAAGCCTTCACCTAACCAAACATTCTATGACAAATGAGATCCCTACTTACTCTTTTAATGCATGTAAGTCAATTAATTATGTGTAATAAATAGGTTACTTCATACTATTTTAGTGATTCAATAGATTTGGATGATATTACTAATAAAGTATAATTTTTATATGAAAATATCATCGGGTGATGCATAATCCAAGATGTGAGGATGTATACCCGAATGCACCATTTGGATTCTATGAATTTGGATGCATTTCTAATGTTAAGTTGATCATGCACATTGAGAGCATCCCATTTCACAAGCCTAATACATTATTTAGAGGCTACAACAGTGGTGACGATGACTCTAAATATGAGGAAGTAATAACTCTTGAAGGTAAATTAGTGGCTAAAAAGTAATTTGATGAAGATTTATCCACACATAATGAAGATAAACAACTTGAAGATCTTGCACTTAGCTAGAATAACCATTCAAAGAATTGAAAAAACTAAAGGAGGAAGATGAACATTATGAATTTGAAGCATCCTTCTCACATTATCCTACTCATACATTTGAAAATTTGGTCCAAGATAATGGATATATTTTTGATAGCATTTTGGCTTCCCCCTTATCATTATAAGAGGATGAACTTGAAGAAGATAATGTTGAGCCAGACTACTAGTGTCAAGAAGAAGAAAACTTAGAATAAGGGGGATATATCTTTGAGGAAAATGAATGGAGGATTTAGATATTGATGATATCTCTCTTCAGTTCATCCTTACCTTCAAGGAAGTTGATAAAACTTGAACGTTCCTCTCAGTAACAAAGGTAGTCAAATGAAAATGGAAGATCAAGAACATTTAGGCCCAAATGAAGAAGAGTTCTTCTCCATGCCTAATTTAAAGGAAAATAATGAACTCATGATTTAATTTGATGATAACATAACCATCCCTAGTTTACCAATGAAAACATATTCAATTTTCAAGGCAAAAAAGATGGTTAAGATACAAATATAATATCATAAGCATAATGGTCTAAATAGAGAGGTCATGTTAATAGAGATGCAAGTTGAGAATGATGTAATTCAACCAATCTCCCCATATAATTAATCCACTAATCAAAATGACAAGAGATCATGAACATGGGAAGAACCATTCCCATGCCTCTTGGAAATAAAGATGAAGATCATGATGCTACCATGGCATACACTATGGTCAAGGATCAACCAACCATGGGTTTACCAACTGATTGCCATCAAGAACATGACACTTTTAGGCTATATACCATAATAAGTTTGGTATGTATGGATACCCATATATATTAATCATCATAATATAATACATGGGTTGAGGTATTTTATTCACCCTATCCCAAGTGATTTCTATGAATTAACTGTAGGTACATTGCTAATTTTCTCAATTTGGATTTGCTTAATTTGGTTTGGAAGAATATTGATAAATATTTGTGGGATAGTGTTTTCCAATGTAAAGGAAAACATAGACATAGTTTAATGTTTCCTTTAACTTTTCAAAAATATTGTAACATATGTGTATAACTAAATTTAGACATACTCTTGCTTGACAAACCCTGTATAAATAACTTCCTTTCTTTTCTTACTTTATTTCCTTCATGCCCCTTGTTGTTAGTGTAGGTTTTCTGAGGTTTGATTTTATTTATTTATTGATTTCATTATTGAGTTTGGTCTAAATATTTGTCCCTATGGTTCCCCTATTAATCAAATAAATGAAATGAAAGGTTATTGCATAGGGAACATAGATGACACTCAAAGAGCCTAATTACAATTTTGCTTGAAAATCTTGTGTGAATTGTTATGATAGATTTGTTCATTTATTTAATTTTAAAGGTTAATGATTCATAATAGATCTTATGAATTTATAAATGTTACTATATTTTTAAAAATGATCTAATACACTTAATGAAATATCTAAATAAAAATGTGACATTGATTTAATTATAATTTGCCTTGAGTTGTCATGAACTCATTGATTTTATTTTACCCATGTCTTGGTCCCCAACCATCTATGGATGAAAATGAAAAATATTATTTAAAAATAAACTTCACCATATTTCTAAATATAAAAATATTCCTTGAAAAATTGAATTTGATAGCCTCTACCATAGGATTTCTGGCCTAATTGATAGTGGAACAAGGCCTTTAGAAGGGACCAAAGGTATCTCTAGTGGGACTATAGACACCTAGATGTAAGTAGAGAAATGTACACCACTTCCCCATAAGATAAATTTTAAATATTTTTGATCACACACATATATGGTATTTGATAGGATTATAACTTAGTATGTCACAATTTAAGGCAAACTTTGGTACCTTTAAATTCTGAATTTCATTTTAAGTAACTATATGTAGTTAATGCTTTTTATTATTAAAAAATTAGAGATTATGGATTCTTTATATACTTAAAATTATCTACCAACAGGTGTCACCATTTGTTATTTCTTGCATAACATGACCCATTTTCAAACTAAAAATAAGGACTCTCTTTTTACTCTGGAGTTTGGTCTTATGTATTGAATAAGTTTGGTGGTTTCATTTATTTGAATTTCAAAATTTTAAGTGCTTTGTTTCTATATGTGGAGATTTATAATTTGAAGATGCTTTGTTATTTTATCCAAGCCTGAATAATAATAAATTTGCATCATAAACACTTAACATATAAATCACATCTAGGACTACATTGATTTAAAAATTTGAATTTTCAAGTCTTAGTTTATATTCATGCTTATGTTTTGAAACACATTTAAAGATTTATTTTTAAATCATTTAGCCTTAGATTTATGCAAATTATCTATCTCATATTTTTTTGCTTCTTTTCTTGAGTAATTCAATCTATTTCTACTTTAATTTTATTCTAATTGACTAGGTGTGTATGCACATAATATTTTTAAAATTTTATCGGTCACTAATGCTCTTTATCTTGTAGGAACCCATTAAGTCTCAATCTATAAGTGCACACCATAGGGGGTCCATCAGGAAAGGGGTGGGAAGACCATTGGTGATTTGCAAGATTGTTGTCCCTTTTGTCACTTGCTATCTATACATTTGTCTCCTAAAAACCATTTCCCTAAGCATTGCCTCCTTTTTTGACCACTCATTTAGTCTTTTAAAATATTTATTATCCCTTTTACTAACCTAAATTCCTCTTTGATAGTTTACATGACTATGTTGGTTGTGTCAACCTTGTATTCTTATTGATATAACTTATTAAGGATCTAGGTCAGCCCCTGGCTGACTTAGTCCATGACCTAGTGTATTTTTATTAATTATGATACTAGGTCGACCAGGTTGAGCTTGTCAACCAAAAATTTTGGAAGGATTTAGGGTTAGATTCACCTATATAAACACAATAATTTTTCCATTTCTAAATGAAGAGATGAAGTAAGATATATTTTGCATTTACTTATCTGCCATTCTACTTGAGGATCAAACTTAGGGTTTCATACTTTCTTTAGAGATACAGATCTTGTCTTGTGGATAATTAGTTTGGATGCATTGATAGGTTGCGTAGCCTAGAGATGATTTATCCTTGTCATCCTTACATACCACAACAACCTCTTGCAAAACACCTTGGCCAAGGGAGAGATTGAGGCTTGACAGGTTCATCTTCAAAGGTAAGTATTCCTAACTTTGTTCTTCCTTTATAAGAGTAGATAGTTATGCATTTTCACTTCTCTTCCATACATTTGGATTCTGTTTACATTGATGTGAGTATATGTCTCCTATGCATGTTTAATTTTAATGTTTATTACCCCCACTTTGTGCCAAAATTTTTAGTGATTACTAGATTATATTTTTGATTTACTTATTATTAGTATAGTGAATATGAAAACATAAGACCTAATTAGGTTTATTACATATTTTTACTTGACTGGAGGCTTCATAACCCTCCCTAGTGATATTATTATGGTAAGAAATCCCTTAGATAGGTCTAGAAGATCCATATTTGTCATGACCCTGATTATCTAATGTATCCCCAATCATAAGTGTAAGTAGGATCTATCTTCTCTAAACTAGGATTGACTTATAAATTTGATGCATCTCATTGTATATATTTTGGTGAACTCGATGTGAATCTAACCGTTATAGGTTTTTTTTCATGCTTTACATTTCTATATTTTTATTATTTTTATATATTTGTGATACTAGGATGACCAGGTCAGTATAGTTCTCACTTATGTGTATATGTTTAACAAATATTTTCATCAAACTAGATTTGTTCTTTCTATGTAGGTCTTCATCAGATACAGGTTACTAGATTGAATAGGTCAACAAAATAATCTTATTTAGTTCTAAATAATAGACTATGTCAAAAAAGTCAACTTAGTCCCTTAATCAACACCCAAAAAAACAAACTAAGTCATGCAGGTCGACTTAATATTCTATTTAGCATCTAGATAAACAACTAGGTCAACCAGGGCAACTCAATCATCTTAACAGGCTTCAACAAATAAGGTTTCAAAAAACTAGGTGGACCTAGTTGATATAGTTGGCATAACTTGAAAGAAACATTCAAGGCACTTAAATAAAAAGTTTACAAGATTCAGAATCTTCCAACCCACCAAGTTTCCTCTCTTTCTCTCTCTTTCAATTTAGTACTTCATTATAATTCTATTTTATGCAATTTTCTAGTCTTCTAAACTGCAATCCTACAACAAACTAAGTCAACCTGGTCAACTTAGTTCTATAGTTTATCTTCCATATAAAAGACTAAGTCAACTTATTTAACTTAGTTCTTAAGGAATCTTACTTATACATTACAATAGTGTCCCTATTGAATATGTTCTATAATGTTTGCATACAGTGTCATCTGAACTGACTCTATACCATTCTTAATTTGGGAATTAACAACTATATGCTAGTAATTAATTCACACTTTCATTTTTAGCTATTTTCATGATTATAGTAGCTCATATAGTTGAATTAGGTGGTTTTTAAAAATAACATTTAGTTTCACTATTCTTCTCTTTTTTCACACACTACCAAATCACATAATTTTAAAATGCATTTAATATTTATCTAGCTGAGGCCTACCTACTTGGATTTCATTACTAAGGAGGAAGCTAACTTGGTTTTTTGGCAAAGTATAAACATGTAGTTAATGATATATTATAAAATTTCCCAACACCCTTATCACTAAAAGATTGTGAATTGAGGGGGTAAGCCCTAATACCAAGCCAATACCATTATCAACATAGATCCCTTTCAGCCTAAACATCATGAAACCATACATAGATTGATTTATAGTTATCTAATTTCAGCCAAATTCCCTATCACACTTAAAATAACACTTTATAATAACCTAAAAACACTTAGGGTGACCATTTAGCTAACATTTACTTTTTAATTGATTGCTTGCTCTTTACTCATTATATGTTGTATTGCAAAAACTTGCATTGGACAACATTGGTGAATTTTTTTGTGTTGTGTGACAATTGGATCACTCTCATTGATCCAATTATTTATGTGTTTCCTTTCACTTCTTACTTAAACTATATTATAATTTTTTTCCATATTTTTAGTACACTATTGTTCTATTTGACACAATCTCTTATAGACTATATTTTTCCTTGACTACAGTACTAAGTTAACCTAGTCGACCCAGTACTCCTTTCTACCTATCAGGTTACAGTACTAAGTCAATCTAGTTGATTCCATATCCTTATTAGACTATTTGTTCTCATTTATATAGTACTAATTTTACATGGTAAAATCTATTCTCTTTTACCTCTTATTTATAGTACTAGATCAACTTGGTCAACTCTATACTCTTATTTGTATCCTTCCTATCTTTTTCTTTGAATAATTTTTTCCTTTCCCTAATCTCTCTCCTTCATCATGAAATTCCTATTTGAAGACAAAATTGAGTTTAATTCAATAGATATGATGAGTCTTACCAACCCTAATAGGTTCTCCCATAAGCAACTTATGGGTCCTACCCTAGATACAAATAATGTGCATGTAGTCACTCACACTACAAACTATGGGAACCCTCCTCATTCCTATTTACTTCATAATATTCTCTTATAATTTGAAGATAAAATTGAATTAGAGTATATAAAAAAATGCTTTTTTTCACCAATGATTTTCCTCAACATTCAGGATAGGATCCTTCTAGTATTTACCATCTCAAGATAAGTGGTCAAGTCAAGAAGCCCCATTCACCTTCTCCCACATTCTCAAATGGATCTATAGATACTAGCTTATTTTATTATCATCTACTTAACTCTATTTTTACCCCTTTTCATTCTATGATATCTTTCTCTTTGATTTCATCCACCTCCATGCCTAGTATCTCTACTAACATGGTAGGTTATACATTTAGTGGGCCTCTTCCAAGACCCACTCTTCTTAATAGTAATCATGCCTCTACAAATGGTAATCATTCCTCTAGTGCTACTTCTTCTCATCCCTATAATATTACATATTTTTCCACTCAATAAAATTATGGCACTAGTGCTTCACTTACCAATAATTATTCTCAAGCTACTACTAACACCCACAATGGTACCCAAGCCACTACTACCAATTCCAATGATCCAAACAATACCAATAATACAACTCAAACCCATCAGCTCATATTACAAAATATTAATCCAATGAATTATTTCCAAGATAACAATGAAAATCAATTGATGCAAATGCTAAATAATCTTATCCATCTTCAAACTCACCCTCAATAGATGCCCCAGGGCACACATAACCAAAATGTTCTCCCACCTCCTCTTTAAGATTCCCATGGTAATATTATCTCTCAACCTCCTCTTATTAACAAAATAATCAAGAATCTTCAAAATGAGCCTCTTACATCTCAAATTTCTAACATCAATATAGGAGGTATCATCCCTACCATTACTTACAATGGGTGAACTAATCCTACTCTTCACTTAAAAACATTTGGAAATCTATATAAATAATGGGTCAAGTTGAATACTTTTACCTCTACCAAACTAATATAAAATACTCTCCTAGGTGATCCTTTACCTTTGTACAACCAACTTAAATCCCATTCCATAACTAGTTTAGAATATTTAGTCAATGCTCTAGTCCAAGAATTCCAAACTAGTGATATCCTTCAGAATACCTTGGCCCATTTTATCAATTGTAAGCAACTTGATACTAAAAATACACCAGCTTTCATCAAATTATGGAAGACATTGTATAATAAATTTGAACATAATATAGAAGATGACAACCTCTTTTATCTATTTATTAATGCTCTTTTTTCTAAGTTACAATATTAGGTCTAGACTCTCTCTCTCCCCATACTTTAGAAGAGGCTATTGACCAAGCCAAGCATCAAGATTTCCTCATGCATCAATGTGATCCATCCCAACCTTCTATGGGTCCTCACATGTTAATTAGAACTATGAATAATCATGTTATATACTATGGTGTCACCAAATTTTATGATACCATTCATACTATTCAAGCTATTATTCCCAACCATACTTTTGAACAAGATTCCCCTCCTAACTACATCACTAATCCTCATTTATCTTCAACCAATAACATCAATGTTCACAAACCTTTATCCTTAGCATAATTAAAAAAGTTTCTACCAAGGCCTCTTCCATGAGAACTTGATCCCACTCATCCCATGAAATCTTTGTATGATCCCAATAGATTTCATTGGTTTTATGCTAGTTAGGGTCATTCTCATGAGACTTATAAGCAAATTTGTAATTTAGATATGGATTTCCTTCTTGGTCCTAATTTTAACCATGATTGTATCATTCATAAATGTCAACAAGCCTATGACATTGCCTTCAAATATCATGAAACACAAAATAAATATAAAACTTTAAACTAGGATAATACTCATTTGCCCATCCATAAAGATACTCTTTTGAATCACCAAGATAACTAAGACAAACCTACCCCTTATATCAATAATTTTGATAGTATTCTTGACCCAACTCCTAAAGATAATGTGGTAAATATGACCAATATGCGAAGGTTGGTTGATTTAATTGATCCTCATCTTATCCACACCCCTCAATTATCTCACACATTTCATGTCAACCAAGACTCTTCTCCAATTCACTTAACATATTTGGGGCATAAAGACCTTATTTTTATCAACCAATTCCAACACCTCCCTTGGATAACACTTATCATACCATTTATACCATTCCTCCAGTCTCTTTACCTATCACTAATGATACTCAAATTTATAACACCACTTCTTCTAATCTCTCTCACACCAAGCCTACATTAAATACACCATCTTATCAAGATGATAATTTTTTTCCTCTAATTAAACCTTTTACATATTATCAACATACATTCATATGCATTTCAACTCTTCCTTTCGAGACCTCCTTCAACACTATGCACCTCTATCTAACAGTCCTCTTATGGGGTTATGATCAGTGGGATCCTATTACAAATCTTACTAATCTACCATACCAAATCCCATTTATTAAAATTATGTAGACCTCTCCATAGCATATTTATCATATTATGAAACTTTTGTTCAAAATGAACATCCCTCATCATACCCTAGTAGGATATGAATCCCCCTTTCTAGATTAGAAGATAACATTTTACAATAGTGTGAATAGATGTCCATACATGTTGATGAAATAATGGAAAATTTTATTTACCTCAAATTCCCCATTATTTTTATGATCCCTGATGAGATTCTTATTCATACAGATGATCCTCCTCTTTTTATCAGTATCCAAATTAGCAATATCCAAGTCAAACATGCCTTGTTTGATGAGGGTTCTAGCACTTGTGTTACTTTTCTCAATTTTATCAAAACCCTTTGATATTCTGAATGTAATCTTAAATCCACATGAAACACATGTTAAGTATATGAAAAGTAAAATTACTCCTTTAGGTTGTGTTTGGCTCCCCATTACCATCTCATTTGTCACCATTCATATGAAGGTGATGATTTTCAATTTTCCTCTATTTTATAACATTTTTCTTGGTAGGCCATGGACTCATCACATGAAACTATTTACCTCTTTTACTTGCCAATGTGTCAAATTTACTCACAATGGATCCATCTATAAGATTCAAGGTGACACTAATCCCTTAAATTTCAAACAATTCTAAGACCATGGTGTATTCAAGATTTCTACCCTTAAACCCTTTCCAAGCATTCCATTTCATGAATCTCAATGGTTTAACTTTCTTATCAATTCTACTTGAGGTTATAATGGTCATCCTAAAATCATTAGGAATATACCTAATAACCTTCTTGATTTTGATGATGATGAGCTTGATGAGATCAATCTCAAGATTAAAACATCATATCTCTCACCTCATCTCATCTCTTAGTTTCCTCCTTATTTCAACCTCATTCCCATTAACCACCTTGTGATGATATACATGTTATCTTAATTAAGACTTGATATTTCATTCATACACCACATCAGATGATAAGGTCATCCCTACCTATACTATTGATCTTCATACACCTAATTATGATGATTGATATATCTTAGATGATCCATTATTAAGAGGTATTGTTCAACCCCAATATGCTAAAATTATTTTTTATAATTCCTCTTTACTTTGGTATTTTAGTATATATTCTAGTATTCCATCCTATATCATTCCTAATTTTAGCATTTCCCCCTTGATTACAAGATAGAGATGGTGCACACATATCCAATTTATGAAGAACCTTGTAGGAGTATGCTTATGTATATGTTATGACTAGTCCCTATCTCTTTGCTAGATACCAAGACCCCTCTAGCTGACTTATCTTTGAGATGCTTATGACTATCCTTCAACCTTTTATATATTTTACCCCTCCCTTTATAAAGCCTAGTTCAAATATTATTCCCACAGTTGATCTAGTTGAGTCTTTTCCTATTCCCAATCCTATTATTCCTTCAATTGAGCCTTATCTAGTCTCTCTACTAGCCCCATCTTCTCTTGGTGATGGTTTTCTCCCTTTACTATAACTCACTCCTTTACCCAGCAAATGGGCCAATCAACCATGTTATGACATTCAAAAAGTTATCGATCATTTAACTAGAGACTATTCATTATACCAATCTTCCTTAGCTTCTATTTCCACTTTTCTTATGAGCACACCTACCAATTATACTCAAAAGCATATTTGTTGATTTCAAGACATATGTAATCATTAATCCACACATTATCATAATTTGAAAAAATATATTGACACCTTGCATCCCACCACTCCTCAACCCATAAACAAGGCTATACCTCCCATGAAAGTGTTAATTGAATATATTCCCAAATATAGAGAGGTATATTATTTCTAGCACCAATGTGGTACTCATCATATTGATCGATGTCGCATCCTTTAGAATCATATCAAGGATCACCTCATAACCATTCATGTGCCTTCTACCCTTCCTCTCATAGGTTATTCCTACAATAAGGTGACCACTTCTTCCCCCATTGATCCACCACCTATGGTCCCTTATCCAATTTTTATTTTTCCACCTATGAGTCCCTCACCTGTAGATATTCCCTCACCCATGGATCTATCTCCATCAATGACTCCTTTACTAGTGGCACCTTCCCCATCAGTGACCCCTTCATCTCACATAGAGTACATTCCCTTACATTCTCTAGAGAATCCGTACATAATAATCCTCATTAGCATGATGCTTTAGGCATTACTACATTTTCTATCAAGGAGATTTGATGTGAAGTATTTTCTCAACTTTCCCTGAAGATCAATGAGACTTTGGATGTAGTTCACATTCAACTTCATAGAGACTTATCAGATATTATGGATAATGTGTGTGGAAAAATATAAGAGTACTTATGAACACAAGCATGGTGTTATTACATTTATTTCTTCATTTGGATTGGACATGTGCTCTAACTTTATATTTATCTATTTTATATCTTTTGACATTGCATCAAATTTTTATCTATCTTACATGGTGACTTCTATTTTTCATCACATGTTGATTATGATATCATTACTATTCTTATGTTCTCTTATGGATTATTTTAATAATTACATACTTATTCTTGTTGAGTTCACTTCCATGGTTCCTTTGTTCTTTTTCATGATTTTTTTGCTATGTTATCTCTATCAACATGAATAATTAATATTGTGACTTGGTTATACAAACCTTGTTACCTATAGTTCTTCATCATTTACCATGTGATCAGTTAGAAAATAATTCATCTCATTACAGTCTCTTTTTACTAGTCCATTTTGGATCTCCCCTTCTTCCCTTTTATTCCCTTTTATAAACTATGTATACACATGGTTGAGACTTGAAATAACATGTTGGTTCATAGTTAAGCTTAAGTGTTCTAGTCAATCATGTATTTGGATACGTAGATTTATTTAGCCTAAGCCTAAATATAATTCATGTGTATCACTTAATCTATAATGATTTTTCATTCCACGTCTGTATGGAGGAGGAATCTTAAAATCAATAAAATATCCAAAATACAAATCATTTAATAAAAGACAATGATCTAAAAGGCAAAATTAAAAAAAAATTAAAAAGTCAAATCACACTAAAAGATGTGATTATAAGAACAAATATTCATTCAAATTTATTCTCAAACTCCATAGTTGGCCTCATGATAGAGCTGAGGTCCATTAGAGTGTAGTAGGCTAGTAGATTAGAAAATGAAAATTAAAAAATCTTTTAGTGCTACCTACTTTCTCACGTAAGTACCCAATATTCATAGTAGACTAATAGATATATAAGGGGTCATAAGGAATGGGGAAAAAATTATGGGAAGGTAGGTACATTTTAATTTTATTGTTTAAAACTACCAACATGAGTTGATCTTAGTACCACACTTATTTTCCTACACAACTTTGTACGTATAGTGATAGGTATCCTCTGTATATTGATAGTCACTAGTCACTTAATGTATTCTCATATCCTTTGTGTGCCTCATTTATCCTAAGGTATTATTACTAAGAACATAAGTTATTCTTCTTAAATTCCCTTTTTCACTCCCCATAATCTTAATATTTCTCCTTGAGAAATATTATTTTGTTCACTGATGAATCTCCTAGGGATTCCATTTATGAGTTGCATTGTAAGACCAAGGATAGGACCTATAATTACAAAAAAACTACCGAAATTTTCACATTACCATTCCAAAAATCCCCTTTTACCATATTTTTACATTTTTTCCCCCACCTCGTTGGTGTTTTTATTGGTAAAATTTGGCCTACATACCAAAACTTGCCTAATCTAGAATAAGAAGCTCAGTAAGGTCCTGATTGAAGAGTGATCCAATACCACAAGGAGTAGAAAAATATTTAGGAGAATATAGATTCAATTATAAATATTTTGAAACACTTTAAGTAGGCTTAAAGTGTAAATTTGGAAATCTTAAGGGACTAGACTGTCATGGCACATCATGCAAGAATGATGAAAGTAAGATGGTCATGCATTTAATAATTATACTTGAGGACTCTACCAATGTCAAGGAATTGAATGACATGATGATTTTGATCCCATAAATATCTTATAATTTTTTTTATCTTGATGAGTTATCTATCTCAAGATATAAGCTTCCAAAGCTAAACTTGTAGAATGGGATGTGCACACATACATCAAATTTAGGCCTCATGAAATAGCCATTTAAATTCAAATATTCCAAGGATGAATGCATGGATAACAAGTTTCAAGATCATGGGATCTTAAGTTGAGATATAATAGTGCACGGGTGATCAATGATGTTAGTGGTTCTAGAAGATCTAATGGAGTGTGTATAATCATACAAAATAGATGTAATGGCAAACTGATAGTCAAAGAGTTAATAGGTCACAAGAATAAATGCATAGTTGCCAAGTGTCACAACTATTATAACTACTGGGTAAATCAATGGTGTGCATTCAAGCCATGAAAAGGTAGATTTATGGTGCACATAAATTAAAGAGTTAATGCTCCTAAGGATGAATGAAAGAATGTCATGTGGTGCAAGTGTGTTAAATCATAGAACAAAAAACAAGACCCACTGAATGAATGAGGAGCTAGAAAATGTTATGATCAGGAATCCCAAATTAAAATTAGTGGCTAAAATTAAAATTTTAAAGCTAAGGGAGTTCAATGGAGAGCAAATGTAACCTAAGGTCAAACCAAAAAAAATATTTCAAGGGGATGCCACAAAGGCAGACATAATGGATAAAAGATTTCACCACCCTGAGTAGGTAGAATCCATAAATACAAGATAAAAAATGATCTAGTTTACTAGAAGTAGACCATAAAATATATTTAATGCAATTAAAGCCCTATAAATATTTTAAAGAGATTCTAGTTTTAGGTTTTACATCTCCATTTAGATTTAAGAAATCCTAGCCTACGAATTTTCATTTGTAATCATGACTATATGAAAACCAATAGGGTGATTGTATTTCATCCATAATATATCTATATTTAGGATTTAGAATCAATGGTAGAATGGTGACTATGCAAGTAATGTTAGAAATAACATTAATGATCAAGCTCAAGTAACCACCTAATAACATGAGGAACATCAATCATGATTGAGGAAGACATTGGGACATTTAATGTTTAAAGGTCCTTAGGGACTTGTTCTTATTTGATTAATTATGACTCAACATCCTCAGATCAATGATAATTGATAAAAGGTGGTTGGGTCACATTTATTAATGGCTATCTATTTAATTACCTCTATCTCTCCCCTTTCTTATATATATTCCATTTTCTTTCCCATTGAAAAGGGATGACTCTCAGATATTTTATTAGATATAGAGACTCTTATGCTTTGGATATGCCAAATTTTTATGATAACAACTATTTGATATAATAGAGATTGAATTTATCTATTTTCAAGCTAAATTGAAGTGTGTCTTCTGAGTTAATTGACGTGGTTAAGTGAATCCATGCTTTCCTTTGCCTTTGTCTAAATTCTCTCACCTTTATGAAGTGTTTGGTAGCTCCCAAGATTCATTATAAGTGCATATATATTCTATTGATTAGTTTAGAAGTGGAAAACTTCCCTCCCATGATAGATTAATTGTTAGTTCTTGCATTTTAGTGAAACACTTATGTGGAATATTTTCAAATAGTGAATGCAGTGATGTTTAATAGTCTTGAAAGTGTCTTATAGTGTGTCTTGTGAAATCATAAGTATTCAAAACATTAGTGCATCACCTCATTTTTACATGTTTTCATGTAATTAGTGTCTTTTTTTCTCCCTTTTACAAGTTAGAGGTTAGTGTAGGTGGTAGATCCAATAGGAATATGGCCTTCTTCAGAGCTTCAACCTCACCATAATACACCCACATCTGAGGTTGTTCCCATTTTATGGATTATTTGGAGGGAGTTTGAATAAATCCCCCCATAGGTAAAAATTAAGACCACGACAATATTTGGCTTGCCCGATGGGACACAAAGACATAATTCTTATCATAGTTGAAGTTTGGAGAAGAGGAGAGGTATTTTCAAAAGAAGACATCCATCATTATCATCATAAGCTAAAGATTATTCAAGTTGCAGGGTTCATAACATCATCTAAGCAACACTCTCATGCCAAAGGTTACTATAAGGTCATCTAATAAGAGTATTACCTTTTAATTCATTGAATTGCCTTCTATTTCATATAAAAGAGCAAGATAGGAAAAGACCCTATCCTCAAAAGCAATATTCATCCCCTAGTCATCCTATTATTTTAAGTGGTGTAGTTCCCCTACCCAAATGGCCATCAAAAATCAAGTATTTGTTCCATTATATAAAGGTATTCCATTAAAATTATCCCAATATGATGATATTCCTATGTATGCTCTTAAAAGTATCCCATTATTTTTTGGAGAAGATCAAATAACTACTATTGAGCACATCTAGGATGTTGCCAACCTTTGTTTACTTCATAATATTGTTGAAAATAATGTAGCTATTAGATTGATCACTAATTATTTCAAAGGAAAATCACTGTAGTGGTATAGAAACCTTCCACTAAATTCCATATCTACATGGGATGAGTTAGGTACAACAATATTCAGACAATTTGAAGATAAATCTGATTAGCTATCCTTAGTTGAATAACTAACTACCATTTAGAGATACCCCCATGAGTTCAAATATAATTTTAAATTTAGATTCCAAAAGACATGGACCATAATAATTGTATTGATTAGACCATCCATTGAATATGCATTCTTGTACCATCTAAAATCCCTTAATTTTGATATTAGTGTAATGATACAGTCAATGGGTGGTATTAATTTTCCAAATGCCTATGAGGTTACTTTAAGAGTAGAAAATAGATTAATACAAGATGGTAAACTTTCTCTAAGGAATCCAATGCCTATATTCCCAAATTGAAACCTATGCCATTCCCTCAAGTTCTTCAAATTCCATATATAGCCCCTAATTCATCCCCTAAAGAGGAAATTGTAGTCCTTCTTAGTCAAGCTAGTGAGATTAGGGAATTGAAAATATGTTACAAGATTTTGGGAATTAAATAGTTTAACTCGAGAGATAATAGTACCAGGGTAGGCCTTATCAAGCATAAAACCAAAACACCTATCATCCCTTTGGTAATCAAAAGCCTTCTTACCAAGGGTTTAGAGAAAATAGACTACCCTACTAATCATAAGGGGCCATAACTCAATAAAAATGATATGCAACCCTTGATCCTAATATACCCTCCAATTAAAGAGCTATTTTTCCCACACCTCCTCAAAATATCTTGATGCAAGATGTAGGTTGGAATCCATCTAATCCCAATGATGCTCAAAATCAAGCCTTGGTGTCACAAAATATTACTATAACATAAATGACACTTTAAGAACTTTCTCTTCAAAAAAATCTATACCAAGAGGAAAGATTGGCATAATAAGGTCAAACCTAACAAGTTCAAGGGTAACCTGATGTTATTAATGCTATCTTATGATCATGTAGCATTCAATCAAGTTGATACCAATAACATAATGTGGTTCAATATTTAAAAAATGCTTCAATTTCTCATAATTTTATCCCTCAATAGAATATCAAAGATCAACTTGCTACCCTTGCAGCTCAAAAAATTAAGAATGTAGAGGTTGGGAAAGTTCCTTAAGTACTTGTAGTCTGTGAGGAACTAGTGATTCAAAAAGTACAACCAAAAGTGAATGGATCTCAATTTAGCATAATAGATCAAATGAATAAATTCAATTTCAAAATTATCATGTATGATTCCCTTTCTATTCTAGGATAAAATGATATGCTCATCCAAGAGCTTTTTGCCCTCAAAGTGTCTCTAGAGATAGTTGAAAAACAAGGTGTTATCCTAACTAACTTAGATCAACCAACTAAGCAAAAATATTAACATGCACATATTATGGTAACTGTAGACAAAGCTGAAGTAAATTAAAGTAAAACTCCTCCCTTCTACCTCTCTTTGATAGTTGGTGACATTTTAGTTCATAATTGTATGGTAGATAGTGGAGCCAGTATCACTATCATGCCTAAGAAAATTATAGATAAGCTTGGTCTTGTCTATTATAAAAATACTAAGGGTGTGTTGAAACTAGATGGGTCACCAAAAAAGATAGTGAGCATCATCAAAGATATGAAATTAACACTGCATTCTTGGCCCAATGTCACCATTCAACAAGTTGTAGGTGTAGTGGACTTACCTCCCTACTTTTCCATGTGTCTTTCAAATGACTTCACCTCAAAGACTGGAGAATGCTTATCAGTTGATTGGTCATATTTTATGTTCAAAAATAAGTATGGTAATAAAGTGACTATACATTATAAACCTATTACATGATTCCATTTGGAGCCATATATGCTAAGTATGGTTAACACTAATTGTGTTATCTAAGATGAGGTGCTAGAAAATAGTGAAGTGGAAGCTTAGTCACCTTTAGATGGAATTCCAAAATTGTTTATTAATGAATAGGACTTTTATTTACATGAACATGATCCTTATAAGATAATTAAAGAAGAAGGAATTGGTGTTTATTTCCTCCATGAGAATGATGTACCAATTCTAGCCTTGATGAAGGATGATGAATTGAATGATGGCCTATGCTAGTTATACTTTGATGGAGCAAGGAACAAGCATGGTACTAGTGCTAGCTTGAAATTGATTTATCTAGCCAATCAAAGGTATTTATCTTCTCTACAACTTTAGTTTGGATGTTCAAACAATGTTATAGAATATGAGGCACTGGTCCATGTTTTGTAGTGGGCTAGAAAGATGAAAGTTAACACCTTACGAGTATTTGGTGATAGTGAAATTATAGTTAACCAAATAAGAGGTATTAATTTATGAAAAAATACATTTATTAAGTATTATAGGCATATATTATGGGACTTAATTTAAGACTTTTAAGCTTTCAATATTTATGCCATATCAATAAATGAGAATAAACATGCAGATAGATTGGCTGCCATTGGGGCGTAGTTTAGCATCCCAAATGACATAAAAAGTGAAAATATTTAGTCACATATTAAGGTGGTTGTAAGACCTTATATTATAGAAAATAATGATAATTTGCACATTTTTTAAAATGACAATCAAATTGTTATGTTCTTACAAGAAGAGGTTATGTTTTCCTCAAAGAGTCAAGAGAAGTTACTGCAGTAATATGGTGATCAAATTGTGAAACTAAAGACAAATAGGTTGCCCAAGGGGTTATAAACACTTGAGAACATATTAAATAGGGATGATGAGTCAAGAAAATAAAATACATCCTTATATACAAAGGAGGAACACTATGCCAACATAGAGATTGTTGCTGGTAAAAACCTAAAGTTGGGTAAGGTATGCAGTCTTATAGAAAAGAAAGATTTCATTGAGTTATGTGTAAGATTTTTTATTGTATTTTCATTTCAATATATTGACCTCAAAGTATTTAATCCAATTATATCTCAACATACCATTGAGTTAGAGGATGAAACTAATATAGTAAGATAAAGACAAAGGCCTATTAATCCAAAGCTTGAGCCTTTAATGAAAGCTAAACTTCATAAGAACATTGAGTTGGATATAATATTTTCAATCAAGAACTCAAATTGGGTGGAAAAACTTATCCCAATATGAAATAATAATGGTGAGATAAGATTATGTATTTACTTCCATGACTTGAACACGGCTTCTCTTAAAAGCCACTATCCATTGCCATCTATGGAGCAGATCTTATAACTATTTGCAAGTTCAAAAAGGTTTTCTTTATTGGATGGATTTAGTGGCTATAATCAGATTTTGGTCAGGTAAGAAGACCAATTAAAGATATCCTTCACCATGAAGTGGGGGATATTTGCATATAGAAAGATGCCCTTTGGTTCATCTAATGCTGAAATAAATTTTTAGAGACCCATCGATATGGAATTCTAGGGCATTATTAACAAGTTTATACTTGTTTATCTAAATGACATAAAAATGTTATCAAAAAGTGAAAATGAGGACATGGCTCACCTCAAGTAAGTGTTTGAAAATTATAGGTAGTTTGGGATATCTCTAAATCCTAAAAAGTATGTCTTTCTAGTTCATGAAGGTAAGATTCTTGGACATGTGATGTCAAAGCATGGTATGAGTATAGATCTTGATCACATAGAGTAAATTATTTTAATTTCCTTTCCCAGACACAATAAATATTTGCAAAGCTTCTTAGGCAAAATAAATTTCATAAAGAGATATATTTTAGATTTTTCCACTTTAGTTAACCCACTCAAAACTATGCTAAAGAAGAATCAAAGATTCAGCTGGACCAAGGAAGGAGTGAATAGTTTTGAAGAGATTAAGAGAGCCATAACCAATGGTCCTACACACCTGAACCTAGATTTCACAAATGATTTCATCTTTTACACTTATGTTAGCATCGACACCATTTCAGGCATCCTCATGTAGAAGAATCAAGAGGCTTTAGAGAATATAACAACCTTATTTAGTCAAGGCTTGGAATAATATGAAACAAGGTACTACTTTGTTGAAAAGAATATAAATTATATTATAAGGTCTCTCAAAAAGTTTAGATACTTATTGTCTAATAATAAGATACACCTAATGGTTTCCCATCCAAGTATCAAGGAGTTTCTCTTGAACAAAGACAAATGGGAAAAGAGCTAGTTGGATAAAAAAGGTAATGGATTATGATGTAGAGATCAAGGTCACAAAGTTTATTAAAGGTAAGGGACTTTGTGAACATCTAGCCCAAGACTGACAAGAGGCTAATGAGGTGGTTATGGTGTTAAATAATGAAGAAGTTATAACTGATCACACCTCACCTTCCAAATGGGTCTAGGACATCATAAGATAAATCCAAGATGGTAATTATCCTTCTCATCTATGCCCTCTAAAAATAATATATTTTATATTGCAATCAATTCCTTTTCTTCTTGTTGATGGTGCCTTATTCAATAAAGATATCAATGGAATGTTACTAAGGTGTATAGAACTAGGCCAAACACATATATTAATTGAGTAGTTTCATGATGGACATGGTAGAGGGAACTATTATATAAAAACCATAGCCCTTAAAATTATGAGAGGAGGCTACTATTGGCCTAGCCTATTTAGTGATTATCATGCATGGGTTAGTAAATGCAAATAGTGTGTTATGTTTGTAAGAACAATGAAGCTTACGACTTTGCATTTATAACCAATTATAGTAGATCAGACATTTATCCAATGGGGATTGGAATTTATTGGTCTCATTAACCACCATTCAAGGTTAGATCATAAATGGATACTAACCACCACAAATTACTTCACTAGATGGATAGAAGTAATGACATTAAAGGAAGCAAACAAGACCAATGTTCTAGATTTCTATGAAGGTTTGCTTACTAGATTTGGAGTTTCTTAAACTATTATTTATGAAAATGTTATGGAATTTACGGGAGACAAGATCAATGAATGGGTAGTTCAACATGTTGTATTTATCAACACTTCATCAAATTATTATCCATAGGGTAATGGTTTGGTTGAGTCCACAGATAAGAACCTATTAAAGATCATAAGGAGGAGTATTGAAGATAATTAGAGGTCAGGACACCTCAAGATGAAATAAGCTCTATGGGATGATAAGATCACCTACAAAATATCCATATCTAACTCTCCATACAAGTTGGTGTATGGTAAGTAAGCGAGATTTCCTATTTCTCTTGAATTCCTTATTTTAGAACTAATGCATCAACTTGAGATGTTGGAGAATAAACCAATGGAGATTAGGTATGTTAAGATTATGGAACTAGAGGAAGTTTGAAATCAATCCATATTGGCCATGGAAACCCATCAAGCATAAGTGAAGAGGTCCTTTGACAAAATAGCTTCTTCAAGAAGTTTCAAAGAAGGAGATTTGTCCTCAAATGGGATGAGGATAGAGCTAAGCCAAGAAGGCACACAAAGATTGACTCTCTTTGGAATGGTCCATACACAATCTCTAGTTGCAAGTCCCATAATTCCTTCTAAATTAAAAATATGGATGGAAAGGAGCTTCCTATCCCAATCGATGGGATACATTTGAAACACTTCTATTAAAGAATATAGATTCCATGTATATAGTTAGCTTGTCTTATTTTCCTTCAAGTTTATTCTATCACATTAGTCTGCTTTATTTTGTCCCAAATAAGTGTTTTGTTTACACATTTGTTTTGTTCAGTTATTTTCCCTATTTTGTTTTTTTCCCTATTTTGATGGAATTCATTCTCTTTACAAATCAAAAGGTTTCTTGTAGTTATGAATCAGATTCATCATTATTGGTGAATCCAAGAGTCATGTAAATCATCTGAGTTCTCAAGTATAGTAGGCATGCTCCCTAGCTAAGTCATCAAAGATGTTGGCCAAATTTGGCCTACATACCAAAACTTGCCTAATCCAAAATAAGAAGTTGAGCAAGGTCCTGATTGAAGAGTAATCCAATGTCATAAGGGGAAAATAGGTTGTAGGAGAATATTAGGTCACTTTTAAATATTTTGAAGCACTTTAAGTAGGTTTAAAGTGTAAATTTGGCAATCTCAAGGGACCAAATCATCATGGCACATCATCCAAGAACAAGTGAAGTAAGCTGGTCATGTATTTAATAATTACACATGAGGAGTCTACCAGAACAAAAGAATTACATGACATGATGATTTTGGTCCCATAAACATCCTCTATAAATTTTGTATCTTGATTATTTCTCTATCTCAATATATAAGCTTACAAAGTTGAACTTGTAGAGTGGGATGTACACATAAATGCCAAATTTGGGCATCATTAATTAGTTATTTGAATTAAAATGTTCCAAGGATGAACACATAGTTGACAAGTGTCAAGATCATGGGATATTAAGTCAATATCTAATGACACATGGGTGATAAACTATGTTAGTGGGTCCAAAAGATCCAATGGAGTGCATATAATCATACAAAGTAGATCTAATGGTGAGCTCACATTCAAAAATTTAGTAGATCTCATGAACACATGCACATTTACCAAGTTTCACAACCATGGTAATTATTGGGTAAATCAACCATGCACATTTAATACATGAAAAATTAGATTTATGGTACACATAAAGTCAAGAGTCAATGCTCTTGAGGATGAATATAAGAATTCCATGTGGTGAAAGTTAGTTAAATCATAGAACTGATTGTAGGACCCATGAAATGAATGAGGAGTTGACAAATGTCATGATCAGGGAGCCCAGATTAAAATCAATGGTTAAAATTACAAGTTTAAAGCTAAGGGACTTTAATAGAGAGAAAATATAACTTAAGGTCAAACTAGAGTAAATATTTCAAGGGGATGCCACAAAGGTAGACACATTAGACAAAGGAATTTTCCACCTTGAGCATGTAATATACATAAATGCAAGATAAAATGTGATCTAGGTTACCAGGAGTAGACCCTGTAAAGTTATCTGATGCCATTAAAGCCTTGTAAACATTTTCAAGAGATTCTAAACATAGGTTTTATGTCTCATTTAGATTCAATAAATCTTAGTCTACGAATATTCATTTGCAATCATGACTATATGAAAACCAATAGGGTGATTAGTTTTTATCCATAATAGATATATTTTGAGGATTTAGAAGTAATGGAGGAATGGTGAATGCACAAGGAATGTCAAAAAGAACATTAATGAGCAATCTCAAATAACTACTTGATAACATAAGGAACATCAAGCATGATTGAGGAAGATAATGGGGCATTTAGTGTTTGAAGGTCCTTTGGGACTTGTTCCTGTTTGATGAATTATGAATCAACATCTTTGGATCGATGATAATTGATCAAAGGTGGTTGGGTCACATTTATTAATCGACATCTATTTATTTCCCTCTCTCTCTCTCTCCCCCCTTTCTTCTATATATTCCATTTTCTTTCCCATTGAAAAGGGTTAAATCTCAAATATTTTTCTTAGAGATAAAGAATCTTATGCTTTGGCTATGCCAAATTTTTATTTTAACATCTATTTGATATAATAGAGACTAAATTCCTCCATTTACAAGCTGAATTGAAGTGTGTCTTATGAGTTCATTGATGTGGTTAAGTGAATCCATGCTTTCCTTTGCCTCTATATAAATTCCCTCACCTTCATTAAGTGTTTTGTATCTACCACAAGTCATTTTAAGTGCATTTATATTTTGTTGATTAGTTTATAAGTGGCCAATTGCCTTCCCATGTTAGATTAATAGCCAATTCTTGCCTTTTAGTGAAACACTTATATGGAAGCTTTTCAAAGAGTTAATGAAGTGATGTTTAGTAATCTTAAAATTTTCCTATAGTGTATCTTATGTAAACATAAGTGTTCAAAACATTAGTGAATCACCTTATTTTTACATGTTTTCATGCAATTAGTGTCTTTTTCTCTCCCTTTTCCAAGGCAAAGGTTAGTGTTGGTGATAGATCCAATAGGAAGTCATCCTTATTCAAAGGCTCAACATCACCATAGGACACCCACATTCTAAGGTTATTCCCATTTTTTGGCTTAGTTGGATGGATCCTAAAGAACTCCCCCCATGGGTGCAAATTAAGACCATAAGAGTTCCCTTTGCGAGTTGTAGTGTAAGACCATTGATAGGACTTATCCTTCCTCACAATTATTTTGAATATCCAAGTCACACTGATATTACATGTGTCATATATGAGATAAGATGTGATTGATTATAAGCTACACATCATTGACATTATTTACATCTTGATTTAGTATGTTTTATGCTTACTTCATTAATCTTTCATTTTTACTTCTTATTTTTTGATTGCATGTAAGACTTCAACCACTTTTTTTAAAGTTATTCATACTTCCCAACTTGAATTAGTGTGATTAATTTAAAACCATTTTTGCCAATTTTGTTTCCATTTTATACTTCCCAACATGATTTATTGACTTAATTGATTTGTTTTTATACCATTAACCTTTCAAGTGCTTTCAATTTTATTACAATATTTTCATACTTACCAATGTAATTTACTGTGATTTTACTTTTTTTAATTTAGTGCAAATATTTTTATGGTTTAAAAACACTTTGACCTATTGTTTTCCACTTTTTGGTTTATTATACTTATTCATATTTTGTTATTACACATTTCCCATCGTGATATAGTGTGTAGTGCATTTGTTTTTGATTAATTATACTTTTCCAAGTCTTTTTGCCTATTTCATTTTAAGCATGCATGTGTACTACATAATGCTAGAAAATAAAACACCACACATATATTTACCATAACATATACAAAAAAAGAAAAATACATGTGCTAAAAATAAATATATCCATTCATCCATAACCACAACCAACATATAACTGATAAGATCAACATCTAACTCTCAAAGTGATATCTCTATATATATAATGTATTATACAAAAAACATCACTCCAACTCTATATATGGGAACCACCATGTCTATCTCATGGCCTAACCATTATACCCATAGATGTCTCATATTTTCCCCTCTTAATAGTGCATTGTAAAGAGGTTGTTCGAGATCTCAATCCTGTTACCTATCCCTGTAGGTTGGCCACCTGGGCCTGTACCTATCCCAACTAAATAGTGGTATCCATATACATAAATCTTGATATAAGGACTACCAAGCTTGTGCCTCTCTTGATCCCACTCCTATTGGTGGTTATAACCACATCTCCATGATGCCTCCCAAGCCCAACGTGACCAATCTATCTCTATCTACATCAATCAAGAACTTTAGTAGATTAGTTAGCCATGATGCATCCATCAATCACTAAAATCTATGACATATCTATAAAATATCAAATACAAAAGGATGTATTAGACCTCCATGTCATTCATAATTAACATACATTTTTTAAATTTCATAAAAATAAACTAATTTGCTTTAATTTATTCATTTTTTACCAGATTGACCTATTTTAAAATTACATCAGCCTTTTTAGTACTAAGTCCATAATTTTATCACTTAACAATACTTTATTAGCCATATTTTTCATTGCAATAGTATTTAGACACTTCAAAACTAAGTTGGCCATATAGTACTAAGTCTACCACCTTAGACTTAAACAACTAAGTCAACCTTCTTTTTTCCTTAGTAATACTATATCAACCACTTCAAAAACATACTAAGTCAGCCATATAGTATTATGTTGACCCATTTCCTCAACCACCTAAGTTGACCATGCACTACTCAGTCAACCCACTCAAATTCTTATCTTCTACCAACTAAGTCAACTCAGTCAACCTTTTTAGTTCATAGCAATGACTTTTTGACCAATTATCATAAATGCTTTAGGCATTTATTGCTCTGAACCCTTCCTACCCAGTACCCCATTTGATGCCTAGTGTCCCTAAAAATTTCTTAGGGTTCATTCTCATATATAGATTTTGCCTAATTATCAAAATTTTATAAAACATTCAATTTCAAATAAAATTGCTTAAAAATTTGAAATTCTTAGTTGCTTACCTGTGCTATACTTGATGTGGCTACGATGCATCCTCCCCATCTCAACTGTCATCTCCTCACCATCCTGAATCTCTCAGCTCTCACTAGGCCTCTCACAACTCTATTTTTATTAGAATAACAAATAATATCAAATGAAAAATTTTCACCCTATTTATATTTACTATTAAAAAATTATTTACCCTTCAAATATTTACTACTAGATTTCTTATTTTGATCATATATTTGTTTCCACTAACTCATTTTTCAAACCATAAAAAGCTATGGAATCTTGAAATCATAGAGAATATTTCTAACAATTATATGCCTATGTTTCATTTTTTTTAATTTTTTTTGATTTTTCACCAATCTCTATAGGTTTACCTAATGTTTTCACATTGGATGCCTTCACATTTCTCACATCTCCTTTATCTAAAACACTAAGGTAAGTAAAGGTATGTGTTTTTAAATTCTATCCTTTCATTTATCCTATTTTCTCTTTATTTAAATTTATTTAGCATTAGCATTATGTGCCATCATGTTCTTTTTTTGAAGCACAATCCCTTATTACACCTACATAACACATGCTGAGATTAGAGTGGGGCATATGTATACACATAACATTTTCAAACTTTTATCAATTAATGATTCTCTTTATCTTGCAGGAACCCATCAATTCTCAATCTCTCTAAGTGCATGCCCTAAGGGGTGCATCAAGAAAGGGATGGGTAGACCATTGGTGATTTGAAACATTGTTATCCCTTTTGCCACTTGTTATCTACACACTTATCTCCTAAGAACCATTCCCATAAGCTTTGCCTCCTATTTTGAAACTCTTCTAGTATTTTACCACCTTCATTATCCCTTTTCCTAACCTAAATCCATCTTTGATAGTTTACATGACAATGTTAGTTGTGTCGACCTTGTATTCTTATTGATAAAACTTATTAAGGGTCTAGCTAACCTAGTCCATGACCTAGTGAGTTTTTATCAATAATGATACTAGGTTGACCTTATCAACCAATTTTTTTGAAAGGATTTAGGGTTAGATCCACCTATATAAAAAAATTATTTTTCCATTTCTAAGAGAAGATAAGAAGAAGTAAGATATATTAGACATCTTCTTATCCACCATTCTACTTGAAGAGCAAGCTTAGGGTTTCATACTTTCTTTGAAGATATAGATCTTGTCTCGTGGAGAATTTTTTTGGATGCATTGATATGTTGTGTATCCTAGATTGGATTTATCCTTGTCATCCTTACATACCAGAATAAGCTCTTACAAATCACCTTAGCCAAGTGAGAGATTGAGGTTTAGGGGGTTCATATTCAAAGGTAAGTACTCCTAACTTTGTTTCTCCTTTGTAAGAGTAGATAGATATGTATTTTCAATTTTCTTCCATGCATTACAATTTTTTATAAATTTATGTGAGTATATGTCTTCTATACATGTCTAATTTTAATGTTTATTATCCCCACTTTGTGCCACAAGCTTTAGTGAGCACTATATTAGATTTTTCCTTTACTTATTATTAGTATAGTGAATATGAAAACATAGGACCTAGTTAGTTTTACTACGTAGTTTTATTTAATTAGAGGATTTGGAACCATCCCTAGCGATATTATTGTGGTAATAGATCCCTTGGCTAGGTCTAGTGGATCCATATTGGTCATGAACCTGATTATCTAATGTATCCCCAACCAGAAGTGTAAGTAGGATCTATCTTCTCTGAGCTAGGATTGATTTATAGATCTGATGCATTTCTCATTATGAAATTATAAATCACTTAATCACACACATATATAGTCTTTGATTTGATTTTAACTTAGTATGTCATAGGTTAAGGCAAACTTTAGTACCTTGCCATTTTGAATTTTATTTTAAGTAATTTCTTGTAGCTAATGCTTTTTCTTCTTGCAAAATTAGAGATTCTGGATTCTTTAGATAATCAATATTATCAACTAGTAGGAGTCCCCATTTGTTGTTTCTTGCACAACATGACCCATTTTCAAACTAAAAATAAGGACTCTCTTTTTACTCTAGAGTCTGCTTTTACGTATTGAATAAGTTTGGTGGTTTTATTTGTTTGAATTTACAAATTAGAAGTGCATTGTTACTATATGTGGAGATTTATAATTTGAAGGTGCTTTATTGTTTTATCCAAAATTGACTAATAATAAATTTACATCATAAACACTTGACATAAAAATCACATCCAGGACTACATTGATTTAAAAATCTGAATTTACATGATTCTATTAAGTCTTAGTTTATATTCATGATTGTGTTTTGAAACACATTTAAATATTTATTTATACTATTTACCCTTAGATTTATGAAAATTATCTAACTATCTCAAAGTTTTTTACTTCTTTTCTTGAGCAATTTACTTTATTTCTACTTAAATTTTAGACTAATTGACTAGGTGTTCATATAGATTTATTATTTTACTTAGTCACTTTTCTATGAAGTGGACAAAATTGGATTTAATTAGATGAAGTTAGGTTTCATTTTTGTGCTAAGTTTCATAATTTCATTATTTTATTTGACTTTTAACCTTCAGCTTTTACCTTAACCAATTATTTTAAAAAACTTAATTATTTAATTTTACAAATTTGAAGTTATTGATTGGGCCTTTGTTTATCTTGCCCATAAGTACCCATAGTGTTTCTTGTTCCACACATCACCCTTTCATGGCTTCTAGTGGCCCTAACCCATTTGAATTTTTTTTCAATGCTTAGTCAATTTTTGGAAATTTCTCCCTGAGCTACATGGCATGTTTTCACCTCTTCAAAGACTTAGAAAATTCTGTAAACTTTACCTAGGAGCCACATGTTAAATTTATACTTCTTCATGACTTGATCTATTTATTCATAAGTTTCCCATAGACACATGGAATCTTTTCACCACTCTAAAGGACTTAAGTGATTCAAAATATTTTCCTAGGAGACTTCTACTCAACACAATCATTTAGGTGAGTGGATTATCAAGATGTTGCCAAGTGGAAAGATCTTAGTGACCCACTACCTTAGCATACTCTATAAAATTCAAGAGCCTTTGGGAAAGCATATTAGTGGGATTCTACCAAATGGCATGATATTGGTGACCCACTATCTCAGGGTGGTCCATACAAATTTGAAAGACCCTAGGCCTCTGAGTTAGTCGGATGTCACCATGTAGAAACATCCCACTATTCCACAATCTTAGGGTGGTCCATATAGTTTTAAAAACATGTCAAAAATCTAGGTAATAATGATGATGTCACCTAGTGAAATACCAATTCATCACAAGCAAAGGGAAAAATAACACATCAATCCTTAATCAAGCAGTGAAATAATATGAAGTGTCCATGTGGCATCACCCTATCTATAAATGACATTATGTTGATTATGCTAGTACGACATTAGATTAATTTTAATGGAATGTGTGGCCATCAAGACTATCAAAAGTTGGGATGGGAATATGTATTTAATTCAATATAAAAATTAAGTTTCATCTTAGTATCATGGTCATAAACAATGTAATTAAATGTAGAATAGATGGCAAAGTGGGCTAAATTAAATAAAATACTACATGCCTAAGTATAAAATTGATAGATAGTGGTTAAAGACATTGATCATAGTGTGGCAAGCCACATTTAGATCTTGGAAAGGACATAATAGATAAGAGAGCTATCTAAAGAGAGGATGGGGATCTACTAAAACTACAAGGCATAGCCTAGCTCATGAATCTATTAGGAATTTTAGATGCATTGAATTAAATAATGGATCTAACTAGTAGGGTGGTTGAAAGGAGTGGTGTAAATTAGAAAATCATTATCATGGCATGTGTATTAGGATAAAGCAAAGAGCATAAGACAAATTTAGCCTTCAAAAGGGATGGAACCTAACAACATGGAACAAATCTAAATGGAAATCCCAAAGCAATCCCAACAACCCTATACTACCAAATTTAAATTTGATATCTACAAGAGCATGGTCAAGCTAACATGTCTATGATAGACTTAACTACACCTTCCAATCACCACACTGCTTCTTTGTAATTTCCCCAATAGTGGGATGAATATGAAACTCCATAGATTGAAATATCTATACAAGATCAACTCTTGTGTTGTAATAAAGGAATATATTTTTAGGATTAGAGAGATGATGCCCATTTTTTTTCCCTATTTTATAGATTAGTTTTCTAAGTGAAGGCTATTTAGAGGTGATGTATGTAATTCAAATGAGTATTAGGTGAACTTCCAATTGATACATTTAATATAAATATGTTTATCTAAAAGCTTTATCATTTGATAGACTTGATCTGCACATGTATATGGTGAACCTATTTTCCTCATTGGCTCTACTACTTTATTCCATAGATTCTTGCACCATCCTTAATTAGAGTTATGATAGGTCTAGCTCAACCAAGGAATAATTTATCTAGGGGATGGATACTCAAGAGGAACTAACCAGGTCCATTAGAAATATGCTCTTTTTTCTCTTTTCTTCCTTCCCTTATCTCTTTCCTTTTTTCTTTTATCAAATTAGATTAGTTTAGTTTATGAGCTGCAATCTGAATGTATGTTTTAACTTTATTACATGCTTATTTATTTATTTATTTATTTCTCATTTATGAATTATTTAACCTATAATAAATAGACATTCCATTTTGAATCAACTATTCATATTCATGATTAGATCATTCTGCTAGTTCCTTTAAGGTGCAATCTCTATGTTTAGAATGTATCTGATTACTTTGAAATACTCAATGAATCAACTTAAAATTGAATAGTCACAATGATCGAAATGGGTTACCTTGCATACCAAGACTTATTAACCAAGACCTTAGGGATATTTGTTCATGCAACTCTCCTTTCAAGAGAGATATGGATTAATAACTCCCACCTATTTTTGGTTGTGTCAAGAGATCTATCTACATATATAGACATTTGACTTTAATAAGAAAATTTTATACCAAGACAAATGATTATAAAACATACTAAGGTTAATCATTCATAAAAGGGTAAGCAAAAGGCAATCCTATTTTTTAGGTGGTTGATAATTGAGAGACACCAAACATAGACAATGGATTCTATGAAATCTTCATCTACACATATGTAGTTTACCTAGTTGATAAAAGCAAATAAACATGTTCTAATTATAGATAAAATAAATAAACCATAAAGAATTAAAAAATGGGTTCCAAGAACTACTACTCCTTCTATTACCTCTTCACTGACATAGAGTGCTATGAGACATACGAAAAGTACCATATATTCTATAGTTTTATATTTGACACGTATGCATGCCCCTTGGAAATATCACCAATTTGATGTACCATATTCTTATTTTGGAGCTTCCTATGAGCACACTTTATATGGGATAATAGGTTAGACATTTTTCATTTCCAAAAATTCAAAAAAATATAATATTCTAAATAAAATACAAAAAACATTCAAATAAATAAAAAGTACAAAAATTATTCATCATGCATATGTTTACTAGCTCCTTAGCATCTATTTTTTTTTCTTTATGTTAGTAATTAACATATAATTTATTTTATATACACATATGTTTCATGTATACTTTAGTGTTATACAAGCATAAATTAGATCCATGATACATGCACATATAGATGTTGGACCTTTCCTCTTTCCACATGGCATACTATGTTGGGGGCATCCACTTCTTTGATCATGAATGACACATGTTATATTGTTTTATGATCACTTTTAAATTATCATGTTGAGATTATATATTAATTCTTACACATGCTTATACCCATTTTTACATATTACACCATGTACCTGATATTTTATGTTACATGATATTTTTATCTAATGTACATATGCAGGGACTAGTATGATATGCTTATGTTGGTTGCCTATACTTAATTTATTCACATTATCACTTCCTTGAGTGTAATTATTACTTATTATTGTCTTGATTATGTAAAATTTGAATATGTTCATTGATTTTAGGCCCCTATGATAGTGATTATTATTTGTTTATGTGTGGAAATTTGAATATGTCCTCCCTTAAAGTGTGCAACATTTAAACATGCCCCTTATTTACGATCTCCTTAGACCCTTTTTTATTTGACATTGAATATTTTTTTATGTGTGCTTTATTGTTTTCCAAGTTTATACTATTATTTTTTAAACATTTCCATGATATATATCATGAATCTTAGGGATTATTGTGATCACATAATACAAGCTTCATTGATATATCTACTTAGACATGCTACTTTATATGCTACATGATTCATACACAAATAATATAGTTATCTTATCCTTTTAAGGTAAGGTGACTACCAAATTACATTCCCATCACCTCAAAAGGGGTAGGAAATATTAGTGGGGAAATGTCATAGAGTCTTGGCTTCACACATACATAGTTAGAATAATTTGATACAATTTACATAATTTAGAATATACACATGGGTTAGAATCCTACATAATTGACATCGATTTTATAGATTTAAGATAGATTTTTTAAAATTTATAAAAAACATTAAACATAGTTATAGTGAAAAGGTTAAATTTTGATAGATACTTCATCTTGAGATACATTAGAGGTGTATATGCCATACGGGTACACTAAAAATTTCACACACATATTTAGAACACTTTACCAAGAAGCACTATTTTTACCAAGAATCATTGCTTTGATCCTTTCTTATTTATATAATTTATTTTGAGTAGTGTGATCAAGATTCAATGCACTTGATGGCCTTATCATTACTCCATTTTTTTAGGTTGAGTTGGTTATAACTCTTAACTTGGATTTATTATACTTTCAGTTGAGTTGTGTAATTGAGATTTAATGACATAAATTGCCATATCATAGCTCACCCTTTCATAATATTAGGGGCATAATTAGCCTCAAGATTTTACTCTTAAAATATCCAAGGTTAATATCTGAACCTTTTTCAACTCCAATGCTTCATAAGGAAGCATCTTCACCAAATCAAAGTACCAAGGGAAACATGGTTGCATCAACATACATGTTTACTCCTTACTCTCTTTACTTCTCAAGAATTTTAGTTATTCAGTTTCAGATTAAATGCAATGATTCATACTATAACATTTTCTTGGTTATAGGTTATACACTAGTATCAAATTTCACCAAGGCTCAAGTAAAGTAAAAGTGTGTTGTACACACCCAAGAATACATTTATTTCCTTTAACCTACCAATTAAATCCTTATGAATTAATAGATTAAAAGGGGGGATTTCGATAATAAAATATAACTATATATAAAATCTCAATCTTTTACACTTAAAAAAATCAGTCAAGGTTTTATCCTTCAGTCCTAGACCTTTCAACTATCAAAAGCCTCACATTCACCATCCCACTATGCCTAACTACTTATCTTATAGTATGACCCTATAATTTTGATGACCCAGATCACTTGTAAACTACATAAATATTAAAATATTATATATATCCTTCACTATCATTTACATACCTTTAATAATTTTTTTCTTATTGGATACTTACATTTACATAGGGACACTAGTGTCTAGTCTCCTTATCAAGTGTTCGTATCTCAAAAGTCATCCATATTACAGATATTTCAAAATGCATGGATCAACCTATTTGTATTATATTAACCTTATATGAGATATTTTAAAAAAATTTAGTATAAATATAAAATAAATACCATTCATCACTATCAAGCACACATTTGGTAAATAATAAGCAAACACCTATTCAAGTTCATTCAATCGATTTTAAAACTATGTTCTACTACCTTGTTCTTACCTATTTCTATATTAGTCATAGGATAAGTCATAATAAATGTTTGAAGCATTCAAATAAAAATCCATGAGAAATAATTTTCATGTTTTAGGCTAGATTATTACATGCCCTTGGATAAATCACATTACACCCTTGTGCACACACAATCCCACACCTAGGGGAGAACTATATATGTCTGAGGTCCTCCTTAGAGTATTGGATATATATGCAACACTAATTAATAGAGGGGTCCTTGAGGTCAGCTCAAATTCATGAACCCACTAACCCATTTTTGGCAAGTGGCCTAACTTAAGGAGAGAACTAGGGTTTGAGTTATACATAGTCATAAAGAGTATATGCACTTAAACTAAATACATAAAAAAGTTTGACAAAAAACCTTAATAGGCACAAGTGGTTATTTTAAAATATAATATATATTACATATAGGACAAAACCATTAAGAATCAGATAAAAGTGTCAAAGCAAGTGTCCATAGGTCAACACAAGTGTCCAAGCCTATAAAAATAATATTTATAAAATTTGATGACTGGATCCTGAACATCAACCTACTTACCTCTACCTCTACATAACTTATATCTACCTACACATATAAAAATAAGCTAAGGAGTATTCTTTACGTGTGTTAAAATTATTAGATTATCAATTGGTATTATAATTTCCATATTTAGTAGTTTTAAATATTTAATATATTATGTTATCTTAATATTTTTAATTATCCTACTCTAGAATAGTTTTATTCATCCATTTGATTAGGTGATTCTACCCACTTAGCCTACACCTATCATTAAAAAAAGGTTAAACTATGACATTTATTAATAATCTTGGAGGAAACCCTCTTGGATAAAAAATTTCCCTTGTATGGTTTACCATGGCATGCTCAAATAATGTCAACTAGTTCATCCTTCCTTACAAACCAGTGCATTACTAAGTTAGACCTATTATCAACAAAAGTTGTACTCTTGAGGAGGTTGTTCAAGCCTCCTCACTTAAGTGATATAATTAAAAATCTTTAAAGGTTTTAGGTGATCTTATAGCTAAAAATAACCTCTATATAGGGTTATCTCCCTTGATACATCACTTAAAACCAATCACTAATCTACTAGCTTGTAAGGGAAAATAGCGAGAGAACTGAAAGTAATCTAAACTAGGGAGGTGATGCACCAAACTTTGTGACCTCTACCACTAATTTTAATGTTCACTAATACCTATAAAACTAAAAAAAATATACACTTAAATTATAGAGACCCTATCGCATCAATAATTTGTAAAGAGGTAAGGTCAAGTGAGACTATAAGGGAAGACATTTGCCATTTTTAACCCCATGAAACCCTATATGACACTCTTCAAAACATGTAAAAATGAGTCAAACTACATGAAGGTAAAGATAACAAATCAAAAAATAAGTTGAATTTAATCTATATTTGATCATATCAACCATTCAAGGTATACACTACATACTGTAGACACCTAAAATTAGACACAACTAACTTTCGACTGGAATTTAGATTGATTCTTACCAACCATTACAAATTAAGCTTAGGAATAACTGAAAATCCCAAATTTAATTGTGCATCATTATTCAAATCTTATAATCACTTTGAGACATCCCTAATTTGGGTATCCTATCATATGCAATCATAACCTCTCATAAATTCATCCCTAATCATTTTATGGTATCACAAGAACCAATTTGGCCTATGGATCTATTAAGTGGGACACATGAACAAAAAAAAATTGAAAGAGATAAATGGATAATCAAAATTAATTAACAAGTTAAATAAAATTAAATGCTTGGTTGAATTATCTATGTATAATTAGTGAATAACTAAAAAAAGAATTTCAAAAAATGCAAATATGCTAGCCCTCCTTCTAGCACCATTTATGATTATATGAATCCAATAAGGAAGGTTAGTAACATGTTAGTTCAAGAAATAAAAACATTAATAAAAACACTAACACTTACACTCCAAGTCTGGATCTTAGGGGTGAGCTTAGTTAATAAAATATAAGTGAAAGAACAACTAAAATTCAAAAGACAGCGAATCCTTTACCTTTATTGGGAGCTCAAAATGCATTGTAGAGTGGATTTATTGGTTTGTACTTCAAAGAGTCTTAGGCAATATAATCTCCTTCTCTTCTTGGTACCATGGCTTGTGATATAGCTTGGCTTAAGATTTTAGCATTATAACACCACTTTCAAGGTAATTTTAGCATTATAACACTACTCTTATAAAAAATTTGAAGTCATTTGTGCATGATAACTTTGCACTAAAATAGCTTAAAATTAAATAGGCAAGGCATTGTATTTATAGAAAATGTATCTAACCCCAACCCAAGGAGAGTTAAGGTGGAGTTTAAACATATAATGGGTTTAAACATAACCTAGGTGAGTCAAATATAACCCCATTAGAGTTTATATTTGTCAAATATAATAATTAATTATGATTATCCATTTAGCTCTTTCAATATTTGATTTTTTTTTATGTGCCCCACTTAATAGGTCTATAGGCCAAATTGATTGTTGTGATGTCATAGAATGATTATGGATGTATCTGTGAGGTTATTAGTTCATACAATAGGATACCTTAACTAGGGATGCCTCATGATTATAAACTTTGATGAATTATGCACAAGAAAATTTGGGACATTCAATGATTCCTAAGATTAATTTGTAATGGTTGGTAGGAATTAGTTTGAAGTTTAGTTGAAAACCAATTGTATCTAGTTTTAAGTGTCTACAATTTGCCCTTGTTTGGCAAGGTATTGCAAGATATAGTAATAGTTACATCTTTTTAAATAATGAAAAGGTCATGTATGCCTATGAATTCAATGGTAATGGATGAATTATAGGTGCCCCATTGAGGGAACGGTTGGAAAAAAGGGTCGGTGATTGGTCCCTCATAAGGAGGAAACTATGGGACCAAAAAGATGAAATGATTGGGTGGAAAAGACTAATTTTAACATAAGTGGTTATAATCATTATCATATGGAGCTGCCCTAGTTGGGTAGATAAACATAATGATTTTCCCACATGCAATTTTAATCATCGACAGAAGTATGACAAAAAATATAATGATTTACCTAAAGGTAGTTATAATCATTGAAAAAGACATAGGGTAACAAGAAAATGATTTTTCCAAAGGTGGTTAGAATCATGAAATGGAAAATAATGATTTGGTCACATGTGGTTATAATCATTGGATAGATAAAAACATGCCCACTTGGGTGGATAGAGATAATGGTTTGCCCAAAGGTAGTTATAAGCATTATCATGATGAAAACATGCCTTGGTTGGGCAGTGAAAAGAGAATGATTTTCCCAAAGGTGGTTATAATCATTAACCTTAAAATATATGGAAACACAATGATTTGCCCAAAGGTATTTATAATCATTAGAAATGTAAGTGGGATGGTATACAATGATTTTACCATAGGTAATTATAATCATTGGACCTTGATTATGGAAAATATGATGGAAAATTAGAGAATGGTGCTTACATACTGAATCCACAGTCACAAAATAAGAGTAATCTAGTACAAAGGAGAAATATGAATTTAGGAAACCTGCTAATAGGGAGATGCTCATCCAAACTGGCAATGATTAAAATTCTTTAATGATTTGATTACTTTTTTTAGGAAATGATGTGGATTAGATCAGGAATTTTTCAAGTGCCAAGGAGTATCAAAACCTTATTTTTGTGTAGATTCTTCAAGATATATTTTTTTTAGCACATGATGGTAGGCATTATAATATAACACCATGATAACTTGGCTGAAATATGCATAATGATTGACACACTATCTAATAAACAATTGAAAATAATGCACCAATCATAAAAACCATGATGACAATGTCAACATATGAATATGGATGGATTCAATAATAATTCATAAGGAATCACCCCATGAACACATATAGATTGAATCAAGGCACAACAAAACAATAAATAAATAGGCAAATAACTAAACAAACAAAAATACAAAACAAAACAAATCTCTTACATACCAGTTATTATTGGCCAATAATGGATGTAGATGAATAGAGACTAATATGAATATATTAGTTTTTCTAAAAAAGCTTAGGAATATTTAAAATTTAAGTTTTACCTTTTTTTTTGTCATATTCTATTTTTTAGTAACACTTAGTTTTACATAGAGATCGACATCAATCCTGATAAAACTGATGTCGATTTATCAAAATCAACACTATTACATCTAAGATCAATATCGACCACTATGTGTAGAGCAGGGCAAGGAAGAAACATGTTTAACAAGTTATTTTTAAGCTTTCTAGTTTTCATTTTGTTCCTAACATCTTGAATATCATTTTACTAACTATTTGCCTACAAGACTTAGTCTTATTTTTTGGTTATATGCCCATCTTGTTGACCATATTTCTATGAGAAAACATATTCTTATTTTTTATAGATAGGAAGGAAAATATGTTGATCCTTATCGATCGATGTTGATTTATAAATATTGACATTGATCCCTGCGTGGATTGACACCGATCTCTATAACAGAAAAAATAGAGAAAACCTGAGAGCTTGTTTCAAAATCTTGTTTTCCCATTCATGAAAGTTATTCAAGGAAGGGAAAAACACTATAAATTTTTTAAGACCTATGTTCAAAAAGGGCACAAATTTGGAAGTGTTTAAGTCTTGAAACATTTCATTTAGGGCCTAAAAAGAATCTAGTTGTTTTTATGCTTAGATGTTTGTGAAAGTTTTTACAAGTTTTAAACTAAGGCTAAAGGGTCAAATTTCATAAACATTTCACTTTGGTGTATTAAAATAAACACTCACACTTATATTACATACTCTTATGAATGTTTTATTTTTATGCATTTTCTTTCAAAGTTGTTTATTTTCACAAAATGATTGATGAGTGTATGCTCTCCCTTGTCCCTTTTAGGGAATTCAAGTGTCCAAAATCAATCTTTATTTAAATTTTTTCCTTATAGAAAGGCATGAAAATAATGTCACTAAATGTATCCTCAAATCTATATGGTTTAGGTGATCTAAATGTGACTTTAAAGTCTTTTCACTTGTCATTTATTTGTATGCAATTTGGCTTGTGAGAGGGAGTTCATAGCCTCCTCATGATTTATCTAGGGGTGAATTCACCTAGGGTTTCATCTCCCAACATTATACTAACCCCACTCCATGGTGAGGTATATAAATTAGGGAAAGGATATTGTGATTGCCAAGGGGCTGAGCACCTAACCTTTCCAATCTTAATTAAAACTTGAATCAGGTCTAGCTAACTAGGGGATTCCACTAAGAATTATATGGATGGAATCAATATGAAACATAATATACCCTTGCATAGTAAGTTAGCTAGTATGAACTCAATTTATGTGATTAAATCTCTATTATTTACCACACTTGAGACCATCTAGACACATAAAACCTATAGTTTTAGAACAACTCCACTTACCATGGAAATACTATTGATGTAGGGTAGTATATTAAAGTTCCACATCATCATATAATATATTAAGAGAATGCAGGTGTAAAAACCCTACTTATTCATGAACTTTTATCTTTGGACTAACACTTAAAAATCATCTCAAGAGCATGTATATAGATGAAATTTGATAATACTATACAAACTTATTAGTTTTAGGATTTAAGATGTTATAATTAGGTTTTTATGTCATTTTATCCTTTATTGCATGGTTTTTGAGTCTAAACTATCTATTTTGTTTGTTATACCACGTCAAAATGAGTTTTATGTTCACATCAATTCTTTTTTTGATGAGGAATTATGTTTTCCATTCGACACCATAATTTTGCCATAACCTTTTGTCAAAATTTGTGTGTGTGTGTGTGTGTGTTTATCACTTGATTGGAAAGGGTAAGGTTACATTGCCCAATCCATTTCAAATTTTTGTGCCTTGGAGTCTTGAAACAAAACCATCGATTACATATTTAGAGTACAATAATGTCATTACACTTCTCAAATCATTTCATAGACTTTCTTTCCTTGTGACAAATTTCCAATTGTGAAACCAATCCATGTGCACCTTTTGGATGTTTGTATAAGTGTCATTATGCCATTCACCTTTGTCTATCTTGTTATTTGATCAAAGAAGCCTAGTTTTTGAAGTTGAGTTTTCAATTAACCTTGACAAGTTCAAATCCAAACATTGATTGATTTTTGTTTATGCCTTGTATAATTTAGGCCTAGACATCATTTTTTCTCTTTTGAGTTGTGTAACTTTGGTTAACTTTTTACCTAATTGGAAAACTATTGTTTGTGACATTATTTGGGAGATATAGCTTATATTATTTATTCCTTTTATTTCATGACTTTTTTTAATTGACCAAGTTCATGTCTAAATCTAGATGCCTAGTTTATGCTAAAGTGTTTTAGATTTAGATTAAATCATACCCATTTGTTTAAAGTCTAGATTTTGTGATTGTTTTTCTAAAAGTCCTAGCACATGGCTATTTTGAGCCTAAATTTTGACATCATGTTTGGCCAAACGACCTAGAAAATTTTATTTTCTTATATTAGACTTGTTTGGATCACTTTAAACCTATAGTTTGACATCCAATTTTAATTCATTCACTTGAACTTTTTGTGTGAGACATTTAACATTAGACATTTGACATTAGATTGTTTTTATCAAGCTTTATCCTAAACCCTTTTTAGAGATACAACTCCATCCTTTAACCAAGTTAGACCAAGTTTGAAACATTTATCTTTTTAGACATTATTTTTTATAGTTTTTATAAATCTAATCCCTTTCACAAAAAAATTATCATCAATTTTAATATATCTCACTATACTCATAGTGGAGTCATGTACAGTCCAGGATATGGTAATGTGGTTGCATAAGAAGAATTTATTCAATACCCCTATGGTGATGATGTTGTTTATGAGATGGATCATTATCCACCTTACAACACTCAATTAGGAGAATAAAACCAAGATCCTTTGGCTCACTATTTGGTCAACATGCCTCCATACTTGAACTAGGACCAAGAGCAAATAACACAATACTTATCTAGCATACTATCAGTTACAAAATAAGTCCAATAAAAATTGTACTACATTACGATTCCATCAACTTATAACCCTTATTTATTTTATATTCACTTGATTTCAAATAAGGATAAAGTATAAATCAGATTTACAAAGGTAAGGGCTAATTTTACAACAGACTTCCCCCATAAAAACTTTCCAAGTCTAGTAAGAGTGCCTTATAACATACCTTATAATCAAAACATTAATCATGCCTCTTATAATAATCCTCAAGCTCTAGTGTTGATGCCATATCAGGACCCACGTATGCTTATCATAAGAAAAGGCCTCATGGAGGGCCACTTCATATAGATGCAAACAACATATCAAACATATTTGAACTTAGCATATAAATTTAACATGACCATGTCAAATGCTCATCTTATCAAGATAGATCCCTCAAAAATGGTGTTAATCAAATTGAAAGGCCAAGAAAATTAGGGTATATACCCATTCATATAAATCACTTCATTTTTAGACATTAAATACCCCAAACATCAAAGAAGTGTCTTCTACTTCTATGAAAAATAGTGATCCCAACATAATGGATAACACGCAAGTATCATCCAATCCAGACCAAAGTGGTGTAAGCTCACAAAAAACTAGTCCACAAAAAAATGTGCCTTTAGTTAATACCATGAGTGTTTCACAAATATAGGGGGTAGGAAATTACACCTCCCACCTACAATAAACTACATCTAATCCTCAACCTGCTACTTTTGTTATAAAACCACTTGATGTAGTCTATGGGATTAATGAATCCCACTTTTAAAATTTTGATGAATTTTTTCTTAACCATCAATGCAACTTTGATTTTAACTAGCCCAACTTGGAAATATTTCCATTAGGTGTAGAGACTAAATATTTTACAACCAATTTAGGTTGGATTCATATCATGTCTATGTAGGAAAAGACAAAGAATTGGATAATTTAGTAATCAACATCTCATGGTATTCCACCTCTTGAGGTGATATTGAAGATCCAAGATTAAGGATTTTAGGATGTTAATCAGTTACAATGCTAATTTTTATAGTTTCCTCTATGAGGGAAGCATTCCATTCTTCAAATTATTTAGGGATAGGAGGAAGATCAGTATTTTATTCATCCACCTTGAAAATAATATGTTCTTCCTAAGAAGATTAATCATAATCCATATTCAAATTTAATTCATAATAATATAATATAAGGGTGGATAAGGGGTAACATGTTAGTGAAAACCCCCCTTTAATGTTGTGAGTATGTAAGGTGATCATATTCTCACATAAATTATAAAATCTCCTAACCATTTTTGTAAATCCTAGGATGAGAGGACCAACTTCCTATTCAACATGAGAAAGTGTTTGATCATTAGGAATATATAATACAAGGGGATAAATGCTTATGGATACTATTAAATTATATTTTTGTATCACTTGATGAGGGAAAAAACATAGGAGGAAGCAACCATGGAATTGGCATGTTGATTACCCTCTAGGTACAACCTCTATGGAAACTAAATCAAATTATTTAGCAACTTCACATACACCATTTTTATAAAGCTAAAGATGTTCAACCTTGGTATAATAAAATTTGAAACTTGATGTGTTATCATGTTTTATTTGTGTTTAATCTTAATATTGTAGACAGTTACGATTTTTGAAATGAGTGTTCTTAACAATAAGTCCTAGTACTTTGCCCCATTTTTTATGCATTCAAAATTGAATTTAAACCCAAAGGGTATGATCCTTCCTCTAAGGGGAATCAAGATAACTCATGTACCTATGCTAAAATTATGGAAATCCATTGATCACTTGTATAGTTATAATCATTATCATTCTTAAGAAATGTCTCTTGGTTTTCAAAAATCTCAACCATACAAATTCATATATAGTAACTAACCCTTCTTGCATCTTTAGGTCCTAAGATTTGAAAAAATTATAGGTTCCTTCTCCTTGTGGGTCAAAAGGGAGTGCAATGAGTTTTTCATTCTCTAGGATACTAATGATCTCAAATATATACTTGGTCAATATAGTTGGTATTATTACAATATTTTCCTTACCCATTTTCTCCATTATTCTTAAAATATTTCATTTTTTTCACTTTATGAGGCTTTAGGACTCTCATAACTCTATTTAAAAACACATTTTGTGTTTATAATGGGTTTTTATATTAGGTTTGTGGAGGGAAATTTACTAAATCATTGATAAGAAAATAGTAGTCAATTTGAATCTTTGGTCTCTTCTTAATTTTTTATTAGTGAATGTCAAATGGATTCAAATCACCTTGGGAAATAAAGACCTTTCATAAGTGTAAAAATATGTTTTTATTGAAACAATGTATAAGGTATTTACTTCATCTTGTCGATATAAATACTTACTATGATCATTTTCATAGCTATTATCCTTGTCTATGACATAAAATTTGGTAAGCACATATTTGGGACCCAAAGTAATAGGTATTATAATGGTCTCAATCAAAGAGGACTTGAGTCTATCATATCCTCACAAGGTGTTTATAGTTGAAGATCACTTGGATTATCCATAGCCAAGTTTTTTTAGAAATAAGATGTGGACTATATTGATAAAAATCCCACCATCAACCATTTCTCTCTTAACATATTTATTATAAATCAAAACTTATCAGTACAAGTTCAGATCTCCTCTCCTTTCCATCTCAATATATATGGGGGGAGAAACATAAGATCAAATAAGATTCAAATGTCTCTTGAATTTTACCTATGAAAATACATGTCTAAATTTGTATGGTTTATTTATATTTTTGGAAGTGATGCAACGCTAGCCAAATTAATCAATCCTAAGGCATCAAGTAATGATAGGTTATGGGCCAGAGTTTTCTTGAGGAGATACATGAAGGAGATGTGGGTAAAAGTATTTGTATGGTCAACAACACTATCATAATTCCCCATGGGTTTGGGGTTACTTTGAATGTCATTCTCAAAAATATTTGCTTAATATAGAGTATGTAGATGATAATTACTTGTATGAGTGATAATTTTTTAATTCTCATATATTTATAACTTATTGAAACCTATGATTATAGTCTTTCCCTAAGGTCCTAGTTGAGGTGTCACATAAATACTATTTGGTACAGAGGTGGAGGCCATAACATTATGAGTTCCATCTAGCAATAACTAGTTTAAAAGGTTGTATTATGTTTAAATTTGAATATTATATTGTTGATGATTAAGAAATGGGGTTTTATATATGTGTAATTTTCCATTTTAATAAGCCACATGACCTATTTGAGAGGGTTGGATATTTACAATAACATGTCCACAAATGTTTGTCACTAGTCTTTAAGGAATCATTAGATAAAATTGTACTCCCTACATGATTGAGTATCATGACCAAAAACCATATGAAAAATTAAATACATGTTGAGATCATAATATCTTCACCTTTAGTTCTAATTTTATTTACCAAGACTTTGTAAATTTTTAATTTGATAGAACATTGGTTTTAGAATTAAGGATTTCAATTTTGGTCAACATTTAGTATTGGTTTTAAAATTAATTTTGATACTAATTATCATGAGGTGGTGGATTATTGAGATCCATTACATCAACTATAGGTGGAGTGTTTTAGTTTCTCACACCTTCCTTTTTATTTTTGTTTTTTTTCACAACTTGGTTATGGTTGTTTTTTATAACATTTATATTTTTTAGATTTGTCCAATCACACCATTCTTGTTGGCATTACAATTTTTATTTATAATTTTAGGAACATAGATATTTTAATTGTTTTGATTGGAATTATGGTAGCCCCCACTATTTTGGTTAGGGGTAAAAATTCCCATTAAATCTAATGGTCCTATGGCCATTGTCTATGGCTACTTGATCTATCCTAAGTGTTATTTGTAAAGCTTATTTGCAAGACCCATAGGGAAAGTTTTAGACATCTCCCCTATTTATTTATTAGGAGATTATAAGAATACATCACATAAATATCATTGGTCCATGTGAGGAACATTGGTATAGGAATATATTACTTTTTTCTATTTTATAATAGAGTAGGCATTAGACTCATTAGGTTCATGCTTGATGCATAATAACTCCTATATACCGGTTCAAATAAAATTATTTATGTCAAATTATTTCATGAATTCATCCATTAATTAGTAGAAGGAATGGATGGAAGACTTTGGAAATTAGTGATACCAATATCAATCAATTCTTTATAGACTTTTTGGAAATATCTTAGTGATTACCACATCCCAAAGTAGAAGTTATCTTATGGTTGTTGTATATGCCTTAACATGTGCCTTTGGATTACCCTCACATTTATATTTGAGAAGTATAGGGAAGGGACATGGTAGGAGGATCCCACATATGTTTTCATCAAGAGGTTCGTTAAGGTATTCAACATAATTATAAATGATACCAAAATCCAAAAAAGGTATGTTATGATAGGCTTGGGGGGAGGAGTTTGGATAAGAAGAAGGTAGGAAATTACTAGGGGGGAATTTAGATGAGAAGGTAAAGAATAAAATTCCATAAAATAGTTATCCCTCATAGTTAATTTAGATAACACATGATACTATAGAAGTAGGGAATTAGAATGGGGTGTGTCAGTTATTGCTTTCAAGGTGGAACACATGTGGGTGGTGTGTTGGTTAGCATGTATATAGGAAAAATGGTGGGTGGTGGTATGTTATTTATCACATTATTTGGGGGAGGATAAGATAAATAACCTATAATGGGAAATTAGGCATGAAGTTAATAGGATGGAGGCATATTTGATGTGATGTGATTGGATACGCATAAGTAATGTTTTATTAAGGGTTTTGGCTTGGTGTATATATAGTTAATGGTATATTAGGTTGGTAATACAATGGTTGATAATATGATGCTAGGATTGGCATATAAGAAGAATGAATTTGATTTTTGAGGTTTGAGGTCACTCATTGGTTGAAAAAACTAGTTTTAAGAGAGGCTTGGTTACTATCCAAATATCAAATATGAACCACTAAGGATATGATTTCATTCAATGTAGTATTGGTGGTGGGTTTGTGAGCCATTCTAATGGGAGGATCTAGAGGAAAATATTGGTACTTCATGATAATTGGTTTATATTAGATTAATCTAAATAATTCATCATGGGATAATCTAGTGGTATGAAAATGTATTGATTAGTGTATAAGATAGGGGGAGGTAGTTATAATATACTTAGCCCATCTTCCAAAATAAAAATTATTTTAGTGTATTGATTAAACTTTGTTGTGCTTTCGATGTCAAGGATTTGTAGACTGATGTGAGGTCAAGTCATAATTTTAGTGTATATCTAACTTAAATTATTAAGATCCATTTCAATAAAGTCATAGGAATTACTATAAAATTTTTAAGGATCCCATAACTCTTGGATCACTACACAAGATTTGGTTTATAAGGCTAAAGAAGAAGATTTGTAAAGTGAAGATTGGTTCTCCATGTTCTAATTGGATCTATTATATATTTTATGGGTGTATATATACCCATAAAATAAATGCAAGAGGAGATAAGAATGGAGAAAATAAAAAAATGGGAAACACAAAAGGAGAAGCCTTTCCCATCAGGTTCACCATATTTATACACATGGAAAGTGACATTCTAATCTTCATGCACTCAAATTCTTGAGGTTTGATTAAAATAATTGATGAAAATATGATATATTTGGAAATATATTAGTTTGGTTTAGGAATTTGAATGGAAATATTTGGAAGGGATGGTTGGTTAGGAAAATCTATTCCCATGGCTTTTTTTAGAAATGAGTGGTAAGGTATGTTCATATCTGTACCAAAATAGTTTCATTACATCAAAATTATTTTCCAAGTAAAAAATTGGGGTATGGATGACATTAAAATAATATCCAAAGATGATGAGTATAAGGAAGCAACACTCTTAGTCTATGCTATGATCTAACTAAGGGTTGAAGTAAGGTTGAATGAATCTAGGAATTTGGTTAGATCTATCAAGTTGGGCTTGCCTAATAAATTTCATCCCTAAAACAAATGAAATATGATAAATCTAGATTTGATGATAAAAATGAAATAATAATATTTTTAAGTTATCATCTTGGTGGATAAGAGGTGGATTTGTCTTGTTAGTTGGGATTCTATTAGTCAGCTTTGCGTGTAACAATGTTAAGAATTGAATAATTATGAGGCTAGGAAGAGTGATAGATAAAAATAATTGAATTGTAAGCTTAGAATATATGTCACTTTGAATTTTTCTTGCCAATATAGGGGATGGAAATCTTGGAAATTTTCTTACTCTATGAAAATGTACTTGTTTACCAAGCATCATTCACAAGTGAGATAAACATTTATTTTGAAGTTTTAAAGGAATTATTTAATTTGTTTGATATTTTTTTGGAAGTGTATAACTTATTTGGTTTTGTTTAAACAAAAAGGGACGCTTGTTAATTTTGAAGTTAAGTGTTTTTTTTGGAAAGGTCTTTTTGGCTTGGTTGTGTTTGGTACAAGGCATTTGAAATGAAAAAAAATACACTATTGTTGGAAATTAAAGTACTAAAATTAAATAAGGCAAGAGTTTTTATTTTATTTATTTTTCCATAATATTTATGCATGCAATGGATAATGAAACTAAAATTGAATCTAAACTATGTAGTTGTTGATTTTTCATTGTTTTTAAATTTTATAAATGCACAAATTTATCTATGTTTACTATAATGAATATTTTTTTTAATCTATTTTCATGTAGATGAAATTAATTATAATGTATACTTTAAAATTTGGATATAAAAGTGGAAATGATGTAGAGATCATCTACAAGGATAAAAATTAATGGTCTCAATTCATTTCTAAACTAGTACTGTATGGAATAGGGATATGAGATATTTTTGGTGCATTTTATGGTTTATAAAATGGAGTTCATATGAAAAATATATGGATGGTCAAAGTTTTGATCAAAGTTACTCAAAATAGTCAAAGTGACATGCACCAATAAAAGAATGACACATTGCATGGACATGGCAGAGTAAGACAAGTCAAAATTTGACAAGTGGCCCAATCAGGCCTTGACATATGGCATCCTCCAAAGACTTCCATATGGAGCACACATCAACTTAGCACCAAAATCCTCATGATCTTATTTGACCAAATAATAAAAAAATAAAATAAAAAACATTATAAAGTTTATTAAAGGAATTTAAGCCTTATTCAAAGGCTGTGTCCACCATGAGGTGAAGTTCCACATGGGGTGGACTTGATCCCCCACTCCCATGCCATTATACTTGGATTTATTCGAAAAATAAAAGGGATAAACATAAATGTTACAAACCTTGGTGGATAATTAAAAATCCCATGATTTTTTTTAATAAAAGGGATAAATCAAAACCCCATATTAATTGGTGAGGGGATAATATTAAATCCCACCAATATTGTAAAAGATAATGATTAAGCCCACTATTTATGCACCTAAACAAGTATATAAAGGGGTGAAGGGTTATTTAGGAATAATTGGAATTGGAGTTCAAACGCTAGCATAAGCACATAGGAAAATCATAAGCAAGTTTTTGAAGCCATAGGCAACTTGAAAAAATAATTTGACAAAGAGTTTTGCACTTGGTTCTGATTGAGTTCTCAGACGAGATATTTGACTTAGTATTATTCCTGAGTTGTTCCATCATAAGATCATATATTTTAGACTAAAAATTGTCTATCAACTCTAGTGTTGTAAGAGTTTTGTTTTAATTTTACATTAATATATCAGTTCTGCTACTTACGAACCTAGAGACATAACCCAATAAGGGTGAACTCTATTATCAATTTATTGTGTTATGATTGATAAATCTTAGTTGATTTTGCATAATAATTTTAAAAGCTCAATTTTTAATTTTTAATTTAAAAATAAATTGAAGCATTATTAATATCTATTTAAGAAAAAAAGAAAAAAGATCTAAGGGGTCACTTACCATTTATAGATCAATTTTGGTATTAAAATAGTGAGAATGTTAGATTTTATTTTGATTGCATGATATACTCTTGAATAGAGTTTTAAAATTATTTTAAGTATTCCATTCCATTAGATTATTTGCAAACTTGTTGGCTTGTTTTTGATCTTCCATTTTCATTTTGTAGTTGTGTCATAATATAGGTTGTTTTAAAAAAACCATGGGTAAATCCTTGAAACTTGAGAGGCTAGAAGACTCAAGAATGAATGAATCATCAGATTCAGGAAGATGGTTCCTTTCTAAGGAAGATATTGTATTCTTTGGTAGAGGAAACTAAAAAATTTCAATCAGATTTATAGGTGAAGGATGAGATCTTGGTGAAGCTACAAAATGATGAAAAATTAAAGGATTTACCTTCTATGACTGATGTAGAAACAATGACAACATACATGGAAAGTAGTTCATCACGTGGTTATTCTTAACATTCAGATTTAAATGAAAATGATCTTGGTAAATTTGAACAACATACTAAGGGAATTGGTTCAAAATTATTGTTTAAAATGGGATATGATAGAAAAGGCCTTGGTAAGAATGGCTAAGGTTTGATTAACCCAATATAGGTAAAGGATCGACCTCATCAAGTAGGATTGGGATTCAGTAGTGGTAAGAATAAAATAGGTGAATGATCCAAGACAATTAAAGAAATAAGTACTATAGAGGAGAAACCTATGCCACTTTTACCTCCCATGGAATATGACACTTTTTATTTTGTCAAACTTTCTAATGAGAGTTTTGTATCCATAGTAATGGGTAGACTTATCATATTGATAATGAAAATATTTTCAATTTAAATGTCAAGAATAAACTTCTAAAGTTGGGAGAAACACAGTGAAGTGTAATCCACCATAGAAAGAAGGTAACATGAATTCTTTGTGTCACACTTGCAATAATGTTGATTTTGGGAAAACTGGACTACATAAATATTTTAACATTTCCTTTGACCATAGGAAAAAATATTATAATACACATAATTTGTCGTATGTTTATCCATGCACATTTTTTGGAATGTCTAACCATTATGTAGTCAAATGTTGGAAATGAAAGTCTTTTTTGAAAAATATTTTGAAAGACCACTATCCTCAACAATGTTTGGAAAATGGTAGTAAGGTCTTATTTTCTAAAAGAGTGGACAAATTTTTTTTTGCCTATTATAACAGGAAAGTTCACAAGGTTGATAGTTGTTGGAATATTCATATAAAATAATAATAAAAATTTATTAAGAATTAAATAATTAAGAAACTAACTATTACACAAACAACCCATGAAGAAGCCCATGAGGAACTCAAAAATATGAGATCACCCACAAAGGTCATCCATTAAAGTGGGTTGGTAAGAAGTTATTTAATTTTATGTTGGCATAACTTATATTTATGATTAGCATACTTTTAAAAAATCTCCTAACAAACAATTTTGGGTTTCCTAATACATTTTATGAAAACGAAATTAACTCATGTTCAAACATGGAGATTTGATAGTAGAGTGAGGAGTTAATAGGCATCATGTTAAGTGTGCCTATTTTTCCAAAATGAACTTCCAAGAAGTAGATAAAGTGGAAAAATCAGCTTTTTAGGTGCTTTGATTACACTCAAATTATTAATGTTATTTATGATTACATCCATTTTGTGTAAATGGTTTGGATGTAATTTAAGATCCATATGTGGATGATATCCTATTTATAGTTACATAAGATGATTATTAGCACATCATTTTAAAATATAACATTATACATGTAAAAAACTTGTTTGTATTTACATATGATGCTTATCCCACTATTTTTTTAGTGCAACCTTTTGTAGATAGAATCATTCTATCTTATTTGTAGTGTCTGAATGGATGTATCTAGAGAAAGAATTGGTAGATCTCTTAATTTTTCTAGATTAATAGGGATTCAATTATACAAGTTAATTATAACAAGAGTATAGTTTTGTCTATCTTTAAAACTAATCTATTTTATGGTGGAGTTGAAAATTTGTATTTTAATTTTCTCTATTTAATCATTACAATTATATTATATTTACAAATATAACTTATCATTGTGCTACTGATACTGTCTAGTTATAGGAGGAAGTTGTTGACAAGAAAATATAATATTGCCTTCAATGCTATTTTTTCTCTTGTATGCTTTGTTCCATGTAGGAATATGTTTTGGCAGAGAAGAGAGACATGAAACTCCTCGAAGGGGTAAAATGGACCTTCATTTTAGTGGAGATCACAATTTTGGAGACCAAAAGCCTTCTTAGTGAGGAAGTGAGATCCAAAGATCATATACAAGGGTAAAAAATGAATGGTATCAATTCATTTCCAAACTAATATAGTATGAAAGAGGGCTCTGAGATTTTTTTGGTGAATTTTAAAGTTCATAAAATGGAATATGTATGCAAAAGATATGGCTAGTTATAGTTTTGGTCAAAATTGGTCAAAATAGTCAAAGTGATGTGGATCAATAAAAGAATAACACATGACATGGATGTGGTAGAGGAAGATAATTAAAAATTTGACAAGTGACCCAATCAGAAATTGACATGTGGTATCCTCCAAAGAATTTCATATGGAGCACACATCAACCTTTTGCCAAAATCCTCATGATCTTATTTGACCAAATAATAATAAAATAAAATAACAAACATGATAAAGTTTGTTATAGGAATTTAAGCATTATTCAAAGGCTATGCCCACCATGAGGTAGAGAGCCACGTGGGGTAGACTTGATCCCCCACTCTCAAACCATTCTACTTAGATTTATGCCAAAAATAAAAAGGGATAAACATAAAGGTTACAACCCTTTGGGGGATAATTCAATATCCCATGAATTTTTTTAATAAAAGGGATAAATCAAAACCCCATATTAATTGGTGATGGGATTATATTAAATCCCACCAATATTACAAAATATATTGACTAATCACACTATATGTACACCCCAACAAGTATATAAAGGGGTGAGGGATTATTTATAAATAATTGGAATTAGAGTTCAAAAGACAACATAAGCATAGAGGAGAAGCATAAGCAAGTTTTTGAAGTCATTGGCAACTTGATAAAAGCATTTGATAAAGAGTTTTACAGTTGGTTCTAATCAAGTTTTCAAATGGGACATTTGACTTGGTATTATTCCTATGTTATTCTATCACAAGATCAGATATTTTAAACTACATTTCCTGTTAGCTCTAGTGTTCACATTTTGTTGATGTAAGAGTTTTGTTTTAATTTCACATTATATATCAGTTATGATACTTGGATAACCTAAAGATATATCCCAATAAGGGTCAAATTTGTTATCAATTTATTATGTTATGCTTGATAAATATTAGTTGATTTTGCATAATAATTATAAAATCTCACTTTTTCATTTCTAATTTAAAAATGGAAAAAAACATAGGGGTCACTTACCATTTAAAGATCAATTTTTGTATTAGAGCAGTTAGAATGCTAGATTTGATTTTGATTGCGAGATATACTCTTAAATAGAATTTTAAAATCAGTTTCAGTATTCCATTCCATTAGGTTATTTGTATATCTTTTTGGCTTATTTTTAATCTTCCATTTGAATTTTACAATTGTGTTGGAAGTACAAGTTTTTTTAAGAAACATGGGTAAAACCTCGAAACATGATAGGCTAGAAGACTTAGAAGGAATGAATCATCAGACTTAGGAAGATAATTCTTTTCTAAGGAAGAGATTGCATTCCTTGGAAGAGGAAATTGAAAAATTACAATTGGATTTATATCTTGTCAAAGATACAAAATTATGAACAAGTAAAGGATTTGCCTTCCACCATTGATGCAAAAACAATGTTAGAATGCATAGTAAGTAGTTCATCACATGGTTATTATTCCCATTTAGATACAAATGAAAATGATTTTAGTAAATTTGAACAACATACCAAGTGAATTGGTTCAAAATTACTATTTAAAATCAGATATGATGCAAAATTCCTTGGTAATAATGGCCAATGTTTGATTAACCCAATATAGGTAGAGGATCAAACTCACTGAGAAAGATTGGGATTTAGTGGTGGTAAGAGTGGAATAAGTGAATGCTCCAAGATAGTTGAAGCAAGAATTAATGTACAGGAGAAACCTACGTAACCATTATGTCCCATGAAAGGTAATGACTATTTTCATTTTGTCAAAATTTATAATGAGAGTTTTGTATCTCATAATAATGGGAAGACTTCTCATATTAATTGTGAGAATATTTCCAAGTTAAATGTTAATAAGGAACACCTTTATAGAGTTGACAGAAACACATTGAAGTTTAATCCACCATATAAAGAAGGTATAATGAATTCCTTTCATCACACTTGAAATAATATTGATGTTGATAAAATTGGACAATGTAAATATTCAAATGTTTCCTTTGACTATGGGAAAAATGATTTTAATACATAGAATTTATGGTATGTTTATCCATGCAATTTTTTTGGATTATTTAACCATTGTGTAGCCAAATGTTGGAAATGGAAATATTTGTTGAAAAATATTTTGAAAGACCACTCTCCTTGATAGTGTTTAGACAATGGAAGTAAGGGCTTGTTTTTTAAAAGAGTGGTAAAACATTTTTATGCCCATTGCAATGGGAAAGGTGATGAGGTTGATAGTTGTTGGTAGCTTAGTCTAAAAGAATAATAGAAAGTTGTTAAGAATGAAATAATTAAAAAACCAATTGTTACATAGGTAACCCACAAATAAGCCTAAGACAAAATCAACAAAATGAGACCACTTGTAATGGAGCATTCATTAAAGTGGGTTGGTAAGAAGTTCCTTAATTTTATACTGACATAGCTGATATTGATGATTATCATGTTTTTTGAAAATGTCCTAACAAGAATTTTTGGGTTTCCTAATACTTTTTTTGAAAAGGAATTTAAATCATGTTTTGAGATTGGAGATTTTATAGTAGATTAAGAAGTTTATTGGGCATCATGTTCAATGTGCCTATTTTTTTGAAATGATCTTCTATGAAAGAGACAAAGTGGATAAATTATATTTTTGGGTACTTTGATTACACTCAAATTAATATTATTATTTTTGGATTGCATCTATTTTGTGTAAATGGGTTAGATGTAGTTTAAGATCCATAAATGGGCAATATCCTATTTGCAGTTGTATATGATGATTATTAGCACACCATTTTGAAATGTAATATTGTACATGGGAAAAATTGTTTGTAGTTGTATACAATGGTTATCCCACTATTTTAAAATTCAAAATTTTTTAGACAAAATAATTATATCTTATTTTTAGTGTCTAGATGGAATATATCTAGAGAAAAACTTGGAAAATATCTTCATTTTGATAGCTTCACAAGGATTCAACTAGACAAGTTACTTCTGAAGGGAGTATAGTTTTGTCTATCTTTAAAATTGATCTATTTTATGGTAGAGTTGATAGTTTACAGTTTAATTTACTATCTATAATCATTGTGTTTGGAGTATTTTTTCAAATATAACTTGTTATTGTGCTCTTGATACTCTGGATAGTTATAGGAGGACATTGTTGATAGGAAAAGATAATATTGCCTTCAATGTTATTTTTACTCATGTATGTCTTGTTCTATGCAGGAATATGTTTTGGTAGAGAAGAGAGACTAACTCCTTGAAGGGGTAAAGTGAACCTTCATTTTAGTAGAAATAAAACTTTTAGAGACCAAAAGCCTTCTTAGTGGGGAGGCATAATCTGGAGATCATCTACAAGGGTAAAAAATGAATGGTCTCAATTCATCCCTAAACTAGTACAATATGAAAAAGGGCTCTGAGATGTTTTCATTGCATTTTATGGTTCATAAAATGGATTTCATATGCAAAATATATGGTTGGTCAAAGTTGGTCAAAATAGTCAAATTGATGTGGACCAATAAAAGACTGACACATGCCATGGATGGGGTAGAGGAAGACAAGTCAAAATTTGACAAGTGGACCAATCAAGGCTTAACATGTGACATCCTCCAAAGACTTTCATATGGAACACACATCAACTTAGTGCCAAAATCCTCATGATATTATTTGACCAAATAATAAGAAACATGATAAACTTTGTTAAAGGCATTTGAGCCTTATTCAAAGGTTACACCCACCATGAGGTGGAGAGCCATGTGGGGTGGACTTACTCCCCCACTCCCATGCCATTTTACTTGGATTTATGCCAAAAATAAAAGGTATAATCATAAAGGTTACAAACCTTTGGGGAATAATTAAAAATCCATAAATATTTGTAATAAAAGGGATAAATCAAAACCCCATATTAATTGGTGAAGGGATAATATAAAATCCCACCAATATTGCAAAAGATAATTATTAATACAATATTTATGCACCCTAAAAAGTATATAAAGGGGTGAGGGGTTATTTGTAAATCATTGGAATTGGAGTTTATAATCTAGCATAAGCACAAAAGAGAAGCACAATCAAGTTTTTGAATCCATAGAAAACTTACAAAAATAATTTAACATAGAGTTTTGTAGTTGGTTTTGATTGAGTTTTCAAATGTGATATTTGACTCAGTATTATTCCTAAGTTGTTCCATCACAAGATTGGATATTGTAGACTAAATTTCCCATTAGATCTAGTTCTCACATATCATTGATGTAAGAGTTTTGTTTTAATTTTACATTAACATATCAGTTCTATTATTTAGTTAACCTATACCAATAAGGTTGAACTCTATTATCAATTTATTGTGTTATGTTTGATAAATCTTAGTTGTTTTTTCTTAATAATTATAAAATCTCAATTTTTTATTTTCAGTTTAAAATGAAATCGAAGAATTATCAATATCTTTTTAAAAAACTATAAAAAGATGTATGGGGCCACTTACCATTTACAAATAAGGAAATTAAATCTATAGTTTATATTTTATAAATATGCAATGCAATTTATGAATTCTGAAATCTAATTTTTGAATGCAAAAGCAAGATGTCAATTTTTTGTTTTTAATTATTTTTTTTGTATGCAATTAGATTTGATATTCAACTAAATTTATTTTGATTAAAAATTATGATATGTGATTTAGGTGAATTTTTATAACATGTAAGAAGATAAAAATATTCAACATGCAAATTTTATTTTTGGGTTTCCTGGTTTTTCTATATAAGAGTATATAAAAGTTGTTTGTTTTTGTTATGTTTGAAATTTATATGTGATAATATATAAAATATAAATATTTATTTGGATGTAACTATGTGATAATTTTACCTATCTATTTCTAATCTATCATACAAGTTAATATTATCTTATATCTACTATATATGAATACAACTATGATTGATTGAACAACTTCTAGTATATAATTTATGAATGATGAATTAATTTTAGTATTATCTATATGACTTTATATAATGAAAAATAATCTAATAAAATAAGTATATAATATAATAAACAAACTAATAACAAAAAAAATAAAAATAAAATCTCTAACCTAGATAAAGCATAAGACACTTGAAGAAGAGATTGGTGAAATCATTTAATCCATAAGTTACTAAATCCATGTATATTTATCAATGAATGATCTAGAATGAATAGTGGTTGGTTACTCATGAATAGTAAATTTTTTATTACAAGCTCATGTGTTTATTCTTTCAATTCATCTACATGATTAGAATATTACTATGGAAATTGGTTTGAGTTAATCAGAAGCTACAAAAGGTAGACTATGGATCTTTAAAATCTATATGCTCAAATTTTAATACAATTTTGAATCTAAAAATTAATAAAAAAATAGTTATTTGTAATGAAAGATAAGAGGTTGCATATCAGAGTTAACTAAACCTTGACTAAGAGATTATTGGAATTATCTTAAAGGTAACTAAAATTGACATGAATATGACTTAAAAGTTTAATTAGACATTAGGAAGGTGAGTGTTGTATAAAATGATAAAAATGAGAGATAAAACATGCAAAACACATGAAAACATGTGTTTCAATAGTACATTTTGAATAATATGTGGTTGTGGAAAAATTAATAATTTACGTAAGTAGCAATTATGCAACCATCATGTTAATTACCAAAACTATCAGAGTAGTTATAGAACTATTGTTGTAGTTTTCAAAACCACCACAATGGTAAAGTGAACTAATAGGAAGATTACATAAAACACTATAGAGGTGGTGCAAACCACTAAGGTGATTGTGTAAATCATCATAGTAGTAAAAAAACCACTATATTAGTTTCACCATGTCACAAAAAAATTTAATTTGAAGGCAAGACTTAAAATAATGAAAAGTTTAAAAGGGTTAGAAAAGAGATAAAATATCGAAAGGGGAGAGAATACCATGTCAAAATATGTTTTATTTATGTATATAAT